>JALPQD010000176.1:0-708532 GCA_023101885.1 Typhlomys cinereus | reverse complement strand
AAAGTTTTCCATTGCCATTTTTAATACATGTATGCATACTTAAAAATAGAAATAATTTTGATAAAATCTAAGGCCTTAACTACTTGTTTTATATCTTCACTATTGTTTTTCTAATAGATTGTAATTTTCTTTCATACAATTTTCTTATAGGTTTTTTCATTATTCCCAAAATAACAAAGCTTGCTTTCCAGGTCCTCAGATCATCCATTCAGGCCTCGGATATTCCTAAGATCACTACAGGCCCGTTATAAGCCTGGCTGTCCTCTACTGAAACTATGACTTACTAATATACAATTGTTAGGTTCTGATTTATGTCTCCCTAGCTCTTCTAGATTGTTTCTGCGCCTTGTGCCACCTACAGCCCCTCCACCTGCTCCTGCCCTGACAAAACCTCCTTTTCTCTGCCACTGCTTGAGTTCCCCTTTGGGACCATGTTCCTTCTCTGCGATGTCTCATGACTGGTAGTCAATGATGGGTAAGGCTCCACACGAGGGCGGGACAACTAAGAGAGGCACAGTCTCCTATTTCCACACACAGCTGAAGAAGCTGAGATTGCCCCAGCTATCATGGTCCCCACTGAAAAAGTGGCACTACTGATTCAGGAGGCCCTAGCCCGGCTCCCGAATCCAGGAGGTCTGGCCACAGACAGCCTGAACAAGGAACCACACAGGCAGGGGATGGATGGGCAGAGGGAGATGAACACCAATGGAAAGGAAGTGGGCCATCTAACTGCACACTCAGTAAACAGCTGAATGATTGGTGGCTGCTTCCCCCTTCCCCCGAGCGGAGGGATGGCCACACCTGATTGGACTCTGACCCTATATAAACCCAAACACTTCCTAAGTAAAGCTGAGTCTGCAGCCAACTCGTCATCTGCGTGCTGCTTTTCGCCTGACTCCCGGGGTCTAGGTGGTGACCCTGTCACTGGCTCGCCTATTCACCTCACACCCACAAGGCCCCGCCGTTTCCCCTCTTCCCCCAACTGGCCCAGTGGGGGATTCGGCAACACTTACACCTCATCAGAAAGGAGGACCCAGAGGGAAGTTTGACATGCACACTAAAGGATGCTCCAGGAATGGGGGAGGGGCCCACTGGAAGAAAGGGAGGAAGGGGGAAAGGAAGGGGAAAAGGGAGGAGGGAGTAAAGGGATCCAGGGAGGGGTGGAAGGAGGGAGGGGAATGGGGAACCTATCAATTTTGTATAAGTGGAAAAAATATTTTTTTATTTTATTTTTTTTATTTCCACTCATACAAACCTAACAGGTACGCCAGTCCCCTCCCTCCCTCCAACTTCCCATAGCCCTGTGCCCCCGTCCCCTCCCCTTTCCCTCCCCATCCCTAGTGCCTCCTCCTCCCATCCCCGGAGCATCCTTTAATGTGCATGCCAAAGTCTTCTCTGGGTCCTCCTCTCAGATGAGGTGCAAGGACCCAGTGGCATTTCCCTGAACCCTTTCCTGTGTTCCCCTTAAACATAGGAACACTACTATGGCTGTCAATCCCTTGCCTCCAAGGATCCAGTGCCTTAGCAAATGCTAGACTTTGTGGGGTCAATAGTGTGTTGGACATTGCGCGGACATGCAAAGTCCATTATGATTGCTTTAGCCCAACTTGTGTGGAGCATCTTGCATATCTTGCTCCTCCCATCCTTGTGCTCTTACAATCTACACTGCCCCTCTTCCGCAATTTCCCTGAGCTTCAGAATGGGGAGAGATTGGCTGGCCTAGTTCCCGGTGTTGATACAGAGTCTCCGATATTCTGGTTATGGTTTGTAGATTTTTTTTCCAGTTTTGCTGCTCCTGCAATGCCCTTCACTCCATCCTGATGGGTATTGGATGTCACCCCCTGGCCAGAGTAAAAAGCTGTTAAACTAGAGTCTTGTTATAAGAGATATTCAAAGGTAGATGTATAAAAAGTAGGAAACCGCAGTAGGGGAGGGTCAATCACCCATTTGCAAAATGGTTACTTTTTATCTGCCAACTATAGCCCTCCCCTTCTGGTGAGATCACACCCCCTCAGTTGTAAATGATCAGGAAGGAAAGTCTGTGAACTTAACCAAATGTCTCATTACTCACTTGCAGTCCTTGATGGTGGCCTATTTTCTCTGCTGTAACATGGTCCCCTCTCTCCTATCAATTTTGTATGAGTGGAAAAAATAAATTTAAAAAAATTACTTCTGAGCCGAAGAGATGGTTCAGGGGTTAAGACTTTGCATCACAAACGGAAGGTCCTGAGTTCAGATCACACATAAAAACACCAGGCAGTCTGTACTTCTGGCTTTGGTGGGCAGTCTGGGAAATCCCAGAGCAAACCAAAAAGGAGGTAGAAATAATCTAGGGTGATTGCTGAAGTCGCCCTTGGGTCTCCTCAGGGACACAATGCCCTCAGATACACACATGCGTGCACACACACACACACACACACACACACACACACACACAGAGGCACATAAATAAATAAAGTTTTTTTTTAATTACTTCTAAGCTGGTTATTTTGGTGCAAGTCTGCAATTTCAGTGCTCTTGGAAAGCTAAAACAGGAAGTCTACGAGTTCAAAGCCAACCTGGATCTAGGGAAAAGATATTTTAGTGACTTCATTAATAGTCTATAATTAAGTAAGCAGTCTGTACTGGTTACTTTTTTCAGTTGCTGTGAGAGAGCACCCAAAATCAAGCAATTTAAGGGAGAAAGCAAGATTTATTCAGCATTGATTCCAGAGAAGAGATACATACAGTCTTTCATAGCAGAGGCAGCATGGCTAGTGGCTGAAGCTGGGACAGGCTTGTCATTGCAGACATCTTGGAGGCTGAGAGATGCAAGACTGCTTGCTGCAAAGCAGACTTCTCCAACAGGTAGGATGGGACTAATCTATCTCTCATCCCCTGTGACCACCTTCCTCCAGCAAGGTTCACCTCTCAAAGGTGCCATGACGTCCCACATACATGAGACTGTGGGGGACACATTTCAAACCATGACATAGTGTGTGCCAAGGCTTCGTGGAAAACCTCATTGATTTCAAACTATGAAGTTTCTAAGAGCAGACTTGATAAAGGAAGAGAAAATGTCAATAGCTCCCAGGACAAGGAGCTTTGACTCAAAGAAACCTCAAGAAATCAGACTGGTCGTAAATGAAGACCATGCTGAAGTCAAAGCTGGCAGAGCCCGCAGAAGAAAAAAGTCTTGGGCTGGGGATGTATCTCAGCATTTGTATGCCTAGAATGCAGGGGAGGGGGCTGGTTAGATCCTGAGCATGTAATGAGACCAGGGACACTTTTACATGCCTATAATCTCAGCACTTGAAAGGATAGAGGACCAAAAGTTCAAGATCATCCTCATTGAGTTTGAATCTAGTCTGGAATAGATGACACCCTTTCTCAAGACAAAAAAAAAAAAAAGCCACAAATTTTTTTCAATGTATGTACAAGAAGACACTTGAGTATGAGTGGGGTCTTAGAGTGACATTGAGAATCATCTTGGATTGCTCGCCCATCTTATTGATGCCTTCAAGATTCTCAAATGTGTTTAAATAAAGAGCTAGTGAAGATATACATTTCTCTTTTTTAAATTTATTTTTATTCTTCTAATGTTTTATACATGAACATAGTGAATATATGCTATTTTTTACATCTCAATCTCCAATCAAGGCCTCCTTCCTCTTCCCATTATAGCTCTCTTCTCTTTCCAGTCTCCCTTCCATTTTCTTGTCTTTTACATGAGGGGCCCACTGAGTTTCATCTGGGTTGCCTTTGATGCATATGCCTGGCACTTTCTGGAGTATGAGTCATACATTAACGGTAGACCATTGAAGAAAGCATCCTACCTCCCTTTCCCCATCAGGATTAACCCTCATCAGTCTCTGAGAGAGTGTGGAGCCTCTAGAGTTGTTTCCTCTTTCAGGGTGAAATTGTGATATTTAATCCTCACTCCTACAGGCCGCACAAGATTCATCTGTGGCTTAACAGAGAAAACTCACTTTCCACTTGCCAAAAAACACCAACTCAAGTGGTATTTTCTGAAAATACTTTGCACCAGTATCTTCTTTGTTGCTGTGAGATACCACTGAGACTCAAGCAACTTGAAAGGAGAACGGGATCCTTATGACTATTCCCAGCTTTAAATGTAATTAGTTTCTTTTGGAAGGATGTGAATTATGCTGTCTCCTTATTTAGATTTTCCCTTTTATTGCATATGGTGCTAAAACTGTACATTGTAGTCCACTTTGGTATTTCTTCTAAGAATTCCATATTTTCTTGAATACTTCACATTTTGTTGTATGAGTTTTGCTTAATGAATTTTTAAAGGGCTGTTGCACTTTGTCTGCATGTCACCAATGAATACACAAGCAAACAGCTTCCGGAGGAATAAGATGGTTTTATTGTTACTTTTGATCTTCCATTGGAGTTCACAGTCTAGCTTGGCAAGAGAGTTTATGTAATTCCAAGAGCTAAGGAAATTAACCACATCATATCCACAGGGATTGCTGAGAGAGAGCAAATCTACTTCTACAATATGCTAAAAAATAGCACTTACTGAACCAGTTCCCTCCATCTCATTCACATGCCCAGGGAATGGTCCCACCCACTCTGGACTGGGTCTTTCCATATTTAGACAATCTCCTACAGACTTGCTCAGAGGTTATTTTAACTACTAACTCTTCCCAAGCTCAGCCTCCTGTCAAGTTGATTCTTGTATCTAATGAACACAAGGGATATTGGCGTAGTGACATTAGTACCTTTTGTGTGGCAAATATTTACTCCTGCTTTTAGTTACTCCTGCTTTTGTGATAACTTCCCAGTGGTAAACATGGTCTCCATTCCTTAGTGGCTTCTGGGATTAATGATTGAAGAGAGAGAAGATGGGGTGTAGGAGGAACGGACAATGATTGTGCCACAGAGGCTTCCATACAGAGAGACTCCTTGGACTCCTCCCTCTTGCTAAGCATACAAATTTTACGAGACTACAAATCTCGCGAGACTACAAATCTCGTGAGCAAAGACAGTTGGTGTTGTTAAACTGCCTGGCTGATAGGACCAATCTGAACAGGACAATTCCACAAAGACTCGCGCTGGGACTTATGGGATGTCAGGTGGGGTATATAAGCAGCCTGTTACTTAAAATAAATGAGCCACAAGCCTGAGAGCCTACAAGCCTGAGAGCCTGCTTTACCACTGGCCTGCTCCCAGAGTCTGTGCTGTTGACTTTGCACCAGCTTATCCCCGCCCCCAAGGGTCTCTGTGAGCCCCTGTTACACTGTTACATTGTTAGATCTGTAACAGTTACTTTGTTACATCTGGCACCTCAACATGGGGCTTCCACGTAGACCCTTTCCTTGACTCCACACCAGTGTGGAGCACTGTGCTCCCTTTGGCAGTTGTTCAGTAAGCTGGCCCCTTTTTGTTTTTGTCTTCACGAGAGGCGAGCTTGAAGGTCCCTTTCCCTTTCTCTGTGTTTGTCTGTCTACCGATAGGGAGCATATAGCCATGGCCTAGGAACCACGGAAGTTCCCTGCTCTATGTTCCTTGTCTTGTCTGTTCCTTTTTAGTCTTGTCTCTGTTCTTAAAAAAATAACCTGTAACACTTTAAGTTAGAATTCTTAAAGGATATTAGTAACTGAAACTCCCATTTTGGTAAGTTCTGTTTATTTACAAAAGAAACATTATAGATGCTGATGTCTCAGGTTCTATCGAATACTTTTAATTATTGATAAGAGACATTCTTATAAAGATTAAAACCATTAAAGTAATTATTTAAATTTTCATTGGGGAACGTTAAATGAGAGATATTCTATTTTAGAGTAGACCACTTAGTAGTATTTGATCTCTAGGCCAGTTATTATTGCAATGGGCCAAAACAATACAAAAATACTCATCTCTAAAACTGCCATTAACTTAGGCTGAATCCATACTCCTTGGGGAAAATTACTGGTTTTCTCTAAAACACAAGAGTAGATTTAACAGTTTTATTTATCACAATAGGATTGGCTTTGGTTTTTCTTTGCTTTTTTGTTCATAGTTTAGAATTATTTTAAAGAATAACATTTCACCCAACTTTAGTCCATTTGCTTCATTTCCTGATTCTAGAAAAAGATGTTTGACCAAACAAGGCTGATGGAAGATATTTTTGAGGCTATTTCCAAAGAAATTTTTTAAAATTTCTCTTATTATACAGGAGAAGCAAAGATCTTTCACTGTTATCTTTAATAATAAAGATTGGTTTTAGTAAGAGGTAGGCAAAAGAGGTATGCAAGATTTGGACAGGTAATGTCCTATTTCCTTCATTTGAACAAGTAGATCTAATTATCACTGAAGGAGGTAGATTGGAAGGTAATACAAATTTGACAATAACATAAAGTAATAAATTCTTACTTTTGGTTGTTAATAATAAAAAATAATAATAATCCCTACAGATGGAATCCTTACTCAGTGCCCAGGAGAATAAGACATTATTTATGTCCTCCCCAACCCAGCTCAGTGCAGCTGGGTGAACTCTTGGGACTCTTAAAGATTTTTACTAAATGCCAATTAGAACCTGTTATAAACACCTGGCTTTCCTGCCTCACAATATTCCCCTGCCTCTTGTCCAATGGAGGGATCCTGTCACACTGCTATGGCAGGGACCCACTTCCTTATTAACCCGGGGTCGAGGATATGCTTGTGTCTTCCATTAGGAGTCCACTTTGCCAATATGGGTGCCAGCTCGAGATGTAAAACTGGCAACAGAGATTGTGAAGCCTTCTCCGGAACCAAATTCATAAAATGAGTAAATCTGTGGCCACTTCAATATTTTTTTTATTTCCCACTTCAATATTTTTTATTTCTGTTGCGTGCTGATTTTTTTTTTCATTTCTGTTGTGCACTGATTTTTTTATTGTGCACTGATTTTTTTTTTGGCATGCCATTTTTAAATACTTGTATGCATACTTACTTTTGGTAACATCTAAGGCCTTAGCTACTTATGTTCTATATCGATCATTATTTCTCACTTGATTTTAATTTTAAATGGATTGTAAACTGTTGTTTTATCAAGTATATTGTTTAAGTATTTCCTTCAGCACATCTCTCAGCAGCGCTCCATCAATAAGACTGAGCCATAGTGTCCCTAGCGACATGGTTTGGGCTTGAATTGCAGAGGTTTGTGAAGCCTTGGTCTAGTCTATTATCTACATATCCTGACATGCCTTCCGGATGTGAGGTCCTTCGAAGGCCAGTAGCCATTGATGGGTAAGATCCTGTGAGACAGGACGACTTAAGACAGGCACAGTCCATAATGCTGGACGCCCACTGAGGCAGGGTCAACGAGGTCAGAGCAAGGAACTCTGGCTTCTGCTGGCTGTCAAAAATAAATAAAAAGGATGAATATGTAGGAGGAACTGACGATTGTGCCACAGAGGTTTCCATACAGAGAGGCTCCTTGGACTCCTCCCTCCTGCTAAGCATACAAATCTTGTGAGACTACAAATCTCGCGAGACTACGCCTTCTCCAGAGCAAAGACAGTTGGTGTTGTTAAACTGCCTGACTGAGAGGACCAATCCGAATAGGACAACTCCACAAAGACTCATGCTGGGACTTATGGGATGTCAAGTGGGGTATATAAACAGCCTGATACTTAAAATAAATGAGCTGCAAGCCTGAGAGCCTACAAACTTGAGAGCCTGCTTTGCCACTGACCTGCTCCCGGAGTCTGTGCTGTTGACTTCGTGCCAGCTTATCCCCACCCCCAAGGGTCTCTGTGAGCCCCAGTTACACTGTTACATTGTTACATCTGTAACAGTTACTTTGTTACAGTGGGGGAGATAGAGGAGGAAGAGGAAGAGGTTGAAGAGAAAGAAGGAGGGACAATAAAGGTAGAGGAGAGGGAAGGAAAAGAGAAAGGGGAAAGGAAGAAAGTTGCTTTACTGAAACTCCACAAAATATGCTTCCCCCAGATATGTTTATGGCTTCATGTTATACAGTGCAGTTAGAATCTAGAAGGCGCTCTCTTTCTTTCTCTCTCTTTTTCTGTGTGTGTGTGTGTGTGAAGGACTGTGTGTTGTCCTCTGATCTGTTCAAGTCCCCCAAACATTGCTAATGTAAAAATTAAAACCAAACAAAACTTAGCTGCTTGTAGAATCACATGATGTACAAACACAAAGATTGCATTTATTTGAAGTTGCTGTCTGCAGATACACTCCTGGCTGTCATTTGTAGAAGGTATGTCCTGCTGTCTGTCAGTCAGTTAAATTTTAAAGCAACTACTGAGATGCTATATCGTCCCCTTTGGTCAGCCAGGCCCAAGTCTGATGTTTGCTCACACTCATACTCCCAACTTATGGACAAGCAGCAAGAAACAGAATAACTTTGTTGCAATGTGGCCTTTTCATTCTGAGATAAAAGAAAAGCCAGAAAAGAACAAAGCAAAAGTCAAAATCGCAGCATCTTTTGTCCTTTACCTTTCACATTGGAAGCTGGAATTGCCTGTCAAGTGTCTGGTATACAATTTTTATTCCTTGCCATGTTTCATCAGTAACAACCACCTTATAAATGCATCCCTGCATCTCACTTTTACCAAGTAAATACACAATTTTGGGGAAATAAGGAAACTTACACAAAATGATCTTATATGACAGTCTTTGAGGCCTTGAACATTAGATTTGGAAAAAAAATGATTTTTCTCTTTGTTTACACAACTTGACATTTTGATTTCGCTGAACATTCTTGCAATTAAGGAAAAGAGAAGGAGAGAAAAGAGATGAGTTGACAATTTCTTGTGAAATGGAAGGAATTACCATATTCTCCAGCAGAGTGCTGTTTCTACCTAAGCATTCTAGGAGTTTGAAGGAAGACATTGCTATGTGGAGATGCTTCCCATGAGGACTACCTCTTCTAGAGTTCAGGAGAGTCTTTATTACATAGAATGTTCCTATGTGGAGTACAGTTTGACTTGTTCAAGTAACAGATAGGGATATTTGTCCAGGACAGTATAAATGCATTTATTCTTAACTCAAGCATTTATATGGAAGGAAAGCATTCTATTAGCATACACATCTATTATAACAGTTACTTGGCTTGTTGCCAATAAATTCACAGCCCAATGTATTAAGGGAAGAAAAGGTCTCCTATGATAGTCCAGTACATTTATATTATCATTGTATTATTATTATCATTATTATTTGTGTATGAGTGTTTGTGTATCAAAGGGCACTGTGTATCCCAGTGGAGGTTCAAGGGTAATTTCAGAAATTCTGGATTGAGTCTACCTCCTTTTTGCTTTGGTATTTCAAAGGCTTTGCCTTCTAGAGTCAGAAGTACAGGCACTGCCATTTCTGCCTGGCATTTTTACATGGGACCTGGGATCCAAACTCACATCCTTCTGTTTGTGAGCAGAGGCTTAACCCCTGAACAATTTCACAGTCCCTGGTTACAGTTCTTAATCCAGGTTGGCAGGAGAGTCCACACCAATACCACAGGCTAAGGAACTGACTACACCATATCTATATATCCAGAGGACTGTTGAGAGAGGGATAATATTTACTTGTGACACCAATATATCTGGCCATCTATACCAAAAGATAGGAACCTCCTTAACCAACTCCCTCCATCTGATTCATCTGCCCAGGGACTAGTCTCACCATCTATGGCTTGAATCTTTCAAAATGATCAATCTCTGCAGGTTTGCTTGCTGTTCAAGTTCACTATGAGTTCTTTACAGATGTCCCCAGAGCTAGAAGCCTTCAACTGTGAAATTGACATATATCTAATCATGATATCTAGTCCACATTCATTTGCATGAGATGCTAATTTCAGAATGCATGTGGTGGTAATGTATTTCCCCACTCTCTCCCCCAGATGCATGTGAAGGCAACAAATCTTAATTAGGTTATTGATTTGTCTACCTTAAACTCTGGAGAGACAGAAAGAGAGAGAGAGAGAGTTTCAAATACACTTTTCAGGACTGGTGACACAGCTCACAGAAGGTATCTGCCAACAAATCAGATGACCTGAATTTCATCCATTCCACATGGTGGAAGGAGAGGGCTGACTTACAACATGTTCCCCAGTGAACATCTTCGTGAACCGAGCTTCACCCTTTAACTAACCTTAGGGAAGCTAATCATCAGTTACACCAGCTGGACAATACCCTGCCTTCCACCTATGAACTCCCACAGCCATTGGAAATCCAAATCATGACAGCAGCATGGTCATCCCTTGCCAAACACTTTCATTGCCTTCAGCCTGCACTGGGCTCTCTGTTTATCCCTGTGTCCTGTCCTTCATCGGCTGACCCCCAGGCATAATTTTCCTGGCTCTATAGTCTTATCTGTCCCAGAGTGTCATAGACCTGGAGTTCTACATTATGTTGTCTCTGCAGAAAGAATTCAACCCATAACAACACTCACTGGGGCTGGGGAGATGACTCAGATGTTAAAGTGTTTGCCTCATGAACAAAAGATATCCCTGGATCTCAAAGACAATAAAATTCCAGATGAATATGAAGATGGCTGCTAATTCCAGCTCTGGACATTGGATACTGGGAAAGCCCAGCGCAAAGCAATAAGGAAGTAGAACAATCCAGGATAATTCCTGATGCCACCCTTGGGCCTCCCTAGGCACACACATATGCTATCTTGTAAACACACACACGCACACGCACACGCACACACACACACACACACACACCCCTACAGATTTCTCTCTGCTGTCTTTTCCTGGCTTAACTGCTAATTTCTCTTTGGTGTCAAGTAGTATTTCACTGTCAGGATATACCATAGTGTATATACCCAGACACCTGCATTCTGGTTGCTTCCATAGTAGGCAATTCCCCATAAGGCTCATGGAAATATTTGCATGGGCAGAAATCCACTTAAAAGCCACACTGTTCAGAATCTGCTTTGCTATTGTGTTCTGTGGGTGATTGTGAACATAATCCAGTGAACATAATCCAGAATGAGCTATGCAGCAAACCCTCTCTCAATCCTGTGCTCTGGTCATTGTACAGAGAGGATGATGACATTGGTAATGCCATGGGCTTCCTCTTTCACAGCTGCTATTCTTGGTAACTTTATCTCTCCTTCTATTTCAGCTCATTAAGCTAATTAGCATTTGCAAAGAAATAAGGTTTAAATCAGAGTCTCTGAAGTAATCTCACCAGCACCAGCACCCACTTTGCACACAGGTGGTTTTCTCAGCTCTACCAGATAAGACCACAATAACTGTGTGAGTGGTGATGATTTATCATGGAACAAATTGCCAAAAAGGCTCCTAGATGTCTTCCTTCTTGGCTATGAATTCATATTTATATATGGGGTGTGGTCCTGAGAATGCTCATCATCTGAGTTAACAATTGAGAAAGATGGAGTTGAATGAAGCCCATGGCATTACCAATCACAGCACTGGAATAGATTTCACAGCAAATGACTCAGTAGTTATTTTTGTCTTGCTTTGTCTTCAGGGTGTGAGAGCAGATAGGTCTTTTTTTCCTGTTCTGGATGATAAAAGAAGTCGGTGTGAATTACATTATATGAATTACCTACCTATGTCTGGACATGGATAAGACATGTTTGACATTCCAAATTCAGTTAATTATTGCTCCGAGGACACCTTATATCATGCACAATCTTAATCATAGTGACTGAATGAAATCAAATAAAATTTGATTTTTGTTTTGAACCAATGATCCCCATGCAATCAGAAGAGATGAAAAGTTTTACCACTGGACAAAGGGAGAGTTTTCCAGAGTGAGCTGATTGGAAAATAGCTTAAGACAGCTTGGGGAGACTGACTGTGCTCTTACACTAGTTGGGAGTTGGGGCTCCAATAAAGCTCTTTTTGAATAGGAGCCAGAACTTGCCTTATGAATTAGGTTTAGTCTCAGCTTGTAGGGCAAGAGCAGAAGAGGAGAGAGGGGGAATCAGAATACAAATGATCCTTCATCTTCTCAGAACATGGCTGTTCTTAGCTGTGCAATGGTGCTGATCCTCTGCCCAAGGGGCTAAGGGTGGTCTAAAGTAGAGAACAAGCTACCTTTGGTGGTACATAGCTCTAGGGGCAGCCCTCAGGGACGTTGTAGCAGGAAGGTCATAACTTTGAGGTCAGATAACTCTAGAATGTAAGGCTCATCTCAAGAGAAAATCAAAGGAAGGAAGACTTAGTAAAAAGGGTTGTCATGGGCAAAAGGAAGGAATGGAATTGGGGATTATGGTGTCAATATACAAATTCATTGTATTCATGTATAAAGCACTAAAAGGATAGAAAAGAAAAAAGAAAATCAAGAAGTCACCATATAGCTCAATTGCCATACAAAGCAATTGGACATGTTCATTAAATTATAAGTGTTCCTGTGAGTTACTCATTAGTGAGGCCTGGATATGTTGCACAGATAAACAAATTAGACAACCTGTTACAATCCTTTTCATGCTAACTAAAAGATAATAGAATTAGTGATGCTGTTAATTCTGTCAGTCTAAAGTGTTATTTGAGGTTCATTTGCAGTATACAGCTTGGAAAGAGAATGTTAATACAAGAAAATGCACACTAGGAGGGATATCAGTGTCCATGATGGAATGTTCTAGACTTGGTGTATTCTGGAGGTTTGAGAAAATGGCCATCAAACTGAAATCATGGTAGGGGCCTGTTGGGCATGAGCAGTTCCTATGGACATTGATTGTGTCTCTGGTCTGATGGATTCTTCCACACCAGGTGTGATCAATCAGCTTGACACTTCTAGAATACTTAATCAGATTTTGCAGTAGAATTGACCATGCTTCCAAAGGATTTTCAAGCCAATATGCAAACTTTTGTGTCCCTTCTAAGAACTTTATTCCAACCAATCCTTTTCTTAACAGTTTATCCCAGTGTGCAAAATCCTCATTGGGTTTACATTCATCAAAACACCTCATGGAGGCTTGCTTCCAGCTAGTGCTATACTGGACTGTGAAAACTTCCTTTGTGAGGGAACATGAGAGATGGGGGGGGAACTGGCTGGAGGAGAGAATGGGTACGGAGTGCAGGTAGATGGTAGGGGATGAAAATACATAAATTCTTGTTAATATAACTAAAAATAAAAATGTGAAAAAGGATGTATTTGGAATTGGAATCCTTGCATATTGTTTCTGTATCTCTTTATCCTTCTTTCTGTCTCTTTTCTTCCCTCTTTCACTTTCTTTCTTCTCTGTTTATTTCTGTCTCTTTTTTCTCTCCCTTTCCCTCCTTCCCCTCTGTTGTTTATCTTGTACTCTGTCCCTCTTCTCTCCTTTTCCTCCTTTCTTTCTTCCCCTCTTCTCTCCTTTCTTCTTTCATCTCTTCCTTTCTTCCTGCCATAATCCTACTCTGTCTCTCTAGGCATCCAGCAGTGAGACCAAGCTAGCCTACACTGAACTGTGAACTAATGAGCCATGTGAAATTTCTTTGGAGTTGATTTTTCTCAAGTGTCTCTCCTTCCCTTGTGAAGAAAGGGACAGGGAGTGGGAGAAGTCAGTTGACCTTCTCATCAAGGGATCAGCCTGCTTTAAGCCATGTTTTGTCTTTTTTACAGGGCAGGTGCTGGATGCTCTGGATGAGCTGGGGCTCACCAACAACACCTTGGTCTACTTCACATCGGACCATGGGGCCCACGTGGAGGAAGTGGGGACTAAGGGCGAGATTCACGGTGGCAGTAATGGGATGTATAAAGGTGAGGAAGTTTGAGGTGCTCAAGCTTTGGCTTCCACCTTCCCGTGAGGTGTGGTTCTTTACCTTCTTGTTTTCTGCCATTTTGCCATATTTGGGACTGTGTTATATTTCCAAATAGCTATTTCTGTTGTAGTTTTGATACACCTAACAGACTCATTCTTTGTCAACCTGCTGGAATAGAAAAGGGGGTGGGGAGGTGGCTCATATAGTAATATCCTTGCCATACAATGGTAAGCATCTGAGCTCAGATTCCCAGTATTCACAAGGAAAGCTAGATTTGGAGACATACATCTGTGACTTTGGAGACAAGTGGATTCCTGGCCTGTGGTTAGCCAGTCTGGCTGAATCCATGAGGGTTAGGCTCAGTGAGAGACTGTGTCAGAAATACAAGGTGCAGAGCAGTTGAGGAACACCCAGTATATGAAGCTCTATCCTGTGCATGTTCTCTCTCTCTCTCTCTTTCTCTCTCTCTCTCTGTCTGTCTCAGAGAATAAGGATGTGTTTCCTTAAATGGACCTACATTCCTTAAATGGACTCACATTATCTTTGTAGTATTAAATAACCTGTGAAGGTTCTCTTGCCTTTACAAGGTCAGAATGAGAATCCTTATCCCTGGTTTCATTTCTGGAGGCTCTTTGTAGTTCTCAATCAATGCTCATGTCTGTCCTCAGAGCAAATGAACAGCGTCTGCAGACTGCACTATGGGTCACATGCCCGTTGAGGGCAATGGGCTTACTATATATCTATGGTTCATGCACCTTGCCCACCTTCCCTTCTCCCTCTCAACATCTCCCCTGTGTCTCCTGTCTTCCATCCCCCCATTCTAACCCCATGAAGAGCCCCTTTTATGATCAGATTAGTTATTAGTTTATGTACATGAGAGTACATGCACATGTACACTGAAGTTTACGTTGTTTCACCTATTTTTCCTCTCCAACCCTTTTCTTCCCTTTCCCTCCCCTCCTTTCCCAATCATCCTTTCCTCGGCTCCCTCCCCATTCTCTTCTTTTCTATTCTCTCCTTTACTGTCATCTCCTTCTTTTCTCTTCCGTCACTTCTCCTCCTTCCCTTCCTTCTAAAGGTGCCAGGACCTTCCTAAACATTAGTACCAGTAAAGGTTGCAAACATAGATGTCTGTGGGGAAACTCATATTCAAACCATGACATTATGTGGCCTAGTTCACAGATGATGTTCTGAAGAGCACAGAGCATTTGTGAAGCATTGGGGCACCAAACCAAACCCTCCAGGGATATGTATGAGAAGAAAACATGGCCTCTCAGCCAGAGAGACAGGACAAGAGCTGATGTCAGACAGGCAGGGAATTCTGGCATTCCAGATGGTGGGGGCTGCCTGTGCATTCCAGCTGTGTGGGAGTCAAAGTGGCCTTGGGCACTGGTGTCTGCTAACACAAAGACAACATCTTGCTTACTCTTCTGCTCCTGCACCACACACTCCTCACAATTACACAGATAAAGTTAGGCTGAACATATGAAAGAACAGTACAGGGCACTTTCATCCTTTGATTCATGGTGTTAAGTCTCCAAGCATCCATGTGGGTCTGTATTCCAGGTGAGCTGAGTGATGTGGTGGAGTGTCTGTCAGTGATAATGTGAGGCCAGATAACATGCAATAAATGAGACATGCAAATTCTAATAGAGGCTCTTATATCCATCCCCTTTCCAAAAAGTCCTGATCCTCATGGATAGAGCTGTGTATATTCTAGCTAGTTGGGGAGCACTTTGTTCAAATGGAGGTAGGTGTACAATTCATGCCTTCACCACAGGCCTGTTAGATCACAGAGCAGTCAAGTGGCTGTAGTAGATGACTTTCATGAGTCACAATCATAGATCTTTTCCCAAAGTAATATGTCATTTAGGGAAGTTGCACATTCAATGTGGAGGTTCAGGGGGAAGACAAATTCCCTTCTTAAACACTTCAGTGGGACTGGAGACTTTTACCAGCACCTTGTCTTGTAAAGCAAAAGACTCACGGGCATGTTCACAGCTTTGACAGCCTTGTACTTTCTCTTTTTGGAACAACACTGGTTCTACCAGGATCAAAGCTCAAAAAACAGATCTTTACTGCTTGAACTCATTTACATGTGTCCCCTGGTGAGATCCACTTAATGAAAAGAATGATGTTAACCTTCTGCATACACCCGGAGATTTCTTTCCTGGGCCACATTGCATGTCTGCTAAATTCTACATTTTAAAAAAAATTCACCCACATTATGGAAGAGAAACTGTATTGTAGTCTGCCTTCATGTTTCTGATAAATTCACAACACAACGACAAGGCTTTTAGTCTGAATGAAGTTCTTCTGGTTACATTTCTTAGTCTATGTTTGCAAGAGAGCTACTTCCAAAGCTAGGGACCCAGGAAACTAACTATACCATATCCACAGGACTGCTGTGAGTGAAGCAGACTTCACTTGTGAACAACACGTCTGTCCAAATATGCCAAAGAATGCAAACTTTTGCTCAGCTCCTCCATCTTATTCACCTTCCCAGGGCCTAGTTCACCTACCATAGGCAATCTCCTACAGGTTTGCTCAAGGCTTAACTCAACTATTAATTCTGTACAAGTTTGCCCAATTGCCAAATTGACACCTACTACTACAGGTTGTAAATATTTCTCTCGGTTTTAAATGTGTGACCTGCCTGTAATTCCAGTCAAAGAAGGTGAGCCTGGGAATCCCCGAGTTAACTGTCTAGGCAGATTGACTCTATAGATGAGCATTGAATTTGATTACAGACTTCTTCCTGGATAGAACAAGGTAGAAGAGTGATTGAGGATGATTCTTGAGGTCAACCTCAGGTCTCCACATGCATGCACACAAGTACTCATATGAATGTGTACCTGCACACAAATGTGCCAAACTATGTGTATGCACACAAGCATGGACCTAAGCACATATGCATCTGCATACACAGAGGCAACTACTCATGAGCAATACTGCAAAGCAGCTAGTATCTTCAAAACAACAGAACTGGATTGGAGATTGTCATAGATGGATGAAGGTATCAGCTTGATGGCTGACCTCAGGGCACATTTATGGAGATTAGTGGTTGAGCCCTGAGGGAGCCTGCAGAAGGTTGTCAGGTAGACAGTTAGACCCAGTCCTTGGGGATAGGACTAGTCCCTGTGCAGGTGGAGGGAGCTGGCTGGGGAGATTGGTATCCTTTGGTATACTCAGCCAGATGTGCTGTTCTGAAGAGTAGGGATTGCTTTTCTCAGCAGTCTTGTGGATATATGAATATGCTATGGTCAGTTCTCTTGGCCCCTGGTATTGGTGTGAAGTCTCCTGTCAAGCTGCATGAGGAACTATAACCAGACTATCATAAGCCAGAATAAAAACCCTTGTTCCCTTAAACTGTTTGGTGGTGAATGTATGGACAATGTGCAGACACACTGCAAGAGAGGGCAAGGCTTGTTCAGTAATGGACTCTCTCCACGAATTCCTTCCCACCTCTGCTTCATTGCTGGTGACCACTTTGTGATGCCATGAGCCTCCCCTTGCTTTAAATTGAAATGCACAAATCATAGCTGTGTCTCTCTGTGAGACACAGAGTGCTGTCAGTATTGATTAATGGGATAGGAAACCTCTACAAGATGCTAATGAGCATATAATCCCCCAAATATTGGTGCATACATACACACACACATACTCTCACAGACACCCCACACACACTCAGAACCCCAAACTCTCTCTCTGTCACACACATACATGCCATCATAAATAGACAAGAGATACATGAAAAATGTTTAACATCATTATTAATCATGAGGAAAAATACAGATTAAAATCAGAATGAGAGATCTCCTCAAAACTATTGCACAAATTTTTGTGAGTGCATGGTGGAGAGAGTAGAACACTGCTGTTCAGAATGCAACTCAGTAGTACCCTTAGGACAAAGAGTATGTATGTTCCTTTACAGAAATCTACAATTGGGTAAAAGTGCTTGCCACACAAGCATGAGGTCCTGAGTTCAGGTTCCCACACCCACACAACAGCTGGGCATTATCCTGAGCATCTACAACCTGTAGGAAAGCAAACAGGGAGATTACTGAGTGCTATAAACCAGCCAGAGTAGCCACAAACAAAAGTTTCAGGTTCAGTGAGAGACCCTCAGAGTAAAATGACATGTAATAGAAAACCATACCCCTGCTGCAGTTAAAGCTTAGTACCTCTTTCCCTGCTTGGGTCTGTGCCTCAGCTTCAATTGGCACTCGGTTTGGTTTAGACTTGCACAATAGTCAGTCTATTAACATTTTACTGAAGATAAGGGTATGTTAGCATGTGAAGTTTTATGTCAGTATGTGAAGTATCATGGTAGCACATAATATCAGCACATGAAATATCATGGTATAACATGAAATGTCCTCCCCTTTTTTCCCCTCCACTATCCTCCACTCCCCTTCTCTTCCTTCCCTCCTTCCCTTTCTTTTCCTCTTCCATTTCCTATTCCTTTCTTTGTCTTCCCTTATTCTTTCCCATTCCTTCCTTTTCCCCCCTGAGATTTTGTTATACAAATAAAGCATCTGTAAAACAAAACAAGCTAAAAATTTTTCACATGCCATTGTGACACTTCACATGCTACCATGACACTTCATAGACTGAGATGACTTTGTGTGCCAACATGACATTTCATATGCTACCATGACACTTCATGTGCTACTGTGACACTTCATATGCTCATGTGACATTTCACATGCTGACGTGATACTTCATGGGCTGACATGACACTTCATGTGCTACTGTGACACTTCATATGCTAACATGACACTTCATAAACTAACATGACATTTCATGTGGTTACATGACACTTTATGTGCTAAAAGGGCATCCAGTGAAACCTCATTTTTGTGCAGAACATTATTTCAAAGATGGTTTTCAGTGAATCGTAAGCTTTATGTGTAAGGTATGTGCACAACATAAATGAATTTAATGTTTAGCTTGGGACCTGTACCCAAATATTGCATAGGTTTTTGCAAATATACCAAAATACAAAGTACAGAGAAAGTTAAAAAAAAATAAAGTCAAAGACCAACCTGAAAAGTCTTTGCCAAGCTTTGCAATGAAGAATACTAAGCTATGGAGAGAGTGTGTTGTGTGTTTGCTCCTTACAACTTGTCCTGCTAGCTCTAGCTTCAAGCTCATCTCTCTCTTAAGCCAAGGTCATCTCCAAGAACTCCTCCTCTCTCTTCCTTTCCCTCTGTTCCATAAGCCAGTCATAAATGTCAAAAAATGAACAAATTCACTGCAGAGGCAGCTATTGTAGATTTATGAGATGGAACTCCTGTCTTCCTGACGGTTTAGGAATGCAGACTTAGTCCGTATGCAGAAAAATGCTTTTAGAATTCCCCAGTGCCATTTACCTTCTACCTTGAGTGCAGTTCCCTAAAAAAGCAGTTTGCTAGCATCCATCTTGCCCCTCATGAGTTTCTTCTTAGAATTCCTGGCTCATATTATATTTTCAGATGTTGGCACTTGTACCTGCCAACATCCCACTGTGGCGACCACCATAGCTTGGTTTTTACAGAAGTGTCTCAAAACTTTTGTGCCTTTGGAAGAAGATCTCCCTTATTTTTTTAACCCATTGTTTGATTGATATACCTTCATTGATGGGCTCTTTGAAGCATGCTTGCCTTGTCACAGTATGTCAGTATACGAACCCTTGCTCACAGCCTGCCTGCTTATTATTGAAATAGACACACCAAGAGATCTTCTGGTAAAATGTCTTCTGTATGACCATCCTTTGGGCCCACAATGGACCATATATCAAATGATCATAATAGAAGAAGGAGGTGATACACGCAATACACGCAATAGCATTTACAGACATACATAATAGCAGCAATAGCTACCCAAGAGTTTGATTATCGTTGAGAGAACTCTATTGAAGTAGAACTCTATTGAAGCTCTTCTGAGCTTTGACTCAGAAGAGAGTCGAGCCAGTACAAGGCTGCTTTGAGGGGTTATTGAGGACACGTCTACAGATTTCAAACAGGATGGTTGGAACAGAGAAAGGCCCTCAGTAAGAGACTAAAGAAGGTTAACAGTAGACAGGGGAGGGAGAGTTTCTTCACTCAACAATTTGCTCACAGATCGTTCATTCATGAGCCATCAAGTGTTAAGGCAAATGCCAGTGCGGGCCATTCTAGAAGAAACTCAGTGGGTGTGAAAGTAGGAGAGAGCCTAGCTGGAGAGAAGAAAGTATGAAGTGTGATGGGGGAGAGGGAGTGGCATTGAGTAGTAAGGGGTGAAAACACACTGATTGCTTGTGCTTGTATATGAAAGTATCAACCCCAACCTTCACAGAGATGTTTATGGTGTTTACAGTGCCACAATTTTCCTTTCCAACTCCTGTCTAGGGTAAGGGGCTCTTTCCTTTCCCTTGTGCCCATAATATTTACCTTCAATTTCTATCTTGTCCCATTTTTCACTCCCTTGTTTATAATGGGATCTGAAAAATTCTTATTGGTGAGTAACAGTGACATCACCACCATTTGATGTCACAGCCATTATGATGTCATAGCGCAACGCATCATTACAAAAGTGCTTATTATGAAGCTGGGGCAGACAGAGTATATATACATACAATAATATTTGGTAAGAACAAAGAATAATCTTTCATAAGGACCATTAACCCTGGAACTAGCTTATACATTTGCATTTAATTATTATTTACAAATGTACTGTTTACTCATATAGAGAGTATTTTGTATGCTTATTTAAATATTTAAACATTTAATATTTATTGAACATTTAAGTACATGTTTATTTAAATATTTACTTTCATTTCAATATTTATTTGCTTATTTGTTTATTTTTCTGAGAGATTGTGTTGTAATTACCCTGGTCTGTTGCTGTGAGATAATACTCATGCAACCAGACTAAAAGAAAAAGGAAATTTATTTGGCTTACAATTCAAGAGGGGAGACATAGTCCATTATGGCAGAAAAGATATGATGGGAAGTAGAAACTAGATTCAAATTTGGGTCACTTCCATTAACATGGAGACAGATCAAGAGCACACTGCTAAAAGAAGCAAGGTGAATCTATTCAATCTCAAGGTTCTCCCCCTGTGATATGCCTTCCTTCAATAAGGATTCATCTCCTAAAGTTTTTAACACTTTCCCAAACTTAACATCAACTTAAGGATTTAAACACATGAACCTTTGGGTGACAAGTCACATTCAAACTATAATGAGAGAAAGAGAGAGAGATCATATACAAAGACAACTACAGAAGTTGATTCTCTCTTTCCCCATTCAGGATTTGGGGGCTGAATTCGGGTTTGCAGCTTTGCATACAGGAACTTTACCCACTAAGCCATATCATCAGCTCCCCCATTCGTCCTTTGTCTCACATCTCCTAGTTATCCTGTTTCCTTGATTTACCCTCATGTTATTTTGCTCACTGTGTACCTTCATGTACAATATGTGTGTGTATGTGTCCACATTCATTTTTAGAAATATGCATGCACACATGACATAGCCCAGGTTGATAGCAGGTTGTACTGTCTCTGAATGAATACTCTCTGACATTTGCATAAGGATTTTACCTAATGATGCTTTCCTCAGTATATATGCCTATTCTAAGCAACCAGGTCTGTGTCCTGTGCAGGCAAAGAGGGTCTGGAGATAGGACACTGTAGTCAGGTAGCCAACCCAGTGTGGGAATCTTAGATAAGATATACAAGGGATGTTATGCTGTGAATAAATGTTGTGGTCTATGTCATGCTGTGAATGTGTGCTTATTAAGTGCTTAATTAAAGTCTATTCTGAAGGACTTCTGGTCCAAATAGAAGAAGAGGGGAATGGAATTGATGGCCATATGTACCATACATTTGAACTTGAGCTATGCTATTTCAACAGGGAATAGAATCCAATATCTACAGAGGTGGAGACAGAAGGTTGAAATTCAAGGACTTGTCATCTAGACTTTAAGCTTGGATTGAACCATCTGTTTATGTATGTAAACAAATTATCACACAGCAAACATCGGGTCCGATGGAACATTCCATATAAAAAGAAAAGACTTGGCTTTTGTGGGGACAGTTACATAAATATCCATATCCGCTCAAAGGAAATATGATATTGCAATGAGGAACTAGATAACACTTGGTTGGCTGTTCAGCCTGCACTTACATTTATTATTTTTACTTGTTTATTCTTATGGCAGATATTTACAAGGATTTCAATGGTGCTAGACAAAACACAGCAGGAACCTCCATAGTCTACATTTTGCCCACTGGTGGGCCATTCTTTTTTATTATTTTTATTTTTTTTATTATTATTTATTCAACTGTGTTGTGTATGTGCGTGCGTGTGTGTCTGTGTGTGTGTGTGTGTGTGTGTGTGTGTGTGTGTGTGTCTGTGTATGTGTAGAACCACAGACGAACTCGCAAACCGCCATGGACACCTCCACCTTCTTCTGCCCCGGGATTCACAGGCTCCGCCCTACCAGGACCAGAAGCACAGGCCGCCCCCACTTCCGCCTGGTGTCTATATGTGGGATCTGGGATCCGAACTCAGGACCTTCCGCCTGCAAGGCAGAGGCTTAACCCCTGAGCCACCTCTCCAGCCCGTGGGCCATTCTTGACCTAGTGGGCACTGAAACACTAGCTAGTGCAGTCATCCTAGATGTGACCTAGTTGCACATTCAAGGAGACAAGGGAGTGGGAGAAAAACCATGGGAGGGGAGAAGAGGAAGGTAAGAAGAGATCCAGGGGGATACAGTTATAGATGATGAAAACATAAAAATTCTTGGTTAATACAACTTAAAAATAAAGTGAGTATCTATTTTTAAAAAGACTGGAAGAGGAGAGAAGAAAAAAGAAAGTGTTCAATTAAGTATAAAATTAATAGAATAAACAGTATTAATACCTATAATAGATATCTTCTTCTCACTGTGAAAAATTCTAACATGAGACTGTTTATCCTCAACACAGTCCTTGTGTCAAAATCAAGCTACTTAAAATGCAGTTTGTCAGATGTGACCTACCAGTTGACATTTTCCCTTTTTTATCATTATTGTTTTATTCTTTGACACTTTCAAACACAAATATAATAAATTTGTGTTTTCACCCCTTACTATGCAGTCTCTCTTGTACCACTTCACACTTTCTCCTTGCCAGCCAGTCTCCCTTCTAATGCCACATCTTTTTATATATGTGGCACACTGGCTTTCATTTGGGATGTCCACAGTAGTGGGTGCCTGTGTACTTGTTGGGGTATGAATGGCCCGTCAGTCGGTAAATCATTGAAGAAAATAGATTCCCTTCTCCTGTCCTGATAGTGTCCTGATCTTCCTTCAGGAATGGTGAAATGTGGATAGACTAACTACTGTGCAGATCCAGCTGAAGTGGACATTGCTTCAGTGAGTTCTTGGGTGCAGCAGCCTTGTGCTGACCAGAGGATACTCTCTGGCAGCACTCTTCTTCCATTCTGAGGCTCTTACATTCTGGAAGATTTCCTGAGCCTTGGGGGGTGTGTGACTTATATGTCCTATTTAGGGTTGAGTGCTCCAAAGTCACTTCTCTCTACTTGCTCTAGTTGTGGTTCTCTGTATTACATACATTGCAAAAAAAAAAAAAAAAGATTGTTGTTAATAAAGTTTTTTTGAAACACCCTAGTGTTGGACATGTCCTGCTAACAGCTGCAAAATCCACAACACTAGCATACTATCTGGCTGTTTTATTCAACTTTCTGTTGTTGTGATGGAATTGCTGGACAGATGGAACTGGAGGAAGAAATGTTTTATTTTGTTTTATAGTTCCCCAGGAATTGAGCCTAGGAGAAAGAAAACGGGGAGTGGGGTCTATCTATCAAAACCTAAAAGCCTGCCCTCTTATATTTTCTTCCTCTGAAGAGTTCTACAACAGAGCCACATGCTGGGGACCAAGTATCACTTTATTAGCAGTTCAATGTGTTTGTAAATTCTCATTCTACTTTTTTCCTGCTCATTCAAATCATTTCTTCTATTTTTTACCCATCTTTTAAAGGGCATTGGTAGATCTTTTCTTTCCCCTCTCCTGATAAAAGATTCATATTAGGTTCAGAGAACCTACAAGATATTTCTGAATTTCCCTTTTGCAATCTATGGGCAGAGGAGATGAACAAGGGATCTCAGCAACAAACGACTTTAATGTGAATAAGACTCGTCTCATGCTTCCACAGGCTCAGGTTCAAAGCATAGCATCAGTATTTCCCCCAAGTGGATAGAAAGACCCCAAGAAATAAAAATGAAAAATAGAAATGTGTTGCAAAATTCTATGCACAGATGAAACATAAGATCGACTAGCATAGATTCTGCCATTCTAAGCAATGTAACCCGCTGTGTGACAGCATTTCAGGAGCCAAAAATAGAAGCCAAGTTTGAAAACAGCTGTTGCTCATGAGAGTCTTTGAGTCAATGGTAAAAAAACAGAACCCCCAGCCATCTTTGTGCATCTCCACCATGCCCTCAAGACACTTGCATTATCAATCTGATGATTACTCAACCAGAATATAAATTTCCATGAAGTCTTTCTCTTTGATCTTGAAGCACATTCTTTTTTTTATTTCTTCCACTCATACAAAGTTAAATACCCCATTCCCCTCCATCTCTCCACCCTTCCCTGGATCCTCTTGTTCCCTCTCCTCTTATCCCTTTCCTTTCCCATCTCCCTCCCTTTCTCCTCCCTTCCCCCATTCTGGAGCATTCTTTAGTGTACATGTCAAACTTCCCTCTAGGTCCTCCTCTCTGATGGGTGTAAGGACTCAGTGGCATTGCCTAGAGCTCATTTTTGTGTTCCCCTTTAGTATAGGAACACTATTGTGGCTGTTAAACCCTTGCCTCTTAGGATCCCAGTGCCTGTAATCCATATTATCGGGGTTCAATGACATGTTGGTCATTGTACAGGTCATGCAAAGTCCTATTATAATTATGTTGGCTCTAACTTGTATGGAATATCTTGCATATCGTTGCTCCTTCCCATCTTCAGGCTTTTACAATCTTACTGTCCCCTCTTCTGCAAATTTCACTGAGCTTTAGTATGGGGAGAGATTAGGCTGGCCTGGTTTCAGGTAGTTGATATAGAATCTCTGATTTTCTGAATTTGTTGATTTTTTTTTTTTTCAGTTTTGCTGCTCCTGTACCACTCTTGGCTCCATCCTGATAGATATTGTATGTACTTGGCCAGAGATAAAAGGCTATTAAAATGGAGTCTTATTATAAGAGTAGATTCAAAGGTAGATGAAATAAGAGTACTAGACCACTGTGAGAAGGGGGGGTCAATCTCCCATTTGCAGGATGGTAAATTTCTATCTGACAAACCCTATGCCCTCCCATTCTGGTAAGATCGTACCCCTTAATCGTGACCATTAAGGAAAGTCTGCAAGTCCAACCAGATGTCTTATTACTTACTTGCAGTCCTTGATGGTGGCCAATTTTCTCTGCTGCAGCATCATGATCCCCTCTCTCCTGGTTTCTGGCGGGGCCCTCCTTCCCCTTCACTCCCTGCTTATAATCTTTGCAATTACTGTAAGTATTACAGAGATTTATCTTTGAGTGTGTCACTAAGTGGGTTTGGTACTAGGATCCAGTTATTAGGGAGTACATACAGCGCTTAATTTTCTGTGTCTGGGATTCTTCACTCAATATAATTTTTTCTAATTCCATCCATTTCCCAGAAAATTTCATTAATTCATCATTTCTGATGGCTGAGCAGTATTCCATTGTATAAATGTACCACATTTTCTTGACCCACTTGTCAACTGTTGGGCATTTGAGTTGATTCCATGACTTTGCTATTGTAAACAGTGCTGCTATGAACATGGTCATCATGCTTGTGCTATTGAGGTGAATTTTTGCTGTATGGTGGTTATTCCCAAAAGTGGAATAGCAGGGTCATATGGCATTTCAATCTTTAACTTTTTAAAGAATTGCCAGACTGCTTGCCAGAGTGGTTGTATAAGCCTGCACTCCCACCAGCAATGTAGGAGACTTCCCATCTCTTCACATCCTCTCTAGCATTTGGTATTGTTTGTATTGTGGATTTTTGCCATCCTGACTGGGGTGAGATGATATCTCAGGCAGATTTTGATTTGCATTTCCCTGATGGCTAAGGATGCAGAGCATTTTTTAGGATATGTGTTAGACATTTCAATTTATTCCATGGTAAAGTTTCTTTTAAGTTCTAAGGCCCATTTTTTAATTGGGCCATTTGTTTCCTTGGTGTTTAGTTTTCTAAGTACTTTGTGCACTCTGGATAATAGAGCTCTATCAGATATATGGTTAGTGAAGATTTTCTCCCATTCTGTGGGTTGCCTTTGTGCTCCAGTTACAATTTCTTTATCTTAACAGAAGCTCTTTAATTTCATAAGATACCATCTGTTGATTGTATTGACTGTGTTATTGGATTTCTGATTAGGGACTGTTGGCTTAATCCAATTAGCTCAAGGACGTTCCCTACCCTTTCAACTAAAGTTTTTATAGTCTCTGGCCTTATATTAAGGTCCTTGATCCATTTGGAATTAAGTCTTCTACAGGTGACAAGTACAGGTCCAGTTTTAATCTTCTGCATGTGGTCATCTAGTTTTGCCAGCATCATTTGTTGAAAATCCATTGGATTTTTTGGGCCCCTTTGTCAAAGATCAAATGGCTGTAATTGTGTGGGCTTATATCTGTGTTTTCAATCCTTATTCCAGGCTGTTTTAATAACTATGGATTTGTAGTATAGACTGAGATTTGGTATGGTGATACCTCCAGCAGTGTTTTTGTTACTCAGGATTGTTTTTGCTATCTTGGGTTTTTTGTGCCTCCACATTAATTTTGAGATTGTTTGATCAACCTCAAATTGCTTTGGGATTTTGAATGGTATAGCATTGAATCTATATATTTCCTTTGGTTAGGATGGTCATTTTTATGATATTGACTCTGCCAATCCATGAACATGGGAGGACTTTCCACTTTCTGGTGTCTTCTGCAATTTCTTTCTTTAGGGATTTAAAGGTTTCATTGTAAAGGTCTCTTACTTCCTTAGTTAGGTTTATACCAAGGTATTTCATTTTTTTTAGGGGCTATAGTAAATGGGATTGTTTCTCTTTTTTAACTTCTTTCATTCTGGGTATATAGGAAGGCCACTGATTTTCATACATTTATTTTGTATCCTGCCACCCTGCTGAACTTCTGTGTTAGTTCCAGGAGCTTCGTGATGGAGTTTTTGGGATCACTCATGTACAAGATCATGTCATCTGCAAATAGAGATAACCTGACTTCTTCCTTGCCAATTTGAATCCCTTTTATGTCCCTTTCTTGTCTTTTGACTTCAGCTATGACTTGAAGTGCAAAATTGAAGTGGTGACAGTGGATAGCCTTGTCTAGTTCCTGATCAAAGTGGGAACATTTTGAGTTTTTCCCCATAAAATATAATCCTTGCTGTGGGGCTTGTTGTAGACAACCTTTATCATAATTGATAAATGTTCCTTCCATTCCAACTGTCTCTAGGGTTTTGATCATAAAGGACTGTTGGATCTTGTCAAAAGTTTTTTCTGCATCTATCCAGAGTATCATGTGATCTTGGACTTTGGACTGGTTTATATGGTGAATTACATTTATTGATTTGTGTATTTTGAACCAACATTTTATGGCTGGGATAAAGCCTATGTGATCCCATGAATGAACTTTTTGATATGTTTTTGAATCCGATTTTCTAAGACTTTGTTGAGAATCTTTGCGTCTGTGTTCATCAGGGAGATCGGCCTATAGTTTTCTTTTTTAAGTGAGTCTTTATTAGGTTTTGGGATTAAAACGATATTAGCTTCATAGAAGGAATTTGGTAGTGTTCCTTCCTTTGCTATTTGATGGAACAGTTTAAGGAATATTGGTGTTATTATTAGCTCCTTAAATGTCTGATAGAACTCTATGCTGAATCCATGTGGTCCAGAACATTTTTTGGTAGGAAGTTTTGAGATTACTTCCTCAATTTCCTCATATGTTATAGGACTATTTAAATAATTCACAACTTCCTGATTCAATTTTGGGTAAGTTGTACTTACTTAGGAATTCATCCATTTCGTTTGTGTTGTCAAATTACAAAGAGTATAAGTTTTTGAAATATGATGTTATAATTCTCTGGTTTTCTTGGGTATCAGTAGTGATAACTCCATTTTCATTTATAATTTTGTTAATTTGGGTTTTCTTTTTCTTGATTTTGGTTGTTTTAGCTAGGGGTGTTTCAATCATTGATTTTTGTCAAAAAAAAAAACCCAGCTATTTGACTCGTTGATTCTCTGTATCGTTTTCCTAATCTTGATTTTGGATATTTCTCCCCTTATTTTACTGATCTCCTCTCTTCTACTGATTTTGGGATCAGATTGCTGTAGTTTCTCTAAAGCTTTAAGCTGCATTGTTGTTATTTATTTGTGATGTTTCCATTTTTTTGATGTAGCCATTAAGAGCTATGAACTTACCTCTTAGGACAGCTTTCATTGTATCTCAAAGATTTTGGTAAGTTGTATTTTCATTATCATTCGCTTTTAGGAAATCTTGAATTTCATTTTTAATTTCTTCCTGAATCCAATTCCCATTCAGCATCATAGTGTTAAGTTTCCAGGAGTTAGTGTATTTTCTCTTGTTTGATGTGTTGTGGATGTCCAGCTTTAGGCCGTGGTGGTCTGATAAGGTACAGGCTATAATTTCAACCTTCCTGTATATGTGTAGATTCATTTTGTGGCCCAATATGTGATCTATTTTGGAGAAAGTTCCATGTGCTGCTGAGAAAAATGTGTATTCTTTGGTGTGTGGATGTAAAGTTCGATAGAGATCTGTAAGGTCTATTTCAGTAAAGGTTTGATTAAGCTCCAAAATGTCTCTGTTAAGTTATCTACTTGTTGATCTATCCCATGTTGAGAGGGGGTGTTAAAATCCCCAAGAATTATCATTTTGGGGTTGATTTCTCACTTTAAATGTTGTATTAATGAATGTGGGGGGCCCATATTGAGTGCATATATGTTCACTATTGTGAAGTCTTCCTGGTGAATTTTACCTGTGACTAAAATGTAGTATCCATCCATGTATCTTATGATCTTTCTTGGTTTGAAGTCCACTTTGTCCAATATCATAATGGCTACCCCTGCCTGTTTCCTGGCTCCATTAGCTTGCAGAATTTTTTATCAGACTTTTATTTTTAGGATGTGCCTATCTTTTGTGGTGAGATGGTTTTCCTGCAGGCAGCAGATTGATGGGTTGTGATTTTTAATCCAAGTTTGTAATCTGTGTCTCTTGATTGTGAGTTAATTCCATAACATTTAATGTTATAATGGAGAAATTATTTTTAATTCCAGACATTTTTTATGTTTAGTGACTTTTGTAAGTGTATTGTTTTGTTTTTAGGTTTTGTGTTATTATAGTTCCATTCTGTCTTCCTGGATATGCTTGTTTTTTTTTTTTTTTTTTTCTTCCAGCTTAAGTATCATTTCTAGCATTTTTTAAGGCCTGGTTTGGTGGATATGTATCCCTTCAAGTTGTCTTTGTGCTGGAAAATTTTTCTTTCTCCCTCGAACATGACAGATAGTTTTGTGGGGTATATTAGCCTGAATTGACATTTTTGCTCATTCAATACTTGAAGTACGTCTCTCCAAGCTCTTCTTGCTTTTACTGTTTCCATTGAGAAGTTATTTGTTATTTTAATAGGTTTACTTTTAAAAGTGACTTGTTTATTTTTTTCCCTTGAAGTTTTCAGAACCATATTTTTTTATCTTGAGTGTGGAGTCTTTTAACTATTATTTGCTGTGGAGAAGTTCTATTTTGGTCATATCTGTTTGCGGTGTGGAATGCTTCTTATATATGGATGGGCCTCTTTTTTTAGATGAGGAAAGTTTTCCTTGATGATAGTTTTGAAAATGTCCTCAGGTGTGGTATTTTAGGATTCTTGCTCTGGTATTCCATGAATACACATATTAGGCTTCTTCAGGGTGTCCCATGACTCTTGAATATTTCTCTCAAGTATCTTTTTGGCTTTGACAACCTCTTCCATTGAGCTGGTTAGTACTCCCACTTTTTCTTCAAGGTCTGAAATTCTATTTTCTGTTTCATTTGTTCTGCAGATAAGACTGTCTGTTGAGTTCTGGATTGAAAATAACTTGTCTTTTAGTTCAGTTTTGAACTCTGAGTCTGTTTTAGCTGCTCTATACCTATTTTTCTTTCTTGAACTGTTTTTCTCAACTCCTCCAAGTGTCTGTTGTGTTCCTCTTCAAAGTGGTTGATGCTGTTATTTAACTCTTCCTGGATTTCCTCTTTCATATTATTGATCATGGTAATGATCATGTTTTGAAAGTCATTATCTTGGTTCAGGCTTTCTTGGCTCATTTACATGGATTTGCTCTGGTTGGAGCCTATCATTATGGGGTTAATTCCTTCAGTGGGAAATTTGTTTTCTTAAGTTTTGTTTCTCATGGATTTGCACTTTGACTTGGGTATTGTAGTTTTATCTCTTAAGATCTTCTTTCAATTTCTGTGTGTTTTTGTCTGAAGTGAATTAGTTTGCCTGGAACAGCGCCTGCTCTGACTGGCTGGTTGGAGGAGCTGGGACTAGTTGATTACCTGGGCTTGGGAGTGAGCAGAGGGTGCTTACCTAGGGTGCAGTGTGTTCTCGCTGGACTGTGCATGTCCCTGGCAGTTGGGGAAAGGGTTGAAGCACATTCTTAATAATTTGATTTTCTTCTCATTCTGCCACAACCCATCTTCATACTTTCTGGATTTTATGTCTTCTTGGCAAATTGACTCATAGTCTGTGGGCACAGGATAAGTCTGCTCAAACATACCTGACCAATCAGAGATGTCTGTGGACCTTTTTGGAACAGAGGGCAGGATCTCATGCACTGCAAAGCTGGTCTCAAAAAATCACTGGCTTTGGGAAGGTGACCTTGAACTTTCATTGCTTTATCCTCTCAGTGGGATTGATTGTGTCACAGACACACCCATTTATGCAACATTGTGACTGGAATCAGGCTTCATGCATGTCAGGCAAGCACTGTACTAAGTTACAGTCCAGCTCACAGGGTACTTGATGCATGTTTATGTAGCCCCCATTTATGAGTAAAGCAACTATGTCAGGTACTACCACATCATTCCTACAGGTTGTCAGTAGCCCTAGAATTTGGAGCAACAAGTAGACCTATATGCTTTAGTGGTGTTCTCTGCAGCTCATCTGAGCAGAGGGATATTGTGTCTGTACACCCAGGTAGAAATGGTCATATGTGGCTCCAGGTTTCCTTTGGTATCACTGACAAGATATAAGATATTGAGGGTGTCTCTAGGAGCTGTATAGTGTTTCAGTGCCATTAGATATCTGTCTCTTTATACAGGAATCAGGGAGGGTAGTAATGGGCTTAGTGGGCAATAGAGACAAAGAGAGAGAGAAACTTGTACATCTCTCTCTCATACACACATATACACACTCTCAATGTATGTGTGGATGCACTTGTGTATAGTGCCAGAATTGCAGACTGCTGCCATTTCTGCACAGCATTTCCAAATTTAGGTCCTCTTGCTTGTAAAGCAAAGACTTAACCACTGAGCCATCTCTCCAGCCCCATCATTCATTTTTTAAGATCCAGTTTTCTTATGCATCATGGGAACCAACTTTGAACCATTATGGGATCTAGCTCTACTCTAGGGGGCCCAGAAAGCCATCACAGAACAGTACTTTCTGCCTAGGATGGTGGCCTTGTTTACATATAGGATGATGAAATCTTTGCTCAGGATTATCATCCAAATGCTTCTCCTTGTTGCTCTGAGTTTATAAATTTTGTGGGGTTTCTGTGGCTGCCAGAAGGAAGAAGTGGTGTTGGAGAGTTGTGGGAATTGACACAGTTGCAGCTGGGCAAGGCTGGATTTGTTCTTATGCTTCTACCACAGAGACCAGTGACTGATCATAACTGCAGCACTTAATTTGCCTTGGCCTCATACTGTGTATGTGTAATGTGCAAAGAAATGCAGTCCCTAGGGAAAGGAAGGGTCAAGAAGATAAGATATATCCTTCAGTAAAGGATATAGAGTTCTGAGCAATTGAATGTAATCAAACATATTACCATGAGCTGATGTACTTCATCCTGTTATTCTTACTTTAACTTGAAAAATGTAGCTGTATTTGTTCACATTGCAAAGGAATAGCCACATTAATATCTATTATCACTGATGCATGAATTGATGATTGATAGGTAGATAGATAGATTGATAGATAATCAAAAGAGACAGATCATAAATTAGATTATAGATAAATAAAAGATACGAAGATGGATGACAGGTAAATGTATAAATAGATGAAAGAGTAGATGTTTGATACTTATATGATAGATGACTAACAGATGATAGATAGATATATAATAAAAGATTAATAAGTAAATGATAGATGACATATGATAGGAAGAGAGATGATAGATGATAGATAGCTGATGAGTGGTAGATAGAAAACACATATAGATGAATGAAATGAGTTGCTAAGTAGATGCATAGATATTAGAAAGATGATAGATAGTATATAAGAAGGTGGATAACTAGTGTGTAGTTAGATAGATAATAAATAGTTTGTAGCTAGATGGATGCCTTACTTATTGAGATATCTCACCAGCTCTTCAATAAATGCATGCATGATAGATTCATAGATAGTTAATAGATGGATAATAACTACTCAGGTAAACAGATGCATAGGAATAAAGAGATTGAAGTAGATGCAGAAAGTTTCTCTCCTCTCCTTGGAAACCTGGGACTCACTAAAATGGCGACTTTGCTTTCAGCACTACTGTGATGTTAAGAGGGAATCGTTTGCACTGCTTTGGCAGGTTAGTCTCTGTCAAAACAGGACTATCAGAACCATAGCATGTAGAGACCTCAGACATATGAAGGAGCTGTGCGTTATATGCGTGCATTTCTCTCCAAGATACCTGGGTATACAAGTGTGCATACTGTAAATCCAAGAGGCATCAGAAATGGAACATTTTGGATCAAAGAGTCATGCTATGCATAGGTGTGTGTGCATATCATTGGTATGCATAAAACTGTGTGTTCAGCTGAGCAGCAAGAAGCAGCTTGGTAATAAGATTATAGTTTTGGTGAGAATGGTTCTACTTTTGGGGTTTTATCCTATCTTGTATGGATTTTACTTGATGCTTGGAATACTTTTGTGTACCACATATAATAACCTGTTGGGAGCATCTCTTTCCCCTTTATTAGGACCCTGTCATTCTGTTAGATCCACTCATATAACATAGGGGCATCTGACCTCAAAATATTAATCTTGATCGGGAGACATGACTCAGTGTGTAAAGCGCACACCACACAAAGAAAATTTACTTAGTCTCATATTCGCTTTTGCCCTATATGGTATGATGGTGTGAAGGATGTGTCAAATGTGCATATATAGTCTCTTGAAGGGGCTTCACTTTTTTTTCTGCCATATCTAGACAAAGGTAGAAAAATATCACCAAAAAAACTCCAAAAGTCATGAACTCGAACAGTTGCAGCTTTGAGATTTGAATCTGTGAGTGGCGGCAAATGGCTGACCATATCAGACACCAAGCCCACTTTGTTATGTATCCCTCTCTTCCAATCTCACATGCCCTGCATTGCTTTTGAAACCATGTTGAATCTGTGTACTTAGAGCATGTGGTTCCTCCAAACTCTGTACCACCTCACCTAGTGTTGAAGTGCACCTTCCCCCAGGATTGACGACTCAAGTCTCTTCCTTTGGGTATTTCAGGAGGCAAAGGTAACAACTGGGAAGGAGGTATCCGTGTTCCAGGAATCCTTCGATGGCCCAGTGTAATCGAGGCCGGTGTGGAGATTGATGAACCAACAAGCAACATGGACATTTTTCCTACTGTGGCCAGACTTGTTGGATCAGCACTGCCTGAGGACAGGTACTTGCATTTAAAGTGATTGGGGGAAGGGGTGTCCTTAACATAATTTCTTTACTTTTTGTTTCTTTTCTTTCTTTCTCTCTTTCTTTCTTGGGGAAACAGAGAGAGGGAGAGAGAGAAAGGGAGAGGGAAAAGGAGAGAGAGAGAGAGAGAGAAAGAGAGAGAGAGTCCAAAGGGATTAAAGAGTGATTTTGGGTATCATCCTGGATTGATTCCTTTATCTCCTCTTGGCTTTGCCCTGGGGTTTCCCAGGCTCCACCTTCTAGAGAATGAAATGTAGGCCACAATCATTTCTGCCCAGCATTTGTTTGTTTGCTTGTTTGTTTGTTTGTTTTGTTTTAATGAGGGAATCCACACTCAGAGCCACCTGCTTGTGAAGCAGAGGCTTAACCCCTGAACTGTCTTCCAAGCCCCACACATAGTGATTTCCTAGACCATTTTCATTCACTTTGCCCCAGATGATGATATGCTACCTCCAGCTGCAGGTGTTACCTACATCAACTTTTCCTTTGGAGGAGGATAACACTGAACACTATTATCACAGTCAGAAGTAAACACAGGGATACTTGATATTTTTAAGTTGACATATCATATTGGTACATGTTTTGGTGGATGACAGTGCAATTTCACTCTAGTATGCAATAAGGGATACCAAATGATTCTGTGTTTGCACACATTTGTCATTTCTGTATGCTGAGTCTTCAGCTTCTTTGATTTATTTATTGACTTTTTATTTAGAGTTTTTATTTAGATTGAATGCACACTTGGTCATGCAAGCCTCTGTGTGTGTGTGTGTGTGTGTGTGTGTGTGTGTGTGTGGTAAATAAGTATATTTAAGGGTGGGCATCTGTGTGTGACAGCAGTACGTACATGAATGTATAGATGCATATGAACACTAGAGTTTAATATCAGATATCTTCCTCTATCACCTTCCATTTTGAGCAATAGTCTCTCTCTGAACCTGACTGACCACTAAGCCCCAAGGATCTGCCTGTCTCCACCCCCAGCAGAAGGGGTATACATATGTACCAGCAGCACACAAACTTCTCATATGGGTTCTAGCTTGCATGAGGGGGGCTTAGTCTACACTGACATACATCAGACGTTTCTGCTATAGTAAACAATACATCATGAATTAGACTGTGGCTATTCTGCTGTATGGAGGAATACAAGAACTAATTCCTGACACTCATTGTATTATCTACCTTCTCTGTATCCCTCTCCATACTTGGTGCTCATTCTCCTATTACATAAAATGAATGTGTTTTTTTTTTTCCTCCGGGAAGGGGGAGATACCACAGGGGATACCACTTCTTCTCTCACCAACCACTTCTAATTTCTGTATGCTTCAGGCTTTTCACTACCTCTAATTTCATTTTCTCTATGAATTTGATTTCTGTCTATCCACCTATAATTGCAAGTATAGCTTGTTTGAATTGGCATCTTCTAGTTTTGTTTTTATTCCTGAAACAATGGCAGGATTGACTGCCTTGAGGCTGCTCAACAGCATCCCATTTGCATATATGCATTCATATAGCTGATTCTGATCCTTGGAATTTTTAAAAGCAGATTGAAAAAAAGATGAAGGTAAATAGGTGGTTATGTGATTGGCTCCCCCCATTTTGAGTAGCTCAGTAGCAGGATAACTGTGTCAGGCCTTTGAATGAACCTCCAGTTTCCTGTTTCCTCATTGCTCAGTTAATGGGGTAGGTTAGTCAGCTGGTCAGGATTCCCACAACCCTAGAGAATTTGATTCAGTTGGAAGCATGCCAGAGAAATGGAAGGAGTCTGTCTTGGCCTCCCAAAAGTCATCCCTCTTCCTCCCCCTCTGCCTCCCCCTTACTTTCTCCTTTCTCCTCTCTCTGTCTCTTTTTCCAGCTACAAAATTGTCAATATGTAATTTGCAATCCATGTGGTCTCTGAGATAAGCTCAGATGAGCAAACTCTCTCTTTTTTCTGTGCTTTTAAGCAAACTTCTGCTGATGCTCTCAGATGTTTTACTGTTTTCCAAGGATGAATTTCTTCCTGTGGCCACTCACCCTCTGAACACACCACTTCCCAGTGGTGGCCTAGACTCCTGGAGTCTCTGGCCCTGTGTTCTCTGATTCAAGATTAACATTTTCAACTTGTTTCCCACTTAATAATTGATTGCTTTATGGAGAAAACACACCTGTACCTCTTGACTCATATCAATTGGGTTATATAGTACATACAGTCACAATAGTTTTAACATAAAAATTAATAACTTTTTAAATTTTATTTGTTGACATTTCCTTACATAACACAATGAACGTTTTGTGTTTTTGTACCTTCCTATCTAATCCTATCCCCACTCCTATTCTGCTTCATGTTTTCTCCTTTCCAACCAGTCTGCCTCTACATTCACGTTTTTGCATGTGTGGCCCGCTGAGTTTCATGTGTGGCCTGATGGGTAGTGTCTGCATACTTACTGGGTTTTAATGTTTAAAGGACTTCCATACTGTTTGACTTAAAAGCAACTTTCTTTGAGAAGTCCCTTGCCCAGTGCCCCCTGAACACTGAACTGAAATGTGGGTAAGGGTGCCCTGGCCTTCTTCTTTGGCTGTCTCTCAACGTTGACATTTGAGGTTCCAGCTCTGGACACATTTGTAGAAAATTAGTAGTTGAGTGAAGGTAAAGATTGTCTAATTGACAGGGAAGATCCAGGGAAACAGGTTAAGGAAATTGGCATCTCTCTATATGACAGACATGTGGGTCTGGCAAGTGAAGATTGTTCCTCTCTCACCTGCACAGTGAATTTGTTGTGGCTGTTTCCCTCAGCACTTGTTGTTGGTGTGAGCTCGTGTGCTACTCCAGTCCAGGAATTGTAACCAGGAATTGTGAGTCAAAATTAATTTCTCTTCTGCAAGCCAATTGTTTGTGAATTTCAGGCACCGCTGCAGGCTACCTGCGCCAGCACTCTTTGGATCTTGTGTGTCATCGCTTCTATCATAGGCTTGTTGAACACCATGCAAGCTGCTCTTTAGACTCACTTGCTGAGCGCCCACCTTTCCTTTTGTCCCCTGGGTGTGAAGAGAAGCAGCTGCTTGCTGCAGGTCTTCTGTAGTCAGCGCTAAGTGAAGCATCTTTCTGTGAGATGTAATACCGTTGCTGTAGCCCTGCCCACAGCTTCCTTCCTCAGTGTTATTGCCAGTCTGCAGAGTCTTGTGCCAGCCTTGCTGATTAATAGTTTTGATTGATTTGGGGGCACGTCAGACGAATGTCATGCAGACAGCTGCAAATCTTGCTGCAATTCAGCGGGCAGGAGAAGGAAATGGAACCCCAAGAAAGAAGGCCAGCCAAGCTGCACATGCCTGTGTTCTCTCGCTTGCTTGTAGTTTCCCAGATTCCTTTGTGCCTTACAGTCTTTCTGCAAACCTCTGCTTAAGGTATATAACCATACATGATACACTTATTATCAACCGAGGAGGATACATACAGCAAGCAGATGTTATCTAACCCTACCATCTCAAAACCAGCTTTAGTGCTGGAGAATAACTCTGGGGTTAAAGTCTCTGCCTTAAAAATAGAAGGACCCGAGTTTGGATTCCCACATGCTAAATAAAAATGAAGGGCATAACTACTGAAGGCTGCTCTTCCAGTTCTGGAAGGTGGAGCCTGGGAAACCCAGAGCAAACCACAAAGAAGGAACTAGAGCAATCTAGGATGATTCTTTTATTATTGTTTTTATTTTTTTATATTATTTTTTCTGCTCATACAAACTTAACAGGTACACTGGTCCTCTCCTTCCCTCCAACTTCCCCCAACTCCCTGCTTTTCCCTCCCCTCTCCCCTCCCTCCCCATCTCCCAGTGCCTCCCCCCCAATCCCCAGAGCATCCTTTCCTGTGCATGCCTATGGATCCTCCTCTCCAATGAGGTGCAAGGACCCAGGGGCATATCCCAGAACCCTTTCCTGCGTTCCCCTTAAGATTAGGAACAATACTGTGACTGTCAGTCCCTAGCCTCCAAGTATCCTAGTGCCTTTAATCCATGCTAGACTGTGTGGGGTCAATAATGTGTTGGACATAGCGCAGGTCATGCAAAGTCCTATTATGATTGCTTCAGCCCTAATTTGTGTGGAGTATCTTGCATATCATTACTCTTCCCATCCTTGTGCTCTTACAATCTTACCGCCCCCCCCATGGGGAGAGATAAGGCTGGCCCAGTTCCTTGTGGTTGATATAGTCTCTGATGTTCTGAATTATGGTTTGTTGATTTTTTTTTTCGGTTTTCCTGCTCCTGCAACGTCCTGGGCTCCATCCTGATGGGTACTGGAATTCACTCCCTGGCCAGAGATAAAAATCTGCTTAATTAGAGTCTTGTTATAAGAGTATATTCAAAGGTAAATGGAATAAATGTAGGAGACTGAGGTGAGACAGAGGTCAATCACCCATTTGCAAAATGGTTACTTTCTATCTGGCAGACTATATGCCCACCCCTTCTGGTGAGATCATAGCCCATCAGTTGCATATGATCAGGAAGGAAATTCTGTCAACTTAACCAGATGTCTCTGTATTTACTTGCAGTACTTGATGGTGGCCTATTTTTTTCTGCTGTAACATAGTCCCTTCTCTCTTTGTTTCTGGTGGGGCCCTCCTTCCACATCCCTCCTGTTTATAATCTTTACAATTACTGTAGGTATTACAGAGATTTATCTTTGAGAGTTTCTGTGTGAGTTTGATACTAGGATCCACCTATTAGGGAGTACATATGGTGCTTAACTTTCCATGTCTGGGATATTTCATTCAATATAATTGTTTCTTATTCAATCCATTTCCCGGCAAATTGCATTAATTCATCATTTTTGATAGCTGAGTACTCTTCCATTGTATAAATGTACCACATTTTCCTTATCCACTCTTCAACTGTTGGACATTTGGGCTGATTCCATGACTTTGCTATTGTAAACAGTGCTGCTATGAACATGGTCGTGCTTGTGGTATTGAGGTGAATTTTTGCTGTATGGGGGGTTATTCCCAAAAGTGGAATATCAGGATCATATGGCATTTCAATCTTTCACTTCTTTAAGAATTGCCAGATGGCTCGCCAGTGTGGTTGTTATATAAGCCTGCATTCCCACCAGCAATGTAGGAGAGTTCCCTTCTCTCCACATAGGATGATTCTTGAAGTTACCTTTGAACCTCCTCTGGTGTGCGCATAAGCACACATGCGCGCATGCACCACACGCACGCACGTGCACACACACACACTTTTTTGCAGGCATGTGCCTGCAAAAAAAAAAGGCTTCAATGATGAAAAGCATTAAAAGTCCTTTTTAAAAAAACTTTTCATTCACATATATTAATAGTGCATAATGTTTCATTTTTATCATGACATTTTCACATATGCATATACTCATATATAAAATATATTCATAAAGTTAATTTTGATTATATTCACTTTCTCCAACCTTTCCCAACATTCCCCTTCTTCACAGCCTAATCACCCATCTGTTTTTGTGTCTTTTGTGTGTGTATTTAAGAGAGAGCAAGAGTCCCAACCTACTCACCCGTCCATTTTTGTGCACTGTGTGAGAGTTTTTAAGAGCTCAACAAATAGTGAGTCTTTTTAAAGTTATTTTTCTATTTTTATAAACATATTGATTACTTTTCCCTCCCCTCCCTTCTCCTCCTCTTCCGTTCCTTCTGCTCTCCTCCTCTTCCCTTCTGTTCGCTCATCCAGCTTTAGACCCCAAGGCTTCTACTGTATGTTCTTATCTCTCTTGAGTTCTTCAATGTTCTATGGGACATGTTTGTATGTTAGTCATTATGCAAGTCTAATAAGGATGAGTCTTACTGTAGTTAGTTCCTAGATGCAGCAATCCTGTCTTGAATGGAATGTCTTGTTCACTGATAGACCTTCCCATCTTAAGGTTCTTATAATCTCACTGCCTCCTTTTCTGTGAGGTTCCCTAAGCCTTATGTTTGAAAGAGATTAGGTTGGCCTGATTCTGGATGAGCTTTGCTGAGTCACTGGTACTCTGCATTATGGCTGTCATTGCTGTCCACTTCACTGCAAAGAGATTTTCATCACTTTGTTTATAGGAGCATGGGTGAAGAGTTACTTACTTAACTGCAGCACCTTACCAATTGATGATTTTGAAAAAAAATTCTCTCTGTGTCCTCCAGCAATTGTTAACTTCTGACAGATTCTCGGGAAAAGGTGGCGGCCCTGGAACTATCATTATCTGTGAGTCTGTGGAAAGGGGGCCTGCTGAGCCTTTCATCCTTAATAATCATTAGATAGCTGTCAGTCATTCAGAAAAAGAAGAGACATTGGGAATGCCTCTGCATCAGAATGTTAAAAGGATTCAGACTTATAATATTAATCAAGGTCTCTACAATCTCTTCTTGTTAATTTCTGTGATGATCATTTCCAATTGGAAAACTGAAGACAAAAAAGTCACCTAAGTGCATTTGCTACTGACCTCTAGTATAGTGATATCATTGATGATCATAGCTGCTGGGAAAGCCACTGTAAGGATAGTAACGAGGACTGGGAAGCAAAAGGTCCTGAGTTCAAATCCCCAGATACTATGTAAAAAATGCCAGGCAGATTGAGCAGTGACCTATAATTCTGGCTGCAGAAGGCAGAAGCCAGGAAATCCCAGAGGAAAGCCATAAAGGCATAGCACAATCCAGGATGATTGCCAAAGTTGCCCTTAGGCCTCCACAAGTGCACACACACACACACACACACACACACACACACACACACACACAGAAAAAGAAAAATAATCACAGTGAAACATACTATGATAACCATCACTGGTGTTCCATGAAAGGGTAGTCTGCGTCCTTGAGGGTCTCTGAGAGTCACTTGCAGAGTAGGTGGTGCTTTGGATCACATAGGTAATCTGGGGCCTCACTCTTTGGATACAATTCTGTATTTGCATTCATGACTACATAGTTAACATTCCCTGAGCCCTTGTCTCTACCTGACAAATGAGTTCAGTTACTGCAACAACTTTCCTAGTTGGAAACAGGCATAGAACAAGTGCACAAATACAGTGTGGTCATATGGAGGGAGAATGCATGTGGTCTTGCCATTTATGTTCTGCCCACCATATTGAGATGTGGGGGTAACATGCAGAATTCCTTCTTCCTAGGTTACAGAATCTTGAAATCTGAATATGGAAGGAACTTTTCAAAAGGATCTATTGCAGTAAACACAATGATTTTTTCCCTATGCTTGTGAAAGAAAACCTGGCAGCATAATATGCAATACATCAGCTTTCTTATATAAAACAAACAAACAAAAACCCCACACTTTCATCCACTCATTGCACCAGTTCTCAACTAATTCCTTCACAAATTCAGATAGGTCTCTCTCTCTCTCTTTCTGTCTCTCTCTTTTCTTGCACATCCTTTTTCATCCACATTTTATTTTGTTCCTAATCATACAAGCTCTGCAGGTACCTCCATGCCATCTCCTTCTGTCCTCCTCTCCACAATCATCCCTCTTTTCAGTCTCCCCTCTTCCACCCTTCCTTTCACCCCTTTTCTCTCCCCTTCTCCAAGTGCCTTCCCCTTCCTCCTTTCCATCCATCCCTGGAGCATCTTTTGTGTGAATGCCAAAATTCCTTCTGGGTCTTCCACCCTAGTGAGGGTTCAGGACTGAGTGACATAGTCCAGAGCCTTTTCTTGGGCTCCCTGTTACCATGACTGTTAATCTATTGCATTTAAGGATTCTAGTGCCTGGATCCTTCTCTCTATGATCCATACTAGACTTTGTCATTCTTGTATAACATCTTTATCAGCCATTGTCTTCTTGTATAACATCTTTAAGTGGTCTTAATTCCAGTTGGGCAAAGGCAAGCAAGGAAGTGCGCAGGCCCAGAGGAAGAGTGCACTGACCCCTCCCCTTCTAGCCTGCACTTCATGGAGTGCTTCTTGCATGTAGCTGGAGAAGGGTGTAGCTGCACTCTTAGATTTGAAAGGTGAGTTTTTTTCCATTAAAATGCATTTTTAGCCTCGAAGACATCTCTGTTACTGTCTTCCATGGCAGCCTTCTTGGCTCAGGTCAGCTCTAGGTATTGGGTACCAAACTCTCAAGATTGAGCCCCTTAGTTTATAGAACATCTTCTTCCTCCTGGGAAAAATGAAATAGTAACCTGCTTCCAAAGGTCTTGTGTGAATATAATAACTACTCATTGGAAAGTATATTGCAAACCTAGTTGGATTATCAGTCTCATGTGTTCGTGCCTTCAAAGCAATGCTTGTCAGCAGGCCCTACTGTTCCAAGCAACGCTTGTCACTAGGTTCCAGTGTTCTGAAGCAATGCTTCTCACTAGACCTAGCTTTAAAGTCAGCACCTGGAGATTGTGTTTCCCCTTAGGGTGCTACAAGCATCCTGTGCATCACTGTCAAACATCCATCAATGAATAAAGGAGTGCCCTCCAGCCATGAATTACCAGATCCATTAAGTCAGTAATACTGAGATGGACAAACTCTTGCTTTGACATTTATCATTGCTCTTTTATGGAAAAGGTCATTATCACAGAAAATCCCATCAAAACTTTAAAATAAAAGCTTCCAGATAATACCTTTATGTTTATAGGTAGTGATAAATTTGATTCACAGGTAGATAGCTGCCCTGTAAAAGGTTCCTTGAGGCTTTTTCATAAGATGGGGAGCCATCACCTTTGTGCATATAGTGACTCAAGAGGAAAGAAGAGAAGTCTTGAATTAAGGCTTCTACTTAAAGACAAAGGGAAGCCATCCATCATCCCATCTCTGGGAAGACAAGGCAGCCCACAAGGGAATTTGTGCTTTGCAGATTCTGAAAACTTCAGGAAGGATAGCCTGTCATTTGGCCTCACAGGAGCTGACATCAGCTTGCCAGCTTAGTAGCCTATCTTCAGAAATACTTCTCAGTAGTTTTTTTTTTTCATTTAGTAGCAGGGATTAGCTAATGCATTCTTATTGGCCACCCTCTCAGGCATATTGAGAAACACCTACCCACCACCTCTCACCCTGGTTCCTTCAAATAAACTTATTCTGGAAATAAAAATTGCAATAATTTCTGCATACAATGAAGTTCAGGTTTAGAGAAAGAAAAAAGTCTACTCCTAGATGTGTAAATTCCTTGCAGTAGAAGATTTCCTCTGTACTCTGGCCTTTGACAATGTGTAGTATTTCTATACCTTCAAAGTGCTTGTGATGCTGCACACAGGGAACTGACATAAGCAGTGGGCAATTGAGCATTTTGGAAAACCTCTAAGTCCGGGCCATAATCAATCAGCAGCGAAGAGAAGCTCGATGCTCACAGTTACAAGAGGCAATATGTTTATATCTCTTGTTCCCTAATTACAGTTTGATTCTCTAAAGTAAGAAAATATGTACTATATGGCTCATATTGGTTATCTCTATCAAGGGAAGCTAGAGGTTAGCAGACTGGAAGATAGACCCTTACCTCCTATTGCCTCATCTAACTTTAAAGGAAAGTTCACACCAATATCAGAACCAAGGGAACTGACCATACCATCTCTGTGTAATGGCTAAGAAGGGGATGATCCTAACTTGCCAGACAACAAGTGTACACAGGATGTCTGGCCAAGTGTACACAAGAATGTCAACTAGGTCTCTATATTTTATTCTAGGGCTCAGTCCCACCCACCATGGGCTAGGCCTTCCCCATCAGGTAGACAATCTCCTGCAGGTTTGCTCTGGGACCAACTCAACCACTAATTCTCTACATATGTGCCCAGAGCTCAAACCCTCAACTGTCAAGTTGACACCTGTGCCCAACTATAATAGAAGGAATCTTGGAGAGTGGGCTGGGAATCCTGCTACCTGTCAGAGGAGGAAGAAGAGAGAAGTAGAGAGCCAGTGAGAAAATCCCGAATGTCAGAGAAATCATATCTAGTTTTTTGCAAAGAGAGAAAAATAAAAGGTGAAATTGCATCTCCCAGTTGTACATGGCAGAAGCTGTGTCTACCAGTGTTTGCTGAGAGACACAGAGCAAACCAGATACTAGGAAGAACATGGTCTCACCAAAGGGCTATTTTCCCTTCTATCTTTTGGACATGCCTTCAGGTACATCACATTTACTTGGACATTATCCTGATAATGAACAAACTGGCTGGATTAACACCCAGTAGGAGTCACAGTAGTTGTGTTCCAATCCTCGGATTCCATTGTAGCATTACCAGGCAATAGGAGGTTGGGAAATCTATCTTTCAATCTGCTAACCTGTAACAGGCCAACTGCAAACACTTCTTCCCAAAGATAATAGCAATGCATTGTGGTCATAGAGAACAGATGGGCTGTCCTGGATCATGACCATAAAAATCACACCTGTTTTATTCAGAACCCAATAAATGCTACTCTTGTTCCATCATAAACTGGAGTTTGTGACAAGAAGTGGCATTTTTGCTGCTTGAATGTCATTGAAAAGTTTGGCTAGATGAGGGGACTTTCAAGTTTTCATGGTGGGAAATAAGCATCTTTCTGACAGGACATATTTCTGCAGTTCTGTGAATCTTCCCTTAGCTGTGTATAGAAAAGAGCATGTTCTGTGTAGGATAACAGAAGAAAGGAGTCTGTCGATATTTGAAAAAAGAGACCAGTTTTAATCTATTGCATCTGGACGTCCAGTTTTGTCAGGATCATTTTTTGAAAATGCTGTTCTTTTTCCATTGGATTTTTTGGGCCTCTTTGTCAATGATCAAATGACTGTAGTTGTGTAGGCTTATATCTGGGTCTTCAACCCTTACCCCTTGATCTATGTGTCGATTTTAGAGCCCGTTTTTATTCCTGTGGATTTGTAGTATAGATTGAGGTTTGGTATGGTGATATCTCCAGCAGTGTTTTTGTTACTCAAAATTGTTTTTGTGGTCCTGAGTGTTTTGTGTTTACATATGAATTGTGAAATTGTTTGATCAATTTCTTTAAAGAATTGCTTTGGGATTTTGTTTGGTATAGCACTGAATCTATATATTGTTTTTGGTAGGATGGTCATTTTTATGATATTGATTCTGACAATCCAGGAGCATGAGAGGTCAGAAAGAGATATTTTTAGAGGGAACTGTGCTGCAGCTCTTCACAGAACCTTGAAGATTTGACTTTTAAGTAAGGACAGGAAGTAGTGAGACTTGGAGGATTTTCTTCATTGAAGTCCTTTTCATTGTCATTTCTAATTTCAACTGCTAGACTGCACTCTCCAGAAAGAAATCCATCTCCACCTCCTTCTTTTTCATATTATAGACTCAAGAGAGATAAATTTCCCTTTATTGAAACTCCTGCCAAGATGCGTGTACACGTGTGTGTGTTTGTGTGTAAGAGAGAGATAAAGAAGAAAACATGAGAGAGAAAGAAATATTCTTTTGTGTGAGAATGTGCCCATAAATACTGACTGAGACTACAGTTTAACTTCCTATGATACTGCTGTGAGATACCCTGGTTTTCGAGACAGGGTCTCTCATTGTTTTGGATGATGAGCATAGGCTAGTGCTAGCCAGCCAGCAGCCCCCCCATCTCTACCTCCCCTGTAATTACAGGCACATACCACCCTGGGAATGTGAACTCAGATCCTCAGACTTTTGAGGCAAGCTTTTGACTATCTGAACCATCTCTACAGCCCTTACACACCAAGACAGCCTGTGACTTTCTCGATTTGGAAAGAAAGAAGTGGTGGTGTTTTTTGAGAATGTGCTGCATCTCAATAGAAGGATTTCACTTTGCATCACTCTCTTCTACTGGTGCCAAATGGGAATGCCTGGGAAGGCAGCCAAGCTTGTCTTATTTTTAACTTATGATAATAGAATATTCAGAGCCCTTAGACTTTGGTGGTGTGCATGATTAATAGCGAGGGTTGAGACCAGACAAATGCTATGTGAGTGGGCTATAATTATATTATGTGGTGTTAGTGACACGAAAATAAACCACAGAAAATAAATTCAAGGAGCACAGGATGTGTGGCTAAATTATAGGGACACATTAAACTTCCATGGTCTAAATTCTTCGTATTATGAGAGGATAGGAAACCATCACTTTTTTAATAAGAGCTTCAACACCCTCACGTTTAACTCTACGACTTCTTCAAGACAGTCCTTGTGCTGACAGAAAGAATGTGTCAGAGTATCAATTGTTTCTGTCTCTCAAATCACCCTTTGCTTTTCCTCAATATAATAGAAACTCCAGGAAATAGTGTTGAGCTCATCACCGATGTATGTATGTATCCTTCTGCAAGGTGGAGATCCACTCTTTTCTCTAATTAGATAATGATATTTCCATCCACCAACAGTTCATTAACATAGAGTTTGTATTTAACATTTAGTGTGGCATACACATTGATTCTTACTCATTAAGAAATTGCCCTTTGGGTTGAGGACATAACTTAGTAGTTACACTGTGTTCAGTACAAACCTGTGGATTAGGTATAGCAACTCATCCTCAGAAAGAAGAGACTAGTTATCCTCAGAGCAAGGTGACTAGCCCAATTTCCCTATCAGTGACCTCTGAGTATGATTAGAGATTCTGTCTCAAAAAGAATAGGTATCAAAGATGATTCACTGTATCACCTTGAGTCTCTACATACACACATATGCATCCACACATATGGACTTATACTCATAAACATACAGAAAGGCAATATTCCCACACATATGCATGAAAATGAAAACAAAAAGAAAATGTGTTTTATGTTTTATTGAAGTTTGACCAGGTCAAACATCTCACACTATGTAATCCTTCCTTCATCAAAAGTATCACATGTTCATATTTTCAACTGTTGAGTTAAGGAATAAAGTCCTCCTTTTGTAGTAGTCAGAATGTTGAGTACAGAAGAACCCTGAGCGGGAGGAGTTGAGAGTATGTTTCAATCCCATTTGCTGCCTGTATTCCTAAAAGCAGACGGGTGAGTTCCTTTCATTCTGTCCCCTTTAGCTGTTCAGTGCATACCTTCCTTGAGAGTGAGCAATTTAAGGCACTATTGTGTGATTTGCTCTTGGGATGTGTAAATATCTTACTCCTCCCCAGAAGCATGCCAACAATAGACAAATGAAATGATTTCACCTATTCAGAGGAAGTAGGGTTACAACCTGAGTGAGCACAGCTGCATGGTGGGCAGCTCATGGTGCCTGGCTCATTGCATCGGTGACTTAATACAGCTCTGACATGATGCATTTGCTGAAAAACACATTTTGGGAGTAGGGGTGCTTTCCAGCAAAGATGAGGGAGATGGTTGAATCCATTCCTGATGTCCCATCTTCTGCATTGCTCAGGATCATTGACGGTCGGGATCTGATGCCTCTGCTGGAAGGAAAGAGCCACCGGTCTGAGCACGAGTTTCTGTTCCATTATTGCAATGCCTACTTGAACGCCATGCGTTGGCACCCCCCCAACAGTGAGTACATACACCTCTCTGTGGTGAGAGGACTTCGTGTCTCCATGCCTCATGGACAGAGGAAAAGAGCACAGTTCTGGGTGTAGATGTTTACAGCTTTGTGTGACAGATAAAACAGATATTGGAGGGGATGCATATGTTTGCTCGGCCCACTTTTCTCCTCTCCATTTTCTCTTCTGGTCACATGACTTCCAAAATAAGCTATCTCAGGACTGTGTTTCCCTCACCTGATTACCTACTTTGCAGGAGAACAAACTCCACACTTGGGACTTTTGACTGCCTTCCTGGACATTCTTTCTCACACCTAAGAGCCACTAAAAGCTGTGCCTTCTCTTGCAAATTCTTTTACATGGAAAGTCTGCCTGCTTCCTTCCTAGAGACATTCAGCATAGTCCCAAGATGCTCCCTTTCTCTGATGCTCCTTAATGATTCCCTCCTCTCACAGTTCAGTGAATACTAGAGAATGAATAATGGACATATACATAAGGGCCAGAGTTCTTTCCCCAGCCTCAAAATCTGAATTTTGTCTTGTGAAATCTATCCATTGCCATTTATTTACATTTGCAAAGCTTAGATCACTCAAGCAAGTTAATATGCATACATCACACTTTCAAACTAAGTGTCCTTAACATTGAGCACAGGACTAGAGCAAGACTGAGTTTGAAAACTGAAGGTATGCTTACCTTATATGTACATCCTAGGTCATACCTACAGCACTGTGTGTTCTGTGTGTGTGTGCGCGCGTATGTGTGTGTGTGTGTGTGTATGTGTGTGTGTGTGGAGGAGGGCACTGTGTGTGCCTGTGGAGGTCCAAAGGTGATTTAGGGAATTAATCTGAGTTGTTTTGCTCTAGGGTTTCCCAGCATCCATCTTGCAGGGTCAGAATGACAGCCTGCTGCCATTTCCACTCAACATTTTACATGGGATCCTTTTGCTTCTGAGGCAGAGGCTAGTCCCTCTGCTATCTCCCATCCTGAGCTTACACTTCTAGTTCCCTGTTCAGTGGTGACATCCTGTCATATGCCCTGCTCTAGTGCTCGTGTTGCTCAGAACTCTTCTGTAGAACCAGGAACTTCCAGCCATTGGCTGGAAGTCAGGATGGCTGTTCTTTGGTTATCCATTCCTTCATTCTATTTTGCCTCTCTTCACTTTTCCTTCCTTCTTTTCTTCATTTGTTCTTTTCCCTTCCTTTTACTCTTCCTTTTATTCTCTCCATTTTCCTTTCTTCTGTCCTCCTTTCTTCTCTTTCCTTTTGCTTTCTTCCTTTTTCCCTCCTTTTTATTTTGCTTTCTCCCTCCCTCCTTTCTTTCTTCCTTGCCTTTTCTTTCCTTTTTCCTTTTTTCCCTTCCTTCCTTTCTTCTTCATTTCTTCCTTTTCTTTTCCTCCTTCCTTTCTTCTTCATTTCTTTCTTCCTCTCTCCCTTTCTCTCTCTCTTTCTCCTGACCCGCCTTTTTCTTCCTTTCCCTTCTTTGCTTCCTTCCCTCCCTCCCTCTTTCCCTCCTTCCTTCCCTTGCTTCCCTTCTTTTCTTCCTTTGTCTTTTGCCCTAGGGTTCAAACCCAGAGAACCTCTTGCATAGTAGGAACCAAAGTTCCATCCTCATGTTTTCTTGTTCATTTCAGTAATCAGTGTACCCAACATACTCTCTCAGCCAACACCAAAGACTTCAACTTAAAGAATATTATGTTTACCTGTTTTGTTTTTTTTACTTAATGATGGAATCCAGAATATTCTACATAATAAACATTCTACCATTGAGATATACCTTCAGCCTTCTCTTTTTTTTAATAGTGGAAGATAAACAGCCTTCCACTAAGTTTTTATTCCAAACCTCCTCTCAAACATCTGGACAGCTTCCCTGTGCTATGCTTCAAGAACATAACTGGGGATCAGGAATGATTTGAGCACATTATTCTCATCAGCAAGTGCACAGACCCTGCCATGAGGTTCCACAGGATAACACTTAAATTACTATTACTGCCCACATTTACACCAAAGCTCTTGCATTAATGCAAGTTGCCTCCTTTTCCCACAACACTTGGAAGAAAAGCAATGTTTCTATGCCTTTCAGGGTTTTGGGGAACTGTGATATCTACATGATCACACAGCCCCAAACCCCCACTTGGCAGAGCCAGAAGGAACATATTGTGGCTGAAAGAACACGGTATGGAGGAGGAAAGACAGAAGAGACAGGAAGAGAGAAAATAGGAATAAGTGAGAAAAACAAGACCTACTTTCTTTCTGGTTGGCAACTGGCCTTGGGATAAAATTTGCCTCTTAAAAGACACAAAGAGAGGATGTATTTATTGTGATTCTTTATACTTTTCTGTCTTGAGCCTGCCACAGAAGAGAGGGAGAAATCTCATTGCCTTGAGCTAGAAATCACCATTCTAGTGAGCATCCAGATGTTGCCAGGCTTCTAGATGTCTCTACTGATGCACTCTTCACATTATATCTGAAGTTCAGGATTCTCCATGCCATCTTGGATTTTTCAGATTATATCTGAGTTTCAGTGCTCTTGCTGTCTTGCATTTTAGGCATGGCTTGGTGTTTTACTTATTTGGTGTCAGGTGTAGTCATTTATTTGTGTATGTGTGTGTGTGTGTGTGTGTGTGTATGTGTGTGTGCGTATGTGTGTGTATCAGAAAGCACTGTGTGAACCTGTGGAAGATCACGGTGACGTTGAGAATCATCTTGGATTGTTTCCTTGTACCCTCTGGAAGCAAAGAAAAAGGCTATGCCCATTAAGCTGAGAAGTGCAGACTGCTACCATTTATTTCTGCCAGTTTTTTTTTTTTTTTTTTTGTATGGGACTTGGTATTCAAACTCAGGACCTTCCACTTTCTTTTTTTTTTAAATTTTTTATTCAATTGTTAATCATGTGTGCGTGTGTGTGTGTGTGTGTGTGTGTGTGTGTATGCATGTGTGTGTAGAACCACGGTTGAATTCGGGAACCACCATGGACACCTCCACCTCCTCGTTTTTACTCTGCCCCGGGATTCACAGGCTCCGCCCTACCAGGACCACAAACTCAGGCCACACCCCCTTCTGCCTGGCATGTATACGTGGGGTCTAGTATCCAAAGTCAAGACCTTCCACCTGCAAAGCAGAAGCTTAACCCCTGAGCCACCTCTCCAGCCCCAGGACCTTCCACTTTCAAGACAATCTTAACCCCTGAACCATCTCTCTAGACCAGGTTCAGTAATTTTTGCAAATGTTTATTGAGTAGCTGCTTCATGGAATATCTACTGCTGGCACTGACAGTAAATAGAACAGATCAAAACTGGGGTTAAGGAAACTGAGTGGGCAGCACTACTTATTCTATGGGCCTGAGATTCTCCTGTCAGTCTTTTCATTTGTTCTTCTTAGATGCATGCATCTAATTGAGCACATTTGTGGAGGATTAGTAGTTGAGTAAGCCCAGAACATACAGGCAAGAGCTAGTAGATGGGAGGGCCCAGCACATAATGGGTGGGGCTAGTGCCTGGGCAGGTGAATAAGATGGAAGGAACTGGTTGAGGAAGTTGGCATCCTTCTACATACTTGAACAGACATGCTGCTCTTGCAAGTGAGGATCATCCCTCTCTCAGCAGTCCTGTGTATAGGGTGTAGCCAGTATCCTTGGCCCTGGTTTTGGTGTGGGCTCTCCTCCTAAGCTGGGTGAGGAACTGTAATGGGACTATCATAAGAGAGAAAAAAACCCCATGTTCCTTAAGCTGTTTTGTCATGATTTTACCAATAATCATGCAGAGAAACTGTTACAATGTCCAATATAAGAAGCTGGCATAGGTGTGTAGCAGACACAGGTGAATCTCAAAGGCTACTGTTCAGTAATCTCTAGTGAAAGGTCCTGTCTCAATGTGGCAAGTCAAGATAAATAGTAATAGTAGAGGACAAGTGACTGTCCACATGTCTCATACACACTCATGTGTGCATTTGCACATTCACATGCATGAACCATACCACAGATTCACACACATGCATGCATACCCATGTACACACACACACACACACACCAGAATCATTTGTCTCCAGGTATTGCATGCATTCTAGAACTGTGCTAAGAATGTAGGATTGCTTAAGGAAAAGGTGACTATTCTCAGTAGAGCACTTCTTTCAGTCAGTAGGGGGAAACAGATTAAGCTATGATTTATCCAGGAACTCTGCTCAGATTTTCTCTGGCCAACTTTGATGAGAGACCATTGTCAGTAGTCACTTGTAAGCAGATTGTCATGAGAAAGTTAGCACCTAATTTCAAAGGACTTCATGGGAGTGTGAAGGTTGGGTGATGGCTCAGGAGTTAAAGATTTTTTGCCTCGTTAGCAAAAAGATCTGAGTTTTGAACCCCAGGAACTCATCCATGTAAAAATTCTGGGAGGACATAGCATTGTCCTGCAATTGTGAGCCAAGAATGCAGAATCTTGGAATTTCTAGAACAGTAAGGAGGAAGAACAGTTCAGGGTGATTTCAGTACCATCCTTGGACCTCCACAGATGCATACACTCAGGACACTCAGGTGCCCTCTTGTGTACATGCATATAAAAGCATGTACAGCCACCCACATACAACACAACACATACAGCACACACACACACACACACAAATTTCTTCTCTAAGTGGTTTACAAATAAGGCATATAACAAAGCAAGAGTCATTAGATTTAGAACTTCAAGTCAGGACAGTAATAATTAGATTTTATGAAGATGTGCTCATAGTTGAACTGTGCTAGCATCAGTGAACCACTAGTAATGTGTGTCCATGAAAGATGAAATGGGCTCTTAATCCACCACCAAAGAATGTGGTGTGAACACTGCCAACATGGACACATACAAATGAATAATGGTTTACCAGTCAGTTGAAGATTCTAGAATGATCAGGAGCTCAGAGATGTGGGGTGCAAAGGGCTGTCCCTCAGATTTATAGCTATCGGAACAAGAAAAAGGGTGACTTTGTATTTCTTTTAATCAAGGCTTTTTGCTAGCAGACCCTCCTTTCCCCCTCCTCCACCCCTCCCAGGACAGGGATTCATATGAAGCAGCAGGGAGTCTCAGAGTCTTTACTGGGACAAGGAAATGTTATTTACAATTCTACTCCTGGAGTTTGTGTTCTCTATTTTGATCACAAGGTAGTACTGGTGTGTGTGTGTGTGTGTGTGTGTGTGTGTGTGTGTGTGTGTGTGTGCAAGGTCCCCTCTATCTTTTATTGTGAAATGGAGTTTCTCACATTGATTTGAATCTTCTGATATTCCTGCCTTCATCTCCCAAGTGCTAAGATAACTAATGTGCACCACCAGCCCAGTTTATTCAAGGTCAGGGATAGAAGCAGGGATTGCGCACATGTTGCTTAACTACTTTACCCACTGATCCATGTGCCCAGCTCTCTGGAGGCAGTTTTTCATTCTGTAGTGTCAGTGTACCTATGTTTCCTCTGTGAGCCAGCTGGTCCACAAGTCCCCAGTTGGTCCATTTGCATAATCCTGTTTTTGAATCTTTAGTGTAGTTGCAACATGGCCAGCTAGAATGAGCAGGAAAGGAATAGGAGAATCCTGTCCTACCTTGGGCGACCATCCTGCAGCTGACATTGCCCCTCTGCTTCCTTTCTAGGCAAGTCCATCTGGAAAGCCTTTTTCTTCACACCCAACTTCAGCCCCCAGGGCGCCAATGGATGCTTCTCCACCCATGTGTGTTTCTGCTTTGGGAATTACATCACTTATCATGACCCACCTTTGCTGTTTGATATTGCTAAAGACCCAAGAGAGAGGATGCCACTGTCGCCCTCCACAGAGCCACGCTTCTACGAGATACTTAGGGTCATGAAGGAAGCAGCCAGAAACCACAACAAGACACTCCTGGAGGTCCCCAACCAGTTGTCAGTTGGGAACATTGTGTGGAAGCCGTGGCTTCAACTCTGTTGTCCCACTGCCCCCTCTGCCCTGTCCTGCCAATGTGACAAAGCCAAGGTGTAAGCAGCCCCACCTCTGTAACCCCACCTTTATCACCCCACGTCTGCCAGCCCACCTGTCACCCCACCTCTGTCAGCCCACCTCTGCCACTCACTTCTGCCAGTCTAGAGACCAGGCGGTCCCATCTGCCATTCTTCATTTCACATGTAGCTCCATTAGCAAAGTCAGTTTTGCCCTACACTTGAACAAGACTTCCACAGTGAGCTCAGCTGATGTGGGGAGATGAAGAGTTATAAAAGTGAGGCATGGCAAAGACATTCTTCTAGAACATTGACTGTACTCATGTGCATTCAGTCACAGGGACAGTCCAGACGGTGATTTAAAATGGCACAGGTAGCTTCATCCAACCCCCCAAATAGGTTCTGTCAATGGCGTAAAATGTTATTTCATTTACAGTTTGCTGTAGTGACCAATGGGCTCCCCAATATAGCTGTCAAGATTATCAAAGTTTTAAAGAGTTTAGGAACTCTAACATATGCATTTTTATGGTGAATGAAGGTTTGTTTCCTTTTCCAATGATGGAGAACGTACATTCTGATTTGGTTATGAGAAAAGAATTCAGTATTATTATTTAAATACATATCAAATGTTACCAATGTACAAAACTTTATATACACATAGAAAAAAAAATATAGGCATACAAGCTACCTCCCCAAGAAAAGTAAGAGGCCTAGGAACTGAGGGGTTTATCAAAATAACAGCAGCCAAGATTCATATGCAGACTTATTCAAGATTCATATGCAGACTTATTCAAACATTAAATGATTAGAGAATTACATGTCCGGTGAAGATATAAATACATGAACAATCTGGGATTGCTTGCACTCTGAGAGTCTCGTCCAGTATTGTGTAGGGATCACAAGTAACCCCCTACATGAATGATTTTCTCTGTGAGACATGAGTTACAGATGAGCATCTATGGCTGAGAAATATCTCTAGGATGTGCTGTGAGATGAACCCGTTTCTCATAACTCCTCTGAAGCTTCAATAATTCAGGGAAAATGAATCATGATAGATGTGTTCAGAGAGCTGTTTGAAACTCTATCCTTGAATTTTCAGAGGACACAGTCCTTTATGGTGGGGCAGCAAGAATGTACAGCTAAGCTTCTGTGTGTCTCAGTGGAACAGGAAACAGAAAAATAACAGGAAGTGAGCCTGGCTATTGAAGCTCTAAGTCCTGGTCCCTCAATGAATCACTTCCTCCCATATAACTAGGCACTACCTCCCAAGGGTTTCACATCCTGCCAAACACCATTTCAAAGCATATGTTAAAACCTCTGAGCTGTAGAGACACATTCACATTCATACCTTAACACTTGAACTTTCTTCAAGTTGTCTGCCCTATTCTATATTCTCCCTGAGAAGTTTCCAAGATTCAGTAGTATTTGTTGTATTGCTTCTCTTTCAAACTTTAAGTTTTGCATTTCTTTTCTGGGAAAAATGAAGGAATTGATGTCGACTTTGATAGTGTTATTCAGGAGTACAGGTATGTATCAGTCATGTGTTTATGTGTTTAGGACTCTTGTAAAATGTTTTTCAGGGGATTCAATAATTGGAATCATATTTATAGATGATATGAAAGGCAATTTAAGTATAGCATTAGCTGTTTATTCGCTGTAATTTTACAGTGCATATGAAGTATAAGGATAAGCATTTCTCAGTGCACACGAACTGATCTTTTTCAAGTGCTACAAAATCACTGAGGTCATTGTTACATTTCAGAGAATTTTGGAATTATGTTTATTTGGATTAACTAAGATGATCATCGATATAAAGTTTCACTATAAATTTGTACAGAATTCAAATTTTCTTCTGTGCAAGAAAGATCTATGAACCATTTTGAAGGCACTTGATGTAGTGACTTTAAAAATTTTTTTTTTATTTTTTCAGTTGTGCGTGTGCGCATATGTGTATCTGTGTGTGTGTGTGTGTGTGTGTGTGTGTGTGTGTGTGTGTGTAGAACCACAGGCAAATTCGGGAACCACCATGGATGACCTCCATCTCCTCATTTACTTTGCTCGGGGATTCCCTACCAGGACCAGAAACGCAGACCACCTCTGCTTCTGCCTAGCATCTATACGTGGGGTCTAGGATCGGAACTGAGGACCTTCTGTCTGCAAGGCAGAGGCCTAACCCCTAAGCCACCTTTCCAGCCGCAATGTAGTGACTTTTATTTATTCTATGAAATAGCACACAGATTCAAACAACATAGGGGAGAAGAGTAGACTTATGGTTCCAGAAGGATTATGGCAGGAAAAGTATAGGAGAAGGCGGGGCTGGAAGCAGAAGCAGGAAGTCACCACAGCCATCAGAAGGCAGAGAGAGCACGGGGAAACTGAAGAGGAAGCAGGGCGCGGTTACCCAACCTCAAGACCCCCTCCCATGACATGCCTTCCTACAGCAAGGCTCCATTTCCTAAAGATACCACAAATGCTAGCCCAAATGCTAATATCAAGTAAGAATGCAAAGACATGAATCTGCAGGGGACAACTCTCACCAAACCATGAGAGCACTTATTGCTTTGCTTTTATTTAATTTTTTTTTAATAAAACTGTAAAGTATACTTTCTTGTTTTCTCAGCTTTCTATTAGTTTTATCTCTGGAGTTGTACATCTAAAGCATAGTGGGTTTTGAAGCTTTGAACATTCTCTTTAAATAGCCATTTGTCCTTCTCCCATTACATCAATATCAAGACTTAGACAAGCAATTCACTAATGTATACACAGATATCAATTTACAAGCTCAGTAGCACTGTGAGAAATCCAGAACTGTAACCTACACTAGCTGTGAAATGAAGACTCCAAAAAAATGGAGGCCAACACATCTCATGACCCTGGAGAACATTCAATGCATGCAAATTTAAAGAAGAAATTAAACTTGGAACTAAATTTAAAGAAATACAGTGAAAGTATTCAGTGCATTTCTGGAAACATTCTGCATTCTGAATAAATGCGTCAAACCAATACTCCTTAAAACCTGTTCATGCAGAGTTAAAATAAAGTATTATTTGGCAATGAAAAATGCTGTGTTTGAATCCTGTGCTTTCCAAGGGGTCTTGGTTCAACACCAGTGTGTGATATCTAATGTGTTTCAGGCACGGAGTCTGGCAGAATGTGATCAAATCCTTCCCCTCCTTAAGAAAAAAAGCCAAGTCATATTGATTGATTTTTAAATTTAAAAAGAAGAGCTTTGAGTGTGTCTGAGTGGTAAGCACTTGCAAGATAACAAATTCAAACCTAACTACTGCAAAAAAGGATGAATGAGTGCGTAATCTTTCTTTTTCATTTTTGGTTTTCCGGTGTGTGTGTGTTTGCAAGGAAATGGATATATGTCAGATATATGTTGCTTTGCTTGTATTTAATTTAATTTTTATATATATGTACACTTGAATGTGTGTGCTGTGAAGGTCCAAAAGTGACACAGGAATCATTATTGATTGCTCTTCCACCTTATTGCTATGAGTTGTGTCTCTAATCAACACAGAGGTTCCCATTAGCCAAAGCTAGCTATCCACCTTGGATCTGAGGATTCCCAAGTCTCCATTTTCCACAGATAGAATTACTGTTGGGCCACCATTTTATCTAGCATTTTTACATGGATTGTGGGAATATGAACTCAAGTCCTTTTGCTTCCAGGCAAAAGCTTTAACAACTGAACCATCTCTGACTCCTGAGTGAAGAATATGTTACAGCCACTGTATTCACTATTATAAGATACAATTTTATTTTTTAATTATATTTATTTATTTTCCCCAATCATACAAGCTTAATAGGTACCCCTGTCCCCTCCCTTACCGCCCCCCTCCCCAGTCCCCTTTACACTCTTCCCCACTTTTCCTCTTCCTTTCACCCCCCTCCTTCCCCTTCTCCCAGTGCCTCCCGCTTCTTCCCCCTCTCATTCCCTGGAGCATCCTTTTATGTGAAAGCCAAACTTTCCTCTGAGTCCTCCACTCTAGTGAGCTGTAAGGAGTCAGTGGCAGTTTCCAGAGTCCTTTCTTGAGATCCCTTTTAGTATGGGAAAACTATTATGACTGTTAATCCCTTGCCTCTAAGAATCTTAGTGCCTGTGATCCATGCTAGACTTAGGGGGTTCATTGACATGTCAGTCATTGTGCAGGTCATGCAAAGTCCAATAATGGCTACTGGAGCCCAACATGTAGAGTATCTTGTGTATCATTAGTCCTCCCCATCCTTAGGCTCTCACAATCTTGCCATCCCCTCTTCCACAAGTTTCTCTGAGTTTAGAATGGGGAGATTTGGCAGGTCTGGTTCCAGGTGATTAATGTAGGTCTTTGATGTTCTGAATTATGTTTTGTTGTTGTTTTCAGTTTTGCTGTTCCTGCACCACCTTTGGCTCCATCTTGATTGGTGTTGGAGGTCAACTTCTAACCAGAGATAAAAGGCTGTTTAAATGGAATCTTATTATAAGAGTAGATTCAAAGGTAGGTGGAATAGGATTAGGAGACTGCAGTGAAGGGGCGGTCAGTCTCCCATTTGCAGGATGGTTTCATTTATCTACCAGACTCTAAGCCCGCCCCGACTGGTGAGATCAAACCTCCTCAGTTGCAAGTGACCAGGAAGGAAAGTGAGTGAGCTTAACCAGATGTCTCACAGCTTACTTGCAATACTTGATGGTTACCTATTTTCTATATTGAAGCATGATCCCCTCTCTCCTTAGTTCTGGGAGGGCTCTCCTTGCACTTCCTTCATTTTATAATCTTTGTGATTACTATAGGTATTACAGAGATTTATCTTTGAATATGTCACTAAGTGGGTTTGGTACTAGGATCCAGCTATTAGTGAGTACTATGTCATTTAATTTTCTTTGACTCAGATACTTTACTCAATATAATTTTTTGTAATTCCATCCATTTCCTGGAAAATTTCATAAATTCATCTTTTTGATGACTAATATCATCAAAAAGATGAATTAAGTAATATTCCATTGTATAATGTGCCACATTTTCCTTATCCACTCATCAATAGTTGGGCATTTGGGTTGATTCCATGACTTTGCTATTATAAATAGTGCTGCTATGAACATGGTTGTGCTTGTGTCGTTGAGGTGAGTTTTTTATTTTATGGGGCATTATTCCCATAAGTGAAATAGCAGGATCATATGGCATTTCAATCTTTAACTTTTTTAAAAATTGCCAGACTAATTGCCAGAGTGGTTGTATAAGCCTGCATTCCCACCAGCAATGCAGGAGTGTTCCCTTCTCTCCACATTCTCTCCACATCCTCTCCAGCATTTAGTGTTATTTGTATTGTAGATTTTTGCCATATTGACTGGATTGAGATGATGTCTCAAGAAAGTTTTGATTTGCATTTCCCTGATGGCTAAGAATATGGAGCATTTTTTAGGATTTTGTTAGACATTTCAATTTTGTCTTTGGAAAAGTGTCTTTTGAGTTCTCAGGCCCATTTTTTTAAAAATTATTTATTTATTTATTTAATTATTTATTCATTCATTTATTCACTTATTCATTCAAGTGTGTGTCTGTGTATATGTGTGTGTGTGTGTGTGTGTGTGTGTGTGTGTGTAGAACCACTGGCAAATTCAGGAACCACCATAGACTGCCTCCACCTTGTTTACTCTGCCCCAGGATTCACAGACTCCGCCTACCAGGACCAGAAACCCAGGCCAACCACTTCCGCCGGCATCTATACATGGGGTCTAGGATCTGAACTCAGAACCTTCTGCCTGCAAGGCAGAGGCTTAACCCCTGAGCCACCTCTCCAGCCCCCCTGAGGTCCATTTTTTAATTGGGCCATTTATTTCCTTGGTGTTTAGTTTTCTAAGTTCTTTGTGCACTCTGCATAATAGAGCTCTATCAGATATGTGGTTAGTGAAAATTTTCTCCCATTCTGTGGGTTGCCTTTTTGCTTGGTTTACAATCTCTTTATGTGAACAGAAGCTCTTTCATTTCATAAGATCCCATTTGTCGAGTGTTGATTCTACTGACTGTGATATTGGATTTCTGTTTAGGAATTGTTGGCCTAGCCCAATCAGCTCAAGGGAGGTTCCTACCCTTTCAACTAGTGATTTTATGTTTTCTGGCGTAATTTTGAGGTCCTTGATACATGTGGAACTAATTTTTGTGTGTGGTGACAAGTGTGGGTTGAGTTTTAATCTTCTGCATGTGGAGATCCAATTTTGCCAGCACCATTTGTTGAAGATGCTGTTCTTTTTCCATTGGATTCTTTGGGCCCCTTTGTCAAAGATCAAATAGCTGTAATTGTGTGGGCTTATATCTGGAACTTCAACCCTTGTCCATTGATCTGTGTGTCTATTTTGCAGCCAGTACCAGGCTGTTTTTAAAACTATGGCTTTCTTCTATAGATTAAGGTTTGGTATGGTGATATCTCCAGCAGTGTTTTTGTTACTCAGGATTGTTTTTGCTATCTTGGGTCTTTGATGCCTCCTTATGAATTTTGAGATTGTTTGGTCAACTTCTTTGAAGAATTGCTTTGGGATTTTAACTGGTATAGCATTAAATCTGTATATTGCATTTGGTAGAATGGTCATTTTTATGATGTTAATTCTGCTATTCCAGAAACATGGGAGATCTTTCCACTTTCTAGTGTCTTCCATAATTTCTTATTTAGGGTTTTAAAGTTTTCATTGTATACGTCTCTTACTTCCTTGGTTAGGTTTATACCAACGTTTTTCATTTTTTAGGGACTATAATAAATGGGATTGTTTCTCTTAAGGCTTTTTCACTTCTTTCATTACTGGCATATAGGAAAGCCATTGATTTTTGTATAGTTATTTTATATCCTGCCACCCTGCTGAACTTCTGTATTAGTTCCAGGAGTTTCCTGATGGAGTTTTTGGGATCATATATGTATAAGATCATGTCATTTGCAAATAGAGATAACTTGACTTCCTTGCTGATTTGAATCCCTTTTATCTCTCTTTCTTGTCTTATGGCTTCAGCTAAGACTTCAAGTACAATATTGAATAGAAGGGGTGAGGTTGGACAGACTTGTCTAGTTCCTCATTGAAGCAGGAATTTTTCAAGTTTTTCCCCACTGAGTATAATCCTTGCTGTTGGCTTGTTGTATACAACTTTTTAAATATTTTTTTATTTATTCAATTGTGTTTGTGTACTGTGAGCATGTGTGTATGTGTGTGTGTGTGTGTGTGTGTGTGTGTGTATGTGTGTGTGTGTGTCTGTGTGTAGAACCATGGGCAAATTCAGGAACCACCATGGAACACCTCCACCTCCTCTTTGTTTACTCTGCCCCAGAATTCACAGGCTCCACCCTACCAGGACCAGAAATGCTGGCCATCCCAGCTTCCATCTGGTGTCTATATGTGGGCTCTAAGATCCGAACTTAGGACCTTCCGCCTGCAAGGCAGAGGCTTAACCTCTGAGCCACCCCTCCAGTCCCCAGCTTTAATTATATTGATAAAGTTTCCTTACATTCCAACTGTCTCTAGAGTATTTATTATAAAAGGCTGTTGGATCTTCTCAAAATCTTTTTCTGGGGGCTGGAGAGGTGGCTCAGGGGTTAAGACTCTGCCTTGCAGGCGGAAGGTCCTGAGTTCGGATCCTAGACCACAGGTATAAATGCCGGACGGAAGCGGGGGCGGCCTGCACTTCTGGTCCTGGTAGGACGGAGCCTGTGAATCCTGGGCAGAGTAAACAAGGAGGTGGAGGCGGTCCATGGGGGTTCCCGAAATCCCCCCCCCGTGGTTCTACACACTTACATACATACATACATACACACACGTGCACACACACAATTGAATAAATAATAATAATAATAAAATTTACTTAAAAAAATCTTTTTCTGCATCTATCAAGAGTATCATGTGTTCTTGGATTTTGGACTGGTTTAAATGGTGAATTACATTTTTGATTTGCATATGTTGAACTAAACTTGTGTGCCTGAGATAAAGCCTATTTGATCCCTGTGAATGACCTTTTTGGTATATTTTTGAATCTGATTTGCTAAGACTTTGTTGAGAATCTTTGCATATATGTTCATCAAAGAGACTGGTCTGGTTTTCTTTTTTAAGTGTATCTTTATTAGGTTTTGGGATTAAGACGATAATAACTTCAAAGAAGGAATTTGGTAGTATTCATTCCTTTGCTATTTGATGGAACAGTTTAAGGAGTATTGGTGTTATTAGCTCTTTAAATGTCTGGTAGAACTCTGTGCTGAATCCATCTGGTCCAGGAAATATTTTGCTGGGAAGAATCAAGATTACTTCCTCGATTTCCTCATATGTAATAGGATTATTTAAATAATTCAAAACGTTCTGCTTCAATTTAGGTAAGTTGTGCTTACTTTAGAATTCATTTTTTTGTGTAATCAAATTTCACAGAGTATAAGTTTTTGAAATATGATGTTATAATTCTCTGAATTTCTTCGGCATCAGTAGTGATAACTCCATTTTCATTTCTAATTTTGTTAATTTGTGTTTTCTCTCTCTTGCTTTTGGTTAATATAGCTAGGGGTATGTCAGTCTTATTGATTTTTTCAAAGAACCATCTTTTTGACTGGTTGATTCTCTTCATTGTTTTCCTTATCTCAATTTAGATGTTTCTCCCCTTATTTTGCTAATCTCCTTTCTTCTACTGCTTTTGGGATGGGATTGCTCTAGTGTCTCTAAAGCTTTAAGGTGCATTGTTATTTATTTGTGATGTTTCTATTTTTTTTGATGTAGGCATTAAGAGCTATGAACTTACCTCTTAGCAAAGCTTTCATGTGTCCCAAAGATTTTGATAAGTTGTAATTTAATTTTCATTCACTTTCAAGAAATCTTTTTTATTTTATTATTATTTATTATTATTTTTTATTATTATTTCTGCTCATACAAACTTAATGGGTACACCAGTTCCCTCCCTCCCTCCTCCTCCTCCCAACCCTCTGCTCCCACTCCTCTCACCCCTTCCGCCCCATCCCCCGGTGCCTCCCGCCCCAATTCCCAGAGTCCTTTCTTGTGCATGCCTGACTCTCCTATGGGCCCTCCTCTCCAATGACGTACAAGGACCCAGATGCATTTCCCTGAACCCTTTCCTGTGTTCCCCTTAAGCATAGAAACACTACTGTGGCTGTCAATCCCTTGCCTCCAAGGATCTTGGTGCCTTTAGCAGATGCTAGACTTTGTGAGGTTAAGAGTGTGTTGGACATTGCACCGGGCATGCAATGTCCAATTATGATTGCTTGGTCCCTAACTTGTGTGGAGTATCTTGCAAATCATTGCTCCTCCCATCCTTTTGCTCTTACACTCTTACCGCCCCCTCTTCCGCAAATGTCCCTGAGCTTCGGGATGGGGAGAGATTAGTCTGGCCTAGTTCTAGGTGGTTGATATAGAGTCTCTGAAGTTCTGGATTGTGGTTTGTTGATTTTCTTTTGCAGTTTTGTTGCTCCTGCAATGCCCTTCACTCCATCGTGATGGGCACTGTATGTCACCCCCTGGCCAGAGACAGAAAGCTGTTAAACTGGAGTCTTGTTATAATAGCACATTCAAGGGTAGATGTAATAGAAGTAGGAAACCTCAGTGAGGGAGGGGTCAATCACCCATTTGCAAAATGATTACTTTTTATCTGCCAGACTATATGCCCTTCCCTTCTGGTGAGATCATACCCCCTCAGTTGCAAATGATCAGGAACAAATGTCTGTGAACTTAACCAGGTGTCACATTACTTACTTGCATTCCTTGATGGAGGCCTATTTTCTCTGCTGTAACATGGTCCCCTCTCTCCTTGTTTCTTGTGTGGCCCTCCAACCCCATCCCTCCTGTTCATAATCCTTGCAATTACAGTACCAAACTCACCCAGGCCACATTGAGACACTCAAAGGTAAACCTATGTAATACAATAATTGTAAATGCTCTATTCCTATTTTTGTTTCTTGAACTGTTTTTCCTCAACTCCTGCAAGTGTCTGTTGTGTTCCTCTTCAAAGTTGTTAATGTGGTTATTTAACTTCTGGATTTCCTCTTTCACAGTATTGATCATGGTAATGATCACGCTTTGAAAGTTGTTCTCTTGTGTCTGGCTTTCTTGACTATTTTCTGTGAATTTGTTCTGGTTGGAATTGGTCACTATGGGGTTAATTCTTTCAGTGGGAGATTTGTTTTCTTGTTTTTTTTTTTCTCATGGATTTATATTTTGACTTGGGCATTGTTGTTTTGTCTTTTAATTCCTTTCAGTTTCTATGACTACACTTATTTAATTGATATTACGCTTCTAGCAGTTATTACTACTGATTTCCTTGGAGTTGGGTGCATTTGTCTATTATTGTTATTTCCTAGGTGAAGTTGTTAGACTGTTAGTACATCAATTAAGTCAGGTTTTGTAGACAGAAGCTGAATATTAGTATGGTAGTGCACTTTTACAATTTATTACTTTGGTGATATGTGAGGGTAAGTGTTATAGTTCCTGAAGTAGTATGTTTTGGGGGTAGCTATATGGAAAAATAAATCTACAGTGATTAATAATTGAGAGGAACAAGATGGCAAAAAATGGGTTTACTTATCTTTGGTCTGCATATAAAGATTCTCTCTCATGTGATAGGATGATTTTAGAGGACTTCAGATGTATGCCCTTTTTCCCCTAGAGGTTTGCTTGGGTTTTCTCTGGACTCTGTTGAATTGTGAGGAACAGGGAGTCTGCACTGGTCTGAGGAGCAGGAAGTCTTCCTTGGTCTGGGAGTGGGTCCAAAGAGCAGTGTGTCTAGTATGTCCTGTAGTTCAGTGTCAGACTGGCTGCCTTTTTGGCTGGCTGTAGGGACGAGCAGGTGACCTGAGGCCTGGGGTGTGATACCTGAGGATTAGGGAGTCAGCCCAGGTCTGTGTCCAGGGGAGAAGGGAAGATACAATTTTAATAACAGTTTATTTTTTATGTATTCATGTGGTATATGTTATATTAAAACATATTTTTGAAATTCTTAATGGGCCCTAGAGCATCTTCTTTACTTATCCTAGTACACAGTTCTTTTCATCTAATATTTTCAGCAGAACTATGATAAATAAGCAAGAAGACAAAATAGATGAGAGCCTCAAATTCAATGGAAAGTGGTATTCAGTGTGGTAGCCACCAGTAACTCCAGTCTGGGAAGTCAGAGACTGGCACTTCCCAGAGCAACCTGGCTAGCCTGATAACTCCTAATCAGATTTTTTTGCAGTAAACACTTGCTCGTTTAATATTTGGAGGTGAACAGCACTACTGTCCCATACTTGTAAATATAGAAATAATCATGAAAAGACATTTCCTTAGTATGCATTGGCAAGTATCATTGGTGATTCTCCACCCCATCTTGATACCTGCCTTGGATGGTGTGATACTTAATTTTCATTTCAATATAATCAGTTTCTCATAGGATCACCATGGAAAAACATCTCAAGGTGTTTCTATGTGAGTGATTTCTAGAAGGTTTAACCAAAAGAGCCCAGAGTGTGGTCGACACCACCATCACACAGGTTAGGGTGCTGAACTGAACACAAAGGAGAAAGTGAGCTGAGTACCAGCATATATCTCTCCCTGCTTCCTGACTGTGGATGCCACATGGCCAGCTGCCTCAGGCTTTTGCCACTATGCCTTTCCCACCATAATAGATGGCACCCTCCAGTTGTAAGTCACAGTAAATGCTTCCTGCCTTATGTTACTTTTCTCATGTATTTTCTCATAGCAACAAGACAAGTACATATTACAGATACAGTGAACTTGGGGACCTTTGTGCTTAGCTGTCTGGAGTCTTAACCATCAACTGCCAACCAATTTTATGCTGGAAGACCTACCCATTACTTGCTAACATCTTTTTGTTTCATAAATTCTGAACATAGTGATAGCAATTTGCCAGTATTTAGCAGCCACAAATATTATGCTATGTAAAGACTTTCCAATTAAGGAAAGGTCAAGTTTATTTATTGGAATGCAATCAGCTTACAAGTTTGTATTTCTGAAAGGAAAGAGCACCATGCCATTATCACTTTTTTTTTCAATTTTTTTTATTTATTCAATCGTGCATGTGTACGTACGTATGTATGTGCCCGTGTGTGTGTGTGTGTGTGTGTGTGTGTGTGTGTGTGTGTGTAGAACCACGGCCAAATTCAGGAACCACCATGGACGCCTCCACCTCCTTCTGCCCCGGGATTCACAAGCTCCGCCCTACCAGGACCAGAAGCGCAGGCCGCCCCCACTTCCGCCTGGCGTCTATACGTGGGATCTGGGATCTGATCTCAGGACCTTCCGCCTGCAAGGCAGAGGCGTAACCCCTGAGCCACCTCTCCAGCCCCATTATCACTTTTTTAAGAAGGATGTAATGGACTTTCCACATGGGAGATGCTCTAATTTCATCCCTAAAAATGGTTGTCATTCACTTAGTTTAATACCCCCTATATAATCTAAGTGCTTTTTTTAAGCTTTCCTCCCTTCCTTTCTTTCTCTCTTCCTTACTTCTTTTTTTTTCTCCTTCTGCTCCTTTCTCTTCCTGTGTTCATTTTCATTTTTCTTATTTCATTTCTTCTTTCCTTATTCCAATCATCCTCCTCTTCTATCTCCTTTCTCTCCTTCCTTCCCTCTCTCCCTTTCTTTCCTTCCTCTCCCTCACTCTACTTTCTCTCTCTCTCTCTCTCTCTCTCTCTCTCTCTCTCTCTCTCTCTCTCTCTCTCTCTCTCTCTCTCTCTCTCTCTTTCCTTTTGTAATTTAGAAACAATATCTCACTGTCCAGTATGGCCTCATATTGATGTGAACTGTCTTCCCAAGCTTGGCTGTGAGCTCTAACCAGAGATGTAAAAAAGAATAAAATCTTTGCCCCCTAGTCCCTTTATCAACTTTTTACAGTAAATCAATTTATCTATTTGTTCATCAGGATCTGAGATGTAAAGTTCATTTCACTGATAACAGAAGGAGACATGATTTCAAATGACATCACATATACATCTGCATTATGGTGGGTTTTAGCTTCCAAAGTCACACGTTGTGATGAATATAGCTTTGAATTTCTCGTCTCAATGTATGCTGTCAATTTAACAGAGAATTTAAGAATAAGTACATACAGTTATAAAAGCATGTCCCTTTCTTTATAACTGTATATGAAACAGAATCAGTCTTATATCTCATAGATGTAGCCTGAGGCAAACTTGGTCTACACTGAGTACTATATCACCCTGGGGTACAGAAAAATTAAAACTCTGCCTCAAAATATAAGAATTACATGTATAGTGTAGTGAATATACACAGCCATTTCTTATTATTTACTAAAGAAATGACATCAGAGATATTAGTATAATGTTATTGTGGCAGTTGATTCAGGTGTCAGCTTGATAGTGGCAGGCTAAACTTTGGGTACAGCTGTGGAGAACTGACATTTAAAGCAAGCCCTTGAACAAACCTGCAGGAGATTATCTGATTGGTTTGGAAGAGCCAGCCCATAGTGGGTGATACCCTCCAGTAGAGGACCAGATGAAGAAAGTGCAAGAGGGAAGGGTCTGACCCTTCTTTTACATTGTGCTGCTGAACAACTCATTTCTGCTGTCCTTAGCTTAAGTCAGAGCCCAGCCTTTTTCCCCTCCAATGCAACTGAAGTCTAGACACTCTGCAGGAATACACCCACCTTCCACATCAAACGGACTGTTGAGCTGTTCAGCTCTTTAATTGAGCAGTTACAGGCAGCTTTTTGCAGATTACTCTAATTTCATCTTGCAAGCCAATATCTATCTATCTGTTATATACAAATAGTGTATCATTTCATTAAGGGTGTTGAGCATCTATATATACTAATAATTTTGAGATGCTGTGGAGAATGGGTTGTGGTCAACCATAGATGTTGAAAGCTGACCAGATATTATATATGTTGAGGTGTGATGACATTTGTGATGCTAGTGTTCTCTGCTGACTCTATTTTCATACTACAGCCTTTGAATGCTCTGAAAATGTATCACTCTTGAAATACTTTTCCATTGTTCCTGCATCTATAAAAAGCACTCCAGTGAATAGGTTATTTTAGTTTTGCTGATTCCAAATTTGTTCTCAGGAAAGGATTAGCAAATGATGTCATATTTTAAAATCTACTTCATTCCATTGGGATATAAGTAACAGTGTGTAACTTAATTTTCAAGTTTCTGGTGAAGGTATGACATTCTTCATTGCTTCTGTTTATGTAGGTTTTTTAAAAAAATATTTAGTTTGTATGTGGGAGAAACAAAGGGAGTGAGAGTGATAGAGACAAAGATAGAGAAAGAATGAGGGTGGAGAGCTAGGTTGTGACTATTGAATTCCACAAAGCCCCATTACCAACCTCTTCTTATGCAGATTAAACTAAGTGCACAGATGATATAAGAGGCCTGGACTGAAAGGCATTATGACCTAGTGTTTCCAGGATACCAGCCAACTCCAGAGTTATAGTAGGAAGAGGCAGAGAGAATTCAGAGCCTCCTCTAATTCAAGAAAGGGTACCCATGGCATTTTATGAGATGGTTAAAAAGTACAGGCTGGGTTACTGGTAAGAGGAAGCAGGATCAGACAGGTCTTCATCATGCAGGGATCTCCCATCAAACAGATTGCTTGCTGATGACCAGAGCTGCAAGGATGCAGGCCACTTTTCTACTGTGTCCTCTTAACTCTGAAGGTGCTGCCAATGTGACATGTGGGTGTGTGATTTCTTTGAGTCTCATTTAACCCTGGGGACAGGCAGTAGAAGAGTTTTAGTCACTTTTTCTATTTCATTGCTTAGTACATTAGGACAGCTGTTAACAATTGCACTCATCCAGACAGGAAGAAAACTCATAAATAAAGTTTTGTGGTTGCTGAATTTATAGAGTAACACTTTATATAAAAGGGAAAAAGAAAGATGGTAGGACTATATGACAGTTCAGTGGGTAAAAGTGTTTTTGTTGGAAACATAAAGACCTTTGTTAGATTCTCAAATACCTGTGAAATGGACCAGGTGTAATGGCATGTTCCCTCTACTCATGTTTCCTAGGAACAATGGCATCTTGTCCACTGACTAACAGACTTCTTGAAATCTGACTGATTGTAGATCCCAGGGATGGGATACCTGTGCACCACAATGTTCTGGGCAGCATAGAACAACCCTCCTCACCATTCTGTGATTCTAAGGAGCCTGATATCTCTCAGCCTTGAAGCAAACCCAGCTGCCTCCTCTCTGACTGACAGGGAATCATTGGGTGTCCTGCTTTGTATTTGAGCTGTGTCCTATAAAGGTGTCATGAATGGTGAGATCTTAACTCCTTTGGTTGTTGTGAGTTAAAGTCATATCAGATGTTGTTAATGGTCACTAGTGCAGTAGGCAGCTATGTTGGCATGCATATATAATCCTAAGATGTAGAAGGCACAGGTAGGAGAATTCTTATTAGTTGAGGTCAGCCATCTTGGTCTGCTAGGCAAAGTCCAGACCAGGGAGCCACCTTTGTACAAACAAGGTGGGAGGTGCCTGAGAAGTGGCAGCTGAAGTAATCTTTGGCTCTACATGCATGAACACACACGCATACACACACACACACACAAACTGTTATAGTTCATCTGCATGTTGCTAATAAATTCACAGCCAAATCAGGGGAACAAGGGGGTTTTATTCTTATAAGGCAAATATGGAAGGAACATTACCAAAAGGAGATAGAGAGAAATAAAGTATGACAATGGTCAAAGAGCACAATTTATCAATAAAAAAATAAGCTATACCAAAACAGAGCTTTTTGTTTATATGTACATATTTTCCAAATCTTACCCATTAATGCCATTTTCAATGTTTTTAAGGTGCTGAACTCTATTCAACTGCAATTTTAAGTTCTCTTAAAACATAAATGCTACTCTGTAGGAACTATAAATTGCATTAACAGCCAGCTTATTACCAGCATCATTCAGTGCAAAGGAACCATGTTTTTTTCATTTTATTGTCTGAAGTAAGCTATAGTCTTTCTCTTCTCTTCTCCTGTAATGTCCTTGGAAATGTCATGTCATGTCCACATTCATGGAGGGCAGCAAAATCTTGGCACCGCCCTTTCCTCACTCCCTGCCCATCCGGGACCCGGGCAGTTCAGCCGGGACTCACCGTGACCCAGGTAAGCTCCCCACCCACCCAACCCGCAGAAACACAGGCAGCCCAAGGGTTCCAGCTCCTCCCACCAGCCTGCAGGAACCGGTGCCACGTGGGGCTGAGGAGGACCCCCCACTCTCCTGGCCATGCCCCAGCTCCCCCAGGATAAATAGCGCCTGGCCACCTCCACATGCACCCTTTCCCCACTCCACGGCCTGGGACCCGCACAGTGTAGCCAGGACTACACCAGGACCTAGGTAAGCTCTGACCCCACCCAACCCCAAAACCCTAGGCCAAATAATTTAGTTCAGTGAAAAACTCACAGAAATCAAAAGGTCTTAAGAGTTAAAACAAGGATGCCCAAGTCAAAGTGCAAATCCATGAGAAACAATACCCAAGTAAACAAATCTCCGACTGAAGGAATGAAAGTCATAATGATAGATTCCAACCAGAACAAACCCATGGAAAATGGCCAAGAAGGCCTGATCCAGGATAATGACTTTCAAAACATCATCATTACCAGGTTAAATACTATGAAAGAGGAAATCCGGGAGGAATTAAATAACCACATAAATCGCTTTGAAGAGGAAAACAACAGACACTTGGAGGAGTTGAGAAAAACAGTTCAAGAAACAAAAACAGGCATAGAGCAGTTAAAACACACTCAAGCAGAGTTCAAAACTGAACTAAAAGACAAGTTATCTTCAACCTAGAACTCCACAGAGACTCTTATCAGCAGAACTAATGAAGCAGAAAACAGAATTTCAGACCTTGAAGACAAAGTGGGAGTACTAACCAGCTCAATGGAAGAGGTTGTTAAAGCCAAAAAGATACTTGAGAGAAACATTAAAGAGTTATGGGACACCCTGAAGAACCCTAACATGCGTACTCATGGAATACCAAAGCAAGAATCCCAAAATACCACCCCTGAGGAAATTTTTCAAACGATCATCAAGGAAAACTTTCCTCATCTAAAAGAAGAGAGGCCCATCCATATACAAGAGGCATTCCACACCCCAAACATATGACAAAAATACAAACTCGCCACGCCAAATAATAGTTAAAATACTCCACAATCAAGATAAAGAAATGGTGCTAAGAGTTTTAAGGAGAAAAAAAGTCACTTTTAAAAGTAAACCTATTAAAATAACAAATGACTTCTCAATGGAAACAGTAAAAGCAAGAAGAGCTTGTAGAGACATCCTTCAAATAGTGAATGGGCAAAAATATCAACCCAGGCTGATATACCCCGCAAAACTGTCCCTCATGATCGAAGGAGAAAGAAAAATCTTCCAGCACAAAGACAACTTGAAGGGTTACATGTCCACCAAACTTGGCTTTCAAAAAATGCTAGAAATGATATGCAAGCATGAAGAAAAAAACAGGAATATCCAGGAGAACAGAAGGCAAGTATAACACCATTAAAAGTGAAGCAATATACTTATAAAAAACACTATATTTAATAAATGTCTGAAATTAAAAATAGTTTATTATAACACTAAATATTAATGGAATTAACACATCGATCAAGAGACACAGATTATAAATTTGGATTAAAAATCACAATCCATCAATCTGCTGCCTGCAGGAAACCCATCTCACCACAAAAGACAGGCACATCTTAAAAATAAAAGGCTGGTCAACAATTCTACAAGCTAATGGAAGCAGAAACTATGCAGGGGTAGCCATTATGCTATCCGACAAAGTGGACTTCAAAACAAATACAATCATAAGAGACACAGATGGATACTACATTTTAGTCACAGGTACAATTCACCACGAAGACTTCACAATACTGAACATATATGCATCCAATACGGGCCCCTCCACATTCATTAAGCAAACCCTACAACGTCTAAAGAGAGAAATCAATCCCAAAACGATAATTCTTGGGGATTTCAATACCACCCTCTCAACATGGGATAGATCTACAGGTAAAAAAATTAACAGAGATACTTTGGAGCTTAATCGAACCCTTACTGAAATGGACCTTAGAGATCTCTATCAAACTTTTCATCCACACACCAAAGAATACACATTTTTCTCAGCAGCACATGAAACTTTCTCCAAAATAGATCACATATTGGGCCACAAAACAAATCTCCACATATACAGAAAAGCTGAAATTCTGTACCTTATCAGACCATCACAGTCTAAAGCTTGACATCCACAACACAACAAACAAGACAAAATACACTAACTCCTGGAAACTTAACAATATGATGCTGAATGAGAATTGGATTCAGGAAGAAATTACAAAGGAAATTCAAGATTTTCTGAAAACAAATGATATTGAAAATACAACTTACCAAAATCTCTGGGGCACAATGAAAGCTGTCCTAAGAGGTAAGTTCATAGCTCTTAATGCCTACATCAAAAAAATGGAAACATCAGAAATAAATAATTGAACAATGAAGTTTAAAGCTTTAGAGACACTAGAGCAATCTGATCCCAAAAGCAGTAGAAGGGAGGAGATTAGCAAAATAAGGGGAGAAATATCTGAAATCGAGATTAAGAAAATGATACAGAAAACCAACCAGTCAAAAAGGTGGTTCTTTGAAAAAAATCAATAATTGATATGCCCCTAGCCAAATTAACCAAAAGCAAGAGAGAGAAAACCCAAATTAACAAAATTAGAAATGAAAACGGAGTTACCACTATTGATACCCAAGAAATCCAGAGAATTATAACGTCATATTTCAAAAACTGATACTCTGTGAAATTTGACAACATGAAAGAGATGGATGAATTCTTAAGTAAACACAACTTACCTAAATTGAATCAGGAAGTTGTGAATTATTTAAATAGTCCTATTACATATGAGGAAATCAATGAAGTAATCGCAAGTCTTCCCACCAAAAAATGTCCTGGACCGATGGATTCAGCACAGAGTTCTATCAGACATTTAAGGAGCTAATAACTCCGATATTCTTTAAACTGTTCCATCAAATAGCAAAGGAAAGAACACTACCAAATTCCTTCTATGAAGCCAATATCATCTTAATCCCAAAACCTAATAAAGATTCACTTAAAAAAGAAAACTATAGGCCAATCTCTCTGATAAACACAGATGCAGATTCTCAATAAAGTCTTAGCAAATCAGACTCAAAAACATATCAAAAAGATCATCCACACGGATCAAGTAGGCTTTATCTCAAGCACACAAGGCTGGTTCAACATACGCAAATCAATAAATGTAATTCACCATATAAACCAGTCCAAAGATCAAGACCTCATGATATTCGCGATAGACACAGAAAAAGCTTTTGACAAGATCCAACAGCCCTTTATTATCAAAACCCTAGAGAAGGATGGAATGGAAGGAACCTTTATCAATATAAGAAAAGCTGTACACAATAAGCCAACAGAAAGGATTATACTCAATGGGGAAAAACTTGAAGCATTCCCACTTGGATCAGGAACTAGACAAGGCTGTCCACTGTCACCACTTCTTTTCAATATTGTACTTGAAATTTTAGCTGAAGCCATAAGACTGGAAAGGGACAAGGAAGAAGTTGTTATCTCTATTTGCAGATGACATGATACTATACCTGAGTGATCCTAAAAACTCCACCAGGAGGCTCCTGGAACTAATTAAGAAGTTCAGCAGGGTGGCAGGATACAAAATAAATGTGCAAAAATCAGAGGCCTTCCTATATGCCCAGAAAAAAAGAAGTGAAAAAGCCTTGAGAGAAACAATCCCATTTACTATAGCCCCTAAAAAAATGAAATACCTTGGTATAAACCTAAGGAGGTAAAAGACCTTTGCAAAGAAAACTTTAAAACCCTAAAGAAAGAAATTGCAGAAGACACCAGAAGGTGGAAAGACCTCCCATGTTCCTGGATTGGCAGAATCAATATTGTAAAAATGACCATCCTACCAAAGGCAATATACAAATTCAATCCTATACCAATTAAAATCCCAAAGCAATTCTTTAAAGAAGTTGACCAAACAATCTCAAAATTCATAAGGAGGCATAAAAGATCCAGGATAGCAAAGACAATCCTGAGTAATACTCACCTGGGGATGGTGGCGCGGATAAAGGCGTCGCGGGAGGGAGAAACGGGGCTAGGGTCCTGCGGGAACAAAGGAAAGGGTTCAGGGAAAAGCCACTGGGTCCTTGTAAGTCATCGGAGAGGAGGACCCAGAGGAGAGTTTAGCATGCACATTAAAGGATCCTTCGGGGATTGGGGGAGGGAAGGCACTGGGGGGTGGTGAGGGAGGGATGAGGGGAGGGTGAGCAAAGGGGTGTGGGGGGGGGAGGAGGGAAGGAGGGAACTGGTGTAACTATTAAGTTTGTATGAGCAGAGATAATAAAAAATGTTTTAAAAAAATCCTGAGATGATCCTAGAGTGTTGTTGGAGATGCCAGAACCATAGGATGTATGCCGAGGGTAGTTGTAAAAGAGATTCACCCTGGTTCAGAGAATTCTGTTTCTACAATTTTGAGCTGCAAACAGGGACTTGGAATGCCTAGAATCTTTGAGCCTCTGTAACTATGTGATGAGCAACAGAAGATGGACATTGAAAAACAGGATGCAGTAATTGATTTGTGGACTTTGATCTTAACTTGACATTTTCTCATTGTTACAATAATTCTATTTTGAAGTTTTATCTGTATTGGAGTAGTTAACTTATTTTGATTTGAGAGACTTCTACAGGTAAAAGACTTTGGATTATTTAAAGAAAGATTCAGTTCTTTTTTTTAATTTATATTTTATTTTATTTTTTAACATTTTTTATTATTATTATTTCCACTCATACAAACTTAACAGGTACACTAGTCCCCTCCTTCCCTCCACTTCCCCTGAACTCCATGCTCCCCCCTCCCCTCTCTCCTCCCTCCTCATTCCCCAATGCCTCCTCCCGCCCCAATCCCTGGAGCATCCTTTAATGCGCATGCCAAACTCTCCTCTGGGTCCTCCTCTCCAATAAGGGGCAAGAACCCAGGGGCATGTCCCAGAACCCTTTCCTGTGTTTCCCTTAAGCTTAGGAACACTACTGTGACTGTCATTCCCTAGCCTCCAAAGATCCTAGTGCCTTTAGTCCATGCTAAACTTTGTGGGGTCAATAATATGTTGGACAAAGTGGAGGTCATGCAAAGTCCTATTATGATTACTTCAGCCCTAACTTGTATGGAGTATCTTGCATATCATTACTCTTTTCATCCTCGTGCTCTTACAATCTTACCACCCCCCTATTCCACAAATTTCCCTGAGGTTCAGGATGGGGAGACATTAGGCTGGCCAAATTCCAGGTCATTGATATAGAGTCTCTGATGTTCTGAATTATGGTTTACTGATTTTTTTTCACTTTTGCTGCTCCTGCAATGCTCTTGACTCCATCCTGATAGGTATTGGATGTCACCCCCTGGCCAGAGATAAAAACCTGTTAAATTAGAGTCTTGTGAGTTTATTCAAGGGTAGATGGAATAAAAGTAGGAGACCGCAGTGAGAGAGGGTCAATCACCCATGTGCAAAATCGTTACTTTCTATCTGCCAGATTACATGCCCTCTCCTTCTGGTGAGATCATACCCCATCAGTTGCAAATGATCAGGAAGGAAAGTCTGTCAACCAGATGTCTCATTTCTTGCTTCCAGTCCCTTGCTGGTGGCCTATTTTCTCTGCTGTAATATGGTTCCCTCTCTCCTTGTTTCTGATGGGGCCCTCCTTCCCCATCCCTCCTGTTTGTAATCTTTACAATTACTGTAGATATTACAGAGATTTTCTTTGAGTGTCTCTAAGTGGGTTTGGTACTAGGACCCACCTATTAGGGAGTACATACAGTGCTTAACTTTCCATGTCTGGGATATTTCACTCAATATAATTGTTTCTAATTCAATCCATTTCCTGGCAAATTACATTAATTCATCATTTTTGATGGCTGAGTAGTATTCCATTGTATAAATGTACCACATTTTCCTTATCCACTCATCAACTGTTGAACATTTAGGCTGATTCCATGACTTTGCTATTGTAAACAGTGCTGCTATGAACATGGTAGTGCTTGTGCTAATGAGGTGAATTTTTGCTGTATGGGGGGTTTATTCCCAGAAATGGAATATCAGGATCATATGGCATTTAAATCTTTAACTTCAGAAAGATTCAGTTCTAATATTTTAATAACTGACTTTTAATGATTGACATTTTAAATTGAATTATAGACATTATTAACTTTGGGCTTTTAGAATTAATAAAATTAAATGTATTTACATTATAAATAAAATAACTTTTAACACCTATGGGGACAAGGATTGAAGGTTACAGTTTAAAAGTGCTATGTTTTTGTGTCAAGTTGACAAGGGGTGGAATGTCATAGTCAGTAACAGATGTCAATTTGACAGCTGAGGTGTTGTATCAAGTTGACAAGGGATGGAATGTCAGGAATAGGTGTCAACTTGACAGTTGATGGTTTGAACTCTGGGCACATTTGTAGGGAATTAATGATTGAGTTAAGCTCAGAAAAAACCTTTAGGAGTTTGTCTAGCTGATGGAGAACACCCAGCCCATGGTGATTGGGACTAGGCCCTGGAATAAAACACACAGAACTGATTGAGAAAGCTGGCATCCTTGTGTATACTTGGCCAGACATGCTGGTCTGGCAAGGAAGGATTGTTCCTCTGTTAGCCCTTATGTAAAGATGTTGTGGTCAGTTCCCCTGGCCCTGGTGCTTGTGTAGCTCTCCTGCTATGATCGACAAACTGTAACCAGGAAATTATAAGGGAATATAAACCCCTTGTTCTCTTGAGCCATTTGATGGTGATTTGTTAGCTACCATACAGACTTGCAACATCTTGTGATTACTGGTCTTTGAAATTATTGTGTAATTGAGCTGGAAAGATGGCTCAGAGCCTTTGTCTTTCAAGAAAAATGTCTAATTCAGATCCCAGATCCACATATATGCATGGGGCTCCAAAGGTGTCTAAATGGGTCTAATGATAGTATTTAGATAGTGACTTATTATTAAGTATTTCTAGCAAACACTAAGAAGTTTTCTCTATCCCAGAATGTATGGTATCTCTACCTGGGTTGGTTTAAACCCCAGAGCAAAGCAATACAGAGGTAGAAAAATCCAGAATGTTTTCTGATTTCAACCTTGGGCTACTACAGTCACACACACACACTAAGTACTCTCTTCTATACACAGCCACACAAACATTCAATTACATATAAGCAAAATAAAAAAAGTAATGCAATTTTATAAATTCCATAGTGATGTTAGAAAGAGCGATATATGAGGAGGATGTACTTCAGGTAACACTGAGTCCTTTCCATCCTGGCAAAGCACCATGAAATATTGACTAGGTTACCCACAGTCTTCTTTGGCCCTGTGGTTTAAGTTCAGCAGAAGCAAGGCATTGTGGGAAGCTACCTTGCAGGAAGAAGGCCTTATATTCTGAGACAGGCCGTGAGTAAAAGTCTAGAAACAGCCTTTGGATGGAATTAGTTTTCTTTATTTGTAACTTCTATTAGCAATGAGTTCTCATTATTATCATCATATGCTACCTACATTCATCCCACATCCTGTCTCATTCCACTTATCTCGCTCTTATACAAGTTTTCCTAAGCCTTAGGCTGGGGGGTATTTGATGTCCTGATCAAGGACAAGCTGTCCATAGTAGCTGTTACTTTTTATTTGGCTTTGTGGTTCTCTGCATTTACACATCTTCCATTGTACATGGATACTTCTTAGCAGTATTCCAAACACTTCTTTGATTTATGGGTCTAATGATAGTGTTTAGATAGTGGTTTATTATCAAGTATTTCTAGCAAACACTAAGAAGTTTTCTCTGTCCGAGACTATGGTATCTCTATCTGACTTGGTTTACACTACCAGGGATGTATTTTATTGCTTTACCCTGTTTTAGAGTCTTCTCCTATTCCCCTTCAGTGATGGGGACATCAAACATCAACCATAACCACTAGATATATGTGATATAATCCACATATCTGGAGACCAATTTAGCATCTATCACAGTGTGGCAATTACTGTTGCTTCACTGATCTTAACATGGGCAGGAGAATTTGCACAAGAGATGCTTTGGTCTAAACAACTGTTGAAGTGCCTAGATATAGCTGGGCCACCATTTGTGACTTTCACCCATTACTGTCTCACATATCAAGTAGGTAGTAGAAGGACTAGGGAAATGACTCAGTGCTTAAAGCCTTTGTCTTACATGCAAAAAGTCTTGAGTTCAGATCCCCAGATCCTATGTAAAAAAAAAAAAAAAAAAAAAAAAGACTGGCAGTTACAGTCACCTAGAAGGCAGTGACTGAGAATTCCCAAAGCAAGCTGACTAGCCAGACTAGCCCCAGGGTGTGCTGTGGGTATAATTAGAAAAACAGGCTCACATTAGGTAGAAAAGTGACAGAGGATAATTTCTGATATCCACAGACACACTTGTGTTCATATGCCTACCCAAATGCAAACACACACATGCATGCACACATACATGCACACACACACACACATATATTCAAGGAAAAAAAGATACTAGGATATGGAAGATCATCACTTATCCTCCTTTAAAGATGTGCATTTCTCTGCCAAAGATAGTTTTAATACTTACTTTAATGCTTACCTTAATACTTGTTCTGCATACACTTTTTGCAAACAGAAAGAAATTTCTCTCAGAGTTGTGTGAAAGTTTCTCAAGCCCTACAGTAATCTGGGATATCTTCTGTGGACATCTGGTTGGAAATTAACAGCAAACACAAAGCTACTGTGCCCCAAGCTACTGTGGTATGCTGTGCATTGTGACTGTCACATAGCATCGCCCATTTGCCAGAAAGCATTTAACAACAGGTCAGTGCTGAACCTTGATTTGTTTGTGTGGTGTGTATGGTGTGGTGTGTGTGTGTGTGTGTATGTATGTGTGTGTGCTTAAAATGTAGGTGGGTGTACATATGTGTACTGCCATGTTTACAGGAGGGTATTTGGGTGAATGTGCCTATGGAACCCCAAAGGTGACTGGGAATCATCCTGGATTTCTGTACCTCCTTATTGCTTTGCTGTGGGATTTCCCAGGCTCTTATTTCCAGGACTGAAATTGCAGGATGCTCCTATTTTACATAGGATCCAAACTCAGGTTCTTTTACTTTCTAGGTAAAGACTTTAATCCCTGAGCCATCTCCTCACTTTGCATGTTATTTGTGAGTGTGTGTGTGTGTGTGCATGCGTGCAAAAACTCTTGAGTTCAGATCCCCAGATCCTATGTAAAAAAAAAAAAAAAAATGACTTCACTGCATTCATGCATGTGTATGTGTTTAGCATGTGAATATGTGTACATGTGTGTGCCTGTGGAGGCCCAAGGGTGACATCTGGAATCATTCTGGATTGTTCTACCTCTTTATTGCCTTACTCTGGGGTTTCTCAGGGTCTCTCCCAGGGCCAGGATTCCAGACTTCCACAATATCTTCCCTGAATTTTTTTTTTACATGGGATCTGGGAGATCTGATCTCAAGTCCTTTTACTTCAATCCTTGAGTCATTTATCTCCAGTTCAAAATTGAGCATCAGCATGGTTTGCTGCCTTTGGTTCCCATGCCCCTTGTAACCTGTTGGATAAGCTGAGCCAGAAGGCAGATGCTGATCTATTGACTTTCCAGATTGGAAGCTGTCAGAAGAAAATAAAAAGATTCAACTCCTATTTATTTTTATCCTATTTGTCAGGACTTCTAACAGTTTCTCTGTGAAGCCCAGGGTGGCCTTGAAATCATGGTCCTTCTCTGTGGGCCTTTTGGATGCTGGACTTGCAAGCCTGAGGCACTACGCTTGGCTCCCGCTGATTCGATTGCAACATAAGATAGTTCATCCTTTGTTGAAGTTTCCCTTCATGTTGTTGATAAATTTACAACCAAAGAACTTAGATCTGTGGAGAGAAAACTGTGAACACAACAACATCAGCATGTTTCTTTGGAGACGGGAACATGTAAATTTGAGAATTCAGAGTGATGTAATTGCTCATTTTTTGAAATTATAGGGGAAACATTCAAACATGAAGGCAAACAACACCAAAAAAACTCTTGAATCCCCAAAACCTCATGTTTAACTCTGAGTTAACACAGTGGTAATCATCTTTGACCACACCCTCGTTAATATGCTGTGTAGCTTGGTATTGGTATCAAGCGGAAAACAAGAATTTTAATGTTTCACATGGAAAAGGGGTGTAAGACTGTAAGAGCCTGCAGTGGAACAGTTGTGAGCCAGACATTTTCTGCTGGGCATGACAACTGAGATATCCATAATTTCATGAAAAATATGTACACTTTTACAGCCACTATGTGGGAACTGTCCTATCCATGTCTACCAGCAAATGGAAACCATCTCGAGAAGCTACATGTATCCCTAAGAGACTGATAAGGACTAAGGCTGATAGTGAAGAAAAGGAAGATGCTTTCCTCAATGGTACCCACTGATCTATGTCACTTGCTGGAGTATGAACTATGTCAGTCAGGTACATGTCATTAAAGACAAACTAGATGAAACCCAGTCAGTCACATATGTGAAGAAATTTGAAAATAGAGGGAATTTAAAATAGAAGATGAATGGTTTTAAGAGGAAAGGGAGAGGGGTTGGACTGGGAATTAGGGAGTGAAATCCACTCAATTTATATGTGCAACACTAGACTATAAATAAAAAATTAGGGAAAAAGAATTGCAATGTTTGAAGTTATAACATGTAAGTTGCTAAGATGTTTTTTCCTTTGGAATATATATTATATATTGATACATGATATTAACATATGTACATATTTCTATATATATAATAGTCTATTCTCACACATTGTTTCTGTTGATATAGTTTACAAGAACATGTATGCACAACAGTTTACTAACCGTCATTCTATTTAGTCAACAGATATTTTCCCAAAACAAGAAAATATATGGCTTTGTCAATACAGAAAACTAATCACATTACCCAGTTTTATTTTTAAATCTTGGCAGAGAACTCATCTTTCCAATTACTTTGTAGTGGATCTGGACAGTTCTTTAGATGTGATGATACAGGTTCTATAAGTGTATAGAATATATATATTACTGGGACAAATCTATAAAGGAGATAAATTTAAAGAACTACACAGATCACCCACCCCAGTGAAATGCCAACAAAACCAAGCAGCAACTGGGTAATTCTTACAATCTAGTCACCATGTGTCCAAATGCTTGATGCATTCCTGCTTCAATGAAGAACTAGACAAGGCTGTCCACTCTCACCACTTCTATTCAATATTGTACTTGAAATCTTAGCTGGAGCCATAAGACAAGAGATGAAGATAAAATGGATTCAAATCATCAAGAAAGAAATCAAGTAATCTCTATTTGCAGATAACATGATCTTATACCTCAGCAATCCTAAAAATCTGCCAGGAAACTTCTAGAACTAATACAGAATTTCAGCAGGATGGCAGTTTATAAAATAAACATGGAAAAATCAGTGGCCTTTCTATATATGAAGAATGAAAGTGAAAAACCCTTAAGAGAAACAATTCCATTTAATATAACCATTAAAAAAATGAAATACCTTGATATAAACCTAACCAAGAGTGTGAGAGACCTTTACAATGAAAACTTTAAAACCTTAAAGCAGGAAATTACAGAAGACACCAGAAGGTGGAAAGACCTCTCATGCTCCTGGATTGGCAGAATCAACATCATAAAAATGACCATCCTACCAAAAGAAATATATAGATTCAGTTTTATAATAAGGATGGCATCAGAATCATCCTGGATTACTTATTGCCTTATTGATTTTCTCCAGGGTTTCCAAGGTTCTGCCTTGCATGGCCAGAATTGTAGACTGGTATTTTTTAGTATCTAGGGATCTGAGCTCAGGTCCTTTTGCTTCCAAAGCAAAGATTTTGATCCTTGAGCCATCTCCCCAGCTCTCATCAAAACTTCTTTTAAGACCCACAATCCAGTCCTGTCTTGGAAGAGATTGCTTAGCTTTGCTCTAACGAATCAACTTCTCTCTAGACAGTGACTCTTGGCTGGATTGTTTCCTACCAATAGACAAGAGTCCAGAGGCCCCTCCCCTAGAACACATGCAACAAATTAGGTTCATGTTGGGTGTATGTGTATATGCATGAGTGTATGTATGCACAAATATGTGTATATGTATGAACATGTGTGTACATGAATATGTGTGTGCATGACTATGTGTGTGTGCATGAATAAGTGTGTATGCATGAGTGTGTATATGCATGTGTGTATGCATGAGTGTTTGTGTATATGTATGTGAGTGTGTATGCATGAGTATGTGTATGTGTGTATATGCATGAATATATTATGTATACACATGAGTAATATGTGTATGCATGAATATGTGTGTAAGAGTGTATGTATATGTATGCATGAGTATGTGTGTATGTAAGAGTGTGTATGTGTGTGCATGTGTGTGTATACATGTGCATATATGTGTACAATTCAACCACAGAGGCTCAACCATCATGCCTTTATTCAACCTTAACTTCCTCCCACAGATTTAGCTCTAAACAGCATGGAAATGAAATTTCCAGGCCTACACACATCACAACAGGGGATTCAACTCCAACCTCAGGATTGGAGAGAAAAACTCATATTTAACTCCTTAACCATAGCTCTTGCCTGACCTGGAGTTGCTCTGAATGCTATAAATTTCTTGATAGACAGTAAAACTCCCCAACACAATGAGTTAGCCCTCCCTATCAAGAAGTGTGTGGATGGGAGGGAGGGAGATAGATACAGATCTTCACTCTTTTTTTCAGTTAATCATATCACTTAATCTCAAAATATTGAAGTCACCTTCTATTTCTTCCTCAACTTTTCACTTGATTTTTATCAAGTATCATTGGTTCTGTTGGTTCGATTTTAGAAATCTCTTTTGAACTTGGGATCTATTATTGATTGCAAATGCTGCCTGTTGGTTCAGGGTCTTGTCTTCTCTGATGTAGATTGTTTCTGATTGATTGTCTCTCCCTCAACTTCCTACCAGCTCTGATTTCTTTAATGAACTAGTTAAAACATTCCTTTGGATTCTCATCCCTTCTTCTTATTTCTCCTGACTCTCTTTGTTCTGAGCTCCATATTTCTCATGGTCTAACCATATCGTATAGACACTTTGTCTCAGTAGTGGTATTCATATATCTTGGTTCAAGCTGACAAAGTCACCTGTCCAGAAGGATTTTCTTCTTTTTTCTCATTTGTATTACTTTTGTGTAGCTATTCTAATAAATTATCTCAAGGCCAGCCACTGAAAAGGAGTAAAACTATTTATTCCACAGGAATGTAGGGATTGTCTGTCTCCTGTCTTAAAGTGATGGAATTAGGATGGTGGTAGATCAAGGGTTTTATGTAGTGAGTATGATGAAAGATTCAGTAGCCTATGAGTTGGCAATTTGGGTAGAATGTGGGAAGACTGAAGTTTGGACTTCTTTGTTAAGGATGGTTAGGAACTAGGGGCTGCCCACAGATACTGGCATGGCCCCTATCTCTATCTCTACCCAGTGAGACTACATAGCACTTTTGCTCTGCCCATTTATACCTAGCATTGTAGTTAGGTTCTTTCTCCTGCTTTAAGTAGTCCTGGTTGCTCCTTCTCTCTCATCTCTCCTCGCTGACCATAGCAAGATGTTTATAATGAACATTCCCTGGGACCATGCTGGATCCATCTCGATGATTTAAAGTGATATGAAAATCTTACATATCCAGAACTTTACTCCATCTACAAATTTAACTATCTTATAGATTCACAGAAATTAGAAACTGGATATCTTTAGCAAGACATTCTACTCTTTATTAGTGTACAGTACTCTTTTTTTCTTCCATTTTCAAGTTTATGTACATGGAAGGAACATGCCAGTATACAAGTGTGTTTACATGTGGACAGGCATGTGTATTATGTGTACACATGTGCATGTATGGGTGTGTGAAAACCAGAGATTGATACTGGGATTTCTCTATTTCTATTGCTCCTTTGCCTTATGCTATAAAAATAGGGTCTATTACACCCAGAGTTCCCCAATAGGGCTATTCTGGCAGCCAGGTGGTTCTGGTGATTCCTAATCTCTATCTTCCAAGGCTGAAGTTGCTAGCAAGTTATCATGATTACTCATAGGATCTGGAGCTGAGAAATATGGTCCTTTGTGCTTGTGGGACAAGTACTTTAACTACCAGGTTGTCTCCCCAGCATACCACCAATGATAAATCACCCCAATTCAGATAGAACTATCCAGTTACTTTATAAAATCTAGCATAGGCTTTGTCAAAGAAGATGAATATAATTTGTAATAATGAGATGATATTGATGAAACTCTTAAATCAGTGAGATTGTGATTAGCAAATTTTAAGCAGCCTGAAGACACTAATGAATGTTCAACACATTCATTATCATAATTATTAAATTATCATGTTTCATAAGTTTCATTCATAGCAAGGCATTCTGTGCTGTACAGAAAGGATTGACTAGTCTCTAAGCCCCAATACTGTGAATTAGTAGATTAAAATAAGAAATGCTCTTAATTTCATATCATTATGTATCAAAAAAGTGGACACAATATGATCAGATGCTTAATCTCCCAGTGTTTGTAAATTTTATTCAAAATGTCCACCAAGTATTGGAGTTTAGCTGAACATTTAACTCTGGCAGGAAATGGCTGTCAGTTGATATGGTTACCAATAGACATATTTCCTTCCTAACTGTTTGAAAGACACTTCTGTGATTCACTTACCAGTTGGGCAATATCGGTATGCAAATTTTCTTCCTCTAAGACTACAGGTTGAGCAATAAGATTGCAAGGGAGGCATAGGTGAGATTACAACCCTAATACTTTTTAATTTAAAGATGAGGGGTATGTTCTAGCTCTACCGCCTTCAAGAGAAGGGGATCGTTAAGAGGCAGAAACACCGTGGGCAGCTGAGAATTGGTCTACTATTGGAGACACAAGGAAATAGGGATACTTGATCATACTTCATCATTGGCTGGATTGGAGAAAATTTACATTGACAGTTAAGGATAATAATAGGCCATTACAGACCTTGGCAGGATCGTGAGCAATAACTTAGATGAAAAGATGATATTAAAGCTAAAATGTTTGGCTGTCAGACAAGTAAATTTTAAGTTTTCTGTGAGTAGCCTTGGAGCAAATATTCAAACTGTATTGTCCTGATGAAAAATGCCACTTGCCTACTTCTGAGCCTATGAAGGCCAAACTTGTATGCAAACGTCAGGATTCTTGGTCTTGGGAGATATTTTACATCTTCAATATTGTTGAACACACCAATGGATATTTCTTTTAGGTAGGTTCTATCAATTTATGCTTATAAAATTAGTAAACAGAGTTGGCAAGATGGTTCAGCAGGTAAAATACCTGCTTCTAAACCTAGTGACCTGAGTATGATCCTTGGAACACATATAGTGGAAAAAGAGAACAACTCTAAAAGTTGTCACGTCTACCCATACATATTAATAAATAATCTTTAAAAATTGGTGTCATGTTTGAATGCAAGATACTTTTCAAAGGCTCATGTGATTGAATCTGAATTGTTGTTAATGTTTGAGAAAGTTGTGGTGTCTTTAGGAAGTAGAGACTTGCTAGAAGAAGGCAGGTCTCAGGGGGTGGGCCTTGAGGTTGGATAGCCCTACCTTGCTTACTCTAGCCATCTGCTCTTGCAGTTGGCTGCTTTCTTTTTAACATTCATGATGGCTGATGTGACCTGAGCCATTTCTAGCTTCTGCTGTCTGCCATGCCCTTTCCTGCCATATTAGAGTGTATCTCCCTCTATAACTGCAAACCAAATACATCAACTTTCTCCCTTATGATGCAGGAATAGTCTTTTGGCTGTCCCATTTGGGTACCAAATGATGCAGGGACAGGGAACTACTGTCCCAATGTAGGATTCTTGTGTTCCTGAGTTAAAGATTGAAACCAGAACATGTAGAGGATTAAGGTAGACTTTATTAGAGGAGAGAAAGGTTGGAACGCATGGACTTTAGATGTGCCATGAGGGACTAGGGCAACAGAGAACTCATGAGAAGTGGGCAGCTGGAAAAGAACTCATGGAACTCTGAATACCATGAGGAGCTAGGGCACCTCCATGAAAAGCAGGCAAGAAACAGAATCCATGGCAGTAATACCATGGGGGACTAGGGTGCCAGAAAATTCATGGAGCCTAGGCATAGAATCCATGAAGAGCAAGGAACTCATGAAATTTATGAGAGACAGGGAAAGAACAGAACACATGGCATTAATGCTAGGGTGCCAAAGATGGCTGCCAGGGCCAGGCATATTTATATACCTAGACAAACCTGGAAAACTGGCTTTTTCTCATTAGTTAACTCCTATTGGAGTCCAACCCAGTTGCTCTTGGGCCCATGTGGGCTATAGTTCAAGTTGTTTACTATGAAGAGTTTATCTCCATAATATTTTCATAGGGAAGTTGGTCATCTTATCTCTGAGAGGATTGGGGTCACTTCCTCAGCAGGGGTTTTCCTTCAGGGTGATTTCAGCAGTGAGGGATGACTTTCAGGAATTCCAAAGACCTTTAAAAACCTTGAGAGACTCATCCCAGCATAACTGCTCTAATCTTGCCTTACTTACACTACCTGCCATACCTTTTCACGTGATAGTGATCTTCTTCTATGACTATAAGGCAAATACATATCTTTTCTCACTTACACTGCCTGCCCTGCTGCCCTTTCTCTCCATAAAAATCTCCCCTTATAACCACAAGCCAAACACATCTCCCTTTCTCCCTTATACTGGTTGTGTGAGCATGTTCTCTCAGCAGAAAGAAAAGGAATTGCAAAAATAAGTAAAAGTAAGACATCTGAAAGCACTTTGAAATTCATTTAGAAACAACAATAATAGGCTCATTAACATAAAAGAACTTCACTGAAAAATAACTGGGTGTTTCTTAAAGCAAAAGAAAATAGAGAATGGTTGATAGCTCCTTGCATTTTTGACAATTCCTATTTTTTTTTCCTTTTGCTTCTGTGTGTGTTTTGTCTGTGTGTAGTGTGAGTACATAGGTGAGAGGTTGTGTGTATGTGGATGCCAAATGAAAAAGTGAGGCATTCTGCTTTATCAATTTCTACCTTATGCCTGGAGACAGGACATTTTACTGAAACTAGAGCTAGACTGATGATTGGCAAGCCATAAAAGTCTACCATGCTGATCTTGAGTTTCCTTTTTACATGGATGATCAAGGTTTTAAATCAGATCCTCACACTTGCACAACAAGCACTCACCTGTCAAGTGATCTCCCAGCTCCATTTTTACTAAATTTTAATGTCTGTGTTTAAGTAAAAGATATGTTTTGCCTTATCAGATGATATATCCAATCTGTTATTATATATTTGTATGTAGGAAGAATAATTAACGTCAATTAGAAATGCAACAAGGCTAAAATGAAAAATTAGTTCTGTATTTTACTTTAATTTTCTTTATTTATTCAATTGTGCGTGTAACTGTGTGTGTGTGTGTGTGTGTGTGTGTGTGTGTGTGTATTGTGTGTAGAACCACGGGCGAATTTTGGAAGTACCATGGACCTCCTCCAACTCCTCCTTGTTTACTCTGCCCTGGGATTCACAGGCTCTGACCTACCAGGACCAGAAACGCAGGCCGCCCCCACTTCAGCCAGCATCTATACGTGGAGTCTAGGATTCACCTGCAAGGCAGAGGCTTAACCCCTGACCCACCTCTCCAGCCTCTGTATTTTACTTTAACGTGAGACCAAAATGCTTCTGAAATGCTAGTTAAAATATATTCAAAATCACCCTTTCTTCCTCCTGACCGTCTGTCTGCCTGACCATGCTCTCAGTCCTCCATTCCAGGTGAGTTTGTCCAGCTTCCTAGGTGGCCTAATGTCCTAGCTACTCCCACCAGCCAGCCAAAGCAAAACCCAGGCTGCCTCCAGTTTTGCCTGGGCCATACCCTGGGCCCCAGCCCCTTTCTTTCTCCCACTCCCCTGTCCCCCTGACCTGACAGGACTTGCTCACATTACTCCATCCCCAGCTCCATTTTTACTAAACTTTGGGTGGGCCACTAAGCCAAGTCCAGATCCCAGATGAAGAATTCTGCCATCAATATCAGCTCCTCTGCCTTTCTGGCCCACCGAGGACCCACACACGTGGTCCACGGAAGACACAATGCTATTCAGAATTCAATAGAATCGAAAGAAAAACTCAAGCAAAGTTCTAAGGGTCAAAGGCCATATATCTAAAGACCTCTACAATCATCCTATCACATGGGAGAGATTCTTCACATCCAGCCCAAAGATAAGCAAACCTCCTTTTTTTAACCTTACTGTTCCTTTATAGTATAAATCACTGTAGATTAACATTTCCATAGAGCCACCCTGGAAATATAAACAACTCCAGGGATTAAAGCACTTACCCTCACATATCACCAAGATACTACATGGTAAAAGTGCACTACCATACTAATATTCATCTCCATCTACTTAACCTGACTTAACTGATGTACTAACAGCCTAATAGCCTCATTTAGGAAATAACAATAACAAAAGATAAATGTACCCAACTCCAAGGCAAGCAATAGTAATAACTGCCCAAGTGTAGTAATACCAACTAAATCAGTTCAGTCAAAAACACACAGAAACCGAAAGGTCCTAAAAGACAAAAAAACAATGCCCAAGTAAAAGTGCAGATCCGTGAGAAACAAAACAAAAGAAGACCAATCTCCCACCAAAAGAATTAACCCCATAATGATGGATTCCAACCAGAACAAATTCACAGATAATAGCCATGAAAGCCAGACCCAAGATAATGACTTTCAAAATATGATCATTACCATGATTAATACTACGAAAGAAGAAATCCAAGAGGACTTGAACAACCACATCAACCACTTTGAACAGGAACACAATAGGCACTTGGAGGAGTTGAGAAAAACAGTTCAAGAAACAAAAATTGGCATAGAGCAGTTAAAACAGTCTCAGGCAGAGTTTAAAATCAAACTAAAAGACAAGTTATCTTCAACTCAGAACTCAACAGAGAGTCTTATCAGCAGAACTAAGGAAGCAGAAAATAGAATTTCAGATCTTGAAGACAAAGTGGAGAATTAACCAGCTCAATGGAAGAGATTGTTAAAAACAAAAAGATACTTGAGAGGAATATTCGAGAGATATGGGACACCCTGAAGAAGCCTTACATGTGCATTCATGGAATACCAGAGGAAAAATCCCAAAATACCACACTTGAAAAAATTTTGAAATTATCAAAATGAGAAATTCCACCAACTAAAGAATTAGAGGCCTACCCAAATACAAGAGGCATTTCACACTCCAAACAGATATGACCAAAATAGAAAATTCCCACAGCAAATAATAGTCAAAATAATCCACATTCAAGACAAAAGGTGCTGAGAGTTTCAAGGGAGAAAAAACAAGTCACTTTTAAAGGTAAACCTATTAAAATAACAAATGACTTCTTAATGGAAACAGTAAAAGCAAGAAGAGCTTGGAAAGACTTCAAGTATTGAATGAACAAAAATGTCAACCCAGGCTGATTTACCCTGCAAAACTATCTGTCATGATTGAGGGAGAAAAAAAAATCTTCCAGCGCAAAGACAACTTGAAGGGATACATGTCCACCAAACCAGGCCTTCAAAAAAATGCGAGAAATGATACTCAAGCTTGAAGAAAAAAACAGGCATATCCAGGAGAACAGAAGGCAAGTATAACACCATTAAAAGTGAGGCAATATACTTATAAAAACTACTAAAAATAATAAATGTCTGGAATTATAAATAGTTTCTCCATTATAACACTAAATGTTAATGGAATTAACTCACCGATCAAGAGACACAGATTACAAATTTGGATTAAAAATCACAATCCATCAATCTGCTACCTGCAGGAAACTCATCTCACCACAAAAGATAGGCATGCCCTAAAAAAAAAAGGCTGGTCAACAATTCTACAAGCTAATGGAAGCAGAAAACAGGCAGGGGTAGCCATTATGCTATCAGACAAAGTGGACTTCAAACCAAAGAAAATTATAAGAGACACGGATGGATACTACATTTTAGTCACAGGTACAATTCACCAGGAAGACTTCACAATACTGAACATATATGCACCCATTACGGGCCCCTCCACATTCATTAAAAAAACCCTACAGCGTCTAAAGCAAGAAATCAACCCCCAAACGATAAATCTTGGGGCCTTCAACACCACCCTCTCAACATGGGATAGATCAACACATCAAAAACTTAACAGAGACACTTTGGAACTTAATCAAACCTTTAAAGAAATGGACTTTACAGATCTCTATCGAACTTTTCATCCACACATCAAAGAATACACATTTTTCTCAGCAGCACACGGAACTTTCTCCAAAATAGATCACATATTGGACCACAAAACGAATCTACACATATACAAAAAAGTTGAAATTCTAGCCTGTGCCCTATCAGATCACCACGGCCTAAAGCTGGACATCCAAAGCACAACAAACAAGAGAAAATACACTAACTCCTGGAAACTTAACAATATGATGCTGAATGAGAACTGGATTCAGGAAAAAACTAAAAAGGAAATTCAAGATTTCCTGAAAGCAAATGATAATGAAAATACAATTTCCCAAAATCTCTGGGGCACAGAGATTTAGCAAAGGCAATTGTGAGTAACAAAAACACAGCTGGAGGTATTACCATACCAAACCTTAGTCTATACTACAAATCCATCGTTATAAAAGCAGCCTGCTACTGGCTCCAAAATAGACACACAGATCAATGGATAAGGCCTGAAGACCCAGATATAAGCCCACAAAATTACAGCCATTTGGTCTTTGACAAAGGGCCAAAGAATCCAATGGAAAAAGAACAGCATCTTCAACAAATGGTGCTGGCAAAACTGGATCTCCACAGGTAGAAGATTAAAGCTGGACCCATACTTGTCACCATGTACAAGACTTAATTCCAAATGGATCAAGGACCGTGATATAAGGCCAAAGACTATAAAAACCATAGTTGGAAGGATAGGGAACTCCCTCGAGCTGATTGGGCTAGGCCAACACTTCCTAAACAGACATCCAATGGCACAGTCACTGCTACCAACTCTCAACAGTTGGGATCTTGTGAAATTAAAGAGCTTCTGTTCAGATAAAGAGATTGTAACACGAGCTCAAAGGCAACCCACAGAATGGGAGAAAATCTTCACTAACCACATATCTGACAGAGCTCTACTGTCCAGAGTGCACAAAGAATTTAGAAAACTAAACACCAAGGAAACCAATGGTCCAATTAAAACATGGGCCCGGGAACTTAAAAGAAATTTTACCAGGGATGAAATTAAAATGTCTAACAAATATCTTAAAAAATGCTCCACTTCTTTAGCCATCAGGGAAATGCAAATCAAAACTTCCCTGAGATATCATCTCACCCCGGTCAGGATGGCAAAAATCCACAATACAAACAACAACAAGTGCTGGAGAGGATGTGGAGAGAGGGGAACTCTCCTACATTGCTCGTGGGAATGCAGGCTCATACAGCCACTCTGGCGAGCCGTCTGGAGATTCTTAAAGAAATTAAAGATTGAAAGGCCATATGACCCTGCTATTCCACTTTGGGAATAACCCCCCATGCAGCAGAGGTTCACCTCAATAGCACAAGCATAACCATGTTCATAGCAGCACTGTTTACAATAGCAAAGTCATAGAATCAACCCAAATGTCCAACAGTTGACGAGTGGATAAGGAAACAGTGGTACATCTATACAATGGAGTACTACTCAGCCATCAAAAATGATGGATTACTGGAATTTGCTGGGAAATGGATGTCATTAGAAACAATTATATTAAGTGAAGTATCCCAAACCCAGAAAATTAATCGCCATATGTACTCCCTAATAGGTGGCTCCTAGTACCAAACCCACCCAGCCCACCTTGAGACACTCAACGGCAAATCTATGTATTACCTACAGTAATTACAAGGATTTTGAACAGGAGGGATGGGGTTGGAGGGCCACAGCAGAAACAAGGAGAGAAGTGACCATGTTACAGCAGAGAAAATAGGCCTCCATCAAGGAATGCAAGTAAGTAATATGACACCTGGTTAAGTTCACAGACGTTTGATCCTGATCATTTACAACTGATGGGGTATGATCTCACCAAAAGGGGAGGGCATATAGTCTGGCAGATAAAAAGTAACCATTTTGCAAATGGGTGATTGACCCCTCCCTCACTGAGGTTTCCTACTTTTATTACATTTGAATGTGCTCTTATAATGACTCCAGTTTAACAGCTTTTTGTCTCTGGCCAGGGGGTGACATACAGTGCCCAGCAGGATGGAATGAAGGGCATTGCAGGAGCAGCAAAACTGCAAAAGAAAATCAACAAACCACAAACCAGAACTTCAGAGACTCTATATCAACCACCTAGAACTAGGCCAGCCTAATCTTTTCCCCATCCTGAAGCTCAGGAACATTTGCGGAAGAGGGGGCGGTAAGAGTGTAAGAGCAAAAGGATGGGAGGAGCAATGATTTGCAAGATACTTCACACAAGTTAGGGCCGAAGTAATCATAATTGGACTTTGCATGCCCTGCACAGTGTCCAACACACTATTGACCTCACAAAGTCTAGCATCTGCTAAAGGCACCAAGATCCTTGGGGGCAAGGGATTGATAGCCACAGTAGTGTTCCTATGCTTAAGGGGAACACGGGAAAGGGTTCAGGGAAATGCCACTGGGTCCTTGTACGTCATCAGAGAGGAGGGCCCAGAGGAGAGTCAGGCATGCACAAGAAAGGACTTTCTGGGAATTGGGGCGGGAGGCACTGAGGGATGGGGAGGGAGGAGTGAGGGGAGGGGGATTAGGGGGTTCCGGGGGAGGAGGAGGGAGAGAGGGAACTGGTGTACCTATTAAGTTTGTATGAGCTGAAATAATAATAAATAAGGTATAATAAATAAAGAAATAAAGAAATTATTCAATGACCTGAAAGATGGGGTAAGAGCTACCTGTGTAGGCAAGAAACCTGGAGTTTGTATCCCTAGATCCCATGCAAAATGCAGGTAGGCATGGTAGCCATGGAAAGCAGAACCTGGGAATCCTCCACAAAATGCTTAGTAGTGAAACTAACCCTATCAATGAGCTCTTGGTTGGATTAGAGGCCTTATCTTCAATGAAAAATATGGAAAAGAAACCATGTGAAAGCTCATACATGTGCAAAAACACTTCCAAATCCCATGAAACAAAAATTTAATATCCTTTGCATTCACTAATATCCTTACTGACTCTGTTAACAAAGAATTTAACTTTTAGGACATAATCCAGCCCAGAGTGACAGGTATCTATAAATTATGATTTTTTTTCTCCTCCTTTTAATTCTAGGTTTATCTTTGATAGCAAATATCATTAGTTATGTTCTACAAAATATAAGGTTCACTTTAATCATTTTTGAGAAAGTAAACTGTTGGATTTTGCATGATGAATTTCCATAGATTCACTGTCATTTTTTTGGTGCTATTTTCATATCACTAAGCATGCAGTAGAATTTATTCTCTTCCTGGATAAAACATCCAGCTTCATTGAATAGCCCAAAACTTTCATAAAGTACTTTTAAAAATTAGGATTCTTTTTTTAAAGACTTGATAAGTAACCTTCTTTAGTAATATAGGCATTCTTATCTTTGGGCAGATAAAATCTGTGGTTTTAATATTTCCTAGTGTTCACTTTCATAACAGGGCTAATTTTCTCCACTGATTTCAGTGTTTCTTAAATTTGATTACGCACAAAGACTTTTTCTAAAATACTCTTTTATATTTCATGGAAAATATTTTAATTAGAACAAATATTTGAAGCATAATCTGCCAATTTCAGGCTAATATTTTCCCAATGCTGTTTTAAAACTATTTAGCAATTTTTCATCAAAATAAAGTAAAAATATTCTCTATCAATAACAACCAGGAAGCAGATATATTTTGTATTTAAATCATATAGAGATACAGATATTTAATAGAGAATGTTTAGAAAATAGCTTCCTGAATATTCTTACTTTTGAAAATAACAGATTAAAATTTAAATGTTAATGCATACAGTTTTAAAGATAAAAATGTTTTAGGCAAGAGAACATTAAATTATAATGTCACTTTTTTATGTTTTTAATTTTTATATATTTTATTGCTGTTGAATCACAAATGAACCCCCCAAAAAGGCAATAAATAATGTTTCCCTGTATTCAGCTCCAAAACACATTGGATTATTAACACAAAGACATACACAAGGACCAAATAATTAAATATTTTACTGAGACAGCAGCATTCACTAAACTGCAACATGTTCACATTTTGGATTTATTTGCATCTTAAATTGTTTAAATTATCACAAATAAATAAATAAATGAAGGCCACTAACCTTAAAGTTTCAATACTGTTTCTGTTTCATAGATTATATACTGGTGTGTTAAGTCTCACATTGTAGATTACCACTGGGTTGGTGTCTTGCAGGACCTCTCTCCTTCATGTGGAGGACACTTTGTGAATGTTTGGAAGTTGACCTTCATGCTAATTTAACTGCATTGATAATTACATAGTGAGAGACAGAATACCTTCTATTAGGCAGTTTTCAGATGAGAGTAGCCAAGCTGGGTATTTCTTTGAAGGTCACTTTCCCCTTCCCCCACATCTGGAATTATCCTAAAGGAATGCACCCTGCCAGTCTGGAGGTACTGGTTCTCACCTGCCTCAAAGATAAAGTTGCCAATTTCTCCCAACCCTCTGTTTATGAAAGGATATGGAGATGAGCTCTTCATTGCAGATAAGTAAAGGTCCTGAAAAAAAGCTCTACCATGAGGTTGGCCACAAGGTTGACTAGTCTGGGCCTCAATATGAAGAGACCAATGAGTGTTGAGGACTAAAAGCACCATATAGGTTTGCAGAAACTGGAGCTAAGGAAAAACTACTTTTTCAGGGCTTGTTTAGATTCACAAATACTCCTGATCCTGACAGCCATCCTCAATTCTCTTGCCCTTTAGGGATTCCATGTCTGTGGTTGCTTTGTTTCTCTCCTCTACTAAAATCTCCCTTAATCCTCTGAATGTGTTCTGGTTTCAGTTTTTGACTCCAGAACACAAGAATTTGGACATAAATCCTGCATCAATAGAAGATTAAAGTACCCTTCCAGATAGGGCACAAGTATTCTTTGAGTTCAACACCACAAAGATGAAGCATACTGACAGAATTAGCCACCTTGAGTCCTGTTAAACTGCCACCAATATTGTTTTATTCCACAGAAAGACTTGCTAGTTAGGTCAAAAAAAATTAATGATGCTCAGAATACTCGAAGCATAACATGAAGTACACATGTATTGAAACACTGCACGATACCATATTAATATGTATAATATTGCTAATATTCATGTGAATTAATATTAATATGAGTTTTAAAATACAATAAATCTATACCCTGTGCAAAAATAAATAAATAAATAATGTGTATTTCAGTTATTTTATTCATACAAAATACCTCACAAGAAATTTGAAGGAGGACAGTAGGAATGGAAGGAACCTTTATCAATATAATAAAAACTGTATCCAACAAGTCCACAGCCAGGATTATTCTCAATGGGGAAAAACTAGAAGCATTCCCACTTCAATCAGAAACTAGACAAGGCTGTCTACTCTCACCACTTCTATTCAATATTGTACATGAAGCCTTAGCTGAAGCCATCAGAAAAGAAAGGGGCATAAAAGGGATTCAAACTGGCAAGTAAGAAGTCAAGTTATCTCTATTTGCAGATGACATGATCTTATACCTAAGTGATCCCAAAAACTCGACCAGGAAGCTCCTGGAACTAATTGAGAAGTTCAGCAGGGTGGCAGGATACAAAGCCCTGACAGAAATAATCCCATTTACTATAGCCTCTAAAAAAATGAAATACCTTGATATATACCTAACCAAGGAAGGAAAAGACCTTCACAATGAAAACTTTAAAACCCTAAAGAAAGAAATTGCAGAAGACACAGAAGGTGGAAAGACCTTCCATGTTCCTGGATTGGCAGAATCAACATCGTAAAAATGACCATCCTACCAAAGGCAATATAAAAATATACAAATTCAATGCTATACCAATTAAAATCCCAAAGCAAGTCTTTAAAGAAGTTGACCAAACAATCTCAAAATTCATATGGAGGCACAAAAGACCCAGGATAGCAAAGACAATCCTGAGTAACAAAAACACTGCTAGAGGTATTACCATACCAAACCTAAGTCTGTACTACAAATCCATAGTTATAAAAGCAGCCTGCTACTGGCTCCAAAATAGACACACAGATCAATGGATAAGGGTTGAAGACCCAGATATAAGCCCACAAAAATACAACCATTTGATCTTTGACAAAGGGGCCCAAAGAATCCAATGGAAAAAGACCAGAATCTTCAACAAATGGTGCTGACATGCAGAAGATTAAAGCTGGACCCGTACTTGTCACCATGTACAAGACTTAATTCCAAATGGATCAAGGACCTTGACATAAGGCCAGAGACTATAAAAACCATAGTTGAAAGAATAGGCAACTCCCTCCAGCTGATTGGGGTAGGCCAACAGTTCCTAAATAGACATCCAATGGCACAGTCACTGCTACCAACTCTCAACAGTTGGGATTTTGTGAAATTAAAGAGCTTTTGTTCAGATAAAGAGATTGTAACACAAGCTCAAAGGCAACCCACAGAATGGGAGAAAATCTTCACTAACCACATATCTGAGAGAGCTCTACTGTCCAGAGTGCACAAAGAATTTAGAAAACTAAACTCCAACGAAACCAATGGCCCAATTAAAACATGGGCCCGGGAACTTAAAAGAAATTTTACCAGGGATGACATTAAAATGTCTAACAAAATCTTTAAAAATGCTCTACTTCCTTAGCCATCAGGGAAATGCAAATCAAAACTTCCCTGAGATATCATCTCATCCTGGTCAGGATGGCAAAAATCCACAATACCAACAACAACAAATGCTGGAGAGGATGTGGAGAGAGGGGAACTCTCCTACATTGCTGTTGGGAATGCAGCTCATACTCCACTCTGGCGAGCCGTCTGGAGATTCTTAAAGAAATTAAAGATTGAAAGGCCATATGACCCTGCTATTCCACTTCTGGGAATAACCCCCCATGCAGCAGAGGTTCACCTTGATAGCACAAGCACAACCATGTTCATAGCAGCACTGTTTACAATAGCAAAGTCATGGAATCAGCCCAAATGTCCAACAGTTGATGAGTGGATAAGGAAAATGTGGTACATCTATGTAATGGAGTATACTCAGCCATCAAAAATGATGAATTACTGGAATTTGCTGGGAAATGGATGTCATTAGAAACAATTATATTAAGTGAAGTATCCCAAACCCAGAAAATTAAGCATTGTATGTACTCCTGAATAGGTGGCTCCTAGTACCAAACTCACCCAGCCCACATTGAGACACTCAAAGGTAAACCTATGTAATAGAGAATTGCAAGGATTATGAACTGCAGGGATGGGGTTGGAGGGCCACACCAGACACAAGGAGAGAGGGGACCATGTTACAGCAGAGAAAATAGGCCTCCATCAAGGAATGCAAGTAATTAATGTGACACCTGGTTAAGTTCACAGACGTTCATTACTGATCATGTACACCTGAGGGGGCATGATCTCACCAGAAGGGAAGGGCATATAGTCTGACAGATAAAAAGTAATCATTTTGCAATGGGTGATTGACCCCTCCCCCTCACTGAGGTTTCCTACTTTTATTACATCTACCCTTGAATGTGCTATTATAACAAGACTCCAGTTTAACAGCTTTTTGTCTCTGGCCAGGGGGTGACATCCAATACCCATCAGAATGGAGTGAAGGGCATTGCAGGAGCAACAAAACTGCCAAAGAAAATCAACAAACCACAATCCAGAACTTCAGAGACTCTATATCAACCACCTAGAAATAGGCCAGCCTAACCTCTCCCCGTCCTGAAGCTCAGGGACATTTGCAGAAGAGGGGGCGGTAAGAGTGTAAGAGCAAAAGGATGGGAGGAGCAATGATTTGCAAGATTCTCCACACTAGTTAGGGCCAAAGCAATCATAATAGGACTTTGCATGCCCTGCACAATGTCCAACACACTATTGACCTCACAAAGTCTAGCATCTGCTAAAGGCACCAAGATCCTTGGAGGCAAGGGATTGATAGCCACAGTAGTGTTCCTATGCTTAAAGGGAACATGAGAAAGGGTTCAGGGAAATGCCACTGGGTCCTTGTACGTCATCAGAGAGGAGGACCCAGAGGAGAGTTAGGCATACACAATAAAGGACTCTCTGGGAATTGGGGGGGAGACACTGGGGGTTGGGGAGGGAGGGCAGGGGGAGCAGGGCGATCAGGGGGGAGGCAAGGGAGGGAGGGAGGGAACTGGTCTACCTATTAAGTTCGTATGAGCGGAAATAATAAAAAATGTATTAAAAAAAAGAAAATTATAACAAAACACACTCCCCCAATGTGTTATCCTCATTTGCTATTTCCTTCCTTTTTAATTATGTCATCCTAAAGGAAATGACTTACATCTGTGGTGAATTCAAAATGAATCAGCATGAGCATTAACAAAGTGACTATTAAAGAAAAAAAAATCAAGAACTTTGAATTCTCCTTTGGAAGAGATTTAAGTTCCTGGAAGGTGTGAACCAGAACACATGACCTCCAGGTTGAGCTGCTATGTTGTTTTCTACACAATGGTACTTCCAACAAGAGGGATTTTGCTCTTTCTACACATATGTATTTGACTTTCTTCCATTTGCAAAAATAAACAGGATAGAGATATGCCTTGCAGCCACCTTCTTCCTGCTGCCTTTTTCTGTATGAAATAGTTCATCATAACTGTTTTCAGATACTTTGAGCAGATGGTACTGGGAAATCATTTCTGAGTTGTCTCCATAGGAAAGTAGCACTTTCCAGTGGCTGGCCATCTTAGAAACATGGAGTATGTAAGTTATATCTTTCCAGTTTTACATGTGGCTCTTGGCAGTTGGTCCAGACTTCAAAATTCGAACTTCCTGAAAAACGTAAGAAAAGAGAAAAATGCAAAGAAACTTTCAAAAATATTGGTTAATCTTTCTAAAGATTAACTTCTAAATATCTAAAGATGTTTACTGGGTTTCATGTTTAAAAAAAGTTAAAATTTTTGTGTCTTTGCCTGTGTCATGTACATGTTTATGTGAATATGGGTGCATATATATTCATATGCATGTGTATGTATGTGGGTGTATATATGTTCATGTGTGTATGACATATGTTCATAGGCATGTTTATTTGTGTGAGTTCATGTGTGTGCCTGTATGTGAGTGCATATATGTTCATATATGTCTGTGTGTGGAGTACATATATGTTCACACATATGTCAATGCGTGTAAGCATGCATATATTCATATATCTATGTGCATGTGCAGGTACATATATGTTCATGAGTGTTTATGCATTCATATACATATATGTTCATGTGTGTCTATGTGTATATATGTTAATGTGTGCCTATGTGCATATATATTCATGTATGTCTATGGATGTATGTGTATTATGGTCATATGTGTGTCTATGTGTGTGGGGGTCATATATGTTTATGTGTGTCCATGTAAATGCATATATGTTTACTATGTGTAAGTGCATATATGTTCACATGAGTGTGTATAAGTGCATTTATTTTTGTGTGTGTATCTATGTGTGTGGGACATGCATAAATGTTCATGTGTACTTTTATCTATGTAAGGGTGCATACATATTTGGGTGTGGGTCTATGTATGTGCACATGTGTCAGGGTGCTTGTGTGCATGTATGCCCCACTTCAGAATTGGTTGTCTTTTTTAATCAATCTCCACTTATGTTAAGACACGGTCTCTGACTGAACCTGGAGTTCACTGATTTTGCTTGACTTTTTGGCCAGCAAATATCCCAGGAATCCTCTTATTTCTACCTTCCAGCACTGTGATTACAAAGGTAAACTATCTCACCTAACTTTCACATGTATGCTAGAGAGGCAAGCACAGTATGACCAGCATTTTCTGTGCTGAGCTGTCACTATTTAAAGTCTTAAAAGAGCTAAGTTCCATTTCATTGACCTTATATGTCTAGATTTTATTGTATTACTTTCATAACTCATTGCTGAAATAAATCCTTGTCCCAAACAATGAAGGGGAACAAAAGAATCCTGGCCCAGCCTGACAGGGGAATCACACCAGCCTCAGGAGTCCAGGGAACTGGCCACATCATATCCACTGTAAAGACCAATACTGAGCATTTGCTTGCCTGCCTGCTTGCCAATGTTTGATCAGTTCTCTTCAACTTAACTATCTTTCAGGATTGATCCTAATGACTGGAGACTGATTTGTTCCACATCAATTATGCAATCAAGACAATCTCCTACTTATATTCCTAGAAACATGCCTTAACTAGGTAAATTCATCATAGATGTGTCCAGAAACTCACCTTCCAGGGGATAGCTGAGGCTGTCCTTTGCACACAGGGGGAGGCTTCAAAGGATGGGAGAGGGAAAAGGGGAGGCACTGGGAGAGAAGAAGAGAGGAGGGTAAAAGGAAGGGGAAGGGAGGAAGGTGCAAGAAGGACTGGGGAACAGTGGAGGGAGGGAGAGGACCGGGGTACTTATTCAGCTTGTATGATTGGGGAAAAAATAAATTAAAAAAATAAGCATTAATTGGCCCAAAGGTGTTCTACTTAAATTGTGAAGTATGTCTTAACTATTTCAATTTTTCTCTCCTAAATATACACCAAATACATTAGGAGCATGGCAATGAAGCATGTAGTCACACAAGTTAAGTAAATCTGGATGAATTAAAAAAACAGATGAACATCATGCCAGTTAGATATTTGTGTCAACTTAACATTTGAGGGCTGAGGCTTTATATAGGAGACTATATAATTCATGAGGGAAGACCCATCCCATACCAGCTAGGATCTTCTCTTGGGAAGGTGTATAAGATGGAGGGAGCTGGTTCAGCAGTTTGTCATACTTTGGCATGATGGTGTGCAGGCATTGTGACAATTGCAAAAGTATGACCCTCTCTCAACAATCTCTGTGGAAATTGTGTGGCCAGTTCCCATGGATACTGCTATATGTAGAAGCTCTCCTTTCATGCTGTTGTAAGGGAATTGTAAACAAGAATAAAACCTTGGTTCCCTTAAGTTGTTGGGTTCTGTATCATCTGTATAAAGAGAAATCCCAAAAACATTATATTTGCATATTGCCTTAAGCTTTTCATATTGCATTAGTGAAGATATCAGAGCTATACATTACTAAGATCTAAATTAAAACTTTTGATTTTATATTCTTTTATTGCAAAACTGTTGTTCATAGAGATTAGTTCACCAGGGAAAAGATAATGATCATTTCAGATACACTACTCTTCAAGCACATAGCAGTAGCTCATTGTTTTGTTTGCTGATTGCACGTCCATTTCCATACCAAAGATGTTCAAAATGCCAAGATTCTATTTGGTACTAAATAAATCTATAGTTTCTTTGGGGCATAAAAACAGATCAGGTTTTCTTTTTTTAATATTTTTTTTATTTTTTATTATTATTATTATTTATTCAACTGTGTGCATATGTATGTGTATGTGCGCGCGCTCGTGTGTGTGTGTGTGTGTGTGTATGTGTGTGTGTGTAGAACCACGGACGAATTCGTGAACCACCATGGACGCCTCCACCTCCTTCTGCCCCGGGATTCACAGGCTCCGCCCTACCAGGACCAGAAGCACAGGCCGCCCCCACTTCTGCCCGGCGTCTATACATGGGATCTGGGATCCGAACTCAGGACCTTCCACCTGCAAGGCAGAGGCTTAATCCCTGAGCCACCTCTCCAGCCCCCTCTTTTTTTTTAATATTTTAATTTCCCTAATTCTTGAAGAATATTTTCCATTTTCCATTCTAACCAAAATTTCTAAAAAAATTATCTCTGCCTTAAAATAGACCATGTCACATGAAGACAGCTCATGAACAGCAAATTCTATTCATGACAGTAGAGTCAACACAAAGAGCCTTAAGACTTGGTAACTTTCTCTTACAACTTCACATTTTTATTTAGTGTCTTCATTTTTAATATTTAAATTCCCCTGATCCTTCAGAGGACAGAGTTGGATATATCATCCATAGCTGAATAATCCATAGTCATCATTTCTCTGATCCCTACAAACTTTTGCTAAGCAAAGTTGCTGGACCAGAGGTTTCTAACTGCCCAAAATGGGAAGTTCAATGTTAGTATGCACACATGAGAGAACAAATAGTATTTGTGTCTGTGGGACTGACTCACCTTGCTCAGCATAATTGTTTTCCAACTGCATCTGCTTTTTAGTGAAGTTTATGTTTTCATCTCTGTTCATAGCTGAATGATATTTCCATGCATGTGTCTACTACATTTTCATTATCCATTCATCAGTTGATGGGCATTAAGTTGATTACATTTCCTTGCAATTATAAACAGAGTCACAGGAGACATGATGCCATGTAACTGAATGAATTCCTAGGAGAGTTGTATAGGTAACTTTGTTCATGATCACATCCCCTCACATACACAAAGGTGTGGATAAGGGCATGGAGAGATGTCTCAGGGATTAAGCCTTTGTCTCACAAGGATCTCATAGAAAAATGCTGAATTGAATGGCAAGTAGCCAGCACTTCTGGACCTAGAATACAGAGTCTGGGAAACCCCACAGTGAAGCAATAATGAGATAGAGCAATCCAGAGTGATTTCTGAAGTCACTTTTGAGACTTCACAGGCACATATAATGCTCTCTGAAATACATACACACATGTACACACTGACACCTACATACATGCAAAGAAAAGGATGTGACAAAATTTAAGGCAGAGATGAATTTTTTTTTTTGAAATTTTGGTTAGAAAGGAAAATGGAAAATATTCTTCAAGAATTAGGGGAATTAAAATATTAAAAAAAGAAAACCTGGTCTGTTTTCTAAGCAATCTTGCATTTAGTTACAGGATAATTTATACACAAAGGAAATAATTCAATACATACTAGTAGATTTTTTAATTTTTTTATTATTTATTCAACCGTGCGCGTGTGCGTATGTATGTGCACGCGTGTGTGTGTTTCTCTGTATATGTGTGTGTGTGTGTGTGTGTGTAGAACCACGGACGAATTCGCGAACCACCATGGACGCCTCCACCTCCTTCTGCCCCGGGATTCACAGGCTCCGCCCTATCAGGACCAGAAGCCCAGGCAGCCCCCGTTTCCGCCCGGCGTCTATACGTGGGATCTGGGATCCGAACTCAGGACCTTCCGCGGAGGCTTAACCCCTGAGCCACCTCTCCAGCCCCCACATACTAGTAGATTGAGTGACAGTAGGTAGTATTTCACTTTTTAGTGTATCAGAACCCACTGTTCTATTTCTCTGTTTCTAGAAATCTTACCATGTTTTATGACCTTCATTTATATCTACATACAAAATTCTTAAATCAACATAGGAAAATTTCACAAGAATAAGAAATCCACCAAATATTTAATATTCCCTTCTATTTATTTGTTTTTGTCTTCTAAATGTTACTTCAAGAAAAAATAATGCTGTATTTGGCATATCCTGTTAGCAAAGATCAGTTCATATCTGTTTAAGTTGCTATACTTGGTCTTCCTCTCACAGGTTCTCTAGAGCAATGGCCACAATGAACTTTCAAGATTGGGGGCGATTTTTTAATTCCCTAATAAGTATACTCCTTCACTATAATGCATTGACCTCTGAGCACTCATGCAAATCTTATGTTTTATTAATTGCCTGGACCTTTTTTGCTAGGCCTGGAATTCCACCTTGAGCAAGGATTATTTGCAATTAATCTTTTTCTAATTCTTGACAGTGTGGCTTATCATTATAAATTCCTTTTTTCCCAAGCCAATTAGATATTTTAGCCTTTTTCAAACTGACATGAAAATGAAGTTCCCTTAAATGACTTCTATGTCAGAAGGAAATAACTCTAGGCTGGCCATCCATTGCTGCTCTACAATGCTTCAATTCCTTCACCTGTATGGGCAGGGTATTCTCATTTCAATGGTTCAATTCCTTTACCTGTATAGGTGTGGAATTCTTATTGCAAGCATCTCTCACAAGGTATACAAAGCATTGGTGAATTTAAACATGCCATGCATCCACCTCTGTGTGGACTCAGTTGCTGACTGACAGAGACAATTCAGATCTGTCTTATATCTTATAAATCAGAGTTGACAAGGACAAATGGGATCCTTTTTGTCATAACCTTGCATAGTATAGTCTTGTTCAACTTTCAGGATCTCGCACAGCACCAGAATTTACCCAGTAGTCCTTGCATTTCACGTTATCTGATGATCGATCTGCTGGTTAATTCTATATCTAGTCAAACTGTCAGTCAAGGTTAACTATTACAGATATGTGAGGAAACAAAATAAAAACAAAAACCAGGTTGGGCAGGGGAACATGAGAATAAAAATTTTGAGTTTGCGAGATTCACACTGAAATGTATCTTGAACTGTTTGTCTGTTGATCTGAGTCTACTACATTTCTACTTGCCTGTCATTTGATCTCTTGGACCTCCTGCATGCTCCATTTGACATCCTCATTTATCTATCCTTCTGTGGCTCTCTTCCCTTTGGCTTGGCATCCTAGTAGAAGGTTTGTTTTCTTGGACTTGAATCAGTAGCTCTAGTACCTCAAACTTTGGGGAAGTCAGGCTTTTGATAGGTGGCCAAGAGTCTATCTATTGAAGAATCCACATGGGAAGTTTAGGGCTCCTTTTCATATCTTTTGACGTGACTTCTGGGTTATTGGCTCCCAAATGCTGGTAGATAAATATTTCTTTTTTGAGTGTGTTTTCTCCCCTACCTAAAAGACTTAGAGGGATATATTCTGGAGGAAAAATAATTTTGAAGCTGCACCTATTTGTGAGAATAGAAAAATATTGCAATCAAATCAGTTAGTACCTTCTCATCATTCCTGGAAGACACACATAATAAGGAGATGATAATATGAAGAATTCACATTCACATCACTATCTGAAATGTCTGACTGCTCTTGAGTTTGCCATGCTGCCTCATTCTCCACCTGATTACAACCAATAACTTCTATGTTTTTACACCTGAGTTCCAAGTCTCAGTTTTTTTATATGCTTTTCATTTGGTAGTTTGCTTTAGTTACACAATTCTCCTGTATGTATCATGGCTCTTGAATTTTACCACAGAAGACGGAGCCTTTAGGCACACCTATTTTCATGGTTTGTAACACTTCATTCTCATGTGTGTGAATCTTCAGCTGGACCCTTGTTGTAAGAAGCCAATCACAGGAGGTAGGCCTTGAGATTGACTAGCCATATCCTGCTTCAGTTAGGTAGTCAAGTCTTGTAGTTTAGTTCTTCCAGGCTCCATAAAGGAAGTGAGCTGAGACATCTCCAGTTTCTGCCAGTCAGCCATGCCTTTCTCACCCAAAAGAACTATATCAAACCATAAGCTAAATAAATTTCCCTTAAGTTGCTTTAGCTTCAGTGATGTCTCACAGCAACACAAAGAGTAACAGTGACACCTATGAAGTATCTTTTAGTTCATTCAAGCTTATGAGCAAGGCTATGGGGATTTACATAATTGATGTGGGAAGACCAAGTCCATAGTGAGTGGGAATATTATCTCCAAAAGGTGGGTTACATTGAGAGAGAGAGACAGAGAGAAAGAGACAGAGAAAGAGACAGACAGAGAGAGAGAGACAGAGAGAGAGAGAGAGAGAAGTATTTGGACTTTGACAGACTGGAAGGTAGAGATCATGGTCCCCTTGCAGCTTTTCTTGTAGATATGGTATGGCCAGTTACCTCAGTTCCACATTTTGGTATGAACTCTCTTTCCAGACTGATGAACTATAACCAAGAATCACAAACACGAATACCTTTGTTCCTCTAAGTTGTTTTGCTTCTTCACTCATTCAGCAATAAGTTAATGAACCTTTTACACTTATGTGTGAGCTTGATTACTCCTACCCTAATGGCCTTTATAACTTGGAAATTCCCCCTCCACAAACTCATTTTAATCTTAGAATTTTTTGTGAAATCTGCCAAGCAGCTCTTGACAGCCCTCATTATTCTAGAGTCAAAAAATTGCTATGGCTCTTACCATTTGAGATATTTTAAACATTTTCTTCTATAATTCCACCTGTATTAGAATCACCTTGAAATTGCTTTCATAATTAACTTACTCTTATTCTCACTTATATTTATGTAATATTGAATTCCTGGGTCATTGGAGATAGTAATACCTTAAATATATGTATTAGCACTATTGAGACTCACAGTGTGAAAAGGATTATCCAAAAATAACAAACACATGTTATTGCAGTTGTTCTGCATTGTTGCTGACAAATTCAAAAGCAAAATGGCTTAAGGAGAATAAGGAAGTTTTATTTTTGGCTTAAGATTCCTGGTTATACCTCTGTATTCAGCTTGGCAGGAGAGTTCACACCAGTACCAAGTACTGAAAGAACTGGCTACACCATAGTCACATAATTGCTGAGACAGGAATGATCCTCATTTGCCAGACCAGCATATCTGGCCAAGTATACAGAAAGAAGCCAATTTCTTCAACTAGCTCCCTTCAGCTTATTCACCTGTCCAGGGACTAGCCCCATCTACCATGGGCTGGGTCTTCCCTATCAATTCAATAATATTCTGAATACTTGCTCAAAGCTTCACTCAGCTGCTAATTTTCTACAAATGTGCCCAGAGTTTGAATATTCAATGATCAAGTTAGTATCTATATCAACTATTACACATGTGTTACTAAAATCACTTTCAAAAGCTTGAAGAATTGTTGTTCACTTTCTACTTTTGTTGTTGATGGTGATTGTACAGGTACAATCCTAAGCTTCCAAGCTGGTATTTTATGATTGCTTATTATATCTACAAATCCAAAAGATTGCTGTGGTGACTTGATATTTTAAGATTTGAAAATTAAGTGTTGTAATATTATATTATAGATTCATTTTTCTTTATATTTTTAGGGCATTACATATAAAATTTTGTCATTTACACCCCCCTGATTACCCAATTCACTACTTTTTCCTTCTTCTGCTTACATGTCATTTGTGCATATGTGGTTTACTAAGCTCCATCTGGGTTCCTGTTAATGATATGTATCTGGGCACTTGCTGAAGCAAACACAAAATTCCAGTAGGCATACCACTGGTGAAAGTTGTTCCCCTTCTCTTCTGTCCAACATTAACCTTTGTTAGAGAGAGGTATGGTATCTCTCTAGGTCTTTCTCTTTCATGACAAAAAGTAGATAAATATTGTGGAGAGATCCCATCTTAAAATATAAACCATTTGACTTCAACATTTGTACATGCACGCTTTTTATCCTTCTCTTTCCCTTCAGACTTGTAACATGGTATTGATGAGAGACAATGACAGGCAACTTAGATCCATTTCATCTACATACTTTGAAAGAACTGTAAAAGTATTCCATTATTAATGTGATTTTACTTGGATTTTTCATAAATATTCTTTATCACAATGAGTATTGAGCTTTCTTAGCTGCTTCCAAGGTGAATGATTTTTCACATACCTTCAGCATCTTAAATATTATGACCATGTATTAATTCTATTAAATGAATTTTCTGACAACATTCTCAAGAATATATATTCTGTTCTTCAAAGTACATTCACCTCCTGTCCTGCTTTTCCTCATGATGCACACACACTATATATTCTGTACTTTGAACATATTCACCTCCTGTCCTGTTTTCTCTTCATGATGAGTATATATGCACACAAGCCAAAAACTATTGCAAAAGCATTCATGCCTCTCCTATCCCTGTTGCTCCCAAACACCTAAAAAATATTTCATGAAAATCACAATTAGAATGTTTAGTTTTAGCAACTGGGAAAATGGCTCAGTGATTAAACACTTTGCCTACTAAGCCATCATGAAGAATATCTTTGAATATGAAATAAAACAAGACAGTTTTCTTTCAAGGATAATTTATTACACATAACATGATGATCTCCAGTTTTACCCATTTATTCCAAATGACATTTTATTTTTCTTTATTATTGCAGAAAAGCTCACTGGGCAAAGACACCATTTTTTTTTTATTGATTCTTCTGTTGGTGGTCACTTAGGCTGGGTCTGTAATTAGGTGATGGCGAATAGTGCTGTAGTAATTGTGGGATTAATTGTATGCTCGTTTTTATTTCTTGGGGTCTGTCATCCTAGGATTGTTACATGTGTGTTACAAAGCCATCTGAAATCTTGTATGTTCAACACTAGGTTGAGAAAATTGTAATGGACAGAAAAAACTTGCTCTTTTATATGTTGTTTTCTGGAAGTTAGATACCAGGCAATGATGAGTCAATTTCATTCCTTTAAAGCTTAGACAAGAGATGGCACTCTGGTTAAAATCTTTACCTTCCAAGCCAAGACCAGACTTCAGATCCCCAGATCCCATGTAAAAATGTTGGATGGATAGCTTCAGCCTAAAATTCTGATCTTGGAAGGCAAAGTCTGGGAGCAAGCTGACCAGTTAGACTAGTACTAATGGCTGTTCTGGGTTTAATTGGAGAAGCAGGATCATAACAGCAAAGTGGAAAAAGAGATCAAGCACTATTCACAGTCTCACCCTTGAGCTTCCACCGGCACATACATTCACATGTAGTTGTGCACATATAGACACACATATATGCACACAGGCCAAAAACTACTGCAAAAGCATTTATGCCTCTCCTATCCCTGTTGCTCCCAAAGATAAATGCATCCAGTGTTCAAGAAACACCCAATAATAATAAATAACAGTTCCAAATATTTCTTATTTTTAGAGAGATAGAGGAACTAATTTTCAATTGTTTTCTATCACTCTTGACTAACGCACAACAAAAACATTCCACCTAAAAAAAATTTTACTAAAAACACAAGCACAATATTTTATTTTAGCAACTGGGAAAATGGCTCAGTGATTAAACACTTTGCTTCCTAAGCAAAAGGACCTGAGTCAAATTCCCAGATCCCATATAAAAAGTTCAGGTGGAAATGGTGGAAATCTCTACTCTGGCCTTGGAAAGTAGAAACTGAGAATCCAAAGCAAAGCAATAGGAAGATACAGCAATCCAGGATGATGCCAGATTTCATCCTTGAACCTTTATAGGCACACACATTCAAGTATCCCCTTGTACACACACACACACACACACACACACACACACACACACACACACAAATAAACTCTATGCACATGGTATATTCTCCTTGTGCTCTAAAGTGCCTTCCTTTTATAGCAAAATGAGTTGCAACATTTCAGATAAGACAGTCAATTTGTTTTTGTATCAAACTCTACTCTGCTATTTATACGAACCATAAACAAAGGAAGCAAAATGGAATCACATCACTATTTCATTTCAAATTCAATTTTGTCCAGTCCATTCAAGGCCTCCCTCTTTCCGTACCTGCAAAATCAGTAAAGTCAGCTGTGGCTGCTTTCCTTTCATCCCCACTTTTCTCTGATAAAATATGATTAATGAAAGGAACCTGAGCTACAGAGAAGAACCTAAGAATGATGGCCCCAATGTGTGTCTTTGAATAAAAGGGCATGGGTTTACAATGTGGTTTTAATCATGGAAGGTAGCATACAAACAGCAATAAAGTGGTTGGAGGGTCCTGTGTAACAATATCTACTGGATATGGTAAAGATGTTACATGCTAAAACTCACTGCGGCTGTTTTTACCTATCCAAGCCCACCACAAGATCAGACCCATAATATGATATGAAGAGCTAGCCTACGAGGCCCCACCCTCTCTCAGTGAGCACTGATAGACAGTGCTGGTTTCCACAATGTTTACTGGTGTACCCTATGCTGAAGCAGTGGGTTCTTATATCCTGATGTAGCTCAGGTACATGTCATTTCTGCAGGCTGCCTGGATCCAAGTCAGTGGGAGGATATATAGCATTGTGAAAGAATGAAAATGTACAGAGAGGACCACTTTGTAAGAAAGTAGCAGATGTGTGAGTCTACAAGGAACAGGAATATATAGATGGAGTAATTATGTTACAATTAAGATGGGCTAAATAGCTGGGATTTTCAGAGTCGATTTTTCCAAACTTCTCAGAACTGTGAATGTCTTTGTATTATTCAACATTTCTGTACTTCAATACGAAATCATACACTGTCAATCTCTCTCTTTCTCCCTCTCTCTCTGTCTCTTCTGAATATTTACACAATTAACATAAACCTCTGCTCATCCAGAATTATCTACATGAAACTTCAGATAATTTTGGCCATGCACAACATGTTGCATGTGATTTCCTAGATTGTAATGCATCTCTTAGTCCTATGTGGAGGGACCCGATTACAGTGGTTGAAACAGTGTACTTCAGTGTTTTTTTCCTCTCTTGTGACTAACATGTTATGGCTAACAGAGCCCCCATACCAGTTGCTGTGCCTTCATGGAAATGTACTTTTACTCCTTTGTGACTAGTGCTTACTAAACTCTTCCAGTTGGCTGAAATTTCACATTCTATGAGATATCATCCTAACCTCATCTGTCTACATTCACAAACCACACTTTGTGTTCCCAGAGGGCTTAATTTAATTCTTGTGTAACTACAGTCACTGAAAAGTTATTCTCTGCTGCAGTTGGCTCCATGAGAGAAGTGAAAGAACAGCTATGTTTCTTCTCATTAAGTGAAAAATTTGAAATCGTAAGCTCAATATAGGCTAGGATGGAGACTATATTCTTGTTCATCTCCTGTACAAACTTTTTCCTGAAGCTGGACTCACACAATAAAAGCATGAAAAAAGACAATGAATCTATAACTTTGAGATGGTCAGGCATCTTTATAAACCAACCAAAGCTGTTGTCACCTAAAATTCATTAACAAAGCACCTCACCTGGAAAGATTTTAGTACCATGGACGAATCTGATTTACACGTACAGAAAGAAATAAATAGATAAATAATTACATATATTATAAAAATATAATCTGTGTATAAAGAGGTAGAACTTTTTTCTTCATTCTCATAGAGAAGGATTATGGTGATGGGGGAAAGCTGTCACTTAAAATGTCTGACAGTTAATGAAATAAGTATATGATTCGTACCAGTAAGATATATGGTGACAACAGGAAAATAAAGTATAAACTGAGAGGTGAATTGTCAAGACCAACTACATTTTCCATAGTATAACACATTAACAGAATAAGAACTCAGTGCCAAGAGGGTGACATCCAATACCCATCAGGATGGAGCCAAAGGCATTGCAGGAGCAGCAAAACTGGAAAAAAAAAAACAACAAACCATAATTCAGAACATCAGAAACTCTATATCAACCACCTGGAACTGGGCCAGCCTAATCTCTCCCCATCCTGAAGCTCAGGGACATTTGCAGAAAGAGGGGTGGTAAAATTGTAAGAGCACAAAGATGGGAGGAGTCAAAATATGCAAGATACTCCCCACAAGTTAGGGCCGGAGAAATCATAATAGGACTTTGCATGCCCTGCGCTATATGCAACACATTATTGACCCCACAAAGTCTAGCATGGACTAAAGGCACTAGGATCAATGGAGGCTAGAAACTGAGTCACAGTAAACTTAAAGGGAACACAGGAAAGGGTTCCGGGAAATGCCTCTGGATCCTTGCACCTCATCGGAGAGGAGGACCCAGAGGAGAGTTTGGCATGCACACTAAAGGATGCTCCGGGGATTGGTGGGAAGGCACTGGGGGAAGGGGAGGGAGGGAAAAGGAGAGAGGAATGGGGAAGGGGCAGCAGGGTGGTCGGGGGGAGGTGGAGGGAGGGAGGGGACCGATGTACCTGTCAAGTTTGTATGAGCGGAAATAATAATAATAATGATAAAAAAGCTGGACTAAGAACTGTAACCAGTAATCGTAAGAGAATAAATCCCTTGTTTCCTTTATAAAAAAAAAAAAAAAGAACTAAGTGCCAGAGCAAGGCAAGTAGAGTTATCTGTCTATATGTATTTCTAGCATTTCTATCTACCATTCTGTTTATCTCTCGTTATCTTATCTATCTTCAGACTAGCATGTATATATCCTCTTTATATAATTGCTTACAAATCTATGTATACATCATCTGGCATTGTCTATCATTATGTATCTATTATCTATCTATCTTTTTTAGATGTATAGTTGTACATGCATGTGGATGGATTCATGTGTGTGTGTGTGTGTGTGTGTGTGTGTGTGTGTGTGTGTAGAAGGCATTTTATGTGTCTATGGAGGCCCAAAGGTAACATAAAGAGTCACCTGGTTTGATATACCACTTCATTGCTTTTCTCTGAGGAGTCCTAGGCTGCACCATCCAGAGCTGGAAGTACAGACAGCAGCTATTTCTGCCCAGTGTTTTATGTGGGAACTTAGATTCTCTAATTTGAAAGGCAAAACCTAACTCCTGAGCATCTCACCAGCCTCTATCTATCTATCTATCTATCTATCTATCTATCTATCTATCTATCTATCTATCTATTTATCTATCTATCTATCTACCTATCTATCCATCTAATCCATCTATATATCTATTTCTCTCAATCATCTACATAACAATCCATCCATCCATGCATGTATGTATTCATCCTTGTATATATCATTTATCTACCTGTCTTTTATATATAATTTGTCAGTTTACTACCTATTATCCATGTATACATTTATCTATCATCTATCATTTATCAATCATATATCTATCATCTAGCCATTCATGCTAGATGTATCTGCCTATTGTCTATCATCAATCATCTATGTACTCATTTATGCATTATATATCCATTAATTTATATATCTATTTTGTATTTATAAATAACAATAATCTGTTATTCAACTATTTATAATGGACTTTTCCATCCATGTATCTCTGTAATCTATATACTCACATGTATGAATACCTTCATTAACTCATGTATCTAGTATGCGTATATGTATCTATAATATGCAGTCTATTCTTTATCATCGATATACTCATGCATGTATATATTCATCAACTTATATATCTATCATGTGTTTATGTGTTTTCTATAATCTATTATCTATCACCTATTTGTAATCTATTTATCAATCCATGTGTCTCTAAATCTATGTACTCATGCATGCATACATCCATTAATTCATATATCTATCAAGTATTTATATATACATTCATAACCTATTGTATATAACCTAATTATAATCTAGCTATTCATCCATGCATCTCTATAATCTATGTACTCATATGTATGTATGCATGTTTGTATTTATTACAATCTGTAATCTATGATTTATCTTGAGTGTAGACATTATGCATAAATTCATCAATTATTCATCAGCCATCTATCTATCATTCATGTATCTGTCTTGGAAAGCATGGTTTCATCTCCAGGATGACAGTCAAGCCAGCACAGCAGGGCACAGCTGTAATCCAGCATTGGGGAGGTAGAGATAGGAAGACCTGGAGTTCATCCTCAACAACACAGTGAATCTGAGGGTCTGTGCTCAAACAGAGGAGGTAAGAGGTTCAGAAGCTCCAGATACAACAGTTCAAGGCCTGTGTTGCATGAGGTTCTACTACAAAGGTCTATAACATAACAACCCTTTGAAAATGCCTTAAATGTTTTTTTCTTTCTCCTATCTTTCTTTTTCACTGTTTTTCCCTTGGGGGAAGAAACTTATGAATGACTACTTTGTATTATATGTCTCTGCCTCCTTATCCATTGAAACAAATGGCAGAATAAACTATGTTTATCATGGTTATTTTGATATAACTTTTCCTGTGATTTAACTTTCTCCTTGGACATTTGATCTATGACCTCTACTGTCTGTGTGTTTATCTACTTATCTGCCTATCTATCTATCTATCTATCTATCTATGCATTCTAACATCTATGTAATCTTTGCATGTATCTATAATCTGTCATTTATAATTCATCATCTATCTCTACTATTTATCACTTATCTGTCATAAATTTGTCAATCTATTTTCCCAACTACATATATATTAATGGATATAAATTATATAAATTATGGATATATGTTTGATTTGGTGTGTGTGTGTGTGTGTGTGTGTGTGTGTGTGTGTGTGTGTGTATCTTTTGACCAAGTGCCCCCACTATAATCCAACCTGATTTGAAACTCATGGTTTCTTCCTTGGATTTGACCATGCCTGCAACTTGCCTGAATTCTTTCTGATATCCACATTAATAATATACCTACCAAGCAATATCTGCAAGTTTTTAAGCCTCAATCTATGAACTTCTGTTCTGGGGAAGTTCTGCATGTGATAATACTTATGAAAATAAGATAAACATGTATGTGTCATCTTGTTCTGCCTTTGTTAATGGAAATGTGCACACAGATACAAAAGCCTAGAGACTAGAGTCTGTTTAATGATGCCTCTTTTGTCGGCAGTGCATTTAATTATTATATACCTGGGGAAACAAAACCTATTTTCCCTAGTGAGAAAAGAAATGGCTCTGTTAAGAAAAGCTATTTAATCTATCTTGCTGGTAAGGTGAGAGGGTAGAAAGCCATGCATTACACACACCCCATCCATACTATTACTTTATGTTTCATTAGCCTGCCTACAGGCATTCAGAATTCACATTTGGGAAGCTTTTATTCTAGAATGTTTCCCTGAATGCTGGCTATACTTTGGTGACTACTTATGAGTCTCTCTTGGGAAAGGATTTGTAAGATCCAAATAGGAGTTCTTGGGTACATGTCTAGTATCTTTTCTCTTTCTCTCTCTCTCCTTTTTTTGATTTAGCCAGATGTGATCTCAGGATCAGACATTTCCCAAAAGAATTCTGCAGCAGGATATTTCCTGTCAAACAGAAAGGACACTCTCACCATGGCCAAACAACAAAGACAGTTCTCAAAGGACACCCAACATTACTAGATTTTAATATCTTATTTTTGATTCAACCCTCACAAAGTAAAAGTGATTATGGAGGAAAGCATTGTTGTGATGAAGAATACAGTCATTTTGAGGTTTTTTTTTCCTGCTGAGGTGGAGAAGTATAACTAGGGCTTTGTAAATGGTAGCTTACCCCCAATGACAGATGTCTGTCTATATATCATCTATTTGTGTACATCAGTTATCTATCTATCTATCTATCTATCTATCTATCTATCTATCTATCTATCTATCTATCTATCTATCTATCATCTATCTATCTACTCTCTATCATCTACCTATCATGTCTTTTTGTATTTATTATGTAACTCTGTGTCATCTATTACCTATCATCTTTCTATAACCTATCTATTATGTATCTATGCATGTCAGATATTCATCCAGCTATCATCAATCAATCTGTCTATCCATCATCTCTCTATCATCTACTGTCATAGGTAGGCACAGGTGTCAACTTGGCAGTTAAGGGTTTGAGCTCTGGGCACATTAGTGGTTAAGTAAGCCCATAGCTAACCTGCAGGAGATTGTTTAGCTAATGTGGAAGACCCACTCTATGGTGGATGGGATTAAGTCTTGGAATAAAATACAGAGAGTTGGTTGAGAGAGTTGGCACCCTTGAAAAGTAAAAGTGGTTATGGAGGGAAGCATTGTTGTGATGAAGAATACAGTCATTTTGAGGGGTTTTTTTTCCTGCTGAGGTGGAGAAGTATAACTAGGATTTTGCAATGACAGATTAGATAGATAGATAGATAGATAGATAGATAGATAGATAGATAGATAGATAAACAGATAGATAGGAGTAAATAAGAAGATCCTTTGGAAATAAGCAAATGGTAGCTTACCCCCAACAGATAGATAGATGATAGATAGATAGATAGATAGATAGATAGATGATAGATAGATAGATAGATGATAGATAGATAGATAGATGATAGATAGATGATAGATAAATAGATAGATAGATAGATAGATAGATAGATAGATAGATAGATAGATAGATAGATAGATAGATAGATAGATGATAGATAGATAAACAGATAGAAAGGAGTAAATAAGGAGATCCTTTGGAAATAAGGATCTCTCTCAGCCATTATGTAGAGATGATATGGCCCGTTCCTTCAGTCTTGGTGTTGGTGTAAGCTCTCCTATCAAGCTGGACTAAGAACTGTAACAGACAACCAGAAGAGAAAATAAACCCCTTGGTCCTTTAAGCCATTTGATGGCGATTTATCAGCAACTATATAGGCTAACTGCTACATCTACCCATCATGTCTCTCTCTATTTATCACCTATCTGTCATCTATCATGTACCAATCATCTGTCTATCACTTACCAATTTTCTATGTACACCAAATTTCTAACTCCCATCTACCTCTCCATCTATCATTTATGTGCATCAATTATTTGTCATCTATTAATCATTTATTATATATCTATCTTGTCTTTATCATACATCTATCCTTCTATCAATAATCTATTACTATTGATCATGTCTGATTCTATTTATCTATTATCTGCCTATTTATGTTTTCATCCATTATTCTATCAAATATAGCTACCAAACACTATCATATATTTATTCACATTTATAATTTACCCTTAAATCTATGTATTAGCTATGTATGAATCTACTTAAATCTATTTTATATGTCTCTGTAACCTATGCTATTTATTGATCTATATACCTGTCTATATTCTATGTGTTTTCTACCTGTAATCTGTTTATAAATCTGATTGAAATATTTATCATTGAAATAAATCATGTACATATCTATCCAAATTCCACATATCTGATCTGTTGCCTAGTTAATCTATCATGTTATTTATCTACACAACAATCTGTCCATTTTATAATCCTTGCCGCCTTTCTATCAACCTATCCATGTATTATCTATATATTCTTTCAGTTATCTTCATATATATATATCTTCTATCTACCCATTGCCTAATACCTATATTTATCTCTTAAATCTGAATCATCATGTCACCTATCTAAAATTTGTCTGTCATAGTGACCTCTCTACATACTATATGTTATTTATTTATTTATTTATTTATTTATTTATTTATTTATTTATTTATTATCATGTATCTATGGAATCTTTTTTAAAATTTTTTTATTATTATTATTTATTCAACTGTGTGCATGTGTGTGTGTATGTGTGTGTGCATGTGTGTGTGTGTGTGTGTGTGTGTGTGTCTGCGTATGTGTAGAACCACGGACGAATTCGCGAACCACCATGGACGCCTCCACCTCCTTCTGCCCCGGGATTCACAGGCTCCCCCCTACCAGGACCAGAAGCGCAGGCCGCCCCCGCTTCCGCCTGGCGTCTATGCGTGGGATCTGGGATTCGAATTCAGGACCTTCCACCTGCAAGGCAGAAGTTTAACCCCTGAGCCACCTCTCCAGCCCCTGTATCTATGGAATCTATCTTTATAAATCTATAGAGATACATGTGCATATCTATCTGCTACTCTGCCATTCTTTATTTGTCATCTCTCCATCCATATTCGTTGTCCATCTGTCTAGAATGAAAGAAGGGGTATGTCTGTCACAGCTGATGTGCGAAAGGCAAAAACTTTTCCATTTGGACTTTCCTTCCCATCATATGGGCCTCTGGAGCACAACAGAGTCATGTGACATTTTATGATCCCTGTATTTTTTTAAATTAAAAAAATATGCTGAACTTCCTGAGATACTGATGAAGACTCTGCTGATAGGGAAGAAAAGAAACATGTTTTCCTCAATGATACACACTAATCTATGTTACTTGCGGGAGCATGAATCCTGTCAAATATATGTCATCAAATGCAAACAACATGAAACACAATGTACCACATGAGTGAAAAAATTTGAAAGTATGAGTCAAGGGAAATGAAAGTTTGTAAAGGAAAAGGGGGGGGATGAGATTGTACATTAAGGAGTAAAAAATAATAGTAAAAATATATTTAAGCATAACATTAATACATATATATATTTAAAAATATGCTGAGGTATAAATTACTGGGGTAAAATATACCTAAATTTTACCAACATATTGTTTTTCAGTTGCTGTACAGTTGTTTAGTTCAATAGTACTAATAATCTTGACATTATTGTGAAAATTCTAGATATTTTTCTTATTTGTCTTCATACATGAAATTTCATATCTCACAGAAAGCTCCCTTCCACCCCTCTATTCCAGTATGTGGAATAGTTAATATATTTTCAGTTTCTATGACTTTCACCCCTTTTCACCTTCATGAAAATACACCCCTTGAGTATTGCAGTATTTCTGCTTCTGTGATTGATTTATTTGATTGTATCCTTTATCCATCAACATACGATCCTGTTTCATTGTTTTATTTACAGTATTGGAATAGTATTCTACATTGTGTGCATGCTGCATTTGGTTATTCATCGAAGTATAGGTAGATTATTTCTTTTTTTGTCTTTCATCAATTTTTTGCGTTTTGTGAATAATGTAACTGGATATAGAAGAGGACATGTCTTTTCATATGTTGAGTTTCACTTTTTAGATATATACTGTAAAGAAAACACTTAATGGAACAGGATCGTATGTTGATGGATAAAGGGTACAATCAAATAAATCAACCACAGAAGCAGAAATACTGCAATACTCAAGCACTGGTATTATCAGACAACATAAAATTCTTTTTTTAATTTTTAAAATTTTTCAATAGTTTTTAAATTTTTATTTATTTATTTATTTATTTGTTTGTTTGGTTGTTTATTTTTGTGTGTGTGTGTGTGTATGTGTATAGGAGTAAACTGTGTGTCCCTGTGAAGGACCAAGGATGACTTTGGAAATAATCTTAGATTATTCCTATCTCATTTTTGCTTTGCTCTGGGTTTTCTGAGTCTCCACCTTCCAGAGGTGGAAGTTCAGGCCCCCAGCATTTTAGTTTGACATTTTTTAAATGGAATCTGGGATTCAATCTCTGGTCTGTTTTCTTGTTAGGCAGAGTCTTAACCCTAAGACATTTTTCTTATTTTTACAACAAACTCAACAATGTTTCTCATAATATTCAAACCAGTTGTCAATAGTCCAGAAACATTGCCAGGCTGATAGTTGTTATTTTCCTTATATATTTTTGGATTTTAAATAAAAACAGCTATCCAAACAAATATGAAGGTATATTCATATCTACAAGCTATATTCCATGTGCTTTTGGTTACATTTCTGTGACAGTAATGTGGACCATCTTTTTATATTCCATCAGTCATTTCTGTGCCATATTTACTATGTCTGTTCCATGCTTGTGACTGCTGAATCAATTTCTCTTCATTGATATTCAGTCCTAAGAGCTCTTAACATATTGTGAGTCTCATCAGTTGAAGGATTTGAAATTCCATGCTCCATCTCAAAGATTCTTTTCAGCAAGCTTAGTTTATCAATGAGTAGACAGCAATTATAATTAATTAATGGTGTGGTGGAGCATGTATGCAACAGGGCACTTGAGTGTGTGCGCCAGTGGAGGATCAAGGATGACATTGGGAACTATTCTAGATTGTTCTGCCTCCCTGATGCTTTGCTCTGTAGTTTCCCAGGGCTGGAGATATTTCTGCCTGTCATTTTACATGAGATCTGGCGATATGAATCCAGACCATTATGTTTATGAGTAAAAGGTTTTGACTCCCTTGACCATCTCCTGAGCTAGTTTCTGCTAACTCAGACACTGGTCAAACACTGATCCAGAAAACCTTCCCTGTCAGATTCTACTGTTCACATGCTCAAAGGACATAGAACCTGAAGTTGCCATTCTGTGACCCACAGGTTACAACCAGAAATCAGAGTGTTGCAAGCAGATTTATGGAAAGCAAGAAAGCATACTCAGAGCAGAAGGCATGATTAAGGTAATCATTTTAAAATAGAATATTGGTCTATCATAGCATATAATAACCACTCCTGAAAAGCCATTTGGAAGCCAGATGAAAAATGCAATAAAACCAGAAATTGTAATTCAAAGGGATTAGATAAGAATGCTCAGTGTCGTTCCATCTCAGGTGAGTTACCCAGCCCCCAGGTCGCCCCTTGCCTCAGCTCCTCCCACCAGCCAGCCCAGACAACACCCAGGCTGCCTCCAGTTTGCCTAGCCCTTGCCCCGAGACCCAGCCCCCTTTTTTCCTCCTGCCTGCGGACCTGGACAGGACTTGCTCTGTTTTCTCCATCCCTGGAGCCTGGGTGGGCCACTAAGGCAACTCCTAGGTCCCAGGTGAAGAGTTCTGCTATCATTATCACCCCAATGCCCTTCAGACCCACCGGGGACTCTTGCTCATGGTCCGCGGAGGACACACTGCTATTCAACCTTCAACAGAATACAAAGAAAACCCAAGCAAAGCCCTAAAGGACAAAGGCCATACATCTGAAGTCCTCTAAAATCATCCTTTCACATGGGAGAGATTCTTCATGTCCAGCCCAAAGATAAGTAAACCTCTTTTTTTTTGTTTACCATACTGCTGCTTTTTAGTATTAATCACTGTAGATTAACTTTTTCATATAGCGACCCCCAAAATATATACAACTCCAGGAATTACACCACTCATCCTCACATATCACCAAGATACTAAATCGTAAAAGTGCACTATCATACTAATATTCACCCTCTGTGTATTTAACCTGACTTAACTGATGTACTAACAGCCTAATAGCCTCATGTAGGAAATAACAGTAACAACAGACAGACGTACTCAATTCCAAGGCAAGCACTAGTAATAACTGCCCGAGAATAGTAATACCAACTAAATTAGTTCAGTCAAAAACACACAGAAACTGAAAGATCCTAAGAGACAGAATGAAAATGCCCAAGTCAAAGTGCAGATCCATGAGAAACAAAACCCAGGAAGACAAATCTCCCACCAAAAGAATTAACCCCATAATGATGGATTCCAACCAGAACAAATTCACAGATAATAGCCAAGAAAGCTAGACCCAAGATAACAACTTTCAAAGTATTTTCATTACCATGATCAATACTATGAAAGAGGAAATCCAGGAGGAGTTAAACTACCACATCAATCACTTCAAACAGGAAAACAACAGACACTTGGAGGAGTTGAGAAAAACAGTTCTTGGAGGAGTTGAGAAAAATAGTTCAAGAAACAAAAATAGGCATAGAGCAGTTAAAATAGTCTCAGGCAGAGATTAAAATTGAACTAAAAGACAAGTTATCTTCAACCCAAAACTCAACAGAGTCTTATCAGCAGAATCAATGAAGCAGAAAATAGAATTTTAGATTTTGAAGACAAAATGGAAATACTAACCAGCTCAATGGAAGAGGTTGTTAAAGCTGAAAAGATACTTGCAAGGAATATTCAAGAGTCATGGGACACCCTGAAGAAGCCTAACATGCGCATTCATGAAATACCAGAGCAAGAATCCCAAAATACCACACTTGAGGAAATTTTTCAAATTATCATAAACGAAAACTTCCCTCAACTAAAGAATGAGAGGCCCATCCATGTACAAGCAGCATTCCACATTCCAAAGAAATATGACCAAAATAGAAAAATGCCAGGGAAAGTAATAATCAAAGCAATCCACATTCAAGACAAAGAAAAGGTGCTGAGAGCTTCAAGGGAAAAAAAGTCACTTTTAAAGACAAATCTATTAAAATAACAAATAACTTCTCAATGGAAACAGTAAAAGCAAGAAGAGCTTGGAGAGATGTACTTCAAGTATTGAATGAGCAGAAATGTCAACTCAGGCTGACATACCCAGCAAAACTATCTCTCATGATCAAGGGAGTAAGAAGAGTTTTACAGCACAAGAACTTCAAGGCTGACATGTCTTAAGGAAACTTCTGTCCCACAGAAATGCACATATTGAATGTGCTGCATGCCATAATAGTACATACCCATTAGTATCTGGAAGCACATGTGAACAGATGTGTGCTGGCATAGATAAAGCATGCATCCTCTTGTGTAGCAGTCTCAGGGGCCCATGGAGACCCTTAGGGGCAAGGATAAGCTGGTGTGGAGTCAACATCACAGACCCTAGAAGTCAGGTGAATGGCAAAGTAGGCTCTCAGGCTTGCAAGCTCCTTTATTGTAAATATTGGACTGCTTATATACCCCACCCCACATTCCATAAGTCTCAGCGTGCTTTTTTGCTGAGTTATCCTGACCAGGTTGGTCCTCTCAGACAGGTGGTTTGACATCAGCACCAGGCACAGCAGCAGGTGTAGCTTGGGGAAGTTGCATTCACGCATGCAGACCATACAGATCATCCCTGAATGGCATGCTCCCCAGGTGGAAGTATTATGGTTGATCAGAGACCTTAATACAGGCCTACCTGGTCTGTTCCTCCTATACATCCATCCTTTTTATTTATTTTTGACAGCCTGCAGGAGCCAAAGTTCTTTGCTCTGACCTTGTTGACCCTGCCTCAGAGGCTGTACAGCATTATGGACATGCCTGCCTTATGTTATCCTGTCTTACAGGATCTTACCCATCATTGGCTGCCAGCCCTTTAAGGACCTCACCTCTGGAAGGCATGTCAGGATATGTGTATAGTAGACTGGACCAAGGCCTCACAAATCTCTGCAATGCAAGCTCAAACCATGTCCCTAGGGGTGCCATGGGTTGGATGTTCAATGGCTGTAAGTGCCTGTAGTGTGGTCTTATTGATGGAGCACTGCTGAGAGATATACTGAAGGAAATACTTAAGCAATATAATTTTAAAAAGAACAGTTCCTCCTATGATAATGTAAGTTCCAATCCATTAAAAATTAAAATCAAGTGAGAAAACAATGAAAGAAAACTTACAATCTAATAGAAAAACAATTGTGATCGATATAGAACATAAGTAGCTAAGGCCTTAGATGTTACCAAAAATTATTTGTTCCTATTTTTAAATATGCATACATGTATTTAAAAATGGCATGCCAAAAAAAAATCAGTACACAACAGAAATGAAAAAAAATTGAAGTGGCCACAGATTTATGAATTTGGTTCCTGGGAAGGCTTCACAATATCTGTTCTGGTCTTACATCTTGAGCTGGCACCCATATTGGCACGCATATTCCCTCACGAGGGAAGGACACAAGCATATACTCCATCCCAGGATAATAAGGGAGCGGGTCCCTGCCATAGCAGTGTGACGGGTTCACTCCATCGGACAAGAGGTAGGGGGTATCCATCCAATCGGGGAGATGGAGCCTTTCTTCTCGCACTCTGTTGGCTGGGAAGCATGAGTATGCATGTCTGCTACTGTGGTGGCCTCCTGTTTTCCGAGCCTCCGGGTTCTCAGTCCATGGATGGGTGAAGTGGCAAGCAGGGAAGATGGGTGTGATGCTCTGGAGCCTCCTGGCCTACAGCTTCCACGTGCTCCTCCAAGGTGAGACAAGTGGTAGAAAGTTGGTATTAGCTTCCCAAACTGTGGGCTTCTTACACTGTGAAGGGAGGTTGCCCATTTTTCTAAAGAACAGAGACAAGTCTAAAGAGGAACAGATGAGACAAGGAATGCATTGGACCCAAATGTCTTGTGCTTTGTAGGGAACTTCCATGGTTCTTAGGCCACAGCCATATGCTCATACCATGTCTACCGGAGGAGGGCCGATCTGGAGAACACTCCTGGGTTCCATCTCCTGAGGGGGCGTCAACCCTTATGTGGAGATGCCGAGTGAACCAGAACCAAAAATGTGTACCTCCCTATCCATGGACAGACAAACATACAGAAAGGGAAAGGGACCTTGTCATGGTTTGAAATGTGTCCCCCACAGTCTCATGTGTATGGCAAGGTCATGTCACCTTGAGAGGTGGAGCCTTGCTGGAGGAAGGCAGTCACAAGGGGTGGGCGTTGAGGTGGATTAGTCCCACCCTACCTCCAGGAGAAGTCTTTTCTTTGAAGCAAGCAGTCTGCAGCTCTCAGCTTCCAAGATGTCTGCAGTGACTTAGCCTCCTCCAGCTTTGGCCAGCCAGCCATGTCACCTCAGCTTTGAGAAACTGTCCCTTCCCTCAGGAACCATAAACCTCCATTTCTCCCTTAAGTTGATTGACTTTGACTGCTCTCTCACAGCAATAGTTAAGGGTAACTTACAGACCTTCACACTCACCTCTCGCAAAGGTAGACATTAAACACAAAGGGGCCAGCTGACCAAAAAACTGCCAAAGGGGGCACAGAACTTGACACAGGTACTGTGAGGGATAAAAGGTCACCGTGGATGCCCAACATTAAGGTGCCAGATGTAGTGGTCTTGGGGCCCCACGGTGACAGACCCTGGAAGTCAGGCAAGGGGCAAAGCAGGCTCTCAGGCTTTCAGACTTGCAGGATCCTATATTGTAAATATTGGGCTGCTTATATACCCCACCCCACATTCCATAAGTCTCAGCGTGCTTTTTTGCTGAGTCATCCTAACTAGATTGGTCCTCTCAGACAGGCAGTTTGACTTCAGCACCAGACACGGCAGCAGGTGTAGCTTGGGGAAGTTGCATTCACGCATGCGGACCATACAGATCATCCCTGAATGGCAGGCTCCCCAGGTGGAGGTATTGGAAATGATGGCTGATCAGAGACCTTAATACAGACCTGCCTGGTCTGTTCCTTTTACACCCTTGTAAAACTGTCAGAAGCCCAAGTTGTAATGTTGAAAAAGGAAACTCATAAAGGTCACTGTTTCTGTCATTAATGGGAAGAGATGACTGACTTTTCCTAGGATTTGAAGTTATTTATTAGGTTAGAGTTTTGCATCCAATGGAGGAGAAAGCATTGTTCTTTAAAGGTAGCAGACTTCCCTTCCCCCACTCCGCCGCCCGGACATGAGCAGTCCAGCCGGGCCTCACCACGACCTAGGTAAGCTCCGCCCCTGCCCACTCTCAGAACCCCAGGCAACCCAAGGAACCCAGCTCCTTCCCACCATCCACCCTGAGCCGCGCAGGGCATGCAAGGAGGACGCCATCCTGCCCGCCCCGCCCCAGCTCCCCCAGGTTATACAGAGGCCCGCGAATGACACATCCTCCCTTCCCCAACTCCCTCACCTGGGACCCGTGCGGTCCAGCCTGGATTCACCTCGACCTAGGTAAGCTCGGTCTTTGCCCACCCCCAGGACCTCAGGCCAAATAATTCAGTTAAGTGAAAAACGCACAGAAATTGAAAGAAGATCTTAAGAGTTAAAACGACAATGCCAAAGTCAAAGTGCAAATCCATGAGAAACAATACTGAAGTAAACAAATCTCTCACTGAAGGAATTAATCTCATAATGTTAGACTCCAACCAGAACAAACCCACGGAAAAAGGCCATGAAAGACTGACCCAGGATAACAACTTTCAAAATATGATCATTACCATGTTCAATACTATGAAAGAAGAAATCCGGGAGGAATTAAATAATCAAATCAATTGCTTTGAAGAGGAACATAACAGACACTTGGAGGAGTTGAGAAAAACAGTGCAAGAAACAAAAACTGGCATAGAGCAGTTAAAACAGACTCAAGTAGAGTTTAAAACTGAGCTAAAAAACAAGTTATCTTCAACCCAGAACTCCACAGAGAGTCTTATCAGCAGAATGAATGAAGCAGAAAACAGAATTTCAGACCTTGAAGATAAAGTGGGAGTGTTAACCAGCTCAATGGAAGAGGTTGTTAAAGCCATAAAGATACTAGAGAGAAATAGCCAGGAGATATGGGACACCCTGAAGAAGCCTAACATGCTTATTCATGGAATACCAGAGCAAGAATCTCAAAATACTACCCCTGAGGACATTTTTCAAACGATCACCAAGGAAAACTTTCATCATCTAAAAAAAGAGAGGCCCATATATATATAAGAGGCATTCTGCACCCCAAACAGATATAACCAAAAGATAAAGAACTGGTGCTGGGAGCTTCAAGGGAGAAAAAACAAATCACTTTTAAAGGTAAACCTATTAAAATAACAAATGAATTCTCAGTTGAAACAGTAAAAGCAAGAAGAGCTTGGAGACCCCCCTTTCGCACCCTAAACCCGCTCCGCCGGTCGGGACGCGCGCGCGCGGTCCAGCCGGGCGTCCACGCCGCGCCCTAGCTGGTGAGTACCCCCCCCCCCCCCCCCCCCCGCGCACCGCCCACCAGGACCCCCCCAGGTCGGCCCCCAGGGACCCGGCTTCGCCTCCCACCATCCAGCCGGAGCCGCGCGCGGGACCCAGGGACCAGGAGGACCTCCCCCCGCGCCCGGGCCCTGCCCCAGCTGCCCTCGGGTTAAATAGCTCCACGCCGTCGCCCCCATCCCCCCTTTCGCACCCTAAACCCGCTCCGCCGGTCCGAACGCGCACGCGCGGTCCAGCCGGGCGTCCACGCCGCGCCCTAGCTGGTGAGTACCCCCCCCCCCCCGTGCACCGCCCACCAGGACCCCCCAAGTCGGCCCACAGTGACCCGGCTCCGCCTCCCACCATCCAGCCAGAGCCGCGCGGGACCCAGGGACCAGGAGGACCTCCCCCTGTGCCCGGGCCCCGCCCCAGCTGCCCTCGGGTTAAATAGCTACACGCCGTCGCCCCCATCCCCCCTTTGCACCCCGACCCGCTCCACCGGTCGGGACGCGGGGCGCGGTCCAGCCGGGCCTCACCCCACGACCTAGGTAAGTCTCCGCCCGCCCCGCCCACCAGGACCACAGGCCAAATAATTCAGTTTAGTGAAATTGAGAGATCTTAAGAGTTAAAATGACAATGCCAAAGTCAAAGTGCAAATCCATGAGAAGCAACAATCAAGTAAACAAATTTCCCACTGAAGAAATTAATCCCACAATGTTAGACTCCAACAAGAACAAACCCATGGAAAAAGGCCAAGAAAGCCCCACCCAGGATAAAGACTTTCAAAATATGATCATTACCATGTTCAATACTATGAAAGAGGAAATCAGGGAGGAATTAAATAATCGAATCAATCGCTTTGAAGAGGAACACAACAGACATCTGGAGGAGTTGAGAAAAACAGTGCAAGAAACAAAAAGTGGCATAGAGCAGTTAAAACAAACTCAAGCAGAGTTTAAAACTGAGCTAAAAAACAAGTTATCTTCAACCCAGAACGCCACAGAGAGTCTTACCAACAGAACTAACGAAGCACAAAACAGAATTTCAGACCTTGAAGATAAAGTGGGAGTACTAACCAGCTCAATGGAAGAGGTTGTTAAAGCCAAAAAGATACTTGAGAGAAATATCCAAGAGATATGGGACACCCTGAAGAAGCCTAACATGCGTATTCATGGAATACCAGAGCAAGAATCTCAAAATACCACCCCTGAGGAAATTTTTCAAACAATCATCAAGGAAAACTTTCCTCATCTAAAAAAAGAGAGGCCCATCCATATACAAGAGGCATTCCGCACCCCAAACAGATACGACCAAAATAGAAGCACGCCGCGGCAAATAATAGTTAAAACACTCCACATTCAAGATAAAGAACTGGTGCTGAGAGCTTCAAGGGAGAAAAAACAAGTCACTTTTAAAGGTAAACCTATTAAAATAACAAATGACTTCTCAGTCGAAACAGTAAAAGCAAGAAGAGCTTGGAGAGACATACTTCAAGTATTGAATGAGCAAAAATGTCAACCCAGGCTGATTTACCCTGCAAAACTATCAGTCATGATCGAGGGAGAAAGAAAAATTTTCCAGCACAAAGACAACTTTAAGGGATACATGGCCACCAAACCAGGCCTTCAAAAAATGCTAGAAATGATACTCAAGCGTGAAGAAAAAAACAGGCATATCCAGGAGAACAGAAGGCAAGTATAACATCATTAAAAAAGAAGCAATATACTTATAAAAGCTACTAAACATAATAAATGTCTGGAATTAACAATAGTTTCTCCATTATAACACTAAATGTTAATGGAATTAATTCACCGATCAAGAGACACAGATTACAAACATGGATTAAAAATCACAATCCATCAATCTGCTGCCTGCAGGAAACCCATCTCACCACAAAAGATAGGCACGCTCTAAAAATAAAAGGCTGGTCAACAATTCTACAAGCTAATGGAAGCAGAAAACAGGCAGGGGTAGCCATTATGCTATCAGACAAAGTGGATTTCAAACCAAAGAAAATTATAAGAGACACGGATGGATACTACATTTTAGTCACAGGTACAATTCACCAGGAAGACTTCACAATACTGAACATATATGCACCCAATACGGGCCCCTCCACATTCATTAAGAAAACCCTACAGCGTCTAAAGCAAGAAATCAATCCCCAAACGATAATTCTTGGGGACTTCAACACCGCCCTGTCAACATGGGATAGATCAACAGGTCAAAAGCTTAACAGAGACACTATGGAACTTAATCAATCCCTGAAAGAAATGGACCTTACAGATCTCTATCGAACTTTTCACCCACACACCAAAGAATACACATTTTTCTCAGCAGCACACGGAACTTTCTCCACAATAGATCACATATTGGGCCACAAAATGAATCTACACATATACAAGAAAGTTGAAATTCTAACCTGTGCCCTATCAGACCATCACGGCCTAAAGCTGGACATCCACAACACATCAAACAAGAGAAAATACACTAACTCCTGGAAACTTAACACTATGATGCTGAATGAGACATGGATTCAGGAAGAAATTAAAAAGGAAATTCAAGATTTCCTGAAAGTGAATGATAACGAAAATACAACTTACCAAAATCTCTGGGACACAATGAAAGCTGTTCTAAGAGGTAAGTTCATAGCTCTTAATGCCTACGTCAAAAAAATGGAAACGTCAGAAATAAACAACTTAACAATGCAGCTTAAAGCTTTAGAGAAACTAGAGCAATCTGATCCCAAAAGTAGTAGAAGAGAGGAGATTAGCAAAATAAGGGGAGAAATATCTGAAATCGAGATTAAGAAAACGATAGAAAAAATCAATCAGTCAAAAAGCTGGTTCTTTGAAAAAATCAATAAGATTGATACACCCCTAGCGAAACTAACCAAAAGCAAGAGAGAGAAAACCCAAATTAACAAAATTAGAAATGAACATGGAGTTATCACTACTGATACCCAAGAAATCCAGAGAATTATAACATCATATTTCAAAAACTTATACTCTGTGAAGTTTGACAACACAAAAGAGATGGATGAATTTCTAAGTAAACACAACTTACCTAAATTGAATCAGGAAGTTGTGAATTATTTAAATAGTCCTATAACATATAAGGAAATTGAGGAAGTAATCTCGAATCTTCCCACCAAAAAATGTCCTGGACCAGATGGATTCAGCACAGAGTTCTACCAGACATTTAAGGAGTTAATAACACCAATACTCCTTAAACTGTTCCATCAAATAGCAAAGGAAGGAACACTACCAAATTCCTTCTATGAAGCTAATATCAGTTTTAATCCCAAAACCTAATAAAGATTCACTTAAAAAAGAAAACTATAGGCCGATCTCCCTGATGAACACAGACGCAAAGATTCTCAACAAAGTCTTAGCAAATCGGATTCAAAAACATATTAAAAAGATCATTCATGGGGACCAAGTAGGCTTCATCCCCGGCACACAAGGTTGGTTCAACATACGCAAATCAATAAATGTAATTCATCATATAAACCAGTCCAAAGTCCAAGACCACATGATACTCTCGATAGATGCAGAAAAAGCTTTTGACAAGATCCAACAGCCTTTTATGATCAAAACGCTAGAGACAGTAGGAATGAAGGAACCTTTATCAATATAATAAAAGCTATATACAACAAGCCCACAGCAAGGATTATGCTCAATGGGGAACAATTGGAAGCATTCCCACTTCGATCAGGAACTAGACAAGGCTGTCCACTCTCACCACTTCTATTCAATATTGTACTTGAAGTCTTAGCTGAAGCCATAAGACAAGAAAGGGACATAAGAGGGATTCAAATCGGCAAGGAAGAAGTCAAGCTATCCCTATTTGCAGATGACATGATCTTATACCTGAGTGATCCCAAAAACTCCACCAGGAAGCTCCTGGAACTAATTGAGAAGTTCAGCAGGGTGGCAGGATACAAAATAAATGTGCAAAAATCAGAGGCCTTCCTATATGCCCAGAATGAAAGAAGTGAAAAAGCCTTGAGAGAAACAATACCATTTATTATAGCCCCTAAAAAAATGAAATACCTTGGTATAAACCTAACTAAGGAGGTAAAAGACCTTTACAATGAAAACTTTAAAACCCTAAAGAAAGAAATAGCTGAAGACACCAGAAGGTGGAAAGACCTCCCTTGTTCCTGGATTGGCAGAATCAACATCGTGAAAATGACCATCCTACCAAAGGCAATATACAGATTCAATGCTATACCAATCAAAATCCCAAAGCAATTCTTCAAAGAAGTTGACCAAACAATCTCAAAGTTCATATGGAGGCACAAAAGACCCAGGATAGCAAAAACAATCCTGAGTAACAAAAACACAGCTAGAGGTATAACCATACCAAACCTTAGTCTATACTACAAATCCATAGTTGTAAAGACAGCCTGGTATTGGCTCCAAAATAGACACACAGATCAATGGATAAGGATTGAAGACCCAGATATAAACCCACAAAGTTACAGCCATTTGGTCTTTGACAAAGGGGCCCAAAGAATCCAATGGAAAAAGAACAGCATCTTCAACAAATGGTGCTGGCAAAACTGGATCTCCACATGCAGAAGATTAAAGCTGGACCCGTACTTGTAACCATGTACAAGACTTAATTCCAAATGGATCAAGGACCTTGATATCAGGCCAGAGACTATAAAAACCATAGTTGAAAGGATAGGGAACTCCCTCGAGCTGATTGGGGTAGGTCAACAGTTCCTAAACAGACATCCAGTGGCACAGTCACTGCTACCAACTCTCAACAGTTGGGATCTTGTGAAATTAAAGAGCTTCTGTTCAGATAAAGAGATTGTAACGCGAGCTCAAAGGCAACCCACAGAATGGGAGAAAATCTTCACTAACCACATATCTGATAGAGCTCTATTGTCCAGAGTGCACAAAGAACTTAGAAAACTAAACACCAAGGAAACCAATGGCCCAATTAAAAAATGGGCCCTGGAACTTAAAAGAAACTTTACCAGGGATGAAATTAAAATGTCTAACAAATATCTGAAAAAATGCTCCACTTCTTTAGCCATCAGGGAAATGCAAATCAAAACTTCCCTGAGATATCATCTCACCCCAGTCAGGATGGCAAAAATCCACAATACTAACAACGACAAATGCTGGAGAGGATGTGGAGAGAGGGGAACTGTCCTACATTGCTGGTGGGAATGCAGGCTCATACAGCCACTCTGGTGAGCCGTCTGGAGATTCTTAAAGAAACTAAAGATTGAAATGCCATATGACCCTGCTATTCCACTTTTGGGAATAACCCCCCATACAGCAGAGGTTCGCCTCGATAGCACAAGCACGACCATGTTCATAGCAGCACTGTTTACAATAGCAAAGTCATGGAATCAGCCCAAATGTCCAACAGTTGACGAGTGGATAAGGAAACTGTGGTACATCTATACAATGGAGTACTACTCAGCCATCAAAAATGATGAATTACTGGAATTTGCCGGGAAATGGATGTCATTAGAAACAATTGTATTAAGTGAAGTATCCCAGACCCAGAAAATTAAGCGCCGTATGTACTCCCTAATAGGTGGCTCCTAGTACCAAACCCACCCAGCCCACCTAGAGACAGGAATTCCAAGGATTATGAACAGGAGGGATGGGGTAGGAGGGCCACACCAGAAAGAAGGAGAGAAGGGACCATGTTACAGCAGGGAAAATAGGCCTCCACCAAGGACCCAAATAAGTAATGAGACATCTGATTAAGTTCACAGACTCTTGTTCCTGATCATTTACTACTGAGGGGGAGTGATCTCACCAGAAGAGGAGGGCATATAGTCTGGCAGATAAAAAGTAACCATTTTGCAAATGGGTGATAGACCCCTCCCTCACTGTGGTTTCCCACTTTTATTACATCTACCTTGAATGTGCTTTATCACAAGACTCTAACAGCTTTTTGTCTCTGGCCAGGGGGTAACATACAATGCCCACCAGGATGGAGTGAAGGGCATTGCAGGAGCAGCAAAACTGCAAAAGAAAATCAACAAACCACAATCCAGAACTTCAGAGACTCTATATCAACCACCTAGAACTAGGCCAGCTTAGTCTCTCCCCATCCTGAAGCTCAGGGAAATTTGCGGAAGAGGGGGTGGTAAGAGTGTAAGAGCATAAGGATGGGAGGAGCAATGATATGTAAGATACTCTATACTAGTTAGGGCTGAAGCAATCATAATTGGACTTTGCATGCCCTGCGCATTGTCCAACACACTGTTGACCTCACAAAGTCTAGCACCTGCTAAAGGCACCAAGATCCTTGGAGGCAAAGAATTGGCAGCCACAGCAGTGTTCCTATACCTAAGGGGAACACGGGAAAGGGTTCGGCAAAGGCCACTGGGTCCTTGTACGTCATCGGAGAGGAGGGCCCAGAGGAAAATCAGTCATGCACAAGAAAGGACTCTCTGGGAATTGGGGTGGGAGGCACTGGGGGATGGGAAGGGAGAGGGGTGGGGAGGGGGAGCAGGGGGTACGGGCGGAGGAGGAGGGAGGGAGGGAACTGGTGTACCTAATAAGTTTGTATGAGCTGAAATAAAAAAAAAAAAAAAGAAGAGCTTGGAGAGACATACGTCAATTATTGAATGAACAAAAATGTCAACCCAGGCTATTTACCCTGCAAAACTATCTATCATGATCGAGGGAGAAACAAAAAACTTCCAGCACAAAGAAAACTTGAAGGGATACATGTCCACCAAACCAGGCCTTCAAAAAATGCTACAAATGATACTCAAGCTTGAAGAAAAAAACAGTCATATCCAGGAGAACAGAAGGCAAGTATAACACCATTAAAAGCGAGCAATATACTTATAAAAACTACTAAATATAATAAATGTCTGGAATTAAAAATAGTTTCTCAATTATAACACTAAATGTTAATGGAATTAACTCACTGATCAAGAGACACAGATTACAAATTTGGATTAAAAAACAAAATCCATCAATCGGCTGCCTGCAGGAAACCCATCTCACCACAAAAGATAGGCATGCCCTAAAAATAAACGGCTGGTCAACAATTCTACAAGCTAATGGAAGCAGAAAACAGGCAGGGGTAGCCATTATGATATCAGACAAAGTGGACTTCAAACCAAAGAAAATCAAAAAAGATATGGATGGATACTACATTTTAGTCACAGGTACAATTCACCAGGAAGACTTCACAATACTGAACATATATGCACCCAATACGGGCCACTGCACATTCATTAAGAAAACCCTACAGCATCTAAAGCAAGAAATCAAACCCCAAACAATAATTCTTGGGAACTTCAACACCGCCCTCTCAACATGGCATAGATCAACAGGTCAAAAGCTTAACAGAGACACTTTGGAACTTAATCAAATCCTGAAAAAAATGGACCTCACAGATCTCTATCAGACTTTTCACCCACGCACCAAAGAATACACATTTTTCTCAGCAGCACATGGAACTTTCTCCAAAATAGATCACATATTGGGCCACAAAAAGAATCTACACATACAAAAAAGGTGAAATTCTAGCCTGTGCCCCATCAGACCACCACGGCCTAAAGCTGGACATCCACAACACAACAAACAACAGAAAATACACTAATTCCTGGAAACTTAACAATATGATGCTGAATGAGAACTGGATTCAGGAAGAAATTAAAAAGGAAATTCAAGATTTCCTGAAATTGAATGATAATGAAAATACAACTTACCAAAATCTCTGGGACACAATGAAAGCTGTTCTAAGACGTAAATTCATAGCTCTCAATGTCTACATCAAAAAAAATGGAAACGTCAGAAATAAACAACTTAACAATGCAGCTTAAAGCCTTAGAGAAACTAGAGCAATCTGATCCCAAAAGTAGTAGAAGAGAGGAGATTAGCAAAATAAGGGGAGAAATATCTGAAATTGAGATTAAGAAAACGATAGAAAAAAATCAACCAGTCAAAAAGCTGGTTCTTTGAAAAAATCAATAAGATTGATATGCCCCTAGCTAAATTAACCAAAAGCAAGAGAGAGAAAACCCAAATTACCAAAATTAGTAATGAACATGGAGTTATCACTACTGATACCCAAGAAATCCAGAGAATTACAACATCATATTTCAAAAACTTATACTCTGTGAAGTTTGACAACACAAAAGAGATGGATGAATTTCTAAGTAAACATAACTTACCTAAATTGAATCAGGAAGTTGTGAATTATTTATAGTCCTATAACATATAAGGAAATTGAGGAAGTCATCTCGAATCTTCCCACCAAAAACTGTCCTGGACCAGATGGATTCAGCACAGAGTTCTACCAGATATTTAAGGAGTTAATAACACCAATACTCCTTAAACTGTTCCATCAATGGGCTGGAGAGGTGGCTCAGGGGTTAATCCTCCGCCTTGCAGGTGGAAGGTCCTGAGTTTGGATCCCAGATCCCACGTATAGACGCCAGGCAGAAGCGGGGGCGGCCTGGGCTTCTGGTCCTGGTATGGCGGAGCCTGTGAATCCCGGGGCAGAAAGAGGTGGAATTGTCCATGATGGTTCGCGTCCATGGTGGTTCATCCGTGGTTCTACACATACACAGACACACACACATACACACACAGACACACATACACAGACACACGCGCACATACACACGCATATGCACACAGTGGAATAAATAATAATAATAATAATAATAATAATAAAAATTAAACTGTTCCATCAAATAGCAAAAGAAGGAACACTACCAAATTCCTTCTATGAAGCTAATATCGTTTTAATCCCAAAACCTAATAAAGACTCACTTAAAAAAGAAAACTATAGGCCGATCTCCCTGATGAACACAGACGCAAAGATTCTCAACAAAGTCTTAGCAAATCGGAATCGAAAACATATCAAAAAGATCATTCATGGGGACCAAGTAGGCTTCATCCCCGGCACACAAGGTTGGTTCAACATACGCAAATCAATAAATGTAATTCATCATGTAAACCAGTCCAAAGTCCAAGACCACATGATACTCTCGATAGATGCAGAAAAAGCTTTTGACAAGATCCAACAGCCTTTTACGGTGAAAACGCTAGAGACAGTACAAATGGAAGGAACCTTTATCAATACAATAAAAGTTGTATACAACAAGCTCACAGCAAGGATTATACTCAATGGGGAAAAACTGGAAGCATTCCCACTTCGATCAGGAATTAGAAAAGGCTGTCCACTCTCACCACTTCTATTCAATATTGTACTTGAAGTCTTAGCCGAAGCCATAAGACAAGAAAAGGACATAAGAGGGATTCAAATTGGCAAGGAAGAAGTCAAGGTATCCCTATTTGCAGATGACATGATCTTATACCTAAGTGATCCCAAAAACTCCACCAGGAAGCTTCTGGAACTAATTGAAAAGTTCAGCAGGGTGTCAGGATACAAAATACATGTGCAAAAATCAGAGGCCTTCCTATATGCCCAGAATGAAAGAAGTGAAAAAGCCTTGAGAGAAACAATCCCATTTACTATAGCCCCTAAAAAAAATGAAATACTTTGGTATAAACCTAACCAAGGAGGTAAAAGACCTTTACAATGAAAACTTTAAAACCCTAAAGAAAGAAATAGCAGAAGACACCAGAAGGTGGGAAGACCTATGTTCCTGGATTGGCAGAATCAACATCGTAAAAATGACCATCCTACCAAAGGCCATATACAAATTCAATGCTATACCAATTAAAATCCCAAAGCAATTCTTTAAAGAAGTTGACCAAACAATCTCAAAATTCATATGGAGGCAGAAAAGACCCAGGATAGCAAAGACAATCCTGAGTAACAAAAACACTGCTGCAAGTATCACCATACCAAACCTTAGTCTATACTACAAATCCATCGTTGTAAAAACAGCCTGGTACTGGCTGCAAAATAGACACACAGATCAATGGATAAGGATTGAAGACCCAGATATAAGCCCACAAAATTACAGCCATTTGGTCTTTGACAAAGGGGCCCAAACAATCCAATGGAAAAAAAAAAAAAAAACAGCATCTTCAACAAATGGTGTTGGCAAAACTGGATTCCCCCATGCAGAGTAAAGCTCGACCCATACTTGTCACCATGTACAAGACTTAATTCCAAATGGATCAAGGACCTTGATATAAGGCCAGAGACTATAAAAACCATAGTTGAAAGGATAGGAAACTCCCTATAGCTGACTGGGCTAGGACAACATTTCCTAAACACACATCCAATGGCACAGTCACTGCTACCAACTCTCAATAGTTGGGATCTTGTGAAATTAAAGAGCTTTTGTTCAGATAAAGAGATTGTAACACAAGCTCAAAGGCAACCCACAGAATGGGAGAAAATCTTCACTAACCACATATCTGATAGAGCTCTACTGTCCAGAGTGCACAAAGAACTTAGAAAACTAAACACCAAGGAAACCAATGGCCCAATTAAAAAATGGGCCCTGGAACTTAAAAGAAACTTTACCAGGGATGAAATTAAAATGTCTAAGAAATATCTGAAAAAATGCTCCACTTCTTTAGCCATCAGGGAAATGCAAATCAAAACTTCCCTGAGATATCATCTCACCCCAGTCAGGATGGCAAAAATCCACAACACAAACAACAACAAATGCTGGAGATGATGTGGAGAGCGGGGAACTCTCCTACATTGCTGGTGGGAATGCAGGCTCATACAGCCACTCTGGTGAGCCGTCTGGAGATTCTTAAAGAAATTAAAGATTGAAAGGCCATATGACCCTGCTATTCCACTTTTGGGAATAACCCCCCATACAGCAGAGGTTCACCTCGATAGCACAAGCACGACCATGTTCATAGCAGCACTGTTTACAATAGCAAAGTCATGGAATCAACCCAAATGTCCAGCAGTTGATGAGTGGATAAGGAAACTGTGGTACATCTATACAATGGAGTACTACTCAGCCATCAAAAATGATGAATTACTGGAATTTGCCGGGAAATGGATGTCATTAGAAACAATTTTATTAAGTGAAGTATCCCAAACCCAGAAAATTAAGCATTGTATGTACTCCCTAATAGGTGGCTCCTAGTACCAAACCCACCCAGCCCACCTTGAGACACTCATAGGTAAATCTATGTATTACCTACAGTAATTGCAAGGATTATGAACAGGAGGAATGAGGTTGGAGGGCCACACCAGACAGAAGGAGAGAAGTGACCATGTTTCAGTAGAGAAAATAGGCCTCCATCAAGGACTGCAAGTAAGTAATGTGACACCAGGTTAAGTTCACAGACGTTCATTCCTGATCATTTACAACTAAGGGGGTATGATCTCACCAGAAGGGGAGGGCATATAGTCTGGCAGATAAAAAGTAATCATTTTGCAATGGGTGATTGACCCCTCCCTCACTGTGGTTTCCTACTTTTATTACATCTACCTTTGAATGTGCTCTTATAATAAGACTCCAGTTTAACAGCTTTTTGTCTCTGGCCAGGGGGTGACATACAGTGCCCAGCAGGATGGAGTGAAGGGCATTGCAGGAGCAGCAAAACTGCAAAAGAAAATCAACAAACCACAATCCAGAACTTCAGAGACTCTATATCAACCATCTAGAACTAGGCCAGCCTAATCTCTCCCCATCATGAAGCTCAGGGAAATTTGCGGAAGAGGGAGTGGTAAGAGTGTAAGAGCAAAAGGATGGGAGGAGCAATGATTTGCAAGATACTCCACACAAGTTAGGGCCGAAGCAATCATAATTGGACTTTGCATGCCCTGTGCAATGTCCTACACACTATTGACCTCACAAAGTCTAGCATCTGCTAAAGGCACCAAGATCATTGGAGGCAAGGGATTGGTAGCCACAGTAGTGTTCCTATACTTAAGGGGAACACGGGAAAGGGTTCAGGGAAATGCCACTGGGTCCTTGTATGTCATCGGAGAGGAGGGCCCAGAGGAGAGTCAGGCATGCACAAGAAAGGACTCTCTGGGAATTGGGGCGGGAGACACTAGGGGATCGGAAGGAAGGGGTGAGGGAAGGGGGAGGAGGGGGTTTGGGTGGAGGTGGAGGAAGGGAGGGAACTGGTGTACCTATTAAGTTTGTATGAGCTGAACTAATAATAAAAAAGTTATAAAAAAAAAAGGTAGCAGACTTGCTAGGTAATATGTAAATCATTGTGAATTCCCAATGTACGAATCAGTGCATCCAGAGAAGGATGTCCATATGTTCAGTCCAGTCTGTTATTGCAAAAGTGACCTTTCACCAGGTGTCATGGATTGAATGTGAGCGGAGCTCCAGAGGCTATGTGTTTGCATCTTTAGCTGGTGTTTGGGAACGTTGTGGGACCTTTAGAAAGTGGAGCCTTGCTGGAGGAAGGCATTTCATAAGGATGGGCCTTCAAGTTTGATCGATTATACACACACACACACACACGTACACACCCACATGTTCATGTGCACATTCATATACAAACACACACAGCTTGTAGCATTTCAAGGCCTTTTTGACATGGGGGAATATAGGTAGTTTCATTTCCTAAGATTCTAATAACCTGAATGCTTTGGCACAAAAAGAAAGGTGGAGGACTCAGAGAGAGTTTTTGCATTCTCACAAAAGGATGTTCCAGGGGATGTGAGTGAGGAAGGGGAGGTACTGGAAAAGGGGGGGAAGGAGGGTATAAGGAAGAGGGGAAAGGAAGAGTGCAAAGGGGAACAACTAAGAAAGGGAGGAGAGAGGGTATTGCAGTTCATTGGCATCATTGCTGATAAATGACCATCAAATGGCTTAAAGGAACAAGGATTTTTCTCATTTATGATTCCTTGTTACAGTTCTAATCTAGCTTGCTGGGAGAGCATGTACCAGCATCAGGGCCAAGGGAACTGATCACACCATCACCACATAACAGCTGAGAGAGGGACAGTCCTTACTTCCCAAACCAGCATGTCTGGCCAAGTATACAGAAGGATGCCAATTCTCTCAACCAATTCTCTGTGATTTATTCCAGGCCTAATCCAACCCACCATGGGCTGGAAATTTCCCATCAACTAGACAATTTCTTGTAGGTTTGCTCTGGGGGGCTTAACCATTAATTCTCTACAAATGTGCCCAGAGCTCAAATCCTTGACATTCAAGTTGAACACCTGTGCCTACCTATGACACTCCACCCCCTTGTCAACTTGACACAAAAACAGCACTTTTAAACTGTAACTTCAATCCTTTTCCCCATAGATGAAAAATGTTATTTTAAAAATATAAATATATTTCATGTACAAATTTAAAATGTTCTCTCATTAAAACTTCAGTTCCAACATTTTAAAAATTCAAAGTTTTTTAACCTTAAGAGTCTTAAATCAGAATAAGTTAAATACTTTAAAACAGATAAAACATTAAAACAGACGTAAAAGAAAACATTAAATTAAGATCAAAGTTGAACAAATCATCACATCCTGTACTTCAATGTCCATCTTCTGCCATTCATCTTATAGTCAAATTGGCTCAAAGATTCTAGGCAATTCCAGTCCCTGTTTGCAGCTCAAAGTTATAAAACAGACTTCCTTGGCTTAATCTCCACTCGCAACCATTCTCAGCAGCAGTCCCATGATTTTGGGTTTACTTCTGCAGCTATAAGCTTCACCTCTTGCAGGAATTCTATGCTTGCCACTTGGTGCCAAGCTTTGGTTGCTTTCCATGAACCCCTCACATCATTCAGCAAAACCAGTACCACCTGGGGCATGCTTCCAGATTCTGAAGTGAGTTTGAAATGCAGTTTGGTGCACTTGAACCACAGCTACACCAAATCTTGTGCTCTGATGATGGAAAAGCCTCTTCTAGGCAGCCAAACCTCTAAAAGGAAAGAAACAGCTTTAACCTGGGCTTTCAGATTCTGAAGGAATCTGGGTTTTCAAACCACAAACTTGCCATATGGTGGTTTTCACATCTTCGACCATCCCAATGCAAGTTACTAGGTTTTCCTATACTGACACTCATTTCTCCAACAGCAGCAGATATTCTGCTAACTGTACTTTGCACATCCAGAGCATCATGGTCTCCAACACAGCTCTCCAATATCAAGCAAACCAGTCCATCATGTTCAAACTTCAACAAAATTCTTGCCCCCCTCATCAGAAACTGGGTCCAAACAATTCATTACTCTCTTAGCATCACTGTTTTCCAAATGGCCCACCAAACTCTGAAGAATAGTTTTTGTAATCCACAAAGTGAAAATCTTCAAGAATTTCCAACTTTGTCCAGCAAAACTATTCTAAAGCCACAATACTCACATAGTCAGATTTATCAGCAACACCACATTTATTTAGTACCAAATTCTGTTGCAGTTCGTCTGCATTATTACTGATAAATGACCATCAAATGGCTTAAAGGAACAAGGGTTTATTCTCTCTTATGATTCCTGGTTGTAGTTCTTAGTCCAGCTTGATGGGAGAGCATGCACCAACACCAGGGCCAAGGGAACTGGCCACACCATCACCACATAACAACTGAGAAAGGGACAGACCAGCATGTCTGGCCAAGTATACAGAAGGACCTTCCCCATCAGCTATATAATCTCTTGCAGGTTTCCTCTGGGGGGTTCTAACCATTAATTCTTTACAAATGTACCCAGAGCTCAAACCCCCAACATTTAAGTTGAATAGGGTACCTATTGAGTTTGTATGATTAGGAAAAAGAAATAAAATGTGGGAGAAAAAAGAAATAAAGTTAGGCCAAAAAGAATGGGTTCATGATCAGACCCACCCTCAGTGTCCTGAATGAAGAGAAATTTAACTGGTTATTATTTCTCTGACATTTGCCCATTTACTTTGGAAATCATTACTTCCTTCAGCATCTGACATATCCAACTGTGTCCCTGGGAGGATGGCATGATATGTGTGGTATTTCATACACTTATTAGTTTGAGTGTCCAGACCTACCCAGTCCAAGGGAATATGTCTCAAAGGGGTGCTTCCCTGAGGAATTGCTACTGTGTTAGCAACTCATCCCTCTCTTGATGCTCAGAGAAAGTGAAAATGGACAAGTGGCCATTAGCTAAAGCCACTTGAGGGCTCCAGACTTGGGGAAAAAAACTGAAAAAGTCCTTGTTGCTGGAATGTAGTTGAATTACAAGTTTTGAAAAGTACTAAAATTATTGTATTTTACAGCCAAAGTTGAGAATCCCTGCCCTCATGAGAGCACAGAATTGGATTATTAAGGCATTTCATGACATTACAACTGGTGAGGGGATTCTTTGTAGAGTGGCAATATAGAAATAATGCTGAATAGACAGGAGTAAGTGGGATTAGCCATGGAGAATTAGCAGAAACTAATGCTCAATGCAAGAAAGTCATTGGTGTACAAGTAAGAAGTCCTGAGTCAAATCCCAGGGATCTATATAAAGTTGGACATAACGCAATGCACATCTGGTGTCCCAGTGCTACTGTGGGAAGGATGGAAGCTAGCTAGAGGGAATTCCCGTAAGCCTAGGATTCCTAGTAATGAAGTCTTAAGGGAAGGGGAGCTGGTCACTAAGGAGCAAGATTTGGATACATTAGGCATCTAATCAGTTTTTTCTGTTGCATATGTTCCTCCCATATGCATTTGATTTTATTCATATGCATGGTCAGCTATGCATATCATATAATAAACAGGGGATTTTTTTATGTTTGCTTCAGGGTACAAATTAACCTTATTATATATGTATTCCCAACAGCATGCAGGCTGGAAAGATGGCTCAGAGGTTAAGACTCTACCTCATAAGCAGAAGGTCCTGAGTTCTGATCCCAGATCCTACATAAAAACACAGTCTGTACTTCTGGAGACTGGAAAATCCCAGAATGAACCAAAAAGGAAGTAGAAGCAATCAAGGATGATTCCTAAAGTCACCCTTGGGCCTCCAAAGGGACAAACAGGGACTTTTTTGATACACGCACAAACACACACACAGAACACACAAACAAATAAGTAGATAGATAGAAGATAGATAGATAGATAGATAGATAGATAGATAGATAGATAGATAGATAGATGGATAACACCATAGGGCAGATCAACCTTTTTGGTCTCTTATCCAGAAAATATGAGTTAAACTAGGGGAACTCAAAATTGTTTAAAGATGGGTGTACATGAAGCCCCTGCAGGTGGGGGCCCAGGGCAGATGATTTCATTATTTGAAGAAAGACAGACAGGCAGACAGACAGACAGACAGACACACACACACACAGAGGGAGAGACAGAGGGAGAGACAGACAGAAATAGAGAGAGGCACAATTACAGAGAGGCAGAAAAAGAAGAGACAAAAAATGAGAAAGACACAAAGATGGAGAAAGACAGAGAGAGAATCTGAGAGACTGAGAGAGACACAGAGGCAGGCAAAGAGAGAGAAGAGTCAGAGAGACAGAGAAGGAGAGATTGAGAGAGGTAAATGCAGATAAAGCACTAACCTATTCTGCAATACCAGAACAAGAAACATACTTAATCTAAACCAATGGGGGGGGTCCAGATTCCTATGCTTTGCCCCATGTTTAATCCCTCTGTGCTACTTGGGGACACATAGCAATATAGAGAACAGGCAGAGCCCAGGACTTCTCCTGGTGTGGCTTCTCCCTTACCTATCATATGTGATCAACGCACGTTCATCAGAGTCAACACAGACTCCTGGCTTTTATCTTCTAAATGAACACTTGACAGGAGACACATTCATTACAAATCACCCGTGTGCTGGTCATAGCCATTGTGCAGCCCATTCCAAATTCCAGATTTCATCACTATGACATTGCACATCTCTGTCAGTGTGTAGAAGTCACAAATTACATGCTTTCTCTCTGCCCAGGCATTGGGACATTCATTTAAAATACATTTGATTTCTCTTTAATTTGTAAATAGAGATGACAGTCAATAAGTGTGCATCCCATCCATTTATTTATTTCCTCACCTTTGGAGCCAACTCTAATGGCCAGGTCCCTACAGGAAATGGACATCTCTTTCCTGAGTCTTTAATAATTAATTGATGATATTTTCAACCCTTTCTGGCTTCCGGAGGACACTAAGAGTTGATGGTTGAACTTGCCTTCTATTATTTCCTTGACACTGTTTCGACTCAAGATGAAGTGTTACAGGTCCAGAATCAAATTATCTCAAGCTAGCTCTAGCCCCCTACATACTAATTTATTGCCAATCCCTGTGTTTGGTCTAGCATACTAGTGACTATTGATTAAGATTCTTTTTAGATTATTCAAAAAGACCTCTGGCTTCCATCACCCAAGTATTTAGAATCTTCATATAAAAATTGAAACTATAACAGAATTTCCTCCTTTGCTATAAAACCTCTCCCTGATGTTTCCAACATCTATTTTTCTTAAAAAAAATACCTCTATTACTTTTTTTGCTTAGTCACTATAAAAGCAATTGGACTGCGGAGATAGCTCAGGAATAAAACCTTTGCCTCATAAGCAAAAGGACCTGAGTTCAGATTCCCAGATCCCACTTTTAAAAATATTGGGTGGATAGGGAGGTGATGTACAGTTCTGATTCTTAATGTCAGAGCCTGGAAAACCCTACAACAAAGTAATGAGGAGGTAGAGCAATCTAGGATGATTCCCAATGTCACCATTGGAATTTCACAGGCCCCCTATTCAAGTATACTTTTGAATACACACACACACATAAACTTGCAAAAAATAAAAAACCTTCATAAACCAATTACCAGACTGCTACATGGTATTTTGGGCAATCTAGATCTGTGTTTTTAGGTCATGACACTCACATTTGCTTTCAGAATAAACTATCTCTTAACCCCTTTGCAGTGAGAGCTGTTTGCTATATTTGTCTTCCTTGAACATCTATGCTTACCGTCTAAGGAGCAGCCTTAGTTTATAAATACATTTGAGTGATGGAGAAAATGCAAAACTATATTTTTGGGTTTTTTGCTTTTATGTTTCACATCTGAAAAATCATCATTTTTTTAATTTCCATCCATTTCATCTATCCAATGACTGAGCCTATAGATAAAACATAATGCAATCAAGACAAATTTTGTTTGTATATGTTTTTTTTCACTCTCTTTTCCTATAAGCAATATTGATTTGAAAGTTTCCAGTTAAAGACTGAGGGCAAGTCTTTGTCATGTTTTATTTACTTAATGTATGTGAGGGAAATGCTCTTTGCACTCTGGCTTGGAAAGAGGCTTGCAAGTGCAAACTTTTGCATTTGAATAGTGTTGATACCCAAAATGCATTTGTAGGTATCCTGTGAGCTGACTTCTAGCTTCCAGCTAGGAGATGAGTAGACACCAACGTGAAGATGAAAGACCAGAAATGGGAAGACAAAGAGGAGCCTTCAGGAATTTGTTTTCTTGACATCTTTCTTGTTCTCTTTTCCTGCATAGACCTTCTGGTCTAGGGCCCTGGTGTTCCCATTACTCTGTGTTGGCAAGGATCCATCCTGTCTCATTCCCTGCCCTGTCTCTCAGTGTTACACTCCCATCAATCCTACTGAGCCTGGACAAGGTAAGAGGATCTATCAGTGGGCTTTGAAGAAGCTTGCTCACGTCATAAAGTGGAGCCATGGATAGCATATGCAATTTCAATTTCAGGTTCACTTTCTCTGTCACTGGAATGTCAGTTTCTCTTTGAAAGCTACCACTGTGATGCCTCTATTGCTAGGCCTCAAGTTAGCTGGAATGAATGAAACCTTTCTTATCTTAACAAACTTTACTTTTCTTTTTTCCACAGCCAGGACTGTAAACTCAGAAGTCTCTATATGTGGGGAGCTAACACTGTACCACTGAACTTTATCACCAATTTGTTTTTTCTTTTCTTTTCTCCTCTTGTTTCACCTCTTCTTTCATATTCTTTCTTTCTTCTCTCCTTCCTTTTTTCTTCCTCCCTCTCTCCCTTTCTTTCTGTCTCCTCCTTCCTTTCTTTATGTCTTTTTTCTTTATTTTTTTGGTTTCTTTCTCATTTTTTGGTTTCGTTCTTTTTTTTCTTCTTTTCTTCCTTCCCTTCTTCCTTCCATCCTCTTCTCACCTTATTCTTTCTTCTCTTTCTTACTTGCTTGCCTGCTTGCTTTCTGTTTATCACATTATTCTTCTTTCTTGCTTTCTTCCTTCACTTTTTTCTCACTTTCCTTTATTTACTCTTTCTTTTTAACTTGTGTGTTCTGCATATATATATGTATATGAATCAGCATACACATGAGTGCTGTCACAGTTTGAAATATGTCCCCCACAGTCTCATGTGTTTGGCAAAGTTATGGTACCTTGAGAGGAGGAACCTTGCTGGAGGAAGGCAGTCACAAGGGGTGAGCTTTGAGGTGGATTAGTACCACTCTACCTCTATGAGAAGTTGGCCTTTGCAGCAAGTAGTCTGCAGCTATCAGCTTCCAAGATGTCTGTGGTGACTTAGCCTCCTCCAGCTTTGGCCAGCCAGCCATGCCACCTCTGTTTTGAGAGACCATCCCTTCCCGCTGGAACTGTAAGCTGAATAAACCTCCCTTTTCCCTTAAATTTATTGACTTAGAGTGTTCTCTCATAGCAATAGTTAAGAGTAACTGTTGCAGAAATTGGTACTGGGTAGTGGGGTATTGCTATGAGATTAAGAACAGCTGGTACCACAATGTGAAGTTGTTTGTGAAGCTGAGAGAAGTTGGTATCCAGCAGTATGGCCAATGCTGTGATTTGGCTAGTGTGCCTTTGGAACTGTTTGTTGGGAGAAATATGGAGAACTTTGGGACTATGTGCTGGGAAAGTCTTTGAGTCTTGACGAAGGGGCCAAATGGGCCTTTCTCATGAGAGCTCAGAGAAGAGCAATGCTGTGAGAGATGCAGGCAGTAGAAGCCCAGCTTGTGATGGTCCAGAGGGGAACAGAGACTGAGTTTTCAACTGGAAAAGTGACACATGGATCCATGTGTTGGCAGAGAGTTTAGTGAAGTTTTGCCCTCATCCTGAATGCTTACCTGAAATTAAGCTGGAGTGCTTGGTGGAGGAAATTTCAAACCAATGTAGTCTTGACAATGTGATATGGCTACTTTTTAGTTGTCTTCAGAGTTATGAAAAAGAGCAAAGAATCAGGCAGGAAAAAGCAAAAACTGTAAGATCTGATGATTAAAAATACAATGCCAAACTTAAAGAGCTGAATCAGGAAGAGGCAGAGAACAAAATGATTGTTTGTAAATCAAAGCCTGCTATCAATTTGAATAATAGGAAAAGCCTAGCTTGAGGGTAAGATCCTCAGGGAAGGCTCCCACTCATAAGAATGCAAATCCTTTCTGAAGACATCTGAATGAGATATCTGGTTAAGTTCACAGACTTTCCTTCCTGATCATTTGCAACTGATTGGTATGATCTCACCAGAAGGGGAGGACATATGAGCTGCCAGATAGAAAGTAATCATTTTGCAAATGGATGATTGACTTCTCTCTCACTGCAGTCTCCTACTTTTATTCCATCTACCTTTGAATATACTCATATCAGGACTCTAATTTATCAGATTTTCAATCTTTGGCGAGGGGGTGACATCCAAGACCTATCAAGATGGAGCCAAGGGCATTTCAGGAGCAGCAAAACCAAAAAAAAAAATAAAATCAACAAACCATAATTCAGAACATCAGAGACTCTATATTAGTTAGGGTTCTCTAGAGTCACAGAATTCACCCATATATTTCATATATATATATATATATATATATATGAAATTTATTGAGTTGGCTTACAGATATGGCTGAGACAGTCCAGTGAAGGCTGTCAGTAGCTGAGGTAGTCCAATGATGGCTTCCAGTAGCCAAGGTAGTTCCAACGATGGCTGCCAGTAGCTGCTCAGTTCGGTAGTCAAGTAGGTGATGGCTGAAGGCTGGAGAACTCCTAGGGTCTTAGTCAAGTGGAAGGCTAGAAGGTCAAAGAAACCAGGCAGCCAGAAGGAAGAGCAATTCCTAGCACAGCTGCAAGAAGGCATCTGTTCTCCTTGGAGGCTCCTTTTTATATGATGTATTGAGAGAATCCTTTGAGAGCTTTGGAGTTCTGACAAGATCTAGGGTGTGTACAATCCTTTCAAGTAGTCTCAGTTGATCATTTCCAGAGGTGGTCTCAGTCCAGCCTAATTAATACCAGGTATGTCAAGTTGATACCCAGGCTTAAATATTACAAATCCACTCCATGTCAACTTGACACCAAATCATATTTCCTTAGGCCAATAAAAATTCTCCAAATAAAAACAATAAAATTCAGTTCCACCTAACATAATATAGCTATCCATGTACAACTGCACTACCATTATTTTTTCCAAGATCAATGACAATGCCCATTCAGAAATGCTTAGTCTTAGTGTACCATAACACAATATCATAATATATATTACAGCATTTCATCTCATAACTACAGATTAACATTGTATTACATTACATAATATTTTCTAAGAGTATGTGCACATGCACAAGTCTATTCTTGACAGTCTAGACCAATTATAATCCTCATTTCTGTAACTGGTTACATGTCTTTAGCTGATATTTATAACTACCTTCTTCTACTACCCATTCTGTATCTCCTCCACCTTCAACAAGCACTTCTGCAGGTCTTGGCTCTTTACCTGGAGGAGTTATCCATACCTTCATTCCTGTGTTGGGTTGCTGTAAATTCCCATTGATCTTAATTACAGGAGATGGTAATCAGAAAAGAGATAGGGTCTGGCAGATAGACAGTAACCATCCGGCAAATGGGACACTGACACCTCCTTCACTGCTGTGTCCTATTCCTATTCTTCCATCTATCCTTGAGTCTCCTTTTATATTAATACATATACATGTATATTTATTTATTTATTTATTTATTTATTTATTTATCTTTGGTTAGGAGATGACCTTTGATATCAATCAGGATGCAGCCAAGAATAGTGCAGGAAAAGCAAAACTGAAAACAACAAACCATCATTCAGAATACAAAAGACCCCATATCACTCATTCTGAACCAAAACAGACAAATCTCTCTCCATCATAAAGCTCAAGGAACCTTATGGAAGAGGGGGCAGCAAGATTGTAAAAGCCTAAAAATGGGGAGGACTAATGATATGCAAGATACTCCACAGAAGTTAGGGCTGCAACAGCCAGTTTTGGACTTGCCTGACCTGCACAATGGATGACATGTAAATGACCCCCCAAAGTCTAGCACAGATCACAGGGGAGGATTCAGGCAGTAGGATCCTTAGAGACAAGGGATTAAACAGTCATAATATAGTTCGTATGATAATGGGGAGCCCAAAAAGGGGCCCCAGGCTATGCCACTGAATCCTGAGCCCTTACTAGAGTGGAGGACTCAGAGAGAGGTTCAGCACCTATATGAAGGATGCTCTAGGGGATAGGAGGGAGGAAGGGGGGAGCTCTTGGAGAGGAGGAAGAGGAGGAGGGAGATGAAAGGAAGGGGAATGGAGGAGAGTGGAATGGGTGACAATGGGGGGAAGAAAGGAGAGAGGGAGAGGAGGGGGTCTCTACTGTGTTTGTATGATTAATAAAAAAATCAAATGTCGGAGAAAAATATAATAAAAAAACTTATTAAATAAACTCACCAAAAAAAGTCCTTCAAAAAAAAAAAAAAAAAGACCAGGCAGATATGGCATCAGCTCGTAGTTCCAGATCTAGAACATGAGCCTGGGAAATTATAGAACAAAGCAACAAGGAGGTAGAGCAATCTAATTGATTCCCAGTGTCGCCCTTTGACCTCTACAGCCACATACACACTCAACTGCTGGCTTACACACACACACAAACACACCCCAAAACCAGCTTGATGATTTGGACACAAATTTCAGCATTATTATAGGAAAATCCAAGTTCATTGCTTGACAGAGATTTAATTAGAATGCTACTGTGGAACCAAGCTTTGAGTTTCTAATGGGTTCCAATATATGGCTCATGATGTTAGACTAGATGATGTCAAATTTGGATGGATGGATGGATGGATGGATGGATGGATGGATGGATGGACAGATGCATACATGCATGCATACATGAATACCAGAGTTTGGGTTTCATGTACAATGCATGATTGATGTTACTATTGGGACCTATGGAGGAAGACATTATTTCAACAGGTTACATTCATCGCCCATAATGTGCAAATTACATAAGCCATCCAACCCATGATAAAGACTTTGCTTTATCTAAGGTGCTTTATAGTGAGGAACAAGAATCCTGGGTAAAGAAAAAAAATGCAATGCATTCTTCCCCCAAAAGTATGTGTTTTGATTACAGAAGGGAGTAGAGGTATCAGGCCGTTGTGGTTCTGTTTGTGTTTGAATTCCTTCAGGTCTCATGACTATTAGATCTCATGCATTGCTCCTCAGCAGAATAAAATACTTCCAATTGCAAACCTCTTGCTTGCTTTTGTGGCATAGAACCATGCATTGGTTTCATAACACCATCACACTTTTCAAGCACCATGTTAGACTCTTAATTTCATGTTGATTTTGCTGCAATGAATGCATGAGCCAGACAAGTTAGGTGACCAAGAGGTTTATATCATGCTTCTAGGGTATAGTTGTTCATGATGCCAGGAGAGTGTTACAGAACTTGCCATGTCATAGCCACAGGAAGAGCTGAGAAAGGGGAAAGGACCAAGACAGAGCTTTTCAGCTTGCTAGTCTTCCAGCCTGTCAAAGCCAACTAGCTCTCTCTCCCTCTTATCCACCTGCCCAAGGGATGGTCCCACCTGCTACAGGCTGGGTGTTCCCATGTCAATTAGATAATCTCCCACAGGCATGCTCAGGGCTAGTCTTAAGTATTAATAATTTATAGGTGTAGAAGAATCCTATGAATTTTATTGGCTCAGTTTTCTGAGCCAGAAACCAACTGCCACAGATGTTTATCAATATCAAACATTCAAAAGTATATGATTAATAAGTGAATATGGATAGATAGAAAAAGCGATGGATGGACAAGTACATGGATTATCATGCATGGATTCATGAAGTATGGGTGGATGGATGGATAGGTGAGTATATGTGTGAACTGAAAGATGGATGAGTAGATGGATAGATGCATAGTTGCACTGAAGGATGGATGGATTAATGGATGTCTAGAAGTATGAGTAGATGGATGAATGGATGGGTTTATGTATGTAGTTAAGAATATCTGGATGGAAGAGTAGATGGATGGATGAATAAATAGATGAATAAGTAGATGGATGAATGGATGGTGTATGTACCCATTGAAGAACGGATGTGGATCTCCTATACTCCAGACATATTCTTCCTTACCACCATTATGTAGAGTCAATCCAATTTCCCCTTGGTGGTCTGGGTCAATCACCCCAGACCACTGTTATTCCTTTCTTAGCCTGTTGGCTCAAGGGCATTAGATGTCCAAAATAACCAGGAGGAAGCCTTAGCTTCCAGTTCAAAGGAATAGTTGTTGTGTTTCCTGGCAGAAGCATTCCCTGCTCTGGATCCAAAATTTCTAAGCCAGTAAAATACAGGCTTGCAGGAACAGGAAGCAAAATTTTTCCTAATGGGTCACTAGGGGTGATAGTAAGAGGACCTATTCCTGTTTCCAACCCTTGATTCCTGGACCCGTAAATCCTGGCTATAGGAGACACAGTACCATATATTGGACGCTGGTTTAAGGCATATACTGCCTTCTGGAGAATTCTGCCCCATCCCTCCAGACTATTACCACCTAACTGATGCTGTAATTGTGCCTTTAAAAGGCCATTCCACCGTTCTATCAAGCCAGCTGCTTCAGGATGGTGGGGAACGTGGTAAGACCAATGAATCTCATGGTCATGAGTCCACTGCTGTACTTCTTTAGCTGTGAAATGAGTTCCCTGGTCAGAAGCAATGCTGTGTGGAATCCCATTATGGTGGATAAGGCATTCTGTAAGTCCCTGGATGGTAGTCTTGGCAGAAGCATGATATGCAGGAAAGGCAAATCCATAACCAGAATAAGTATTTATCCCGGTAAGAACAAAGTGCTGCCTTTTCCATCTTGTAAGTGGTCCAGTGTAGTCAATCTGCCACCACATTGCTGGTTGGTCACTCTGAGGAATGGCTCCATATCGGGAACTCAATGTTGGTCTCTGCTGAGGCAGATTTGGCACTAAGCTACAGCTGTAACCAGGTCAGTCTTGGTGAGTGGAAGTCCATGTTGTTGAGCCCATGCATAATCTCCATCTCTGCCACCATGTCCACTTTGTTCATGGGCCCATTGGGCAATGACAGGAATGACTGGGGAAAGAGGCTGACTGTCTACAGAATGGGTCATCTTATCCACCTGATTACTGAATGTTTCTTCTGCCAATGTCATCTTTTGATGAGCATTTACATGAGACACAAATATCTTTGTGTCCTTTGCCCATTGGGAGAGATCTATCCACATGCTTCTTCACCAGATGTCTTTCTCACCAATTTTCCAATTATGTTCCTTCCAAGTTCCTGACCATCCTGCCAAATCATTGGCTACAGCCCATGAATCAGTGTACAGTCGCACATCTGGCCATTTTTCTTTCCAGACAGAGTGTACAATCATGTGCACTGCCCAAAGTTCTGCCCATTGCAAAGATTTCCCTTCTCCAGTGTCCTTTAGGGTTGTTGCAGAAAGGGGTTGCAGTGCTGCAGCTGTCCACTTCTGGGTGGCACTTGCATAGCGAGCAGAACCATCTTTGAACCAGGCCCTAGTCTTCTCTTCTTCAGTAAGCTGATCATAGGGCATACCCTAGGAGGACATAGGTGCATGCTTGGGAACAAGCATTGCAACAGGCTGAGACCATAGGCATTTGGGCAACTTCTTCATGTAACTTACTTGTGCCTTCAGGACCCGCTTGAGTCCTGTCTCATATGTACCATTTCCATTTGATAATAGATTGCTGCTGTGCATGTCCAACTTTATGGCTTGCTGGGTCAGATAACATCCAACTCATGATGGGTAACTCAGGTCACATGGTAACTTGGTGACCCATTGTCAGATGTTTAGTTTCCACTAAGGCACAATAACAAGCCAAAAGTTGTTTTTCAAAAGGAGAGTAATTGTCTTCAGTTGGCAAGACCAGAAGTGTATGTTTACAGTGTTACCTCAAGGATATATTAATTCTCCAGCCCTATGCCATAACTTGGTTCACAGAGATCTTGACTGCTTGTCTCTTTCACAAGGTATTTGGTATTTTCACAAGTATTTTGGCCTTGGTCCAAAATCCCAAGGGTCTCCTCTGTCATTCACATATGGGAGCCTGCCAGAGATTCCAAGCAGCATCTCTATCTGTGACAGATACTTTCAATACATTGGGCCTGCTGGATCATATGGTCCAAGTGGCAAGGCAGCCTGTACAGCAGCTTGAACCTGCTGAAGAGCCTTCTCTTGTTCTGGGCCCCACACAAAGCTGGCAACTTGCCGAGTTACTTGGAATATGGGCCAAAGTAACACAGCCAAGTGAGGATGTGATGCCTCCAAAATCCAAACAGGCCCCACTAAATGTTGTGCTTCTTTCTTAGTGGTGGGAGGGGCCAGGTGCAACAACTTTTCCTTTACCTTAAAGGGGATATCTCTACATGCCTCACACCACTGAACTCCTAAAAATTTTACTGAAGTGGAAGGTCCTTGGATTTTGGTTGAATTTATTTGCCATCCTCTGTTGCGCATATGCCTTACCAACAAATCCAAAATGCTTGCTACTTCCTGTTCACTTGATCCAATCAGCATAATATCAAACTATATAATGGACTAGTGTGATACCTTGTGAAAGAGACAAGCAATCAAGATCTCTGCGAACCAAGTTATGGCATAGGGCTGGAGAATTAATATATCCTTGAGGTAACACTGTAAATGTACACTTCTGGCCTTGCCAACTGAAGACAAATTGCTTCTGATGACCTTTATGAATAGGTATGGAAAAAAAAGCATTTGCAAGATCAATGGCTGCATACCAAGGACCAGGAGATGTGTTGATCTGCTCAAGCAACGAAACCACATCTGGTACAGCAGCTGCAGTTGGAGTCACAACTTGATTAAATTTGTGATAATCGGCTGTCATTCTCCATGATCCATCTGTCTTCTGCACAGGCCAAATGGGAGAGTTAAAAGGAGAGGTGGTCGGAACCACCACCCCTGCATCCTTCAAGACTTATGGTGGCACTAATTTCTGTAATTCCTTCAGGGATACAATACTGTTTCTGATTCACTATTTTCCTTGGTAGAGGCAATTCTAAAGGCTTCCATTTGGCCTTCCTAACCATAATGGCTCTTACTCCACATTTCAAAGAACCAATATGAGGATTCTGTCAACTTCTAAGTATATCTATTCCAATTATACATTCTGGAACTGGGGAAATAACCACTGGCTGAGTTCGGGGACCTACTGGGCCTACTGTGAGTTGAACATTAGCCAAAACTCCATCAATCACCTGACCTCCATATGCCCCTACTTTAACTGAAAGTCCATTATGCTTTTTAGGGTCTCCTGGAATCAATGTCAACTCAGACCCAGTACTTAGTAGACCCCAAAATGTCTGATTATTTCCTTTCCCCCAATGCACAGTTACTCTAGTGAAAGGCCTTAGGTCCCTTTGTGAAAGGACAGGAGAAAGATTAATATTAAAGCTTTATGCTATGGTGCCAATGTCCTTCCTTAAAGGAACCTGGCCTTCCCTTCATTCAAAGGGTTCTGGATCTGTGAATTGGCTCAAGTCTGGAAATTGGTTGACAGGCTGAGATTCTCTGCTACTATGAGTAAAGACAGCTTTTCCTTCATTTCTTAGAATTTTTCTGCTTGTACAGGTCAAATATGAACTTTGTAGGCTTCTTATCTATTTTGCTTTTGGGGACACCATGGTTAATTAGCCAATGCCAAAGGTCTAAGCGAGTGAGACCCTCATAAGTACTGTTCTGTCTATGCTGCACATTATGGTTAGTATACTTTGCCATTGGCGATTCAATGCTGCCACATGGCCCTTACTACTCATGGATCCACTTAGGCCCACTGAACTTAAGTCTTCCAACTGGGCGGCAGCATCCCCATTGTTAGGTTTGGAACAAGGAGAGGAGCAATGATAGGAGCCTTCATATTTGATGCTGCCCATCTCACTAATTTATTAAGTACATTTCTGGTAAAAGGCATGTCATCTGGATTCTGCCATTGAGAATTGTATTTTAAAGAATGCATCCAGTCAAGCATACCAATTTCCCTGAGCTTCTTAATCCCATCGTCAACATTAAACCAAGGAATATCTGGACTCTAGTTCCTTCTAAGAAGGCCAAACTTTAATAAATACTTCAGCTACCCACTCAAATAAATCCTTGGCACCATTTTTTTTTAGTTAAGCCATATTTTTGTACAATTTATTCAGATACCATCCTAATAATACTTTTGGAGAAATGGTACTAGGAACAATTTTGCTGATGGTAGACATGTAGGGGATCATGTTCCCTTGTCATTTATGTTGCTTGTTCCAGACAGGGTCTCATGTGGCCCAAGCTGTTCTCACACAGGAAGTGTACACAAGAGTGATCTTAACTCCTGATCATTCTGCCTCCAACACTTGAAAGGAAAGGCATGAATCAGGCTATCAAGGTGAGCCTTAGTTACAGGATACATTGCCTCAAAACAAGCGAAAATACATACTTTTTCGCATTTTAAATACTAGTCAAATTGAAGTCACTGAGAAAAATTTATAAATAATATTGTTGCTTTGTGAGGTAGTATCTCAATAGGTAACCCAAACTGACCAGAACTTACTATCACTTTCTTAGCTTCCTAGGTACTAAGGTTTGTAAGTGTGAACTACCATGTCCTACTGGAAAATTCATTTCAATTACCTTATGATTAAGAAAATTGTGTCTTGTAACTATCTATTTTTATTTCAATCACCTTGAAATTTGAAAATACTGTTTCATTCTTTACTGTGACTTCTGATACCAGTCAGATTTGTAGCCTACCTCCCAGGAATTCTACATGTTCTCAGTGCAGGTATTTTTCTTTTTTTTTTTTTTTTTTTATTATTATTATTTATTCAACTGTGCGCATGTGCGTGTGTTTGTGCGCGCGCGTGTGTCTCTGTGTGTGTGTGTGTCTGTGTGTGTGTGTGTGTGTCTGTGTATGTGTAGAACCACGGACGAATTCGCGAACCACCATGGACGCCTCCACCTCTTTCTGCCCCGGGATTCACAGGCTCCGCCCTACCAGGACCGGAAACGCAGGCCGCCCCGCTTCCGCCTGGCATCTATACGTGGGATCTGGGATCCGAACTCAGGACCTTCCGCCTGCAAAGTGGAGGCTTAACCCCTGAGCCACCTCTCCAGCCCAGTGCAGGTATTTTTCATAGTAATTTTATATATCACTTCACGTCAATTCCCAGCCCCTTGTTTCATTTCTGTCAGTTCCCAGCCCCTTGTTTCTTTTCTCATCAACCCTGTTTTTTTCCTCCAGCTTAATATTTATTACTGTAAGCAGCCTCCTATCTTTGGTGACTGCTGTAAAAATCATCCTTATACTCAGGGTGCTGATATATTTATAATCACAGGGTGTTGCAGTTATGCTGCATGTTGCTGATAAAATCACCACAAAGCGGCTTAAGGGAACAAGGGGTTTTATTTTCTCTTAATGATAGTCTAGTTACAGTTCCTTGTCCATGTAGTAGGAGAACACACAGCAACATTGAGGGCCTAGGGAACTGGCCACATTGTATCCATATAGTGGCTGAGAGGGGGGCAATGCTGATTTGCCAGATGAGTATGCCTGGTCAAGTATACACAACTAGCTCCCTCTACCTGCAGAGGGACCCGCCCTTTTCAACAACTAGACAATCTCTTGCTGGTTCATGCTACTAATTCTCTAGGAATGTGCCCAGAGCTCAAACTCTTAGTGATCAAGTTGATACCTGTATCTAACTATGACACAGGGTTTGACTCTCCTTCTCTCCTCTCTTCCCCAATCTTACAATCTGTTGTCCAGGTCAGTATCCAAAGTAGGCTTGGAATTCAGGATCCTCTGCCTCAGCTTCCCTAGGGCTTCCAAACTCAGATTGCAGTTAATCTGAATTTGTTCTCAACTCTGAAAACCCCCACGATTTCATTTATAAGCCCTAAATTCCACCCTGAGAACTACAAAACAAAACAAAGCGACCACACAGAAAGCTCTACATCTCAGACATCTCTGCAACAAAGGTCTCTCTGCAGCTAGCACACAAGCAGGAGGAACTGTCCATTTGAAAGTAACGCACGCTTGGCACCATTTTTAACTCTATGAGTAGCAGTGTTAAACCTAGAATCACTACTCAATGGGGCCATTTCCATGCACTCACTTTTATCCAGTTTTATACTTCTACCAGTATTCCATAGCCTTACAATCCATTCCCATCCCCAGACTGCTGCTTAAACATGTTCAAAAAGTCATGGAGTTCTTTAGGAGTATAGTGTACCTCCTCATGGACCATACTTTCTATTTCACCTTTAGAAGCCTGTTTAGCCTTAAACCTAGTTATAGGCCTGGAAGCAATCACAGGTAGGCGTGCCATAACATAAGCTTTTTCTTTTTTTCTTTCTATTATTTATTCAATTGTGCGTGTATGTGTATGTGTGCATGTGTATGTATGTGTGTGTGTATAGAGCCATGGAAGAATTCGGGAACCACCATGGATGCCTCCACCTCCTCCGTGTTTACTCAGCCCCAGGATTCACAGGCTCCACCCTATCAGGGCCAGAAACTCAGGCTGCCCCCGCTTCTACCTGGTGTCTATACATGGGGTCTAGGATCTGAACTCAGGACCTTCCACCTGCAAGGCAGAGGCTTAACCCCTGAGTCACATCTCCAGCTTTTTCTTTTTTTTTTTTTAAAGTTTTTATTATTATTATTATTATTTATTCAACTGTGTGCATGTGCGTATGTATGTGCGCGTGTGTGTGTCTCTGTGTGTGTGTGTGTGTGTGTGTGTGTGTGTGTATGTAAGTGTAGAACCACGGACGAATTCGGGAACCACCATGGACGCCTCCACCTCCTTCTGCCCTGGGATTCACAGGCTCCGCCCTACCAGGACCAGAAGCGCAGGCCGCCCCCGCTTTCGCCTGGCATCTATATGTGGGATCTGGGATTCGAACTCAGGACCTTCTGCCTGCAAGGCGGAGGCTTAACCTCTGAGCCACCTCTCCAGCCCTCCAGCTTTTTCTTGAGGCTAAGTCTTTGCTCTTCTTTCAGACAAATCATGAGTAATTCCCTTATACAAAGATGGAGATAGCAATTCTGTAGAGGGTGGAGGAGGGGATTCATTCTCTGCTAAAGGTGGGGAGACCATTTCCTCAGGTGGAATAAATGCACCAGAATTTGAGAGTTCAATGTCCTCATCCTCGTCTTCATCATCTCTTTGGTCTTCCCACACATCAGCATCCCACTTTTCAGGATCCCACTCTTTGCCAATCAGTGCTTTTACTTTAACCACTGGTACCTTTTGAGGCTGGGAATTTACGTTGTAACTTAGCCACATTAATAATCAAAGTTGGGGTTTGATTTTCAGCAATTCAAGCTCTATTGCTACTGGAGAGAAGATTCTCTTCTAGGGCACACTTAGAAACTTCTAAGTTGTTTGTGTGCTTTCTGAGTTGGATATTTTCCTCTCTGAGATCTTCTTTTTCCATTTGTAGTTTAATGAGAGATGATAGAAACAACCAGCTAGTATCATTGTTTTCCTTATTCTTACTCATTTTATGTAGTTTCATATACGGAATCAATGAGCTTCTCAATCCTCACAAGAGGGGGCATCAAGACTGTCTAACACACCTACTTTTACCAGGTCTAGAAACAGTTCACTCCAAACAGTTGCACTGTCCTCCATGCCACTAGGGGAATCTTTAGTCACTGGGGGTTCCACTGGGTCAAAAAGCCAGCTCCAAATATCACAAAGCTTGCCAGCAAAATTGTTTCTTACAATTCTGTTTCTCTAGAACCACTCCTGGTACCAATTTCTGTATTAGTTAGGGTTCTCTAGAGTCACGGAATTCACAGAAAGAATATATATAATATATGTATTAAATATATATAATATATACTATATATATAAAATATATATAAGAAATTTATTGAGTTGGCTTACAGATATGGCTGAGGTAATCCAGCGAAGGCTGTCAGTAGCCGAGGTAGTCCAACGATGGCTGCCAGTAGCTGCTCAGTTTGGTAGTCAAGTAGGTGATGGCTGAAGGCTGGAGAACTCCTACAGTCTTAGACTAGTGGAAGGTTAGAAGGTCGAAGAAACTAGGCAGCCAGAAGGAAGAGTGATTCCTAGCACAGCTGCAAGAAGGCATCTGTTCTCTTTGGTGGGTTCTTTTTATATGATGTAGTATTGGGAGAATCCTTTGAGAGCTTTGAAGTTCTGACAGGATCTAGGGTGTGTACAATCCTTTCAAGTAGTCTCAGTTGATCATTTCCAGAAGTGGTCTCAGCCCAGCTAAGTTAATACCAGGTGTGTCAAGTTGACACCCAGGCTTAACTATCACAGACTCTATATCTACTACCTGGAACTGGGCCAGCCTAATCTCTCCCCATCCTGAAGCACAGAGAAATTTGCAGAAGAGGGAGTGGTAAAATTGTAAGAGCACAAGGATGGGAGGAGTCAAGTTATGCAAGATACTCCACACAAGTTAGGGCCGAAGCAATCATAATAGGACTTTGCATGACCTGCGTTATGTCCAACACATTATTAACCCCACAAAGTCTAGCATGGACTAAAGGCACTAGGATCCTTGGAGGCTAGGGACTGACCATCACAGTAGTGTTCCTAAACTTAAGGGGAACACAGGAAAGCGTTCTGGGAAATGCCCCTGGGTCCTTCCACCTCATCGGAGAGGGGGACCCAGATGACAGTTTGACATGCACATTAAAGGATGCACCAGGGATTGGGGGGGAGGCACTGGGTGATGGGAAGGAGGAGAGAGGGGAGGGGGCAGCAGGGGGATTGGGTAAGATGGTGGAGGGGACCGTGTACCTGTTAAGATTGTATGAGTAGAAATAATAAAAAAAGAACACAAATCCTTTCAGAAGACTGGAGCTAAAGGGTGGAGTTCCAAAGCAATAGTTGGTTTCTCTTACAAAGCAACTTCCCAGGAATGAAACAGATGGTCAACATACAGAAGCAGAATCAGCTGTGATTCAAGGGGGCCAGTCTTGGCAAAATCGTCCATGTGGTTCTGGTTTTAGAGGCATCAAGCATGCAAGATGGAGGAGATGGTGGAGTCCTCTTCCAAGTTTTCGAAAAATGATGGAAGCCAGGCAACATGTGGCAGAAAGTCTGCAGTTTACAGGCCTAAGAAGGGCAATTTGTGAAGTAGAGTTAAACCCTGTGTTGCCACTGAAAAGTAAAGATGTTAGAGATGCCAGAGACAACGTGGGACATCTGCCAAGGAGAGTGTATACCTTGGGAGGAGTCAGCTCAAAAGAGCAATGTATTCTATATGCAGCTGCCCTTTGTAACTGAGATTATTTCAATAAGAGGCTCACCTGTTGAACTTGGAGCTACAAGATCTGGAGTTTGTCCTGCTGGTTTTCAGTCTTGTTATGGACCAATCTTTCCTGGCTATGCCCCCATTCCTTCCTTTTGGAATAGGAACGTTTATTTTGTGCCATTGTATGTTGGAATTATGTAACTTGTATTTTGATTTTACAGGGGGCTTTAGACTTTGGACTTTAGGACTAATTGGATTATTGTAGTCTATGAAAACTTTTTAAAGTTGGACTGAGTATGGTTTGCATAATGAGGTGGCAATGAGTCTGTGGTGGCCAGGGGTGGAGTGTCATAGTTTGAAGTATGTCTCCCACAGTCTCATGTGCTTATCAAGGTCATCTTGAGAGGTGGAGCCTTGCTGGAGGAAGGCAGTCACAAGGGATGGGCCTTGAGGTGGATCAGTCCTACCCTACCTCTAAGAGAAGTTGGCCTTTGCAGCAAGCAGCTTTCAGGTTCCAAGATGTCTGTGGTAACTTAGCCTCCTCCAGCTTTGGCCAGCCAGCCATGCCTCCTCTGCTTTGAGAGACCGTCCCTTCCCGCTGGAACTGTAAGCTGAATAAACCTCCCTTTTCCCTTAAATTTATTGACTTTGAGTGTCCTCTCACAGCAATAGTTAAGAGTAACTGTTACAGATGCATATGTGTATACAGGTATTTGCACATGTATGTATGCTAGAGTTGATGATAGGTGTCTTACTCTCCACCTTACACATTAAGACAGGGTATTGCTCAGTCATATAGGGCACCAACTTATCTAGTCTATCTAGTCAATTTAATCTAGGCATCCTCTCTCTGGGTCTCCAGAGCAGCAGAGAAGAGATGCTTATTTTAGCTGTGCTAGAAATCGCTCTTCCTTCTGGCTGCCTGGTTTCTTCAGCCCTCTAGCCTTCCAACTCTCCAAATTGTTGGCTAGACTAAAGACTAGGAATTCTCAAGCCTTTAGCAATCACCCACTTGACAACTGGACTGAGCAGCTACTGGCAGTCATCATTGGACTACCTAGGTCATATCTGTAAGCCACCTCAATATTTTCCATATATATATATATATATATATATATATATATATATATATATACATACATATATATGTATTGTGTTGACTTTGCATCTCTAGAGAACCTGTCTAATACAAACAGCTTCATACATAAATACAGTGCACTTAAGGTATTTTAACACAGCAATCCCATTCCCTTCCTTTTCCCCTTACAACTCTTCCTCTCTACCTGATTTCCTCCTGTTTTCACGTCTTTTCACATGTGTGGGCCACTGTGTCACATCTGGGTGACCTGTGATGGCCTATGCCTGGCCACTTGCTGGAGCATGAATCATAGATCAGGAGATACAACATTGAAGTGGCATCTTCTTCCCCCACTCCGTCAACATTAATCTTCAGTGGTCTCTCAGGGAGATGTTGGGCCTGTTGAGATCATTGACCTTCTATGATGAAATGTTGATATGCCAAATGCTGTGCAGACCTTGTGCAAGCACAAACAGGTAAATGAATCAGTGTAGCCAGCCAGTGCATTCTGGACATGACATGGCAATTGCATCCAAGTGACCTTTTTTATATTTGGAAATATTAGAACTCTGGAATAGGAAAGTTAAGTGGATAAAGGAGAATTGCATTGTAGAAATATGAGTTGGAGGATACAGTCAATAGATTATCTGGGATGCAAAGTGCTTCCATTAGATTTGCATGTGATTATCATATACACAAACATGCAAAGGCAGTCCCCACCCTCCCCTAGGTCAACTCACTATAGAACATTTTCCCAACTTTGTGTTGCAAGACTTATGATCTCTACTGTCTTACTTCTCTGTAGATACAACTTGAAGCTCATTGCTTGCTCCTGACATAGAGAGTTAGAAGACACATTACAAAGCAAAAGCTCAGACTGGGAAAATAGCTTGGTTGATACAGTGCTTGCCATGTAAGCATAAACACCTGAGTTCTACACTCAGCACCAATGTTAAGAAACTAATTATTTGAAAGTCAGGCATAGTGGCATGTGCATGCAAACTCATGCCATGGAGGTAGAGAGAGGCAGAACCCTGGAGATCATTGGCTGGCCACTGTAGCCTACTCAGTGAGCTCTCAACCAATGGAAGACTATGTCACAGTAAACAACCACCAAGTTTATACTCTGTCCTCCATGCATGTGTATACAGGTGTACGTGCAGACACAAAGATACACAACAAAGTAAGAATTGAAAAATGGTTGTTCAGCTGCCAAATAAGCCAAACATCAAAGAATACAAGTCGAATTTGAACTCTAAATAACTTGAAACCAGAGAACTGTGAACTTGACAGAAGCACATGCAAGAGATTGCTTCCTGTGGAGTCATGGGTAGCATCTCCTTTTGTGTTTGAAGTTTTTATTTGTTTGCTTGTTTGGAGAAAGAAGAAAAAGTTTGGGGCTTTTGTTGATCAAAGGTCAGAGCTAGAATTTTTAAGATGTTGTGATCTCAGGGAGCAGAGAAAGGAATTCAATGTAACTTCACCACCAAAAACTGAATGGAGTAGTTATGCATCCAGTCCATGAACTCCACTAACTACTTTCATTTTCTGATAACAGTGCACCCAAGGTAGACACTTTATAATGAAAAGTATTTCTTTAACTATCACTAGGAGAGGTCCAAAGTCATGGTGTCAGCTTCCATTTGGTTGGGACTTCACAGGTGATAACATCACAATAGAGAAAATACATGCAACGACCAAAGAAAAAGCAGTTAGTACGATTTTAAGTCAGTGAAGGCTGGAGAGGTGAGACTGTCTCTTATACATAATGGCTCACTTTTGTGTAGGGACCAGCATTATTCACTTCAAGTGACCTAATGGCATAGTTTTAAATTCCTCAAAGATATAAGCAAGTCCCAATTAGCTCTGCCTCTTCAAGTTGCTAGATTCTCTCATGATCACCAACTGGGGAAATTCTTACATCACATCCAAACCATAGATGTGTGCTATCATGACTTTCTGTGTAGAGAGAGAGGCAGAAGGCTCATGGTATGGAGGGAATGGGGAGTTGTAAAGTATCCATAAAGCATCCTGAAACCCTTTGAGTACTCAGATGTAGAAATCAACCAAGTAGCACATAAGGAACAAAAACCCACATTCTTTTGTGTTCACAAGGAAGTGTGACTTTGAAGTGTGACTTGACCCTACAGACTCATGTGTTTCAATCTTTAGTTACTTGAGAAGGTCATAGCCCATTTAGGAGGTGGAACCTTGCTGGAGGAAGGCAGCCATGGGGGTAGGCCTTTCTGTTGGTGAGCCACACCCTACTTTAATTAGTTAGTCTGCTCATGCAGCTTGTAGTTTTGCAACTCTCAACCATCATTATAGATGTGACTTGGATGAACTGTCTCCAGCTTTTGCTAGCCAGCCATGTCTTTTCTACCATAATGGACTATATCTACTCTCTGGAATTGGAAGATGAGCAAATCTCTTTTTTTCCCCTTGAATTGTTTGAGTGTTAGTGGTGTCTCATAGCCAAGGAGAAGAGTAACTGGTACAGAGACAGAATGTAATAATTAATCTTGGTTGCCAACTTGATTGGACCTGGAATTAACTAAGAGGCCAACTATAGGATCATTGTAAGATACTTGAAATGCAATGACCCACCTTAAATATGATCGATGATAAAGTCCTTTCTCAGGTTCAACCCATCATGTTTCTTGCTTGTTTGAAGTCTTGTGAGACAGACTGTAGCTGCCTAAACAGATGTATATGGATGGGCTAGATGCCCCAGGGAACCTCTTTTCTCTGGTACTCCAAGCGCTGGGATTACAAGCACACCACACCCATCTTTTTACTTTGTTCCTGACAATATAACTCAAATCCTCATGCTTACATTGCAAGCACTTTGCTGACTGAACTATCGCTCTATCTTTCTACCTCTTCTCATGGTTTTTGAATCACCAAAGATACCCTTAAGTATTTTTAAATAATTTGAAATGAGTAACATTCTTTATCTTGACAAGAAACTGTCCACATAATCAAAATTAAAGGCTTTTTTCCTATCATGATCAAATCTCCTTAACTGTAAATCTATTGGGTCCTTTTTTTCAGCTCTTACTGTAGTTTGCAGACAGGCAAAATCTGACTTGCAGCCATCCTTGAAAGCAACCAGACACTGACAAGGGCATAGGAGGCCCTTCTTTTTACACTGGACTTAAAAAGCCATTGCTGATGAAGATGTTTTCTTTTGTCATGCACTCTGCTGTGTCTCAGAGCAATTTCTTTCCATGCCCTCTCCTACCAAACATGGGCAAGGTTATCTGTTTCCTCAGTCCATCTTGTGAAGTGCATGCTGATAAGATCATTCCATATTTTGTGCTATAACTTTTTCCCAAAATGCTTTTAATTCTTTCCTTTTTACCCACCCACCCTCCTCATCCATTTGTTGGTTTACCCAGTCTGATAACCTTATCCTAACATTTCTTTTTTTTTTAAATTTTTATTTATTATTTATTCAATTGTGCATGTATGCGTGTGTGTGTGTGTGTGTGTGTGTGTGTGTGTGTGTGTGTGTGTGTGTGTAGACGCATGGACAAATTCAGGAACCACCATGGACACCTCCACTTCCTTCTTGTTTACTCTGCCCCAGGATTCACAGGCTTCGCCCTACCAGGAGCAGAAATGCAGGCTGCCACGCTTCTGCCCAGTGTCTCTATGTGGAGTCTAGGATTCGAACTCAGAACCTTCTGCCTGCAAGGCAGAGGCTTAACCCCTGAGCCACCTCTCCAGCCCCTTTATCTAACATTTCAATGAGTACTCTAGAGTTGGAGTAGGAAAAAATGCTGAGAAAATAGGCTTTTTTAACTGAGTTGAGCACAGGCTGTCACACATGCCCTCCATAAATAAAAAAAACCACATCATGGAAAGTGGATATCAAGGGGGAGGCTAGAAAGGGAAGAGGAAGGTTTCATTTTCCAATCATAGAATTCAAAGCCATGATTTATCTTTCATCATTTCTCTCCAATACACCGTACTTACAAATATGGATTTATTCATGGGCTGCATCTTATCACAAGAGAATGATAGGTATGGAATGTATTCAGAGGGAGATAGGCAGACAAAGAGAGAGGGGGGATCAAGTTAGACAGAATGAACCTTAACTTCTAAAGGAGGCAGCATACCTACAGACTTCAACTTACTGCATGACATTCAGTCTACACAATTTGCCCTTTGAATGGAAGGAATGTTGGAAAGTAGTGGCTTACCAGAAGGATTCCCCCACCTTCCCATATCTTTCAGATGGACTGCCTTATCACTGGTCTGCCAAAGCATTCATCTTTGAAAGGACAGAGATGTCCAGGACTCATACTATTGTGAGAAATGACACTGGTCCCAAATGTCACCATGGTGATTTGAAATGCACAAAGATCCTCTCCTTGGAAAGGGACTGAAAGCTACTGGGATCTGAATGTCTTCTCTGCCCCCATCCTGATGCAAACCTTTTGAAACTTAGGTGCAGATTTCCTCATGAAGGACTTTTGGAGTAGGGGAGAGGATTGGGCTGAGTCCCCGGAACCCATACAACAGTCAGATGAGAGTGCATGAATCAGTAGTCCAAGTGCTTTTGTGTTCAACTATGATGCAGACACAGGGGAATTCCTTGAAATTCACAGGGCTGGCTAGCCTGGTGTGTGCAGAGTGATGAATGGGTTTTACCTCAAAAAGTCAGGAAAGCAAGATTTAATCCCTAAGACTATCCTCTGGCTTTCATATGTACACTGTGGCACATGTACACACACACACACACTTTTAAAGAGCAATAGCTGATGTGCTATCTTGCCTTTCATGAAGTATCTTGACCTTGAACTCTCAAGCTTCAAAATCATAGGCTAAATAAATCTGTTCTTTATAAGTTGCTTTCTCAGCTTGTATTATGCAGTATAGCAATAGCAAAGTTACTATACTACCCAATCCTCTAGATCCTAGTTCTGAGAAATGGCTAGATGTTTGCTTCTATGTCTGGTCATCCAATGGTGTGTTTTATCCTTCAAAAAACAAGCACATCTGGTACAATGTGCCATGATCCTAGGACAGTAAAGGCAGGTATTATTAGCCCACAGCTATATCTCCTGACAGTTTTGATAAAACCATGTGGAAAAACTGAGGGCATCCTTTTCTTTGAGGGAGATCTACTATTACCTCTTATTTATTCTGCCCATTGAAAGTGCATGTGTCTCTTCTGTAGTTTCCATGACAAACTGTCCCTCAGAGGTACACATGGCTTCATAACCAGGTTGTGGCACTTTTGAAAGATGATAGGGCCTATGGGCATTTGAGTTGACAAAAATGTGAGGTAAATAATAAGACTGGGAGCAATGAGACAATTGATAAGGACTTACAAATGAAGCCAGAAATCACAAGGTAAGTAGACAAGAGTCAGGGCAGGACTCTGTGGAGAACATCAAAGTTGTCTTCATTCTGGGCACCTCCCATCAAACAACCCATGGGGAACATGCTCCCTGCCACACTTGTTGATTTTCTGGGATGTTACATCTTTACCTATATTCTTGCATCTAATACACTTCACTGTAATAGACTGAAATGTGGGTATGAATAGCTTTTAGGGAAGTCTCATTTCTTTGAGGAAAGGAATAGCCCTGAACTATCCCAGGAATAAGCATAACAAAGGAATAACGGTAGACCAATATTTATAAATCCAGAGAAGTTGCTATATTCCCCACCAGACCAGCAAAGGGGAAGAGGGGGAAACATCAGGGCTTTGGGGATAGAAGGAAATGGATAAGCCAGCAAGGGGGTCACCAACCAGACTCCGGGAATCGAGTAAGGAGCAGCAGTGGAGGAGATGCCACAGATTCAGATTCATTAAGGGCATTTGGGCTTACATAGGGTCAGGGCCCAATAAGGTGTGGTCATCCCTCCTTTGGGGGTCAACCACCAGTCATTTAACTGTTTATTAGGAGTCCATTGCAGGGGCATGTCAGATGGCCGCTTCCTATTGGTTGTTCATCCCTCTGCCTGCATGGTCCTCGGTTAGGACATGTTCGGGGAATGTCTGTGTATGTCCAGGCTTGTCCTGAATTTGAGAGCTGGGCTAGGGACTCCCTGAATTGGTAGTGCCACACAGAGATTTGCAGCGATATCTGCTTGGCTTGATCCACTCTGCACTTTAGAGTGTGTACTGTGCGTCCACTCATTTGCCTCCAGAGATACCAAACTTTTCGAGTTCTACTGCTACCCACTAAGGGTTCTTGTCTCTCAGAAGCATAAGTACCAAGGATATTACAGTGTATGGGATCCAAAGGAAGGAAGTTAAGTCATGGGGTGCATGTGTTGAAGGGAATATTCTCTATCGTCTATCTCTCTTTTTCTCTCTGTCTATCTATCTATATATGTTAGTCAGGTTCTCTAGATATGCAGATTCAACACATATATATGGAATGTATCAAGTAGCTTACAGATATGGCTGAGGCAGTCCAATGATGGCTGCCAGTAGCTGCTCAGTTCAGTAGTCAAATGGATGATGGCTGAAAGCTGGAGAATTCCTAGAGTCTTTAGTCTAGTCGATGACTTGGAGGGTTGGAAGGCTAGAGGGTCAATGAAACCAGGCAACCAGAAGGAAGAGCAATTTCTAGCACAGCTACAATAAGCATCTCTTCTCTTTGTTGGCTCCTTTTGTATGGTCCAGTACTAAGAGGATTCTGTGAGATCTTTAGAAGTTCTGATAGGATCTAGGGCTGATATAATCCTTTCAGTGGTGTCAGCCCATCTTAGTTAATACTGGGTGTGTCAAGTTGGTACCCATGCTTAATGCTCTCTCTCTCTCTCTCTCTCTCTCTTTCTCTGTGTGTGTGTGTGTGTGTGTGTGTGTGTGTGTGTTCACTCCGTGTCTGCCATGGAGTAAGCAGCTCTGCCTCACCATGTGCTCCCTCCATGACATTCTGCCTCATGACAGACCCAAAGCCATTGGGCCACGTGACCATGAACCAAGAACTCTAAAACCATGAGTCATCAGAAAACTTTCCTTCATGTAAGTTGACTCTCTCAGGTACTTTACCACCATGCCTAAAGACTGAAAAACACATTCTCTGAGACTGAAAGTCTTTCTTTCCATTCTTCATTTTCCTGAGATCTACATGGAAAAGGAAGGTAAGACAAAGCCCTAAATCCCAACACCTGGAATCTGAATGAACAGGTCAAGACTTCCACACTGCTATTTAGCTGTTGATATGACAGGTTCAGTAATATAGCCTTTCTTCCTTTTGTTTCTTCCTTTTTGGTAGTATTGGGATTTGAGCCTATGGCTCAAACATGCTAGGCAAGTGCTCTCAACCACTGAGCTGTATCATTAGCTAAGTTATCTTTTAAACAAAGATGTTCTATATTTTATTTTGACTGTAAACCCATATTTCCTTTTGTCCTGGCCTTAAAGTCTTAGTTTCATGAAGCATTGAAATATCTCAACCAGGACCAGAATGTCAGTTTGCTTATTGCAAAAGGTTTTTTTGAAAGGAAATGGCTCCATGACAACATTATACCTGTAAAAGAAAGAGCTAGAGAGTGGGAGGAGTGAGTCTCCACAGTTACTACAAGGCTGGTATCACCTGTGTGTCTGTGAATCTTGGGTATTGCATGCTTCCATTATGGAATTGTTTAGGTTCTATCTGATAAAGACAGCAAGGAATAAAGCAGGATGAGAAGGGGGGTCTAAGAATTCACACACACACACACACACACACACACAGAATTTGAGTGTATTATGATGATGTGACTATTCTTTCTGAGGATCTGGGTGATCAGGAGAATCATGTGGCCTCATCAGCATTCTAGCCTATTTGACACCTTCATTGTGACAACTGTAAGCATTCCCATTTTCTTAAATTAGAAAAAGCAACTTTTTAAGTGTATTCATTGGGTGAAGTGAGAGACAGGTGGGCTGGCTTCTCAGACTTCCAGAACTGTGAAGTTTCCAAAATTAAAGCACATGGTAAGATTTGATAAAGGGCTCATGAACATAGACCCTGTCTAGCCAGAGAGGGGTGTCACTCTCCTGTTTCTGTCTGTTGTGATCAGGCATTCCCAGAATTAGTGCACCAAGATGGGAAGAATGCATCAAGGGACCTGATAGAAGAAAATAGAGGAAAAACACTTTTTGAGTGACTTCTAGTCATCTTTAGGTTAAATGTCTTCTTTCTTTGCTGATTATAGGTGGATGATATATAAATACAAACATAGATATTGTTGCAGTCTGCCTGCATGGTTGCTAATAAATGACCAAAGCACAGGTTAAGGGAACAAGGAGTTTGCTTTCTTTTACCAAAGTCCTGTTTCCCTCATCACAAATTGGGCCCAAACAATGTCTCTCAGCAATTGGCCCACTAAATGCTGAAGAATGGTATTTGTAAATACATAAAGTGAAAATTTTCAAGAATTTCCAACTTTGTCCAGCAGAACCGTTCAAAAGCCACAAAATCCACATTGTCAGATTTATCAGCAACACCCACTTCCTGAGTACCAAATTCTGTTGCAGTTCATCTGCATAGTTGCTGATAAATGACCAGAACACAGCTTAAGGGAACAAGGAGTTTACTTTCTTACAACAATCCAGTTACAGTACTCAGTCCAGCTTGATGGGAGAGCATGCACCAACACCAGGGCCAAGGGAACTGGCCACACCATCACTGCATAATGGCTGAGAGATGGACAATCCTTACTTGTCAGATCAGTATGTCTGGCCAAGTGAATAGAAGGATGCCCACTCTCTCAACCAGTTCTCTGATTTATACAGGGCCTAATCCCACCCACCATGGGCTGGGTTTTCCCCATCAGCTGGATAATCTCCTTCAGGTTTGCTCTGGGCTCAACTCAACCATCAACTTTCTACAACTGTGCCCAGAGCTCAAACCCTCAACAGTCTAGTTGACACCTGTGGTTAACTATGACACTCCACCCCTTGTCAACTTGATACACAAACAATATCACTTTTAAACTGTAACCTTCAATCCTTGCCCCCACAGATGTTAAAATTTATCTTAAAAATACAAATACATTTCATGGACAAATTTAAAATGTTTTCTCATTAAAACTTCAGTCCAACATTTTAAAAGTTCAAAGTTCTTTAACCTTAAGAGTATTAAGTCAGAATAAGTTAAATACTTTAAAACAGATAAAACATTAAAATGTAAGGATCTTAAACAATAAGAAAACATTAAAAAGATCAAAGTCCAGAAAATCAAATACCACATCCTTCACTTCAATGTCCATCTTCTGTTGCTCATCAACATAGCCAAAGCGGTGCAAAGATTCTAGGCATTCCCAGTCCCTGTTTGCAGCTTAAAGTTGTAAAAGCAGAGTTCCTCTGAACCAAGCTAAATCTCCATTCACAGTCATCCTCAGCAGCAGTCCCACAGTTCTGGCATCTCAAACAAAACTCTGGGTTCTCCTCTGCAGCTTTAAGCTTCACCATCTCTCACAGAAACTCTATGCCTGCTATTTGATGCCAAGCTTTTGCTGTTCTCCATGAACCCCTCAGTTGTATGTCCAAACCAGTATCACCTGAGGGACACTTCCTGATTCCGAAGCAAGGTTGAAACGTAGCTTAGTCCACTGGAGCTACAGCTGCACAAACTTTAACAAGCTGATGCTGGAAAAGCCTCTTTTCTAGGCAGCCAAACATCCAAAGGGCAAGAAATGGCTTTAACTTGGGCTTTTGGTCCCTGAAGGAATCTGGGCTTTCAAACCACGAATTCACCATACGGTGGTTTTCACATTTTCCACCATCCCAGTGCAAGTCACTAGGTTTTCCTTCATTGATATTCATTTCTCCAACAGCAGCAGATTGTGCTGCCTGCCCTTTGCACATCCAAACCTTCAAGGCTGCCAACACAGGTCTCCCTTGTCAAGCAAATCAGTCCATCGTCTTTAAATTCAGCTTAACAAAGTCCTTGTTCCCTTAAGCTGTGTTCTGGTCATTTATCAGCAACTATGCAGATGAACTGCAACAGAATTTGGTACCCAGGAAGTAGGGTGTTGCTGATAAATCGGACAATGTGGATTTTGTGGCTTTTGAACGGTTCTGCTGGACAAAGTTGGAAATTCTTGAAAGAGGTGTCATATATGTGACAGATAGATGACATATAGATAGATAGAAAGATAGATAGATAGATAAATAGATGATAGATAATATTGGATGAGAAAAAGACAGATGGTAGACAAATGATAGAAAAGTATTTTTATGATAGATTATTATGATGCATAATAGAGATAGATGCTAGATAGATGGTTATAATAAGTTGATAAATAATAGAGGATATAAAGATGATAGCCAGATTCTGGACAATTTAGATAGAAATGAATTAAATAGACATTATTTAGATTGATAGATAATACATGATGGATTATAGATGATAGATGATAGCTAGATTATATTGACAGATAGATGATAAATGGCACATAGATTGATAAATCTTAAACATGAATATATAATAGAGAAAAAGATGGATAGATATCAGTATAGTAGATATAGACATAAAGATATTTTCTCACTCTCCCCAAATTCCAGAATGCTTCTAAATTTTTCCAGGTGCCTGATTTCTAAGCAGTTCCTCATGCTGAGTAGCTGAAATGTGTTGATACAGCTTGTCTCCAAGGTCCTTTGCAAGGGGCTCCTCTGTGTGACCTCTTTCTCTCTGAATGACAATTCCATGTCATAGCTGTTCCAGCACAGATTTTTTAGATGCCCTTTTCTCTCTCCCAAAAACAAGGCTCCGGGATCCCACAGCTCTCTGCACACAACACTGAAGAGACAGACTGATATTACTTTATGGTTCTCACATGGTCTCTTGCCCTTTAGAGCTTCAGGAAAACTGCCCAGACTGAGACAACCTGGAGTTATAACTTTATTGTCACTATGTAGCACCTTGTGATCCTAGTATGTAGGCCAGGCCAAGCTTGATGACATGATATGAAGCTTGCACCCAGCCCTGAGGAGAAAACTGTATTGTACACCTAAAGACTCAGGAGCCTCTGTGGAAGGGGAGGGTGTGAAGAATGTAAGAGCAGAAGATGGGGAAAGGCTGTGATGTACCATCTTCCAAAAGCCACATAGCCATGGCCATGGTGAACCCACATTGATGGTAGCTGTTAAAACTCAGTCTACAGGGCAGCTTCATGGACAATGGTGATCTGTGACCTGAGGGAACATCCAGGGGGACCTGCAGAGGACTAATGAACAATGGGCAACCAAGAGGTTGGAGATTGGAGATCAGGGCAGAGAAAGAATCACACAGGAAGTCCTCATTGAAGCCTGTACACACCACACAAGACAAGGACCCAAATGTGGAAGAAAGGTTATAAGAGAGAGACATACAACAAGATGGGGAAGGAGACCAGGGAGTACATGTGATGTTATACACATGTGAACTTGTGTAAAATTATTAAATAGCCACGTTTGTAGGAAAAGAAGCAATGATTAGACAAATAGAAACTTCACTTAATTCTGAGAAAAATAAATGAGTTAGAATCCCCCTCTTTCTCTAGAATTGAAGATTGTCTCCTTTCAAGACTCCATAATGTCTGCCAATGCCTAAGAAGCTATGTGTCCCTGTTGCTCTCTCATTTTGGACCTTAAAGCTTAATGAGGATTAAAGTCCTTCAGAAAGTTAATTTGGCCTTAAGTCCTTTTTACCAATCTTTAGCAATTACTTTATTTTTAAAGCCTTTTTTATTCTTTTAGTGTTTCATACATGAATATAATGAATTTGTATGTCAGGCTTTAATCCACACTCCCATCCCTCTTCCTCTTTCCCTTTTCTACCTTTCTTCTTCCGTGTCAGTCTTCTTCCTATTTTCATGTCTTTTCCCATGTGCATCTCACAGAGTTTCATCTGGGTTCCCTTTGATGGTGTTTGCATGAAGTGTATGAGTGAGAATACATTGAGGAAAGCATTTTCCCTTCTTCTCCCATCAGCATTAACCCTCATCATAAGTGTAACAGTGGCATGCATGTCAAGAGCACAAATAACCTTCTGATTGAATTTAAATTATCAAATAGCCACGTTTGTGGCTGCATCTCTCCTCTGGAACTGCAAGCCAAATGAATTTTCTTTGCTCTCTTAAGCTTTAGATGTCACACAGATAACTTTATTACCACATTCAGCTGTTTTGTAGAGCCATCTTCTCAGTGAGAATAATATTGCTAGTACTGTAAATTAAGCCAAGAACCTATGAAAGGAAGAGACATAGACCCTAAGAGAGGGGATGCAAGTCATTAATGTTTAGCTGTAAAAACACTATATCAACCTGCCTTTTAAATAATTGTCATTATACCCTTAGAATTGAGTAGCACTTAGCACTCAACCTAGAAACAACCTTTAGTACTGTTAGCAACTTCCATATTGCCATCTGCCTGTAAACAAAGAAATGGAGTTCCAAGAGGATGTTGTTGCTATTAGGCTCTGTTTGAATGTAAATTGTCCTTCCACAGGCTTATGCATCTGTATCCTTAGCTGATATTAATGTTTGGAGAGTTATGGCTCCTTTAGGAGATGGACCCTCACTGGAGGAAAGCATATCACAGGGGGCAGGTCTTGAGGTTTCTTAGCTCTGCCCCGCTTCCACTAGAAGGCTGTTCTTGTAGCGTGTTCTTGAGTTTGCTGCTTGTTCTCTTCTGGCCATATGATAGACATGACCTAAATTACCTCCAGCTTTTACCACCTGCCAAGCCTTTTCTGCCATAATTGACTAGATCTCTCCTCTAGAACTGCAAGCCAAATAACTTTCCTTTGCCCTCTTAAGCTTCAGATGCCACACGGATAACTTTATTACCACATTCAGCTATTTTGTAGAGCCATCTTTTCAGTACTGGGGTGGAATTAAGTGTTAGGAGAATGTGGGGTTCTTAGTTTATCACAGGCACCAGTAAATAAATTCAAATGAAAACCCCTTGGAATCCCAGAGCTTCCAGAAACTTCCATATTTTCCTGGGCACGTCAAGTTCCTAATCATTCCCTACCTCAAACTTGAAGATGCTTGCCAGCAAACATTGCATGCCTGTCAGAGTGGTTGCTTCTTGATGAAAGGTGAGCTTTCAGTTATTTGGCTCTTGACTGATATATATCCCCAGTGTGATTGACAAATCTACCCAACATCCCATAAGTCCCAGCGTGAGCCTTTGCTAAGAAGTCCTGTCTGGATTGGTCCTTTCAGCCAGGCAGTTTAATAGCACTAACTGTCTTTACTCTGGAGAAGGCATAGTCTCGTGAGATTTGTAGTCTCATGAGATTTGTATGCTTAGCAGAAGGGAGGAGTCCAAGGAACCTCTCTGTATGGGGGATGAAAGTCTCTGTGGCACAATCATTGTCTGCTCCTCCTACAGATTCTCAATGGGTAGGAGGGCTTACTGAGGAGGAATGGGACCCAAGTTAAAATCCCCAGTATCCCTGTGGATGTCGATAACCTCAGCACTATGAGTTGGACACTGAGAGGATTTCTGAGGCTCACTGGCTGAAGCAAAACAAAACAAAACAAAAAAATAAATAAATAAACTCTAGGTTCTCTTAGACACATGCAGACTTGTGTATAACAGAGAGAGAGAGAGAAAGAGAGAGAGAAGAAGGACATGCTAATCAATGTTTTGAAGACATACAGGCACCTATAGATCTCTCTCTCTCTCTCACACACACACCGTGTGCTCCTCTGTCCTTTGTAGATCTACAGACAAATGTACATCTGTGCTAGAGAGAAAGGGAGAGAGGGAGAGAGAAAGAAAGAATATGAAAAAGCAGAGACACTAAATTGGCATCTTTTCATATCAAATCTTAACATAGACCAGAGTAATCAATTGGAATGAACTACCCTGTTCATGCACCCAGCTGGTCTATACTGCCATAACATTCCCATAAAGACAAAAGGAGTAGGTTTAATGCGCTCTCAAGAATTCTGGGTGAATGTATGATCCAAGAAAACAGAAGTATGTAAGATGTCAAGACTAGATACTCAGTAAAACAGCTTTGGTGTCTTACCTCATGGCATACTAACCTTGGGGCAAAAGGGTCCCTGTGTAGGTGGATACACAAAGGCATGCAGAGCAATCAGAACACAGGTAGGTTCTATAGCATATGTCTCACAGAGAGGCAACATCTTTCCCCAGTGTGAGCTTGAAGCACACCCCCAGTGTTCATGCCTAGATGCTCTCCTGTCTTGTTACCTAGAAACAAGTTGTGCCTAGTGACATTTTCCCACATTTGTGGAAGAGGAGAGGTGAATTATTTACAATTACTTCATTTGGTACCAGAGTGATTCATTACACAGGAGAGTTTCACTGAAACACACACACACGTGCCAAAATTGATTCCATAATTTATTTTTAGTGTATTGGGTACAAAAGCTATTAGCATGCACAGCGCAGCTGTCTCTCCTGCCAATGACAATGTATTAATATATGGCACAGCCAAGAAGGTTCAGTTATAAATATCTTGGCATGAAACCCAAACCTAAGTCATTTCTACTGCCCTGGGCAAGGTTCACATCATAATGGGGGAAAATGGGGGTGAATACATAAACCAGGACCATGAAACAGCATACAGAGCACTTGGGAGCTTTTAATTCTACAGGAACTCATTGAAGGTTGGTTGCATTATGCCAGATTATATGGGACATTGCATCTTCAGATTGAACAAAAGAAAGGGACTATTTTGTGCTCAGAGATACAGTTGATTAGTTGTTAGTTAGTTAGTTAGTTAGTTAGCTAGCAACATTTGCCTCAACTATTTATAGTTCTTCAGACTTCCAAATGCTGAAATGACAGGCATGTATAGACATGCTGCAATAGTGCAATATTTGGTGTGGAAATCAAGATCTCATGCATTCAAGCCAAATGCTCGGCCAATCCCTTCCCAATCCATCCATGGAAAGGCTTATTTACATCCCTGTTGGTGTTAATAATCACTAGGCATGCCAATTCATAAAATCCATTTCAAGGAAAAAAAGGGAAGGAGTTCCAGCAAGATGGGAGAGCCAGAGCATGTCAACCCAGACAGGCCTCTTTGACAAAAAAAAAAAAAAAAAAAAATTGCTTCTAACAGAAAGGCAATAAGGAAGACAGAAACAGAAGTGCTTTTCCTTCTTTGACCTGTGTTTTTGTATAAAGATAAGACTTAAGTTTTGCTTTACTGGACACCATTCTAGATACATATCCCAGAAAAGCAATGGTAAAATATTCAAAATCATTATTTTCTTCATTAGCATCTTCCTTTTGATTTGCCTTCCTATGTTTCATCCTTTGCCATGTTATCCCTCTACATAAACAGCATTCTTTCTGGAAAGTATTACTCAATCTGAACCAGACAGCTTAGTCATCAGTATGAAATATTTTCTGTGTTGTTTTCTCCCATGTGATGTGTATGGTCTCTACTCATGCATTTATTTTTTCCCTGTAAATCTGTATATAACTACAGGGAGTCAAAAAAACCACCAGTGTGGAAATCAGTATGGATGTTTCTCAGAAAGCTTAAAAGAAGAGGAACTCCATGTTTCCCAGATATACCAATTTTAGGCATATACCCAAAGATCTCCACATCCTCTGACAGATATACTTGTGTGTCCATATTCATGACTCATGTGTGTTAACATAGCACATTTATGCAGCTCTGGGATGGAGCCCAGGACTTCATGCATCCAACACAAGAGTTCTACCAACTGACCTACATCTCTACTTACACTAAGTTATCAAAAAAACACTGAAGGTTAATAACCAATGAACATACAAACATAAAGATCACAGAAAAGTGGGGGGCCACTCAGAAAGAACACAACAGCAAGGAAATAGAACCATTGAGATCTCCATTAATATGTGAATAGGTCATGAAACTATAGTAACTATCTATAAATCAGAGAAGTATTTTCTCTTCTTTGACATGTGTTTATGTATAAAGATATCATATATGGATTTCTTCCACCAGAAAAGAGAAATGAAAGTTTTGAAGTAGGATAGATAAAGCTGGAAGCTATTGCATTCAGAGAAGTCACCCAGGATCAAGTAATACATGGTCCCTCTCTTGTATTGATTCTAGTTTTAGCTCTTGTATATGTGTATGATGTATGGGAAACAGATCATGAAAATAGAAAGGAGGATATGAGATGGGGGAGAAGCTGTGAGAGCGGGAGAACATGTGTGACATGTAAGTGGACAATGAACTCCTTGGGGTAGAGAAGTAGAGGACAGGACTCTACAAGCTAAACCAGTGATCAGGGAAGACGACAGAAGGGCAAAAATCACCAAGATAAAATTAGGCTTAAAAAAGTCACAATGATGGGAAATTCATAGTCCCTATGGAGGAATAAGACAGATATAGATACAAATACTAGCTATTATGTGGCCTCCTAAACATGTCATTACACATATAATATAAAAGAGCTCCCAGCACTTGATCTAGAACCTGGTTTATGCAATGGAATGGCCAACAGGCAGAAAAGAGGTGACTATGCACTGCTCTCCCATAAACAAGATATCCAAGACACCCTCCAACCCAAGGCTCAGGGAACATTGTGGAAGAGGGGGTAGTAAGAACCTGGACTCAGATGGAATTGGGGTAGGGTAGAGGCAGAGATAGCTTAGAAGCTAAAGTCTCTGCCTCTCAGGTTCAGATTTTCAAGAAGCCTCATGAAAATGTCAGGTGAGTGTGGCATCCTAACCATCATTCTTGTTCTTGAAGGGGGAGCCTTGGAATCCCCAGAGCAAGTTGGCTACCAAACTAGTCTTAATGTCATCTCTGAGCCCAATTACAGACCCATGCTCAAATTATTAAGGTGAAAGAGCAATGGAGAATGATTTCTAACATCACCCTTAACCTTCAAACATACACACTCACATTAATTGCATATATACACCTCCACACTCACATATACCTACCTACATACAACACAGACACAAACATGCATATATATACCCTATGTACATATACACACAAACCTAAATTGTGGTGTTTCAATGAAATAAAAAGGTGACCTGCAAGATAATTCACTCACAAAAAAATAGCCCTTGGTATCAATACACCACACATTAGGATCAAAAGATTGAGAAGTTTCCTATTATCTAAAAATATAGTTCTTATTACAATACAAACATCCACTGGGGAGATTCTAACACTCCTTTTGCTAATCACACAACGTTTAAAATCCAATTAAATAATATTTTACCAACAAGAGAATTAATTTCTTTTACTATATATCTATTTGTACACTGCAGCTCATAGAAAAATCATAGAAAATCAAATCAAAATTTTACCTTGGAAGCAGCTAAAGGTGAATAATGTGCTGGTCCCAACATGGTTTTTATTACCTGTATGCCCCTCTGGCAGCAGAATCATGAAATTGGCTTTTATTACTTATTCATCACACCTAAAACAAAGAAGCTACTTAAGCAGATCAGGAATTTGCATGGAAACGTAGATTTGGAATTCTGGAGATGATTTCACCTGCAGGAGCAAGAGGAAGGCAGAGTTGAGGCTTGTTTGTGGTTTTGGAGTGATTTTCAGACCTTGGTCTATGCAATATATTGGGAAGACACATAACTACATATAAAAATCCAGCCTTGCTTGGCGAGATAGCTGAAGGTTAAAATTTTTGCCTAACAAACAAAAGAAGATGACTTTAGGTCCCCAGATCCACATAAAAATATTAGGTAAAATAAAATATCCCAAAACAATCCTTTAAAGAAATTGACCAAACATCTCAAAATACATATAGAAGCATGGGTTAGTTGCATGACTTTGATATTGTAAACAGTGCTGTTATGAACATGGTTGTGGACGTTCCATCGAGGTGAATATTTGCTGTATGGGGGATTATTCCCAAACGTGGAATAGCAGGGTCATATGACATTTCAATTTTCACTTCTATAAGAATCACCAGACGGCTTGCCAGAATGGTTGTTTAAGCCTGCATTCCCACCAGCTATGTAAGTGAGTTCCCCTCTCTCCACATAAAATGTCTAACAAATATCTTAAAAAATGCTCCACATCCCTAGCCATCAAGAAAATAAAATCACAACTTTTCTAAGATATCATCTCATCCTGGTCAGGATCCAAAAAACAAACAACACTGAATGTTGGAGAGGATGTGGAGAGAAGGGAACTCTCATACATTGCTGGTGGGAAAGCTACTACTCAGTAATCAAAAAAAGATGAATTAATGAAATTTGCTAAGAAATATATGGAATTAGAAAAAAATATATTGAGTGATCTATCCCATACCCAAAATTAAATACTTTATGTACTCCCTAGTAACTGGATTTAGTTACAAACCTACTTAATGATATATTCAAAGGTAAATCTCTGTAATACCCACTGTAATCTCAAAGGATTATACGAGGGAAGAGAAGGAGGAACTCAAAAGAAAGGAGATAGGGGAACACACTTCAGTAGAGAAAATAGGTCACTGTCAAGTATTGCATGTAAGTAGTAAGACATCTGGTGTAGCTCCCTAGGAACTGAACAGGTTTGATCTTACCAATCTTCTTCTCTCATGTATTTGGTCACAGAAAACAGAAAAATTATGACCACTCATACTTAGAGATGCCCCTAAGTATGATAGTGCTATGAAAATTAGGTAACAAAGAACATGCCATCTCCTACAGTTCACCATGCTGCAGTTCACCTGCATGGTTGCTGACTGTCATAGTTAGGCACAACTTGACAGATAAGGGTTTGAGTTCTGGGCACATTTGTAGAAAATTAATGGTTCAATTAATCCCAGAACAAACCTGCAGGGAATTTTCTGAATGATGGGGAAGGCTTAGTCCATGTTGAGTAGGACTAAGCCCTGGACAAGTGAATACTAAGAGCTGGTTGAGGAAGTTGGCATCCTTGTTTGCACTTGGCCAGACATGCTGGTCTGGCAAGTAAGGATCATCCCTCTCTCAACCATTTTGTAGTGATGCTGTGGCCAGTTCCCTTGGCCATGGTATTGGTGGATGGTTTCCCATCAAACTGGACTATGAACGAGACTATCAGTAAGAAAATAAATCCATTGTTCCCTTACGCCATTTGACGGTGATTTATCAACAACCATTCAGGCCAAATGCAACACGGATGAATCACCATCAAATGGCTTAAGTGATCAAGGGTTTATTGTCTCATGATAGAGTGGTTATAGTTCCTTGTCCAACTTTGCAGGAGAGCTCACACCACCAGGGTCAAAAAAACTGACCACACTATCTCTACATAATAGTGAAAGAGGGATGATCCTTATGTGCCAGACTAGCCAAGTGTATACAAAGATGCCAATGCTCTCAAAGAACTGTCTGTATTTTATTCTAGGGCCTAATTCTACCCACCATGAACTGGGCCCTCTCTATCAGCTAAACAATCTCTTGCAACCATTAATTCTCTACAAATGTGCCCAGAGCTCAAACCCCCAACTATCAAGTTGACACATGTGCCTAACTATGACACTCCACCTCTTGTCAACTTGACACAAAATCAAAGTACTCTTCAACCATAAATTTCAATCCTTATCCCAATAGTGTTAAAAGTTATCTTTAAAGTGTAAGTACATTTCATAGACAAATTTATGTTATCTCATTAAACTTCAATTCCAACATTTTAAAAGTTCAGTTTTTTAACCTCAAAGAGTGTATTAAATCAGAATAAGTTAAATACATTAAAATAAATAAAAGGTTAAAATAAAAGTATCTTGATGTAATAAGAAAACATTAAATTAAGATTAGAGTCTAGGAAATCAAATCCTTTACTTCAGTGTCCATCTTCTGTTGCTCATCATGTAGTCATGGAGGCTCAAAGATTCTTGGTATTCCCATTCCCTGTTTGCAGCTCAATGTTGTAGAAGCAGAATTCCTCTGAACTAGCTGAATCTCAATTCACAGCTGTCTTCAGCATACAGCCCATGGTTCTGGCATTTCCAACGCCACTACTGGTTCAGCTCTGCAGCTATAAGCTTTACCTTTTCATGTAGAAACTCTACACCTGCCACTTATTGCCAAGCTTTTGCTGCTCTCCATAAACCCCTTAATTGTACACCAAAACCAGTACCAAGTGGGACATGCTGGCAGGTTCTGCAGCAAGGTTGAAACATAGCTTGGTTCTCTTGAAATACAGCTGTATCGGGAGCTGGAGAGGTGGCTCAGGGGTTAAACCTCTGTCTTGCAGGCGGAAAGTCCTGAGTTCTGATCCTAGACCCCATGAATAGATGCCGGGCAGAAGCGGGGGTGGCCTGCGTTTCTGGTCCTGGTAGGGCGGAGCCTGTGAATCCTGGGGCAGAGTAAACATGGAGGAAGTAGAGGCAGTCCATGGTGATTCTACACACACACACACACACACACATACTTAATCACACATATATACACACATGCGCACACACACATACACGCACAATTGAATAAATAATAAAAAATTTAAAAAAAAAGAAATACAGCTGTATTAACTTTTGTGTTCTCGTTCTGGAAAAGCCTCTTTCTAGGCAGCCTAAATTTCCAAAGGGCAAAAAACAACTGCAACCTGGTCTTGTGGCCTCTGAAAAAATCCAGGTTTTCAAACCTTGGAATTGCCATTTAGTGGTGTTTATGTTTTCCATCATCTCAATCCAAAGCACTAAGTTTTTTTTTTTTAATGACTCTCATATCTACAACAGTAGCAGCTATTTTACTGTCTGCTCTCTCCTCATCGAAATCTTCAAGGCTGCCAACACAGCTTTCCTCCATCAAGCAAAGCAGTCCTTGTTCCCTTCATCACAAACTGGGCCCAAACAATCTATGACTCTCTCAGCACTGTCATTATCTAAATGGTCCATTAAACTTTGTTCAAATGTTTTTGCATCCATATAAATCTTCAAACATTTCCAAATATCTCTATCAAAAATGTTTGAAATCCTCAAAAGCCACACCCCACTTATCAGCAACACTCTACTTCTCTGGTACCAAATTCTGTTGCAGTTCACTTGGCTGGTTTCTGATAAATCCCCATCAAATGGCTTAAGGAATAAGGAGTTAATTTTCTAATGGTAGACTGGTTACAGTTCCTCATCCAACTTTGCAGAAGGCTCACACCAACGAGGGCTAAGAGAACTGGGCACACCATCTCTACATAATGGCTGAGAGAGGGGTGATCCTTACTTGTCAGACAAGTATGTCTGGTTAAGTGTACATAAGGATGTTGACTCTCTTAACCAGCTCTCTGTATTTTATTCCAGGGCCTACTTCCACCCATCATGGACTGGACCCTCCCCATCAGCTGGATAATTTCCCACAGATTTGCTCTGGCCTTAACCTAACAATTATTTCTCTACAAATGTGCCCAGAACTCAAACCCTCAACTATCAAGTTGACACCTGTTCCTAACTATGACACAGGTGATTGGTCAAAAGGAAGTCTGAAATAGATGCCCACTGTGTTGCTTTTTCTTGTTCCTGTGATAAAAATACCCTGGTTTAAAAAAAGTAAGGGCAGGGTACAAGGAGATCCAGGGAGGGGTGGAGGGAGGGAGGGGAATGGTATACTTATCAACTTTGTATGAGTGGAAGAAATAAAAAAAGATGCAATTGATAAAATAAATGTGAAATATAATTATTTTAATACAAAAAAACCGAGTTTGTGGGTGAAGAGTTTATTGTGGCTCCTAGTCCCTAATGAAGGGGAGACCCTGGAGGTATGAACTTGAAACAGCTGACCACACCACATCTGCTAGGAAGAAGAGAAAGAGATAATACTTGTTATTATCTGGTTTTCTTTGTTTTATGTAGCCCATAACCAAAGAACAAGAAATGAGGATTCCCACATTTAACATGAGTGTTCCTATCTCAAGTAACCCAATGAACACAATCTATCATAAAGTTTTCCATAGGCTAAGATACCCACAGAGAGAGAGATCATAGGCCTTGGAAGGAAACCAACTTCCTAATGCTATCAATACTTGATAATAAGCCACCATCTAAACACTTATCAATATACCCATAGAGCAAAGAAGCACTCAACAGTAAATCCAGAAGTAGCCATATGCAAAAGCAGAAGAACTACAACTGGCCAACGTATAAAGTATTTACATAAAAGTCAGTCCTAGGGCTGGAGAGGTGGCTCATGGATTAAGCCTCTGCTTTGCAGGCAGAAGGTCCCGAGTTCGGATCCTAGACCCCATGTAGAGAGACGCTGGGCAGAAGCGGGGGTGGCCTGGATTTCTGGTCCTGGTAAGGCAGAGCCTGTGAATCCTGGGGCAGAGTAAACAAGGAGGAGGTGGAGGCAGCCCATGCTGGTTCCCTAATTCGTCCGTGGTTCTACATACACACACATTCATACACACGCGCGCACACACACATACACATCTCACAAGCTTCAGGAGCAACCCGACTTGTGGGTTTGGTTTATTTCCTCAGCCTTATAAGTTTCATGCACTTCCATGCACAATTGAATTAAAAAAGAAAAGTCAGTCATAATGAGGACATCTAAACCACCTCACATTCAAAGTACAGGGAACTTTGCTGGAGAGGATATTAAAAAGGTTAGAGCCTGAAGACAGAGGGAGATTATGTCAGACTATAGCCCCTATTCCTATCAGAGCTTTCATACCATAGAAGCCAAAGAAACACTGTATACATTCATGTGTACACGTGCTCATAGATGTGTAAAATAGCTGCCCTAGTGACACTTTACCATGGAAAAAAGAAGATCCTATGAGACACAATTATACCCTGAAAGACCATATGGGATTGGACCCAAAGAAAATAAAAGGGCATCCTGTATACCCTACATGCTACACACTGTTGAACCACATATACCCTAACAGACAAGCATTAATAAGTACAGGTGTCTTGAATAGGACCCAGTGGTTGATACATGTAGAGAGATGAAAAGGAGGGAGGCTTTTGCCTGGGCCCTGTCCCGGACATCAGCCCCTTCCCTCCTCTCGCCCATGAGCTGCTGCCCCTCCCCCTGTCCCTTCCCTCTCCCCACCCCGCCAGGATCCAGGTCCCAGATGACTCCTCCCAGCCCCCCACCAGGTGCCCCCCCTGTCCCAATGGTATCCAGGCGGCCTCCAGCTTTACCTACGCCCAGCCCAGGACCCCAGCCCCTTTCTTATGGCCGGTGCCTCCGCCAGACAGGACTTGCTCACATTCCTCCATTCTTTGAGCTTGGGTGGGCCCTAAGCCAAGTTCCAGGTCCCAGAATTCTGCCATCAACATCAGACCCTCTGGCTCTTCCGGCCCACTGGGGACCTACTCATGTGGTCCAGGGAAGACACACTGCTACTCAGAATTCAATAGAGTCCAAAGGAAACTCAAGCAAAATTCTAAGGGACAAAGACCATACATCTGGAGACCTCTACAATCATCCTATCATGTGGAAGAGATTCTCCACATCCAGCCCAAAGATAAGTAAACCTTTTTTTTCACCTTACTGATCCTTTATAGTATCAATTGCTGTAGATCAACTTCTCCTTATAGCCACCCCAAAAACATACAACTCCAGGGAGTACACCACTTACCCTCACATATCACCAAGATACTAAATCACAAAAGTGTACTACCATACTAATATTCACCGCTTGTCTACTTAACCTGACTTAACTGATGTACTAACAGCTTAATAGCCTAATCTAGGAAATTTCAATAGCAATAGACAAACATAACCAATCCAAGGAAAGCACTAGTAATAACTGGCAAGTGTAATAATACAAACTAAATCAGTTCAGTCAAAAAGCACACAGAAACTGAAAGGTCCTAATTGTGCATGGAAGTGCATGAAACTTATAAGGCTGAGGAAATAAACCAAACTGAAAGGGCAAAACAACAATGCCCAAGTCAAAGTGCAGATCCATGAGAAACGAAACCCAAAAAGACCAATTTCCCACCGAAAGAATTAACCCCATAATGATGGATTCCAACCAGAACAAATTCAAAGAAAATAGCGAAGAAAGCGAGACCCAACATAACGACTTTCAGAGTATGATCATTACCATGATTAATACTATGAAACAGAAAATCCTGGAAGAGTTAAACAACCTTATCAACCACTTTGAACAGGAACACAACAGGCACTTGGAGGAGTTGAGAAAAACAGTTCAAGAAACAAAAATAGGTATAAAGCAGTTAAAACAGTCTCAGGCAGAGTTTAAAATTGAACTAATAGACAAGTTATCTTCAACCCAAAACTCAACAGAGAGTCTTATCAGCAGAACAAATGAGGCAGAAAATAGAATTTCAGATCTTGAAGACAAAGTGGGAGAATTAACCAGCTCAATGGAAGAGATTGTTAAAGCCAAAAGATACTGGAGAGAAACATTCAAGAGATATGTGACACCCTGAAGAAGACAAACATGCATATTCATGGAATACCAGAACAAGAATCCCAAAATACAACACCTGAGGAAATATTTCAAATCACCATAAATGAAAACTTCCCATAACTAAAGAATGAGAGGCCCACCCAAAAACAAGAGGGATTTCACACTCCAAACAGATATGACCAAAATAGAAAATCGCCATGGCAAATAATAGTCAAAATACTCCACATTCAAGACAAAAAAAGGTGCTGAGAGCTTCAAGAGAAAAAAAGCAAGTCACCTTTAAAGGTAAACTTATTAGAATACCAAATGACTTCTCAATGGGAACAGTAAAAGCAAAAGCTTGAAGAGACATACTTCAAGTATTAAATGAGCAAAAATGCCAGCCCAGACTGATATACCCGGCAAAACTATCTGTCATGATTGAGGGAGAATGGAACGTTTTTCCAGCACAAAGACAACTTGAAGGGATACATGTCTACCAAACCAGGCCCTCAAAAAATGCTAGAAATGTTACTCAAGCTTGAAGAAAAGAACAAGCATATCTAGGAGGAAAGAAGGGAAGTATAATACCACCAAAACATAAATGTCAAAAAATACGCTTACAAAATCCACTAAACATAAAAAATGTCCAGAATTAAGAATAATTTCTCCATTATAACATTAAATGTCAATGGTATTAACTCACAGATTAAGAGACACAGATTACAAACTTTGATTAAAAACCACAATCCAACAATCTGCTGCTTTCTGAAAACTCATCTCACCACAAAAGATAGGCACATCCTAAAAATGAAAGGCTAGTCCAAAATATTGAAAGCTAATGGAACCAGGAAAGAGGCAAGGGTAGTAATTATGCTTTCAGACAAAGTGTACTTCAAACGTACTTCAAAGTGTACTTTCTCTCATAGCTTTTTCACTCCATTCATTCTGGGCATATAGGAAGAACAGTAATTTTTGTACATTTATTTTGTATCCTGCCACCCTGCTGAACTTCTCAATTAGTTCCAAAATATTGCAAGCTAATGGAACCAGGAAAGAGACAAGAGTAGCAATTATGCTTTCAGACAAAGTGTACTTCAAACGTCCTTCAAAGTGTATTTTCTCTCACGGCTTTTTCACTCCTTTCATTCTGGGCATATAGGAAGGACTAATTTTTGTACATTTATTATGTATCCTGCCACCCTGCTGAACTTCTCAAAATCACAGATGGATACTACATTTTAATCACAGGTACAATTCACCAGGAAGACTTCACAATACTGAACATATATGCACCCAATACGGGCCCCTCCACATTCATTAAGAAAGCCCTACAGCGTCTAAAGCAAGAAATCAACCCCCAAATGATAATTCTTGGGGACTTCAACACTGCCCTCTCAATATGGGTAGATCAACAGGTCAAAAACTTAACAGAGACACTTTGGAACTTAATCAATGGACCTTGCTGATCTCTATCGAACTTTTCATCCCCGTACCAAAGAATACACATTTTTCTCAGCAGCACATGGAACTTTCTCCAAAATAGATCACATATTGGACCACCAAATGAATCTCTGCATATACAAGAAAGTTGAAATTCTAGCCTGTGCCCTATCAGACCACCACGGTCTAAAGCTGGACATCCACAACACAACAAACAACAGAAAATACACTAACTCCTGGAAACTTAAAACTATGATACTGAATGAGAACTGGATTCAGGAGGAAATTCAAGATTTCCTGAAAGCAAATGATAATGAAAAAAAAATGATAATGAAAATACAACTTATCAAAATCTCTGGGACACAATGAAAGCTGTCCTAAGAGGTAAGTTCATAGCTCTTAATGCCTACATCAAAAAAATGGAAACATCAGAAATAAATAACTTAACAATAGCTTAAAGCTTTAGAAAAAGTACAGCAATCTGATCCCAAAAGTAGTCAAAGAGAGAAGATTAGAAAAGAGGAGATTAGCAAAATAAGGGGAGAAATATCTGACATCGAGATTAGGAAAATGATAGAGAAAATCAAGCAGTCAAAAAGATGGTTCTTTGAAAAAAATCAATAAGATAGATACACCCCTAACTAAATTAACCAAAAGCAAGAGAGAGAAAGCCCAAGTTAAAATAATTAGAAATGAAAATGGAATTATCAATACTGATACCCAAAAAATCTAGAGAATTATAACATCATATTGCAAAAACTTATACTCTTGTGAAATTTGACAACACAAAAGAGATGGATGAATTCCTAAGTAAACACGACTTACCTAAATTGAATCAGAAAGTTGTGAATTATTTAAATAATCCTATAAAATATAAGGAAATTGAGGACGTAATCTCAAATCTTCCCACAAAAAATGTCCTGTACCAGATGGATTCAGCACAGAGTTCTACCAGACATTTAAGGAGTTAATAACACCAATACTCCTTAAACTGTTCCATCAAATAGCAAAGGAAGGAACACTGCCAAATTCTTTCTATGAAGCTAGTATCATTTTAATCCCAAAACCTAATAAAGATTCACTTAAAAAAGAAAACTATAGACTGATCTGTCTGATGAACACAGATGCAAAGATTCTCAACAAAGTCTTAGCAAATCGGATTCGAAACATATCAAAAAGATCATTCACGGGGACCAAGTAGGCTTTATCCCTGGCATACAAGGTTGGTTCAACATACGCAAATCAATAAATGTAATTCATCATATAAACCAGTCCAAAGTCCAAGACCACATGATACTCTCGATAGATGCAGAAAATGCTTTTGACAACGATCCAACAGCCTTTTATGATCAAAACGCTACAGACAGTAGGAATGGAAGGAACCTTTATCAATATAATAAAAGCTGTATACAACAAGCCCACAGCAAGGATTATGCTTAATGGGGAAAAACTGGAAGCATTCCCACTTTGATCAGGAACTAGACAAGGCTTTCCACTCTCACCACTTCAATATTCAATATTGTACTTGAAGTCTTAGCTGAAGCCATAAGACAAGAAAGGGGCATAAAAGGGATTCAAATCGGCAAGGAAGAAGTCAAGCTATGCCTATTTGCAGATGACATGATCTTATACTTGAGTGATCCCAAAAACTCTACCAGGAAACTCCTGGAACTATTTGAGAAGTTCAGGGTGGCAGGATACAAAATAAATGTACAAAAATTACTGTCCTTCCTATATGCCCAGAATGAAAGGAGTGAAAAAGCCGTGAGAGAAATAATCCCATTTACTGTAGCCCCTAAAAAAATGAAATACCTTGGTATAAACCTAACCAAGGAGGTAAAAGACCTTTACAATGAAAACTTTAAAGCCCTAAAGAAAGAAATAGCAGAAGACACCAGAAGGTGTAAAGACCTCCCATGTTCCTGGATTGGCAGAATCAACATCGTAAAAATGACCATTCTATCAAAGGCAATATACAAATTCAATGCTATACTAATTGAAATCCCAGAGCAATTCTTTAAAGAAGTGAGCCAAACAATCTCAAAATTCATATGGAGGCACAAAAGACCCAGGATGGCAAAGACAATCCTCAGTAACAAAAACACAGCTGGAGGTATCACCATACCAAACCTTAGTCTATACTACAAATCCATAGTTGTAAAAACAGCCTCTTACAGGCTCCAAAATAGACACACAGATCAATGGATAAGGGTTGAAGACCCAGATATAAGCCCACAAACTTACAACCATTTGGTCTTTGACAAAGGGACCCAAAAAATACAATGGAAATGGAACAGTACCTTCAACAAATGTTGCTGGGAAAACTGGATCTCCACATGCAGAAGATTAAAACTGGACCAGTACTTGTCACCATGTACAAGAATTAATTCCAAATGGATCAAGGACCTTGATATAAGTCCAGAGACTATACAAATCATAGTTGAAAGAGTAGGGAACTCGCGCGAGCTGATTGGGCTAGGCCAATAGTTCCTAAACAGACATCCAATGGCACAGTCACTGCTACCAACTCTTAGCAGTTGGGATCTTGTGAAATTAAAGAGCTTCTGTTTAGATAAAGAGATTGTAACACGAGCTCAAAGGCAACCCACAGAATCCGAGAAAATCTTCACTAACCACATATGTGATAGAGCTCTATTATCCAGAGTGCCCAAAAAATTAGAAAACTAAACACGAAGGAAACTAATGGCCCAATTAAAAAATGGGCCCTGCAAGTGATTGACAGCCAAAATAGTGTTCCTATGCCTAAGGGGAACAAAGGAAAGGGTTCAGGGAAGTGGCGCAGGATCCTTTTACGTCATCCTAGAGGAGGACCCAGAGGAGAGTTTGGTGTGCACATTTAAAGGATTCTCCGGGGATTGGGGGTGGGGGGGAGAGGCACTGGGGGTGAGGGGAGGGTGAGGGGGGGGAGGCAGAGGAGGGAGGGAACCGGTGTACCTATTAAGTTTGTATGAGCCGAGATAATAAAAAATGTTTAAAAACAAAAACAAAAACAAAAATGGGCCCTGGAACTTAAAAGAAATTTTACTAGGGATGAAATTAAAATGGCTAACAAATATCTTAAAAAATGCTCCACTTCCTTAGCCATCAGGGAAATGCAAATCAAAACTTCCCTGGGATATTATCACACCCAGGTCAGGATGCCAAAAATCCACAATACAAACACCAAATGCTGGAGAGGATGTGGAGAGAGGGGAACTCTCCTAAATTGCTGGTGAGAATGCAGGCTCATACAACCACTCTGGCGAGCTGTCTGGAGATTCTTAAAGAAATTATGACCCTACTATTCCACTTTTGGGAATAACACCACATAGAGCAAAAATTCACCTCGATAGCACAAGCACGACCATGTTCATAGCAGCACTGTTTACAATAGCAAAGTCTTGGAATCAAGCCAAATATCCAACAGTTGATGAGTGGATAAGGAAAATGCGGTACATCTATACAATGGAGTACTACTTAGCCATCAAAAATAATGAATTACTGGAATTTGCTGGGAAATGGATGCTATTAGAAACAATTATATCAAGTGATGTATCCCAGACCCAGAAAATTAAGTGCTTTATGTACTCTCTAATAGGTGGCTCCTAGTACCAAACCCACCCAGCCCACCTAGAGACACTCAAAGATAAATCTCTATAATATCCACAGTAATTGCAAGGATTATGAACAGAAGGGATGGAGTAGGAGGGCCACACTAGAAACAAGGAGAGAGGAGACCATGTTACAGCAGAGAAAATAGGCCTCCATCAAGGACTGCAAGTAAGTAATGAGACATCTGGTTAAGTTCACAGACTTTCATTTCTGATCATTTACAACTGAGGGGGTATGATCTCACCAGAAGGGGAGGGCATATAGTCTGGCAGATAAAAAGTAACCATTTTGCAAATGGGTGATTGACCCCTCCCTCACTGCCGTTTCCCACTTTTATTACATATACCTTTGTATGTATTCTTATAACAAGACTCTAGTTTCACAGCTTTTTATCTCTGTTCAGGGGGTGACATCCAATACCCATCAGAATGGAGTGAAGGGCATTGCAGGAGCAGCAAAACTGCAAAAGAAAATCAACAAGCCATAATCCAGAACTTCAGAGACTCTATATCAACCACCTAGAACTAGGCCAGACTAATCTCTCCTCATCCTGAAGCTCAGGGACATTTGCGGAATAGGGGGAGGGAATACTGTAAAAGCACAAGTATGGGAGGAACAATGATATGCAAGATACTCCACATAAGTTAAAGCCAAAGCAATCATAATTGGACTTTGCATGCCCTGTGCATTGTCCAATACACTATTGACCCCACAAAGTCTAGCGTTTGCTAAAGGCACCAAGATCCTTGGAGGCAAGGGATTGACAGCCACAGTAGTATTCCTACTTAAGGGGAACACAGGAAAGGGTTCAAGGAAATGCCACTGGGTCCTTGTATGTCATCGAGAGGAAGGCCCAGAGGAGAGTCAGGCATGCACATTAAAGTATCCTCCGGTGATTGGGGGGAAGGCATTGGGAGATGGGGAAGGAGGGTGAGGGGAGGAGGAAGAGGAGGGAGGGTCAGGGAGAGGAGAGAGGGAGGGAACCATATACCTATTAAGTTTGTATGAGTGGAAATAATAATAAAAAATAAAAAAAGAAAAAGAGGAAGGAATACAAGATGTAAAGAAGAGTGAGTGGGATGGTATTGAAGATGGGGTGGGGGTAGGCAGAGGTTAATGAAAATCCACAAACCCATTGTTAACATGAAACAAAGTTTAAGAAACAGATTTTCCGAAGCCTAAATAATCCCTCACAGGTGCTTATGAACACCAGTGATTTAGGGTAATTCCAAATCCTGCCAAACTAATAACTAACACTCAAACATGGTCACCGTTGGAATAAGAAATCAAATATGTGTGTTCCTTGGTAAGGATAACTATTCACTGGTGGGTCATCTGTGTTATATAGTGTTTTGTTAGTTCCTGTAGAAAGCATGAGAATGTGTGTGTGCAGAGGTGACAGATCACTTACCCTGTGTGTTTCCTGCTCTGCTACCAGACTTTGCTCCACCTATACAAAGCCCCAAATGTCAGGCACACAGAGTCATGCACACTCATTAACATACAGAGTTGAACATACTCTGATAAACAGCCGCCAGGCATAAGATGCACATATAATTATACATACACTCACACACAAAGTGATATGTGACCTCCATGATCATATATACTTTCATACAAAAAGACAAAATGCAAGAGTTGTGAGGCTTTCCTGAGGAGAGCTCAGACAGATTGGACAGCAGAATGAAAGAATGATTCTAAAGATTATTTTAGTAAGTCAGCTATTGTATTGGGGCTACCTAGAGGAGCATAGGTAAACAGTTACTTGCAACTGCCAACTTAGACACAGCCATGTCACCAGAGTATGTGTGACTACCCATGAAAGCTATGACCTGACAAGCATCTAGGGCAGTTCAGCCAGCAGAAGGTCTCTTCTTCCAACAACCATTTTGTTGATGGAAGCTTGAGAGAGACCTCAATAGTCTGCCTGTATGTTGCCAATAACTTACAATCAAAGAGCTTAGGGGAGCAAGGAGTTTATTTTCTTACTTAGGATTGTCCATTTTAATTCACAACCAGCTGGGTATGAGATCTCATACCAATCCAAACAGCTTACAGAAGTAGCCATATTACCTACACATGGATTTCTGAGAGAGGGGCACACCTCACTTTCCAGAGAAAAAAAGCTGCCAAAATTTGTTGAAGAATCCAAAATACTGAATCAGCTCCCTCCACGTTATCCACCTGCCCAGGCAATGATCCTACCAATGCTGGGTTTGTCTTCTTCCCACATCAATCAGATAATCTCTGTCCAGCTTCCTCAGGACTTGCTTCAACCATCAATTAACAGACAATGTGCCGAAGGCTCAATACTCAGTTGTCAAGCTGACACATGTCTAGCATGGATCTTTTGAATCTCACAAGCTTCAGGAGCAATCCGTCTTGTGGCTTTAGTTTATTTCCTCAGCCTTATAAGTTTCATGCACTTCCTCAGTCTTCTTCATCCCTCTAGGAGGTCATGTTCTTACTAGATTAAATAGCCACACAATGCAAGCATTTACAAATTCTGATGTCTATTCATGCAAACTTCATTGGGTGTCAAGAATGCTACCTTCTCTCAGTCAAGAACAACTAGTTATTACAGTGGGTAAAATGATGTTGTGTGTCACACACACACACATACACACACACACACACACACACACACACACACACAATTACTTCTTTGGCTCCAAAATTCATCACTTATTCCCATAGTTTATTGTTACCTCATTGATGAAGTATTAAGAGTTGCTTCATTAGTTGTCATGCATACTAAAGAATGTTCCAGGAATGGGAGGGAGGAAGCACTGGGAGAAATGGAGGGAAGAGGGAAGGGAAGGGAAAAAGGGGGAGGGAGAAAGAGGATTCAGGGAGGGGTGGATGGAGGGAGGGGAATGGGGTACTTATCAACATTCTATGAGTGGAAGAAATAACAAAAAAGGAGTTGCTTCATTGAGAATTGGGTGAAGAATATGCAAATGAATCACCATCCACTAGTTAAGAGTTAAGGGATAAATGTTAAATTAACTAACAACTGCTAATGGGGCAAGGTTATGGGACCCAGGACATGGCCACTATAGCCAACTCACAATACTTCTGACATCACAGAATAGTCTGAGGAAGCAGAAGCTCACAGCAGAGTAAAGTGAGAAGGTTCTGAGCTTGTCTGTGGTCTCTTGAAGGTAACTAGAAATACATTCACACATTGGTTAGATGAATACTTACAGGTAGCAGTCGCTAGGCAGCTCTATGTGCTAAAAGCAAATAATGTATCAAAATCACAAGGGTTCTTATTGCCTATGACTAGTTTTTGAATAAATGTCAGACCACAGTGCATAAAGCCAAAATGCAATAATATATCTTTCAGGGTTAGGGGGTCATTAGAAACAAGCAGATGCCATGAAGAAGGAGTACATGAAGGGGTAATTGATAATTCATGGTAGATATGGCTGTATTAGCTTAAGGGTGCAATGATTGAATGGGAAACTAGATGGATAAGAAAGAAGCATGGAATATAAGAACACAGAAGATGTATTTTTGGCACAGGGGCCAGGGTGCTGATGCAAGAAAGTATGGAGAAGCCAGAAATACTGAAGAGTGTGTTCAGGAGTAATGAATCAGAAAGGAGCATGGCATAAAAATGGACTTAGGAGGAGACAAGCCTTAGGCTAGACTTTATTACTTAGACTCTAATCAGAAGGATGGATAGGTATCCATAGGTTGGTTTTGGTCTATTACAACGACCTAGTTTGTTTATTTAGAAGGCCATTCCAGGTACTGGGTGGGACATGGGTTAGATGGCATTGTGGAGAAACCAGAAAGACATGACAGGCTGATCACACCCACTCCACTCAAGTATAGACATGAAACAATGGATAAGCCATGGATTAGCCATGTACTTGTGAAGAGAGATGAAAATGTTCCACTGAACAGGATATAGAATGGCAGGGGTCACAGTTACTCTTTCTGCTGTTGTGACACAGCACTTGAGTCATGTAGGCTAGGTTTTCATTGGCCATGTATCCTTGTTTAACCCCAACAATGTTGAAGGAGGTAGAAAAGAAGGCTCTCTAGGCTTGCGGGTTACTAGGCTAGCTCTTGATTCAATGAAATGCCCAGTCTCAAACGACTAAAGAGGAGAGTGATAGAATAAGACACTCTGTCACTCTATGCCCTTCTCTGCCCTCTGTGCCTATATGTGCCTGTGGATAGGTGGGTAAAATCACACATCATCTAATACACATATATACACACACACACACACACATACACACACACACACACACAGAGGATTATCTCTTCTACTATTTTGGAAGAATGTCTTGGTAGTGAAACTAGATTTCTTGAAGGGGGGATGTCTTGCATTCCAGAGTCAAAGATTGAAGCCAGAACATATGGAGAGGTTAAGCAGGATTTATTGAGAAGAGAAAAGGGAAGAAATTTTCAGAAACTTGGTTTAAGAGGGATAAGAAGGAAGCCATAGGTTAGCACTAAGATAGGAGAGAGCATTATTAGAGCAAAGAAGATAGTCTAAGGTCAGATAGAACAGAATATATAACTGCATAGCAGGAGGAGAGCAGGGGGAGAGAGACAGAGAGAGATGTTAGGTGGATCTATGTTCTTTTATAGTATTGGACTTGCTAAGGAATGACTCAGGAGTTACTAGGGAAATGAGATAGTAAAGCCTGGAGTTATGGTGGGGTTGTCTTTATATGCCTGATTATGTCAGATCAAAAATAGTTCTATTACCAGGAGTGTACAGAGTGCTTCTTACTGTATCTCTTATTTCCTTTCTCAGGCTCGTTACATGTCAACTTATCATCTTACTTCCTGGAGAGGCTCAAGTCTGATTTTTAAAAATTTTTTTTATTATTATTTATTCAACTGTGCGCATGTGCGTGCGCATGTACGTGTGTATGTGCGCGCGCGCGCGTGTGTGTGTGTGTGTGTGTGTGTGTGTGTGTCTGTGTGTATGTGTAGAACCACGGACGAATTCGCGAACCACCATGGACGCCTCCACCTCCTTCTGCCCCGGGATTCACAGGCTCTGCCCTACCAGGACCAGAAGCGCAGGCCGCCCCCCGCTTCCGCCTGGCGTGTATTCGTGGGATCTGGGATCCGAACTCAGGACCTTCCACCTGCAAGGCGGAGGCTTAACCCCTGAGCCACCTCTCCAGCCCAAGTCTGATTTTTATTTCCAATACATGTGTCACCTCCAACTCACAGAATATATCGTGTACATTCTGCTATTGTAAAGTCATTTCCTGCTGCCTATTTTGGATTCAGAGATTTGAAGCAATTGAGTTTTTTCTTTTTTTTTAAATCAGCTTTTCACATAAAGGCAGTTTGCTGTGTTTGAGATTTGGTCCATTGTGGAAAGGAAGATGCACTCTGCACAAACATATTGAAATTATTGCTGTGGATGGAAGTGTGAGGTATATACATCAGTCAGAGATTATCAGAATGTGAAAAAAACCCACAATGCTGCATTGTGGGCATAAGGGTGACTTAATTACACTCTGTGACTTATTTTCCTCCAGCAAGATGCCACCTCCTAAAGGTGCCACAATCTTCCCAAACATTAGCAGCGTAAACTAAGAAACCCACAAGTCTATGGGGGGCGAGGGGTAATTCATATTCAAACCGAGACCAAGACAAAAAAGTTAAGAGGAGAAGAGAAAGGAGGGAGAGGCAAGAGGAGGGAGGGGGAGAACAAAGAACAAAGAGGAGGTTAGAGTAAGATAAAGAGAAAGGAGGAAGAGGAGAAGAAGGAAAGAATCTTCGGATATATATTAACAAATGTCCAGGAATGGGAGAATAGGAAGAAAGGAACTACATTGGGAGAGAAGATACCAGCAAAGATGAGGTCATGATTGTTGAAATTGCTTTTTTGTTGCTGTGAGATGATACTTGAGCACAACATAAGGGAGAAAGGAGATACTTACTTGGCTTACTGTTACAGAGAGGAGACATAGTCCATTAGGATGGGACATTAGCAGAAGGCATGCTGGGGGTCAGAAGCAACTCAAGTTACATATGCAGAGCAAAAGAGCAAGCAGAAGATTGCAAAAGCAGACTACTAGCAGAAACAGGGTAGGACTACCCATATTCAAGCCCCCCAATTTGTAATGTGCCATCCTCCAGCCAGACTCCCGAGGCCACAATCTTCCTAAACGTTAGCATCAGGAAAGCACCATAAGCAGCAAGAGGTAAATACAAGTCTTCACCTATTGCTTCAAAGGACAGACAGAATAGTTTGTGCACACTAGTAAACCTAGAGTGCTCATGCAACTTCTAGCAGGAGAGCAATGCAAGGATCTTGAAAAGATCTGTGTAAAGTACCATAGCCAGGCTGATAACATGCCAATTTCCATGTGTCATCCATCCAACAGCTGGCTGGGTTACCATCTGACATTCTCTGGAAGCTAAATTAATAAACCATCACTGAACCCAGTAATGAGGGGGAGCATCGTGTCTCCAGTACCCACTTTAGGTTTGAGGCAGGGAACCATGCAAAGTCCCCAGGAACATTGTGTTAAGAAATGATTTTGTCTTTGACCTGATGCTGCCACAGCAAGAAAATGCACAACCCAGGCCCTGACTCACCATTTGCTTTGGACCTATTATTCAGAAAAAAATTCAACTCTTTCTGTAATGTGATAAAGATAATTTGTACAAGTAATTTTCAGATGACAGAAATGGCTTTCATACACTTTTCACATACATACACACACATACCAAAATATACATGCATTACATTAAGCCAATATATGCGTGATTATTTATGAGACAGCGAAAGAGAAAGAGAGACTGACAGACAAAGGAGGGTCATGTGTGCATGCCAGGGCACACAGATGGAGTTAGAGAATAGCCTTCAGAAGTCAATTCTTTCCTTCCATTATGTTGGTATCTGGGTGTGAAGCTCAGGTTGCCAGTTGTGCAAGTTAGTGCCTAACCTGCTAACCTATCTCGCCTTTCAAGAACCTTTTAGATGCCTCAGTTGTCATTCCTAAAATTAATATTTTATCCTTTCTGCTGTGAACAGTTGTTTTATTCTTTCTTCTGTATTTAGGGGTGTATTTATTTCCCACATGTATGTGGGTGCTGTAGAGTATGTGTTTGTGTATGTGTATGGTGTGAATGCACATCTGTGTGGAGTTCTGAGATTGCTGTTAGAAATCATGTTCACTGGATCGTCTACCTTATTCTTTTTGAAACAGGATCTCTAATCAAACTCAGAGTACATCAATAGCACTCATCTGGCCAGCCAGCTTGCTCTGGAGATTCCAAGTCTGAGGATCAAATTACAAGTGAGCCCTTCTATCTCTGAGCCATCTCTCCAGTCTAAAGCACTGTTTTGGGTGGTTGTACCCACTTAGCCAGTGTTTTATCCTACTGGCCATCATCCTTTCCTGAACAATTTCCAAATATCATAACTCCAATTTTCCTCTACCTTACCTGTCTGTATAGAAATATTACAGAATATTTATGCCATAATCCCTCCCCCCAATACTTACCTATAGCATTGTCGTTCCTCCTAACATCCTCAATCCAACTACTCAACACTTGATAGATACATGTGGATATCTGCAAGGTAAGTCAAAGTTAACACATCCCAGGAAACAGTGTTAGCAACATATCCATTGTGTACTTGTTGCAATTAGCCTGCCTGGTTGCTGATAAATGACTTAAGGTAACAAGGAGTTTACTTTCCTATGACAGTCTAGTTACAGTTCTCAGTCCACATCTTGATGAGAAAGCATGCACTAACACCAGGCCTAGGAAACTAGCCGCACTATCTCTACATTGTGGCTGAGAGAAGGTCAATCCTTGCCAGATCAGTATGTCTGGCCAAGTATACACAAGATGCTAACTCTCTCAACCAGCTTTACATATTTTACTCCAGGGCTTAATCCCACCCATTTGGGATTTCCCCCTCAGCCAGACAATTTCCTTCAGGTTTGCTCTGGGTTTAACAGTCAAGTTGACACCTGTGCCTAACTATGACACTCTACCCCTTGTCAACTTGACACAAAAACATAGCACTTTTAAACTATAATCTTCAATTCTTTTTCCCATAGATGTTAGATATCTTAAAAATATAAATATATTTCATAGACAAATTTAAAGTGTTATCTCATTAAAACTTCAGCTCCAACATTTTAAAAGTTCAAAGTTTCTTAACCTTAAGAGTCTTGAGTCAGAATAAGTTCAATACTGTAAAACAGATAAAACATTAAAACAGAAGGATCTTGAAACAATAAGAAAATATTAAAAAGATCTAAGTTCAGCAAATCAAATACCACATCCTTTATTTTAATGTCCTTCTTCTGTTGCTCATTACATAATCACAGTGGCTCAAAGATTCAAGGCATTCCCAGTTCCTATTTGCAGCTCAAAGTTGTAAAAGCAGAGGTCCTGTGAACCAGGCTATATCTGCACTCACATTTGTCCTTAGCATATATAACATGGTTCTGGCATCTCCAACAACATTCTGAGGTCACTTCTGCACCTATAAGCTTCACCTTTCCTTGCAGGACTCTACCTGCCACTTGGTGTCAAGCTTTGGCTACTTTCCATAAACCTCATACTCCTACACCAAAACCAATATCACCTGAGTGATGCTGGCACATTCTAAAGTGAAGCTGAAACATAGCTTGATCCACTCAAGCCACAGCTATACTGTTTCATTTGCTGACTCTGGAAAAGCCTCTTTCTAAGCAACCAAACTTCCAAAGAGCAAAAAATGACTTTAACTTGGGCTTATGGCCCCTGAAGGAATCTGGTTTTCAAATCACAAAATTGTCATATGGTGGTATTCATGTTTTCCACTGTCTGAGTGCAAGCACTAGGTTTTCTTTCACTAGTGTTTGTTTCTCCAACAATTTGGCAGCAATTATTTGGCTGCCTTCCCTTTCCTCAAGCAAATCTTCAAGGCTGCCAACATAGCTCTCCTCTATCAAGCAAAGCAGTCCCTCATCTCTAAATTCAGCTTTACCAAAGTCCTTGTTCCCCTCATCACAAACTGGATCCAAACAATTCATAACTCTCTCGGTATTTTTATTTCCCAAATGGCCCATTAAACTCTGAAGAATGGTATTTGTAACACACAAAGTCAGAATCTTCAAACATTTCAAACTTTGTTCAGCAAAAACATTCAAAAGCTACAAAATACACATAGTCATATTTATTAGCAACACCCCACTTCCCAGGTACCAAATTCTGTTACAGTTAGGCTGCCTGGTTGCTGATAAATGACATCAAATGGCTTAAAGAAACAAAGAGTTTACTTTCTTATGATAGCCTGGTTATAATCTGTACTCTAGCTTGACAGGAGAGTCTGTGCCAACACCAGGGCCAAGGGAATTGACCACATCATTTCTATATAATGACAGACAAGCATGTCTGGCCAAGTAAACACAAGGGTGCTAACTCTCTCATCCATCTCTCTGTATTTTATTCCAGGGCTTAATCCCACCCACCAAAAGCTGGACCTTCCCCTTCAGCCAGACAATCTCCTGCAGGTTTGCTTTGGGCTTAACACAACCACTATTTTGCCACAAATGTACCCAGAGCTTCAAACCTCAGTAGTCAAGTTGACATTTGTGCTCTACTATGACAGTACTCAACCATTTATATTTGATTTTTCTCTTTCCCTTTTCCCATGCAATTGACTAAATACCTTTTCCAATTTTACAATGAAATCATTTTCTTCTCATGGCAAATCTACTTTTTTTGCGGTAATGGTGTTTCAATGCACCATTGTGACTATTGTGACCTTCTCTCTCGCTCTTCCCCAAGTCTTCTCAGCTACCTATAATTTGTGAATCTTGAATGTCATATACTCATTATTTAAATGATTCAATATCACTTCCTTTGTACAACCTCTCAAGGATTTAGGAGAGGGAGTTGCTCAGTGGTTAGAGCACTTGCTGCCTAAACAAGAAATTTGAAATTCAGATCTCTAGATTACATGTATCACAGTTAGATACAGATCTCAACTTAACAATTGAGGTCTGTGAGTTCTGGGCACATTTGTAAAGAATTAGCCATTGAATCACCTGAGCAAGCCTGCAGAAGATTTTTCTAATCAATGGTCCAGTCCATGTTTGTTGGGACTAGCCCCTAGGTAGGTGAATAAGTTGGAGGGAGTTGGTTGAAGATATTGGCATCTTCTGCATACTTGTCCAGACCTTCTGGTCTTTCATGTAAAGTTTGTCCCTCTCTCAGCAATCCTGCAGTATATGGATATGGTGTGGCTGACTCACTTGGCTCTTAGTGTTTGTATGAGCTTTTCTATCAAGCTAGATGAAGAATTGTAGCTAAGAATCATAAGCAAAAATAAAACCCCTCATTCCCATTAGCCATTTGGTCATGAATTTATTGAAAAAAAATGCAGAGTACCAGCTACACAAAGTAAGTTTCTAGGTAGATATGGTAGCCCACCAGAATTCTGTTCTATTAAGACTGAAACTGGGAATCATCAGACCAAATTGGCTAGCAAGACTAACCCTATTGGCAAACTCTGGACTTTATTAGAGACCCTATCTCAAATAATAATGATAATAATATTTGGGCTTTCATATGTACACACACATACACACACACACATACACATTTTAGTGGCTAGGATTCAGCAGTCCCCATCAATAATCTTTGCTTTCTTTTGGAGCATGAGAAGATGAAGGCCAGAACCTTATGTGGGCTGAACAGGGGCTCTACCTCTGAGCAACCTCCCCAGCCACAGACAACCACTCTTCAAAGGCAAGTGTGACTCTGTCCTCCACCAGAAAAAAGTCTTGCACAACTGGCCCATCCATTCCTCTCTGAACTCATTCCCTAACCCTGTCACACTACTTAGAATATTTCAAGTACACAGCTAAAGTGTGACTTTCTCAAACACCCAACACTCACTTCTGTCTACATCTTCCTTCACTGGTTACAAACTCTGGCTGGATCATATCCCTGAATATCTTTGTTTAGCAAAGTCCTTCATGTCTTTCAGATTTCAGAATTCATACTCAAATAAAGCCAGTCTTGAAGCAACTGAAAGCTGCCATCTGCCTACCTATCACCAAAACAAACCCAGCACTCTTTTTTTTGGAGTACTTATCACATACTAATTATTTTCCTTTGAATAAATCTTCTTGCATCTCCTAGTCCTATGTTTTACAAATGACAAGCACATTTCATTAATTTGATTTCAAGATTAAAGAGGTTAATACATCTTATATGCTTAGAGCAATATCCACATGAGTAACCATAGATTGGCTTACACAGGACAGCAGATAAATGTTGACTTGCAGGTATTAATTACAATATTCCTTGGGCTATGAAGCAATATAATCACTAATCATAATTAGGTCATAATTCTGTGATGTTTTAACTACATCTGAGTGTGTGTACCTGTGGAAGTCCAAGGGGTGACATCAGGAATCATCCTAGATTACTCCACCTCCTTATTAACTTTCTCTAGGATTTCACAAGTTCCATCTTCCAGGTTTGGAATGCAAGTTGCCATCATGCTTAACTGACACTTTTATGTGGATTTGAAATCTGTACTCGAGTTCTATTGTTTTCAAGGCAAAGGCTTATCTCCTGAGTCATCTCTCCATCTCTGTTATCCACATTTTATCTTCCAAGTCTCATTTGCTTTGAACACTCAGAGTCTGTTGCCAAATCCCCCTACAGGGCCAGCAGGGGGAAGAGGGGAAATGGTGGGGCCTCGTGGGTGCAAGGTGAATAGGTGAGCCAGTGATCGGGGTCACCACCCAGACCTCGGGAGTCAGATGAGAAGCAGCATGCAGACGACAAGTTGGCTGCAGACTCAACTTTACTCAGGAAGTATTTGGGCTTATGTAGGGTTGGGGTCCAATCAAGTGTGGCCACCCCTCTGCTCAGGGTAGAGGGAGAGCAGCCACCAATCAATTATCTGTTTACTAGGTGTCCAGGTTAGATGGCTGCTTCCCATTGGTTGTTCATCCCTCTTTCCCATTGATTGTTCATCTCTCTGCCCATTTGTTCATCCCTCCACCCTGGTTGTCATTCCTCTGCCTGTATGGTTCCTTTTCAGGCTTATCTGTAGCCAGACCTCCTGGATTGATTCAGAAGCCTGGGCTAGGGCCTCCCTGAATCAGTAGTGCCACAAGAGTCGAGTCACCAAAGCCTTCCCACCCAAGCAGTGCTTCGCTCCCCAGAGCTTTAATTCTATTGCCAGCACTTTATAGCTTAAACACACTGCATGATGACACTGGAATGACAGTATTCTCTTGTGATTCTAGCACTTGCTGACATGAAAACAACAGGCCATTGTGGGGTACACAGTGAGTTCCAGATCAGCCTGTGCTTTAGTTTCATAACTCACTCTTGCTATAAAATGCCCAACTCAAGCAACTTAGGGTAAGAGGAGATTTTATGCAATTCACAATTCCAGGCCACACAGCCTGACAGGGTGGGAGAGTCACAGCATCAGGAGCAAGGGGGAGCTAGTCCCTTGGCATCACAGTTAAGAGCAGAGGGCATGGACCAGTGCTACCCTTTTGCCAGTATCCAACTCCCTTCCTCCTTGTATTCAGGACTCAAGTCCAGCCAACAGCAATACTCACACCGGACAGCTTTCCCACCTAAGTGAAGGCAATCAGGAAAATCTATATACTGCCTAGAAGCTATAACCCTCAAGTACTGAGTTGATGGCAAACCATCATAACCGCACTTACACAGGAGATCATCCTACCCAGTGGCACTCTAGCATTCTTGCTTATGTCCCTAGGAGACATCTACACACTTTTATACTCAATATTTAATGCAGATGATAGAAGTAGGGTGTAGGAGGAACGAATCAGGCAGGCTAGTATTGACTGTATAGGCCGCATGCGCAAATGCAACTTCCCCAAGCTAGAACCTGCTTCCATGCCTCATGCTGACATCAAACTGCCTGGCTGAGAGGACCAACCTGTACAGGATGACACAGAAAAAAGCCTCATGCTGGGACTTATGGGATTTTGGGTGGGATATACAGGCTGCCCCATACTTATAATGAAGGAGCCTGCAAACCTGTGAGCCTGCTTTGCCACTCGCCTGACTTCCGGAGTCTGTGTCAATGACTTTGCGTCTGCTTATCCCTATCCCCAAGGGTCTCTGTGGGACCCCAAGACTGCTACATCTGGTGCCCCAACAAGAAGCTTCCACAGCGGCACTTTCCCCCTCACGGCACCAGTGTCAAGTTCTGTGCCCCCTTTGGCAGTTTTTGGTAAGCTGGCCCCTTTGTGTTTAATGTTCTTTACCTTTGTGAGATGTGAGCATGAAGGTCCTTTTCCGTTTCTCTATGTTTGTCTGTCCATGGATAGACAGGTACACATTTTGCTTCTGGTTCACCTGGCATCTCCACATAAGGGTTGACCCCCCCCAGGAGACAGAACCCAAGAGTGGTCTCCCGATTGCCCTCCTCCTCCAGTGACACAGTGTGAGCATACAGCCATGGCCTAAGATCCACAGAAGTCCCCCACCAAGCACAAGTCTTTTGGGTCCAATATATTTCTTGTCTTGTGTGTTCCTCTTTAGTCTTGTCTCTGTTCTTTAAAAAAGTGGGCAACCTCCCCTTACACTGTAAGGAGCCCCAGATACATATCTTAAAATCTCTCCCAGAGACTAGAGGCCTAGAGGTTAGATCTGCTGGCCTAGAGAAAGTTTGGAATGAGGATGCAGTTTTAGCACCTTGGATCCCCCCAGAGAATATGTGGGAACCAGACTATGGATAAGAATGTTTTCCTTGATAGATGTTTTTCATAATTAAGCTAAGATGCTGGCTTAACTAATGTGAGGTCTTGTTTTAAATAAGGTTTTCCTAAATGTTAATCCACCTTTAATAATACTTTCAAGGGTAACTTTAAAATAGTTACTGGCAGGGCTGGAGAGGTGGCTCAGGGGTTAAGCCTCCGCCTTGCAGGCGGAAGGTCCCGAGTTCGGATCCCAGATCCCACGTATAGACGCCAGACGGAAGCGGGGGCAGCCTGCGCTTCTGGTCCTGGTAGGGCAGAGCCTGTGAATCCCGGGGCAGAAGGAGGTGGAGGCGTCCATGGTGGTTCGCGAATTCGTCCGTGGTTCTACACACACACACACACACACACAGACGCGCGCGCACATACACACAGTTGAATAAATAATAATAATAAAATAAATAAATAAATAAATAAATAAATAGTTACTGGCAAATTGAACAGTTGCCGGTAAAATGTTTATGTTTTATGTTCTGTGTTTACATGTGTTTCTCGTGTCTGTGGCCAGTTCAACTTTTTTTTTCACTTCTGTTGTTTGCTGATATAAAAATTTTGGCATGCCATTTTTAAATTCATGTATGCATACTTAAAAATAAGAACAAAAAATTTTAGTAACATCTAAGGCCTTAAATAGTTATACTTCTATATTGATCACAATTGTTTTTCTGATAGAGTGTAAGATTTCTTTCATGAAAAATTTTCTCACTTGGTTTTGATCTTTAATGGGACTACAAATGAAAATATCATTGTGTTCTTAAAGATTTTTCCATGTGTTCCCAAAATAACAAAGCCACTATGATATTGCTTGATCAAACTTGCTCATTCCTCTGACTTCTTTTATAGAATTTTATCCCATCAAATCTAGTAACCAAGAAAGTATAATGGTCTTCTAAAAAGTTTATTAGAATTTCTTCTTTCCTGATATGCATGCACTCCCTTTCTTGGGGACAAATCTGCTTTCTAACTACATGCTCCCATGTATACATGGGAATTCAGGCCTGCACTTTAGTCAGACCCCATTCCTTTGAAACAAAGGACAAATGCCTGACCCAGCTTAATCTGTTTTCAGGAAATTCTAAGTGCATTTGGATCAATTCAAGTTTATGTTTCCTTTTTCCTTGCAAGATTTTGACCTAAGTTACTTAGAGTTTCTCTGAGGATCCATCTGCCTAAGGGGATAGATAAAATACTAGTGGGATGCCCAAGCTGACAAACCTGAAATTCCCTTCCCTGCAGGCAAAGAAAAAAATGCTTTAATAGTGTCCTGAGCATTGCTCTTTCTGGCCCCTAAGAGGGAAGTCCAGGATGCCTTATGCCTCCTGCCTGCCAATATTAACGGCACCTAGAATGTTTCAAACTATCCTTTGACATATCAAAATTAACTGGACTAAAGTTCAAATTATTACTGTTGTGTCCTGTGAGCAGCCATGTTGGGATGGGTCTCTCAAGATCTTTGGAATTCCTGAAGTTTATCGTGCACTGCTGGAAACACCCTGAGGGAACACTATTGCTGAGGAACTGAGTTGAGTCCTCACAGAGATAAGATAGCCAACTTCCCTATATAGGGATTATGGAAATGAGCTCTCCATATTCAACAAACAAATTGATGTCTAGCTTCACCGGGTCTAAGGACAACTGGGTTGGGCCCAAGGGGAAATAACCAAAGAAAAAAAAAAGCCAGTTTTCCTGGGCTTGCCTAGGTACACAGATATACCTGGCCCTGGCAGCCACCTTTGGTGCCCTAGCCCTTCATTGCCCTCTAGTTCTATGAGTCCATTTTAGTCCATGTCTGCTTCTCATGGATTTCATTAGTGTTTTTATGCTTATGCTTCTCATAAGTTAGCTCATAATTTTTTCAGGTAGTTCAATATTCTTAAAAGACAAATTTTTGAAGATAACTTACAGATATTGAGGACTTTCTTGCAACATTAGTTAGGTTAAAAACATTATGATTTATAAATAGCTTTTTTATAGAACTGTTATTACCACATATAAATAGTGTAATAGAGATTGTACAGACCTTAAAAATTATAGCTAGTAGTGTAATTAAAGAATAATTTAAGACACTACAATGGGGACAAATAAAATGGGAAAAGCTTTGAGTGAGTTGTCATCATTAATGAGTATTTCTATTTCTTTTCCAAAGAGAAAAAGTGTGTTATCTGCCATCTTTAACATTTTGATTTATTAGTTTTTGCTTGTGTGGCTTTAAAGTTTTCAAGTCATTCCTAGCTTAAATCAAGTTACAATATTGGTTCACAGATGTGCCATACATTTATCCTCCTGGGTGTAATGTACTGAAAAGTTAGTTTTTGTCCTTTTCCTTGCCTATTGGGTCTCCAACATTTCCAAGGCTCATGATTAACTTTCTCAGTACATCAAGGGGCCTTGGTCTCAGGTCTTCGATAATTACTCATCAACTTTGAGCCAACAGATAGAACATATTAACATGAGGTATGTGACTCCCCTGCCTGTAGATACTGGGTTTGAAACTAGAATCTGGAACAACTTTAAAAGGCTGTTTGATCCCTTTTAGATTGTAACGTGCTAAAATAGTTGTTCTTTTATTAATTATATAGCTTGTTTCCTTCAGCGCATCTGTCAGCAGTGCTCCATCAAGAAGACCACGCTAGAGGCATTTATGGCTCTTGAACATCCAAGCCCTGGCCCCTTAGAGATTTTTTTTTTTATTCAATTGTGCATGTGTGTGTGTGTATGTGTGTGTAGAACCACGGGCGAATTCGGGAGCCACCATGGATGCCTCCACCTCCTCCTTGTTTACTCTACCCCAGGATTCACAGACTCTGCCCTACCAGGACCAGAAATACAGGCCACCCCCGCTTGTGCCCGACATCTATACATGGAGTCTAGGATCCAAACTCATGTCCTTTTGCCTGTAAGGCAGAGACTTAACCCCTGAGCTACCTCTCAAGCCCCCAGAAATGTGGTTTGAGCTTGGATTGCAGAGATTTCTGAAGGACTTGGTTTAATCTACTATGCAAATATTCTGATATGCCTTCCAGAGGTGAAATCCTTTGAGGGCTGGCAACCAATGACGGGTAAGGATCCACACGAGGGTAGTCTCCTACCTAATGTAGCCACAAGTCCATTATGCTGGACCACCTCTGAGGCAGTGTCAACAAAGTCAGAGCAAAGAGCTCTGGCTCCTGCTGGCTATCAAAATAAATAAAAAGGATGGATATGTAGGAAGAATGGACCAGGTAAGCCTGTATTGTCTGTATGGGCTGTATGCACAAATGCAACTTCCCCAAGTTAGAACTTGCTGCAGTGCCTGGTGCTGATGTGAAACTGCCTGGCTGAGAGGACCAAGCCAGACAGGACAACACAACAAGAAACTTCATGCTGGGACTTATGGGATGTTGGGTGGGGTGTATAGGCTGCCCCATACTTAAAATAAAGGAGACTACAAGCCTGCAAGCCTGCTTTGCCACTACCCTGACTTCCAGAATCTGTGTCATTGACTTCACATCTGCTTATCCCTGCCCCCAAGGGTCTCCATGCCCGACACTCCTACAATAGGGCATAATGGTTACTCTTAACTATTGCTGGGAGAGAGCACCCAAAGTCATATAACTTAAGGGAAAAAGAGAAAAAAGGAGATTTATTCATCTTACATTTCCAGAGGGAAGATAAAGTCTTTCATGAAGAAGACATGGCTGGCTGACTGGAGGCACAGGCTAGAGACAGGCTATATCACACTCATCCCAGAGAGTAGTGGGAAGGAAAGTTCCTGGAATCTCTAGTGTCCTTCTTCTGTTCCGTGGCTCCTTTTATCTGATCCACTACTGGGAGGTTCCAATAAAATCTATGGAGGTTCTGATGGGATCTAGAGCTGATATTTGTATTATCCAAATAATCTCTTCAGGTAGTCTCAGCTGGTCTTGCCAGGTGTGGGCTTAGATGATCTTAGTTAGTGCCAAGTGTGTCAAGTTGACACATCTAGAATAAAGATAAGTAAACCCACTTTTTACCATCCTGTTCCTTTCAATTATTAGTTACTGTACAGTAACTTTTCCATATACCCACCCACAAAACACACAACATCAGGGACTATACCACTCACCCTCATATATCACCAAGGTACTAAATCATAAAAGTGCACAAACATACTAATATTCACCCCCTGTCCACTCCCTGTACTAACTGTCTAATCGCCTCATTTAGAAATAACAATAACAGGGGCTGGAGAGGTGGCTCAGGGGTTAAGCCTCCGCCTTGCAGGCGGAAGGTCCTGAGTTTGGATCCCATATCCCATGTATACACGCCAGGCAGAAGCAGGGGCGGCCTGCGCTTCTGGCCCTGGTAGGGCGGAGCCTGTGAATCCCGGGGCAGAAGAAGGTGGAGGCATCCATGGTGGTTCGCAAATTCGTCCGTGGTTCTACACACACACACACACACACACACACAGACACACACACACATGCGCGTGCACATACACACGCACATGCCCACAGTTGAATAAATAATAATAATAAAAAAATTTTAAAAAAAGGAATAACAATAACAACAAGTGTAACCAACACCAAGGTAAACACTGGCAATAACTGCCTGAAAGTATGATACCACAAATTCAGTTCAGTCTAAAACACACAGAAATTGAAAGAAGTTCTTAAGAGATAAAACAACAATGCCTAAGTAAAAGTGCAAATCCATGAGAAACAAAACCCAAGAAAACAAATTTCCTATCAAAAGAAATAACCCCATAATGATAGACCTCAACCAGAACAAATCCACAGAAAATAGTCAAGAAAGCATGACCCAAGATAATGACTTTTAAAGCATGATCATTACCAGGATCTATATGACGAAAGAAGACGCCAGGGAGGAGTTAAATAACCACATGAAACACTTTGAAGAGGAATACAACAGACACTTGGAGGAGATGAGAAAAACAGCTCAAGAAACAAAAATAGGCTTTAAGCAGTTAAAACAGTCTCAGGCAGAGTTTAAAGCTGAACTAAAAAACAAGTTATCCTCAACCCAAAACTCAACAGAGAGTCTTATCAGCAGAACAAATGAAGCAGAAAATAGAATATCAGATCTTGAAGACAAAGTGGTAGTATTAACCAGCTCAATGGAATAGGTTGTTAAAACCAAAAAGATACTTGAGAGAAATATTCAAGAGTTATGGGAAACCCTGAAGAAGCCTAATATGCGCACACATGAAATACCAGAGCTAGAATCCCAAAATACCACACCTGAGGAAATTTTCCAACTAACATCAAGGAAAACTTTCCTCATCCAAAAAAAGAAAGGCCCCTCCATGTACAAGAGACATTCCACACCCCAAACATATATGACCAAAATAGAAACTAGCCATGGCAACTAATAGTTAAAACACTCCGCATTCAAAACCAAGAAATGGTGCTGAGAGCTTCAAAGGAAAAAAAAATTACTTTAGAACCTATTAAAATACAAAATGACTGGAAACAATAAAAGCAAGAATGAGCAAAAATGTCTATTCAAGCTGATATACCCCGCAAATCTATCTGTCCTGATTGAGGGGGAAAGAAAAGTTTTCCATTACAAAGAAAACTTGAAGGTGTATGTGTCTCCCAAACCAGGCCTCCAAAAATTGCTAGAAAAAGTATTCAAGCTTTAAGATAAGAATAAGCACATCCAGAAGGAAAGAAGGGAAGTATAATACCACCAAAACCACTAAACATAAAAAATGTCCAGAATTAAAAGTAATTCCTCCATTATAACATAAAATGTCAATGGAATTAACTTACTAAACAAGAGACAGATTACAAACTTGCATTATAAATCATAACCCATCAATCTGCTGCCTTCGAGAAACAAATCTCACCACAAAAGACAGATAAATCCTAAAAATAAAAGGCTGGTCCAAAATTCTGCAAGCTAATGGAACCAGGAAACAGACAGGGTAGCCATTATGCTATCAGACAAAGTGGACTTCAAACCAAAAAAAATCACAAGAGACCCAGATGGATTTTAGCCACAAGTACAATTCACTGGAAGACTTCACAATACTGAACATATATGCGCCCAATAATGGCCCCTCCACATTCAATAAGCAAACCCTACAGTGTCTAAAGTGAGACATCGACATTCGAATGATAATTCTTTGAGATTTAAACACCGCCCTCTCAAGATGGGATAGATCAACAGGTCAAAAGCTTAACAGAGACACTTTGGAACTTAATCAGACCCTTACTGAAATGGACTGTAAAGAACTCTATCGAATTTTTCATACACGCACCAAAGAATACACATTTTTCTCACCAGCACATGGAACTTCTCAAAAATAGTCAACATAGTGGGCCACAAAACAAATCTCCACATATATAGGAGTGTTGAAATACTAGCCTGTACCCTGTCAGACCACCATGGTCTAAAGGTTGACATCAACAACACAACAAATAATAGAAAATACACTAACTCCTGGAAACTAACACTATGATTATGAATGAGAATTAGATCCTGGAAGAAATTACAAATGATATTCAAGATTTCCTGAAAGTGAATGATAATGAAAAGACAATTTACCAAAATCTTTGGGACACAATGAAAGCTGTTCTAAGAGATAAGTTCATACCTCTTAATGCCTACATCAAAAAAATGGAAACATCACAAATAAATAACAACACAGTTTAAAGCTTTAGAGACACTAGAGCAAATTGATCCCAAAAGCAGTAGAAGAGAGGAGATTAGCAAAATAAGGGGATAAATATCTGAAATTGAGATAAGGAAAATGATACAGAGAATCAACCAGTCAAAAAGCTGGTTCCTTGAAAAAATCAATGTTTGATAAATCCCTAGCTAAATTAACCAAAATCAAGAGAGAGAAGACACAAATTAACAAAACTAGAAATGAAAATGTAGTTATAATTATTGATGCCCAAGAAATGCAGAGAATTATAATGTCATATTTCAAAAACTTATACTCTGTGAAATTTGACAACATAAAAGAAATGAATGAATTCTTAAGTAATCACAACTTACCTAAATTGAATCAGGAAGTTGTGAATTATAGAAATAATCCTATAACAAATGAGGAAATTGATGAAGTAATCTCGAATCTACCCACTAAAAAATGTCCTAGACCAGATGGATTCAGCACAGAGTTCTACCAGACATTTAAGAAGCTAATAACAACAATACTCCTTAAAATGTTCCATCAAATTGTAAAGGAAGGAACACTACCAAAGTCTTTCTTTGAAGCTAATATCATTGTAATCCCCAAACCTAATAAATAAGTAGGCTTTATCCCAGGCTCATAAGATTGGTTCAAAATATGCAAATCAAAAAAATGTAGTTCACCATAAAAACCAGTCCAAAATTCAATACCTCATGATACTCTTGAAAGATGCAGAAAAAGCTTTTGAGAAGATTCAACAGCCTTTTTTCATCAAAATCCTAGAGACAGTTGGAATGGAAGGAACCTTTGTCAATATAATAAAACCTGTATACAACTAACTAGGATTATACTCAATGGGAAAAAACTTGAAGCATTCCCGCTTGGATCAGGAACTAGACAAGGCTGTCCACTTTCACCACTTCTCTTCAGTATTGTACTTGAAGTCTTAGCTGAAGCCATAACACAAGAAAGGGAGATAAAAGGGATTCAAATTGGTAAATAATAAGTGAAGTTATCTGTATTTGCAGATGACATGATCATATACCTCAATGATTCTAAAAACTCCACCAGGAAATTCCTCTAACTAATACAGGGGTTCACCAGAGTGGAAGGATACAAAATAAATATACAAAAATCAGTGGCCTTCCTATATGCCCAGAATGAAAGAAGTAAAAAAGCCCTGAGAGAAACAATCCCATTTACTATAACCCCTAAAAAAATGAAATACCTTAGTATAAACCTAACCAAGGAAGTAAGAGGCCTTTACAATGAAAACTTTAAAACCTTAACGAAAGAAATTACAGAAGAAACCAGAAGGTGGAAAGACCTCTCATGTTCCTGGATTTGCAGAATCAATATAAAAATGAGCATCCTACCAAAAGCAATATACAGATTCAATGCTATACCAATTAAAATCCCAAAGTAATTCTTTAAAGAGGTTGATCAGATAATCTCAAAACTCATTTGGAGGTACAAAATACCTAGGATAGCAAAAGAAATCCTGACTAAAAAAAATGCTGGAGGTATCATCATACTAAACTTTAGTCTATACTACAAATCTGTAGTTATAAAAACAGCCTGGTACTGGCTCCAAATAGATCAATGGATAAGGGTTGAAGACCCAGATATAAGCCCACACAATTACAGACATTTGATCTTTGACAAATGGGCCCAAAAAATCCAATGGAAAAAGAAAAGCATCTTCAACAAATGGTAATGGCAAAACTGAATGTCCACATGCATAAGATTAAAATTGGACCCATACTTGTCACCATGTACAAGACTTAATTCCAAATGGATCAAGGACCTCGATAGAAGGCCAGAGACTATAAAAACCTTAGTTGAAAGGGTAGCGAACACCCTTGATCTGATTGGACTAGGCCAACAACAGTTCCTAATCTGAAATCCAATTGCACAGTCAATACAACCAACACTTAACACACGGGATCTTATGAAAAACCAAATGGTGATTCTTAAAAAAGTTAAAGACTGAAATGCTATATGACCCTGCTATTCCACTTTTAGGAAGAATCCCCCATACAGCAAAAGTTCACCTCAATAGCACTAACACGACCATGTTCATAGCACCGATGTTTATAATAGCAAAGTCATGGAAACTACCCAAATGCCCAACAGTTGATGAGTGGATAAGGAAAATGTGGTACATTTATACAATGGAATACTACTCAGCCAATAAAAATGATGAATTAATGAAATTTGCCAGCAAATGGATGAAATTAGAAAAGATAACATTGAGTCAAGTATCCCAGACACAGAAAATTAAGCACCCTATGTACTCCCTAATAGGTGGATCCTAGTACCAAACCCACTTAGTGACACACTCAAAGATAAATCTATAATACCTACAGTAATTGGAAAGATTATAAGCAGGGAGGGAAGGGAAAGGAAGGTTCCGCCAGAAGCAAGGGTAGAGGAGATCATGCTACAGCAGAGACAATAGACCACCATCAAAGACTCCAAGTAAGTAATGAGACATATGGTTAAGCTCAGACTTTCCTTCCTGGTCACTTGCATCAGATGGGGTATGATCTCACCAGACAGGGAAGACATAAAGTCTGGCACATAAATGATAACCTGCCTGCAAAAGGGAGACTGACACCCCCTCCCTGTAGTCGCCTCGTCTTATTCCATCTACCTTTGAATCTACTCTTATAATAAGACTCTATTTTAACAGCCTTTTATCTCTGCCCAGGAGGTGACATCCAATACCCATCAGGATGGAGCCAAGGGTGGTGCAGGAGCAGCAAAACTGAAAAAAAAAATCAACGAACCATAATTTGGAAAATCAGAAACTCTACATCAATCACCTGGAACAAGGCCAGCCTAATCTCTCAACATCCTAAAGCTCAGGGAAATATGGGGAAGAGGAGCCAGTAAGAATCTAAAAATGGGGAGGAGCAACGATATGCAATATACTCCATACAAGTTAGGGCAGAAGTAATGAAGACAGGAATTTGCATGACCTGCACAATGAACCCAGAAAGTTTAGTACGAATCACAGGCACTAGGATCCTTAGAGGCAAGGGACTAACAGCCACAATAGTGTTCCTATGCTAAAGGGGAACACAAAAAAGAGCTCTAGGCAATGCTACTGAATCCTTACACCTCAGAGAGAAGGGCCCAGAGGGAAGTTTGATAGACATATTAAAGGATGTTCCAGTAATGTGGGGGGGAAGTAAGCAGAAAAGGAGAGAAGAAGGAGTGGGGGGGGTCCAGAGATGGGAGGAGAGAGGAAGGGGAATTGGATACTTATCACCTTTGTAGGAGTGGGGGAAAAAAGGGAAAGCCACTAAACAAAAAGTATACAGAATTAAAAGTAATTTTTCCATTATAACATGAAATGTCAATGGAATTAACAAACCAATTAAGAGACAGATTACAAACTTGGATTAAAAATCATTGAACTGGTGCCTTGAGGAAACTCATCTCCCCACAAAGGATAGGCACATCCTAAAAATAAAAGGCTGGTGTAGCATCCACTACCTGTGGTGTGGCGTGTCTCTACTCACACACTCATTCACACAATTGCACAGCTTCTGGCTGTGAGGACAAAGAATAGCAGGTTCCGACCATCTCCACCTCCTCCTCAATCCCCCAGAGACTTGGCCACGGGACAGGGAGATTGTCAGAGGCAGATCTCAAGTTTATTGGGGGAGACAAATCAGCATATATAGACAAAAATACCACAAGGTGCCAATGGGCACTCAATTGTGTGAAAGGTTAACACAACCTTCAGGTACCACAGGTGAAGTCCAATGTCACTCAGCACAGAGGGCAGACCAATATCTGGAAGCCATTTAGGGCTTCCTGTAATGTGATCAGGGTTACCCCAGGACACTAGACCTCAGCGCCATCTTTAGTCCCTTGTGCTCGGCCATGCCCTGGTGCAAATCCTGGGTGGGTCAAACTTCTCCCCCTTTTTGTTTTAGTAGAGACTATATTTTACAATTAATTACGTTTGTCCAATGTCCCATCAGTCTCAGCATGAGCTTTCGCTGTTGTCCAGTCTGTTGGTCTTCTCAGTCAGGCAGGTTGGCATCAGTACCAGGCATGGCAGCAGGTAGCTAGGGGAAGTCGCATGAGGCTCATATGGGCAATACAGGCCTGCCTGGTCTGTCATTAGACCAAGGCTTCACAAGCTTCCAAGCTTGAATCGTGTCTCTGGGAGGGCCATGGCATGGATATCTGTAGCATGGTCCCATAGATGGAGCACTGTTGAGAGATATGCTAAGGAAACACTTAAGCAATATAGTTATTAAAAGAACAATTTCCACTAGATGTTAGGTCAAACCCAGATTGACTCCACCTTGCCAACCCTAGATATTGGTGTGGCCTTAGTCCCCCTTTTTATTTTAGAAATTGGGCCTTAAATTTGGTTGGGTATGGAGTCATCTAGCAGAGGGGGATGTCTTTTTTGGAATTTTAAAGACCTTCAAAGACCTTGAGAGACTCATCCCAGCACTTATTAGATGAGGATACCAGATTGCTTTCACACTCAACGTCCCATCTCAGCAGAAAGCAGCTAGAATGGTTCATATTTGGAGCTCTAAATCTGCCTAGTTTACCCTCTAACCTATTTGAGGATCCAGACTACTCAAGTGATAAGGGTTGATGACCATTCTGGCTGCTTCCTGTTGAGATGGGACATTGAGTGTGAAAGCAATCTGGTATCCTCATCTAATAAATGCTGGGATGGTCTAGAGGTCCTTGACAGATTGCTCTATTACTTTGAGGTCCCTATAAAAGAGACAAAATGCAGGTTAAACTTTTAAGATCTCACAAGGATTAAGCCATTGTAACCAGGAGGGCACATGGGATAAACCAAATAAGTTGAGTAATTTTACTGTGGGTACAGGAAAGAGTTAGTAAAGAAAACCTGTTACCTCATCTGGAATAGTCATAGTCTTAGTTTGGTGAAAAACTAAGAATTAATCTATACAATGAAGATCTTTTTTCTTTGGCAGTGGTGAATCTCTATGATCACATCTTAAAATCTCTTTAAAACAATGTGAACTGTCTATTTTGTTTTATTAAATGAGGGAATGTCTAAAAGTAGCATCATTAAGCATATAAGGAATCTCAGTAGTTACTTTGTGAGTGACTTATGAACCTGTCATTTTCCTGATCATTAACATTCTAGTAAAATCAAAGATTGACAAAAGCCTAGGAAGGAAGTTGAGCACCAGAATCTTTTGCTCCCTAGTCTAGAAACAAAGAGGCTTCTAATTTGGATGTTAAACTCAAGGTTCTCATGAGATGCTCAACCTGGCATTTTGGGCCTTTTTTTTTTTTTTTGCTGGATATCAGTAGCAAACTCCTTTTACACATCGGAGGTAAGCTAAGAGATTCAGGCCATTTTATTCATCCCCACCAGAGGGCTTGACCCCTGGGCCCTGGGTAATCTTCCTCTAGTGGAAATTCCCATGGTTGGGACATAAGCCACACGAAAGCTTCTTATGTTTGCAACCATCTCAAAGTGCCCAGTCTGGTCATATTCAAAGCATCTTTTTTATCTCTCCCCTGTCAGAAGGGGTCCTGGGTTGTCCAATTGGAGGTGCCTGTTAATTTTCTACCTATCTCCTTAGACAAATGTCAAGTTTTGATTTCTTTGTTTTGTGGCTCTTTCTCTTTTTTTTTCCTTTCTCCACATTAAGTCTTAGATCATTTATCCTATTTTAAAGCCCTTAAAATGGTCTAGAAATAAGTTTAAAAGGGGTTATCACTTGTTTTAGATGTAAACAAGGCATGTCCAAGAATATACTACAAGTTTAATCTCTTTCAGGTTGTTAGGACTAAGGATTTGCATTTTTTAGCTAGTCGCTGGATACAGGAAGAGGAAATCTCTCCTTTGGCTTTAGCTTAGTGGACCTGGACTTGGGGAAAGGATGCATGGCTCAGCAGAGTTCTGCTAAGCACTATTGTCATGGTTTGAAATGTGTCTCCCACAGTCTCATGTATTTGGCAATGTCATGGCACCTTGAGAGATGGAGCCTTGCTGAAGGATGGCAGTCACAAGGAGTGGGATTTGTCCCATTCTACCTCCAGGAGAAGTCTGTCTTTGCTTCAAACAGTCTGCAGTTCTCAGCTTCCAAGATGTCTGTGGTGACTTAGCCTCCTCCAGCTTTGGCTAGCCAGCCATGCCACCTCTGCTTTGAGAGACTGTCCCTTCTGTCTGCAACCATAAGCTGAATAAACCTCCCTTTCTCCCTTAAGTAGCTTGACTTTGAGTGTTCTCTCATAGCAATAGTTAACAGTAACTATTGCAGAAATTGGTACTGGGTAGTGGGGTATTGTTGTGAGATTAAGAACAGCTGGTTCCAAAATGTGAAGTTGTTTGTGAAGCTGAGAGAAGTTGGTATCCAGCAATATGGCCAATGTTGTGATTTGGCTAGTGTGCCTTTGGAACTGTTTGTTGGGAGAAATATGGAGAACTTTGGAACTATGTGCTGGGAAAGTCTTTGAGCTTGACGAAGAGGCCAAATGGGCCTTTCTCATGAGAGCTCAGAGAAGAGCAATGCTGTGAGAGATGCAGGCAGTAGAAGCCCAGCTTGTGATGGTCCAGAGGAGAACAGAGACTGAGTTTTCAACTGAAAAAGTGACACATGGATCCATATGTTGGCAGAGGGTTTAGTGAAGTTTTGCCCTCATCCTGAAAGCTTGCCTGAAATTAAGCTGGAGTGCTTGGCTAAGGAAATTTCAAAGCAATGTAGTCTTGACAATGTGATATGGCTACTTTTAGTTGTCTTCAGAGTTATGAAAAAGAGCAAAGAATCAGACTGGAAGAACAAAAACTGTAAGATCCAATGATGAAAAATACAATGGCAAACTTAAAGAGTTGAACCAGGAAGAAGCAGAGAACAAAATGACTGGTGAAGAGATTAGCTCCATTTGTAAATCAAAACCTGCTCTTAATTTGAATAATAGGAGAGGCCCTATCTTGAGGGCAAGATCCTCAGGGAAGGCTCCCACTCATAAGAATTCAAATTGTTTCAGAAGACTGGAGTTAAAGGGTGGAGTTCCAAAGCAAGAGTTGGTTTTTCTTACCAAACAACTGCCCAGGAGTAAAAGAGATAGTCAACATAGAGAAGCAAAATCAGCTGTGATTCAAGGGGGCCAGTCATCCATGTGGTTCTGGTTTTAGAGGCATCAGTGATGCAAGAGGGAGGAGATCATGGAATCCTCCTCCAAGATTTCAAAAATTGGCAGAGTCCAGGCAACATGAGGCAAGAAGCCTGCAGTTTAGAGGCCCAAGAAGAGCAGTTTGTGCTATGGAGTTAAAGCCTGTTTTGCCATTGAGAAGTAAAGATGTTAGAGATTCCAGACACAATGTGGGACACCTGCCAAGGAGAGCTGTATACCTCCTTGGGAGGAGTCAGCTCAAGAGACCAACATATTCTATGGGCAGCTGCATTGGAGGGGTAGAACCAAAGCCCTTTGTAACTGAGATGATTTCAACAAGATGATCGCCTGTTGTACTTGGAGCTACAAGATTTGGGGTTTGTCCTGCTGGTTTTTGGTTTTTTTATGGACCGATCTTTCCTGGATATGCCCCTATTCCTTCCTTTTGGAATGGGAATGTTTATGTTGGAAGTATATAAACTTATATTTTGATTTTTATAGGAGGCTTTGGACTTTGGACTTTTGGACTGTTGGGACTACTGTTGTAGTCTATGAAGACTTTTAAAGTTGGCTTGAGTATAGTTTGCATAATGAGATGCCAATGAGTCTGTGGGGGCCAGGGGTGGTGTGTCATGGTTTGAAATGTGTTCCCCATAGTCTCATGTGTTTGGCAAGGTCATGGCACCTTGAGAGGTGGAGCCTTGCTGAAGGAAGGTAGTCACAAGGGGTGGGCCTTGAGGTGGATTAGTCCCACCCTACCTCCAGAAGAAGTCTGCCTTTGCTGCAAGCAGTCTGCAGCTCTCAGCTTCCAAGATGTCTGCAGTGACTTAGCCTCCTCCAGCTTTGGCTAGACAGCCATGCTGCCTCTGCTTTGAGAGACTGTACCTTCCCTTTGGAACCATAAGCTGAATAAACATCCCTTTCTCCCTTAACTTGATTGACTTTGGGTGCTCTCTCACAGCAACAGTTAAGAGTAACCATTACAACTATATAAACCCAGTGACTAGATTCTAATCTGAACCCACTCTAGATTGTGTGTTATTTCCATGGAAATGCAGAACTGGCCCAATTAAATCCCATGGCTTGAAGGGATTCCGTTGTGGGGAGCACAGATGTAGTAGGTTTCCCACCTCAGGCCTACATTTACTTACACATTCACACAGAAGTTAATACATTTTTTTCCAGATTTTAATAGTGCCCTTTTTTCTCCCCTCTCAGGAGAAGCCTGTTTGAGACACAGACACACACATACACACACGCGCGAGCGAGCACATACACACACACATGTACACAGTTGAATAAAAAAAAAAAAGTTAAAAAAAAAAAAAAAAAAGATGGCATCTGTTGGGTGGGGCCTGCTTCTGAGCAGAGCTCTGCTTGGGCCGCTGCAGGCCCTAGTCTCAGACCTTCCCAGTTTTCACTCATGACCCAATGGATAAGCTTCCTGCTGGCCTTGAGTTGTTGGGATTTTATGAGCAACCAAATTCCTGCTTAATCAAAACAGACAATTGAAATACATTTAAATACATGAAGCTTAATTTTTAATCTCTAATTTCTGAGGCTTAATGTATTTATCTATAGTACAGAAGAAGCACAATGTATAACATTTTCTTTTAACCATCATCTCTAACTTTTAATCTTTTTAGCATATTTTATAGCATATTTTAACATCTTTTTAAGCAACCAACTCAAACCTCCTGTACACATTTTAATTTTTTAAAGAAGATTTCTTATCCTATAAATCTTATTTTAAACCTTTTATATGTTCAAGTACCATATATATTTTCTTTATACTTCCTTTATCATCTTTGATGGTTTCCTGTTGTTTTAACATTACATATCTGTAAGAAAAGTTCTTTAATATAGGCATTAACAGTAGACCTTGTCTTAAAATCATTATACTCAAATTAGGTTTGCAAGATTATAACAGAAAATAGGAGTGTATTTGGAATTAGTAACCACATTTTTCCCCAAATAAGGGAGCACATAATTTCTCAGAAATCAGTTTTTTCTTTTTGGCTATTAGATATGTTAACATTACACATGTGAAAGCAAACTTTCCTAAGTAAAAACACAATATCATCTCTTGTGAAGCTTCATAAAAATCAAGATATTTTAATCAGTATGTACTCAGGCCTTATGATATTTATATTTAAGTGTGCACGTGCATTTAAATTGGGCATGCCAAACAATAAACAAAGTCAAAACCAAAATGTGATTATAAGCACACAATAAAATCTAAGGTGGCCACAACTGTTATAATAAAACATAAAATACACATATTTTATAGAAAATTCAAATAGTCATACAAGTCTTTCTTAGTGTCCCCAGAGTTTCCTGGTCTATCCTGCCAGGGGCCATGTGTATGGTAAAGATTTCTGTGAAGGTGCATGGAAGGTGTTTTTTTTCTAAATTGTCTCCACCCCCTTCTCTCTTCACAAAGAGAACCACCAGACCCTCTCTTTCCTGGCAGCCACTTTCCCACACCCAGCAACTTCTCCCAACACATTGTAGCCAGCAGCTGTGCCCACAAGCATTTTGTTCTATGCGTGCGCGCTGGCTGAGCCAGCCCAGTTCCGCACAACCCACCGCCGCTGCTGCTGCTGGCACTTCCACTGTGTGCGGCCTCGTCACCGCGTGCTGCAATATTTTCATCCAGCTGTACTGCATTTCATGCCACTATGTTTTTGTACAGGGCCTCATCGCGTGCCACCTCCCCACCACACAAAGCCTCCCTGCCACGCACTGCTATGGTCCTGCGTGGCTTCACCCTGGCGCACAGCCTTGCCACCCTTCCCACCCACCTTGCCACACCATTAGGTGCACCTCTGAGCCAGCAGCTCTGTGGCTTCACCCTGGCGCACAGCCTTGCCGCCCCTCCCCCCACCTTGCCACACCATTTGGCGCACCTCTGAGCCAGCAGCTCTGCACCCCATTCCCAGCGCTCATACAGTGCTGGGATACCACCCAATGTGGAGTTCTCTGAATGGCAGGCATGCCCACCATCCCCATGGTTCCCTGCATCCTGTCATGACCCAGCAGAATCCCCATCCCTCAGCTACCTGTTCCTCCTCTGCAGTTTGCCCAAGATGACTTGTTGGCTCCAAGTCCCTTGGAGTTACTACAGGAGTCCAAAGTGGTTCAGGCTCCTCCCTCTCTATCTGCTCCACCTGCACCTTTGGCTCTGATGCAGGCTGAATTGGATTGGGAAGAAAAACCATCTTGGGCACAGAAATTGTGGAATAAAATTCCAAGGCATGCGATACCTTAAAATGTTTTTCTTGCTCTCTGGCTAGATTCTCTCTTATTCCACATGTCCTGTGAGTAAATGTTGGACATTCGGGCAAATGGAGCCAACTAAAGAGCTGAGTCCCACACCTGGTAATGCAGAGCTCTGAGATTTCAAAACCACGGCTTCTTAATACATACTTCAGTGCTAATGACCCTAGATCAACAACCTTGTAAGATCCGTTCTCCATACTTAAGAGTCGAAAACCTACCTTGAGACCCCTGAATAGCTTTCGTCTGATTTAGGAATTGCCCCATGTTGGGTGCCAGTTTGTAAAGTCCACTATGTGTGGTGTGGCGTTTCTACCCACTCACACACTCATTCACATGACTGCACAGCTCCTGGCTGTGAGGATGAAGAAAGGCAGGTTCCAGCCATCCCGGCCTCCCCCTCAATTTCCCAGAGACTTGGCCATGGGTAAGGAAGATTGTCAGAGGAAGATCTCAAGTTTATTGGGGGAGACAAAGCAGCTTATATAGACAAAAAACCACAAGGTGCCAAATGGGCACCCAATTATGTCAAAGGTTAACACAACCTTCAGATACCACAGGTAAAGTCCATTGTCACTCAGCACAGAGGGCAGGCCAATATCTGGAAGCCATTTAGGGCTCCCTGTAATGTGATCATGGTTACACCAAGGACACTAGGCCTCAACCCCATGTCCTTGGCCATGCCCTGAGGCATAATCCTGGGTGGGCCCAACATCTAGTCCAAACTGCAAGGGAAAAGAACCAGGAAAAAGGCAGGGGCAGTTATTATGCTATTGGACAAAGTGGACTTCAAAGTAACAAAAAAAAAAAAATCATAAGAGACACAGATGGTTACTACATTTTAGTCACAGATAAAATTCACCAAGAAGACTTCACAATACTGAACGTACATGCATCTAATACAGGCTCCTCCACATTCATTAAGCAAATGTTACAGCGTCTAAAGTGAGAAAACAACACCCAAATGATAATTTGGGGGGATTTCAACACCACCCTCTCAACATGGGATAGATCAAGAGGTCAAAGCCTTAACAGAGACACATTAGAACTTAATCAAACTCTTACTGAAATGGATCTTACAGATTTCTATCACACCAAATAATACACATTTTTTTCAGCAGCACATGGAACTTTTTTCCAAAATAGACCACATATTGGGCCACACAAAGAATCTCATATATACAAGAAAGTTGACATTCTAGCCTGTACCCTATCAGACTACCATGATGTAAAGCTTTATGTCTGCAACATAACAAATAACAGAAAATACTAACTTCTGGAAACTAAACACTATGATACTGAATGAGAATTGGATTCAGGAAGAAATTAAAAAGGAAATTCAAGATGTAATGGAATGATAATGAAAATACATCTCATCAAAATCGTTGGGACACAATGAAACCTGTCCTAAGAGGTAATTTCAGAGCTCTTATTGCCTTCATCAAAAAAAAAAAAAAATAGAGAGTATACAACAAGCCCACAGCAAGGATTATAATTAATGGGGAAAACTTGAAGCATTCCCACTTTGATCAGGAACTAGACAAGGCTGTCCACTCTCACCACTTCAATATTCAATATTGTACTTGAAGTCTTAGCTGAAGCCATAAGACAAGAAAGGGACATAAGGGGGATTCAAATTGGCAAGGAAAAAGTCAAACTATCCTTGTTTGCAGATGACATGATCTTATACCTGAGGGATCCCAAAAACTCCACCAGGAAGCTCCTGGAACTAATTGAGAAGTTCAGCAGGGTGGCAGGATACAAAATGAATGTACAAACATCAGTGGCCTTCCTATTTGCCCAGAATGAAAAATGAGAAAAAGACCTGAGAGGAACAATCCCATTTACTATAGCTCCAAAAAAAATGAAATACCTTGGAATAAACTTAACCAACGAGGTAAAAGACCTTTACAATCAAAACTTTAAAACTCTAAAGAAAGAAATAGCAGAAGACACCAGAAGATGTAAAGACCTCCCATGCTCCTGGATTGGCAGAATCAACATCGTAAAAATGACCATCCTACCAAAGGCAATATACAAATTCAATGTAATACCTATTAAAATCCCAAAGCAATTCTTTAAAGAAGTGGGCCAAACAATCTCAAAATTCATATGGAGGCCCAAAAGACCCAGGATAGCAAAAACAATCCTGAGTAACAAAAACATGGCTGGAGGTATCACCATACCTAACCTTAGTCTATACTACAAATCCATAGTTATAAAAATAGCCTGGTACTGGCTCCAAAATAGACAACACAGATCAATGGATAAGGGTTGAAGACCCAGATATAAGCCCACAAAGTTAAGGCCATTTGGTCTTTGACAAAGGGGCCCAAAAAATCCAATGGTAAAGAACAGCATCTTCGACAAATGGTGCTGAAAAAACTGGATCTCCACATACAGAAGATTAAAACTGGACCCATACTTGTCACCATGTACAAGACTTAATTCCAAATAGATCAAGGACCTTGATATAAGGCCAGAGACTATAAAAACCATGGGTGAAAGGGTAGGGAACTCCCTTGAGTTGATTGGGCTAGGCCAATAGTTCCTGAACAGACATCCAATGGCACAATCATTGCTACCAACTCTCAATAGTTGGGATCTTGTGAAATTAAAGAGCTTCTGTTGAGATAAAGAGATTGTAACACGAGCTCAAAGGCAACCCACAGAATGGGAGAAAATCTTCACTAACCACATATCTGATAGAGCTCTATTATCTATATTGCACAAAGAACTTAGAAAACTAAACACCAAGGAAACCAATGGCCCAATTAAAAAATGGGCCCTGGAACTTTAAAGAAAATTTACCAGGGATTAAATTAAAATGTCGAACAAATACCTGAAAAAATGCTCCACTTCCCTAGCCATCAGGAAAATGCAAATCAAAACTTCCCTGAGATATCATCTCACCCCGGTCAGGATGGCAAAAATTCACAATACAAACAACAACAAATGTTGGAGAGGATGTGGAGAGAGGGAAACTCTCCTACATTGCTGGTGAGAATGCAGGCTCATACAGCCACTCTGGCGAGCCGTCTGGAGATTCTTAAAGAAATTAAAGATTGAAATGCCATATGACCCTGCTATTCCACTTTTGGGAATAAGTCTTGTACATGGTGACAAGTATGGGTCCAGTTTTAATCTTCTGCATGCGGAGATCCAGTTTTGTCAGCACCCCCCATACAGCAGAGGTTCACCTCGATAGCACAAGCACAACCATGTTCATAGCAGCACTGTTTACAATAGCAAAGTCATGGAATCAGCCCAAATGTCCAACAGTTGACAAGTGGATAAAGAAACTGTGGTACATCTATACAATGGAGTACTACTCAGCCATGAAAAATGATGAATTACTGGAATTTGCCGGGAAATGGATGTCATTAGAAACAATTATATTAAGTGAAGTATCCCAGACCCAGAAAATTAAGTGCCGTATGTACTCCCTAATAGGTGGCTCCTAGTACCAAATCCACCCAGCCCACCTAGAGACAGTACTTGCAAGGATTATGAACAGGAGGGATGGGGTAGGAGGGCCACACCAGAAACAAGGAGAGAAGGAACCATGTTACAGCAGAGAAAATAGACTTTCATCAAGGACCCAAGTAAGAAATGAGACATCTGATTAAGTTCACAGACTTTTGTTCCTGATCATTTACTACTGAGGTGGTGTGATCTCATCAGAAGAGGAGGGCATATAGTCTGGCAGATAAAAAGTAACCATTTTGCAAATGGGTGATAGACCCCTCCCTTACTGTGGTTTCTCACTTTTATTACATCTACCTTTCAATGTGCTTTTATCACAAGACTCTAACAGCTTTTTGTCTCTGGCCAGGGGGTAACATACAATGCCCCAGGATGGAGTGAAGGGCATTGCAGGAGCAGCAAAACTGCAAAAGAAAATCAACAAACCACAATCCAGAACTTCAGAGACTTTATATCAACCACCTAGAACTAGGCCAGCTTAGTCTCTCCCCATCCTGAATCTCAGGGAAATTTGCGGAAGAGGGGGCGGTAAGAGTGTAAGAGCAAAAGGATGGGAGGAGTAGTGATATGTAAGATACTCCATACTAGTTAGGGCTGAAGCAATCATAATTGGACTTTGCATGTCCTGCGCATTGTCCAACACACTGTTGACCACACAAAGTCTAGCATCTGCTAAAGGCACCAAGATCCTTGGAGGCAAAGGATTGGCAGCCACAGCAGTGTTCCTATACCTAAGGGGAACATGGGAAAGGGTTCAGGGAAAGGCCACTGGGTCCTTGTACGTCATCGGAGAGGAGGGCTCAGAGGAAAATCAGGCATGTACAAGAAAGGGCTCTCTGGGAATTGGGGCGGGAGGCACTGGGGGATGGGGAGGGAGAGGGGTGGGGAGGGGGAGCAGGGAGTACGGGGGGAGGAGGAGGGAGGGAGGGAACTGGTGTACCTATTAATTTTGTATGAGCTGAAATAATAATAAAAATGTATTAATAATAAAAAAAGACTAACTTCTGGAACACTTTGAAAAACAAGAGGCCAAAAAGACTAAATTATTCTCTTTTTTGTGACACTGAGATATAGACAGCAGGAAAAATTAAAACAATATCTGAAAACCAGATAAAGTTCTGTAAAACAGTTAAAACCAGCAAAAGGGGAAGGGAGCTGTCTAAACAACAGGTTGTAAAGAACAAGCCACAGAACTGACTCATAAATAGAAAGATGTATGAATAGATTAATGGGTAGATTATTGGAAAAATGGGTGATGAAATGGGTGTATAATGAAGGGGTGCAGGGATTGAGAGTTGACAGACACAGACAAATAATAGAAATAGAAAGTGAAAGGTACACATCAATAAGTACACAAGTAAAGAACAGTAGATGAGGGGAATAGAAAGGTAATGGAGACAGAGGACACCTGACTGTTGTGTCCCATAACATATGTTGAGAGTTGGAGGCAGGAGGATCAGAAGGCAGATGATAGGCAGAAATATGTGTATGTAGATAGAAGACAAATGAGAAAGATACATACATAGTCAGATAAATTACATACATGAGACAGGATGATGGATAATAGATGACTGTATGGATGGATGGACAGACATATGATGCTGATAGGTAGATACATGCACAGACACCTAAACAGAAAATAGATGACATGTTAGTGGGTACATAGATAAAACTTAGTGCATGCATGTCTTCTCCATGTGTGCATACATAGATCTCCAAGCTGTATCAATTGTAATAGCCTGCTAAAAGCAAACTGCCTGTGTTTACATATGTGGTATATGTAAATAACATTTCTTCTAAACCTCCAGTTCTCAAAAAACTGGCTGATTTCACAGATGAAGTGGAGAAGCAATAAGGGAAGTACTGTAGATGCAGCTTAGTGATAGAGTACATTTTGACTAGCATGTGCAAGGCCCTGGTTCTCACCCATGAAATACTAAAGATGGAAAGAAGAGCATGAAGCAGGAAGGGAAGAAGGGAAGGTAGAAGGGAAGGAAAGGGAGGAGGTAGATGGGAAAGAATCTAGGAAGAAAGGTGGGAGAGAGGGAGGGAAAAACAAAGGGAACTAGGGAGGAAGAAGGGAGAAGCAATGTAGCATCATTCTCATTATTTGGATAAAGCCACATGAAGGAAACACTATAAATCACTTTAGGTCCCTGATTCAGCTCTTGTCTGAAACCTTGAAATGGGGCTTTATTTGGAAATAGGTCTTTGCAGACAATGAAAAAAAATCTCACAAGAAGATCATCATGGGTTTATGATGGACCTTAAGTTCAATGATATAATGATAGAGCACAAAGAGGTGAGAAACACTGTGGAGATGGTTCAGCCCACAACATACCTCTCATCAAGCTTAGGACCAGCATTCACTCTCCAGCATAAATCTGGGAAGGACATGCAGGCTTGTCTGCCAGCATAGGAGAGCAGAGAGGAGAGATCTGTGGTATGTGCTGCATGGCCAATTAACTGAATTGATGAGGTAGAGATTCAGTGTGATGCCCTGTTTCAAAAAATAAGGTAGACAGTAAGTGAGGAGGACACCAGATGTCCACCTCTAGTCTCCCTACATTTCACACACATCTTTACATGCAACTACATGAATGAACACATGCACATACCCATGTGTATGCATACTATACTCCAGCGCATACACTCACCTGAGTATGACACCTAAGTGGGAAATGTGACAATGACTAGAAATCCTTAAATCACAAATGACATGATTGAACTGGGCGAGGTATCAGACACCTGTAATTTTAGTACTAGAGAAGTGAAACAGGAGGATCTCAAGTACAATTCCAGCCTAGGTGACACAGTGGGTGTCACATGTTACTCTGCATGTTGCTGATAAGCTCACAAACAAAAGTCTTATGGAGAACAACCAACACCAGGCTGAGAGAACTGCCCACACCAAATCCACAGGCCTGCCAAGAGAGAGACAATCTTCAGTTGCCAGACCAACATGTCTAGCCAAGTGTACAGAGAAGTGTTCAGAGAAGTGTACAGAGAAGAATGCCAACTTCCTCAACTGCTCCCTCCATTTTATTCACCTGTCCAGGAACCAGCCTTGCTCACCATAGTCTGGGCTGCCCCATCAATTAGATAATCTCCTACAGGGTTGCTCATGGCTTAGGTTAACTACCAATTCTTTAAAATAGGCCCAGAACTCCAGGACTTGTACTGTCAAGTTGACACTTGTATCTAACTATAGCAGTGTATTATAGATCAGACTGATGGACAGAACTGTAACGTACAAGATTTTGTTAGGCTGTCAGGTATTATTTACACTTACAAAGAAGCCAATTGTGGAGGCTTCCCCATGTTGATGTCACAAGTTTTAGAGTGTCCTTCCAGAACCCCTTGCCCAACACAAACCCAAGGGAGAAAAGGAAAAATGCCAGGGTTCTTGACAAGAAGAGTGAACAGTTGGAGTAGTCTTCATACACAGCTGGGAAATAATGCATCCCAGACACCTTCTCAAAGCTGAAAATTCACCTCCTGCTCACCCTATGATATAACAACACTGTGGTGGGCAGACTAGTCAGAAGCTCATCTGTGGTGGTGATGATCTGTCAACAGGAATGTGCGTTGGGGCCCCGCACTATGTATGTCTATTCTCTGATTGATATAACAATACTGTTTATGTAAGCAAGCCTCATTGCAAAAAATACACGCATTGCTCTATTTGAGGGTGCTGGAAAGCTAGACTGTGTAGCTGCAGATTCAGGGAAAATGTTTTTACTGTGCATGAAGTGTTCAGGATGATTAAAAAGGTGGTTGTTTTTCAAAGAAATCTTATTGAGTAAAAGTTCTTCACACGCCGTTCCTGGTGCTTTGGAGGGAACTCTACAAGATAGTAAGTCAAGAATAATTTTATCTTGGCTGGAGAAGTAGCTCAGGGGTTAAGCCTTGGCCTTGCAGGCAGAAGGTCCTGAATTCAGATCCTAGACCTTATGTATAGACGCCAGCGGAAGTGGGGGTGGCCTGAATTTCTGGTCCTGGTAGGGCAGAGTCTGTGAATACCCAGGCAGAGTAAACAAGGAGGAGGTAGAGGTGGTACATGGTAGTTCCTGAATTCACCTATGGTTCTACACATATACACACCTACACACACACACATACATGCACAATTGAATAAATAAAAACAGTTTTATCATAAAATGCATAGGAAATACAAGCATGTCATGTATCTCAGCAGACAGACTGTGCATCTGGAGCTAATCCTCTCTTTCTTTTGAAGGCCACCCAGCTAAGTCCAGGGAAATCCCAAGCTCTTCACCTGCCATCACTCACAAATGGTGAGTGTATCTGTCAATCATAAATGACAAATTAGGGCCTGTGGTACTTTCTATTTTTTTTTCAATTAAAGTCTGTGTTTAGGAAGAAAGAACAATGGAATCTGTAATTATCATATCATTCCCGTATCTTCATGGGAAATTTTCTCCACTATAGAAATTAACAAGAAAATATCCAGGTAATATTTGCTAATAGTACCTTCCTAGTTTGTTATTGAGGTATTTAAGTCTCTTAACTGTTTTAGTCAAGAGCAGCAATAGATTTGTTAATTGGGTTTACTGGTATTTATTTATTATTATTACATATCCCAGGAGGGGAGTGTAACTGAATGATGCTGAACATTGGATTCTACTGCCTCTGCCTCTTGAATGTTGAAATTAAAGGCCTACACCACACACTCAGCTGCAACCCAATTTTTCTGTTCATTTTCAGGAGAGGATCTCATATAGCTGAGGATGGCCTCTTACTTGCTAGGTAGCCATGGATGACTTTGATCTCCTCATCATCCTCCATCTCCACCCACCTCCTAAGAGCTGCAATTCCAGGTGTGCACCGCCACAACCAGCTCAGGCACGGCTGTGATGGAAGCCAGAGCTTCATGAATGCTAGACCAGCCTTTGACCAACAGACCCCTTTTCACTGCATTGCAGACCATGGTAGTCCCTTAATTGCAACTATAAAGATCATTGATCAATTGCATTGACATTCTGAGATCTTAATTTCAATCATGAGCATGCTTTTTACAGACTGCTGTTCTACCTAGCACTGTGAACCCTGTACATATTGTTTTGATCTCCCAAAAAGGAAGTGCAACTGGAGCCGTCTACAACCACAAGTGCATGTTGTCAGGCTCATGCCTTCTCTGAATAAGCAGTGCTCTGGGAGTCTTGATTGTTTGTGGGGAGCTTCCTGGGTACTCTTGAGGTCATCCCCAGCCTGTGAAACCATAAGCCATTGGAGTTGGCTTTCTTTCTTTGTTTAATACACCACTTGCTCCTCAAAAGCATCACTAAGCTTCAAAAGCAATTCTATTTTCTCTAATTAATGGAAAAAGTGAGTTCCCATGGTGACAAAGTGTTCAATTGAAAACAAGAAAAGGAAAGATTAATGAAATTTTAAATGACAGATCCAAAGATACCAGGAAATTGTCCCAACAGGAGACTCCATGCTTCCCTGGGAAACTTATTCTGGTAATTACCCTGCAAACATTTCAGTATCTGGGTCAGGAAGTCTTTTCCAGGCTTGCAGGCATCAGTTCTAGCACACTGCAAAGTTCTGATTCCCAGAGTGAGGGCTGTTGCTGTTTTCTGTTAGTATTGACACACAAGGACACACTACAGCAAACATAAACAGCTGCTCTGAGAACTCAGTTCTCCACCACTGGGGAAGGTGGGGTGGGGGGCATACAGACTCTATGCTCAGTGTTCTGCTCTATGTGGTATAATCAAGTCTACCTAGACTAGTCAGTCAGCAATCTTAAAGTGCTGTTGCTGTTTTATCTGTGTATGATTTCTGTCCATGTCTGTATGTGTGCAAGTGGAGGTCAGAGGACAACCTCAGATGAAGGGCCTCACTTCATTTGTGACCATGTCTCTTATGACCTGCTGTCTGGCTAGCTTCCCAGGATGCTCCTGTCTCTATCTCCCATTTTACTGTAAGAACATTGGATTACATAAGTTCCAACACACATGTGGAGGCTAGAGGACAACTTTCAGAAAGCAATTCTCTGCTACCATATGGACTCTGGGAATCAATTTCAGTTCACCAGATTTACACAATTATGGTCTTTCTATTGAGTCATCTCACACTAGCATATTTAAGGTATTTTTAATGATGGCACAACATCTACCCACATGGTCAAAGATACATGCAATAGATGCAACAGATTAAAGAACATGTAATCTCTTTTTTTCACATGAAATTATTTTTATTCTTAAATTATTATTCTTGTTTTGCTGCAAAGACGGATAAAGCTATGTGGTCACTGGGCAGCATAAGCAGGTCAAGGTTCTAAGAAGATTCACTTATAAGAAAAAGTTATTAACATGTAAATAACATTCCAAATTCCACTTTCCACCTTTTAATTCAAAGTACTCATAATTCAGTAGTTAGTTTGAGGGTCAATCTATTCTGGATAAAAGCAAATTTGTTACAGTCACATATGGATATTATGGGTAAGCCAGTGACTTGGCTGAGTACTCTAAGACATCAAAGATGAATTCTAGCAGATTTAAGAGTAAGTTACCTGCCCTTTACACCCCACCCCGCTCCGCCGGTCGGGACGCGTGCGCGCGAGGTCCAGCCCGGCCTCACCCCGCGCCCTAGGACCCCAGGTCAGCCCAAAGGGACCCGGTTCCAACTCCCACCATCCATCCAGAACAGCGCGAGGGGCCGAGGGATGAGGAGGACCTCCCCCTGCGCCCGGGCCCCGCCCCAGCTGCCCTCGGGTTAAATAGCTCCACGCCGACGCCCCCATACTCCCTTTACACCCCACCCCGCTCCACCGGTCTGGACCCGCGCGCGGTCCAGCCAGGCCTCACCCCGAGCCCTAGGTAAGTCTCCGCCTACAACCGCCCACCAGGACCCCAGGCCAAATAATTCAGTTTAGTGAAATTGAGAGATCTTAAGAGTTAAAATGACAAAGCCAAAGTCCAAGTGCAAATCCAAGAGAAGCAACACTCAAGTAAACAAATTTCCCACTGAAGAAATTAATCCCATAATGTTAGACTCCAACCAGAACAAACCCGCAGAAAAAGGCCAAGAAACCCTCACCCAGGATAAAGACTTTAAAAATATGATCATTACCATGTTCAATACTATGAAAGAGGAAATCCGGGAGGAATTACATAATCGAAACAATCGCTTTGAAGAGGAACACAACAGACATCTGGAGGAGTTCAGAAAAACAGTGCAAGAAACAAAAAGTGGCATAGAGCAGTTAAAACAAACTCAAGCAGAGTTTAAAACTGAGCTAAAAGACAAGTTATCTTCAACCCAGAACACCACAGAGAGTCTTATCAACAGAACTAATGAAGCAGAAAACAGAATTTCAGACCTTGAAGATAAAGTGGGAGTACTAACCAGCTCAATGGAAGAGGTTTTAAAGCCAAAAGATACTTGAGAGAAATATCCAAGAGATATGGGACACCCTGAAGAAGCCTAACATGCGTATTCATGGAATACCAGAGCAAGAATCTCAAAATACCACCCCTGAGGAAATTTTTCAAACGATCATCAAGAAAAACTTTCCTCATCTAAAAAAAAAGAGGCCCATCCATATAAAAGAGACATTCTGCACCCCAAACAGATACAACCAAAACAGAAGCACGCCACCGCAAATAATAGTTAAAACACTCCACATTCAAGATAAAGAACTGGTGCTGAGAGCTTCAAGGGAGAAAAAACAAGTCACTTTTAAAGGTAAACCTATTAAAATAACAAATGACTTCTCAGTCGAAACAGTAAAAGCAAGAAGAGCTTGGAGAGACATACTTCCAGTATTGAATGAGCAAAAATGTCAACCCAGGCTGATTTACCCTGCAAAACTATCAGTCATGATCGAGGGAGAAAGAAAAATTTTCCAGCACAAAGACAAGTTGAAGGGATACATGTCCACCAAACCAGGCCTTCAAAAAATGCTAGAAATGATACTCAAGCGTGAAGAAAAAAACAGGCATATCCAGGAGAACAAAAGGCAAATATAACACCATTAAAAGCGAAGCAATATACTTATAAAAACTACTAAACATAATAAAAGTCTGGAATTAACAATAGTTTCTCCATTATAATACTAAATGTTAATGGAATTAATTCACTGATCAAAAGACACAGATTACAAACTTGGATTAAAATCACAATCCATCAATCTGCTGCCTGCAGGAAACCCATCTCACCACAAAAGATAGGCACACTCTAAAAATAAAAGGCTGGTCAACAATTCTACAAGCAAATGGAAGCAGAAAACAGGCAGGGGTACCATTATGCTATCAGACAAAGTGGATTTCAAACCAAAGAAAATTATAAGAGACACGGCTGGATACTGCATTTTAGTCACAGGTACAATTCACCAGGAAGACTTCACAATACTGAACATATATGCACCCAATACGGGCCCCTCCACATTCATTAAGAAAATCCTACAGCGTCTAAAGCAAGAAATCAACCCCCAAATGATAATTCTTGGGGACTTCAACACCGCCCTCTCAACATGGGATAGATCAACAGGTCAAAAGCTTAACAGAGACACTTTGGAACTTAATCAAACCCTTAAAGAAATGGACCTTACAGATCTCTATCGAACTTTTCACCCATGCAAAGAATACACATTTTTCTCAGCAGCACATGGAACTTTCTCCAAAATAGATCACATATTGGGCCACAAAATGAATCTACACATATACGAGAAAGTTGAAATTCTAACCTGTGTCCTATCAGAGCACCACGGCCTAAAGCTGGACATCCACACCACATCAAACAAGAGAAAATACACTAACTCCTGGAAACTTAACAATATGATGATGAATGAGAACTGGATTCAGGAAGAAATTAAAAAGGAAATTCAAGATTTCCTGAAAGTGAATGATAAAGAAAATACAACTTACCAAAATTTCTGGGACACAATGAAAGCTGTTCTAAGAGGTAACTTCATAGCTCTTAATGCCTACATCAAAAAAATGGAAATATCAGAAATAAACAACTTAACAATGCAGCTTAAAGCTTTAGAAAAACTAGAGCAATCTGATCCCAAAAATAATAGAAGAGAGGAGATTAGCAAAATAAGAGGAGAAATATCTGAAATCGAGATTAAGAAAACGATAGAAAAAATCAACCAGTCAAAAAGCTGGTTCTTTGAAAAAATCAATAAGATTGATACACCCCTAGCTAAATTAACCAAAAGCAAGAGAGAGAAAACCCAAATTAACAAAATTAGAAATGAACATGGAGTTATCACTACTGATACCCAAGAAATCCAGAGAATTACAACATCATATTTCAAAAACTTATACTCTGTGAAGTTTGACAACACAAAAGAGATGGATGAATTTCTAAGTAAACACAACTTACCTAAATTGAATCAGGAAGTTGGGAATTATTTAAATAGTCCTATAACATATAAGGAAATTGAGGAAGTAATCTCGAGTCTTCCCACCAAAAAAATGTCCTGGATCAGATGGATTCAGCACAGAGTTCTACCAGACATTTAAGGAGTTAATAACACCAATACTCCTTAAACTGTTCCATCAAATAGCAAAGGAAGGAACACTACCAAATTCCTTCTATGAAGCTAATATCGTTTTAATGCCAAAACCTAATAAAGATTCACTTAAAAAAGAAAACTATAGGCCGATCTCCCTGATGAACACAGACGCAAAGATTCTCAACAAAGTCTTAGCAAATAGGATTCAAAAACATATTAAAAAGATCATTTACGGGGACCAAGTAGGCTTCATCCCCGGCACACAAGGTTGGTTCAACATACGCAAATCAATAAATGTAATTCATCATGTAAACCAGTCCAAAGTCCAAGACCATATGATACTCTCGATAGATGCAGAAAAAGCTTTTGACAAGATCCAACAGCCTTTTATGATCAAAACGCTAGAGACTGTAGGAATGAAAGGAACCTTTATCAATAAAATAAAAGCTGTATACAACAAGCCCACAGCAAGGATTATGCTCAATGGGGAACAATTGGAAGCATTCCCACTTCGATCAGGAACTAGACAAGGCTGTCCACTCTCACCACTTCTATTCAATATTTTACTTGAAGTCTTAGCTGAAGCCATAAGACAAGAAAGGGACATAAGAGGGATTCAAATCAGCAAGGAAGAAGTCAAGCTATCCCTATTTGCAGATGACATGATCTTACACCTGAGTGATCCCAAAAACTCCACCAGGAAGCTCCTGGAACTAATTGAGAAGTTCAGCATGGTGGCAGGAAACAAAATAAATGTGCAAAAATCAGAGGCCTTCCTATATGCTCAGAATGAAAGAAGTAAAAAAGCCTTGAGAGAAACCATCCCATTTACTATAGCCCCTAAAAAAATGAAATACCTTGGTATAAACCTAACTAAGGAGGTGAAAGACCTTTACAATGAAAACTTTAAAACCCTAAAGAAAGAAATAGCAGAAGACACCAGAAGGTGGAAAGACCTCCCTTGTTCCTGGATTGGCAGAATCAACATCGTAAAAATGACCATCCTACCAAAGGCAATATACAGATTCAATGCTATACCAACCAAAATCCCAAAGCAATTCTTCAAAGAAGTTGACCAAACAATCTCAAAGTTCATATGGAGGCACAAAAGACCCAGGATAGCAAAAACAATCCTGAGTAAGAAAAACACAGGTGGAGGTATTGCCATACCAAACCTTAGTCTATACTACAAATCCATAGTTATAAAGACAGCTTGGTACTGGCTCCAAAATAGACACACAGATCAATGGATAAGGATTGAAGACCCAGATATAAGCCCATAAAATTACAGCCATTTGGTCTTTGACAAAGGAGCCCAAAGGAGTCCAATGGAAAAAGAACAGCATCTTCAACAAATGGTGCTGGCAAAACTGGATCTCCACATGCAGAAGATTAAAGCTGGACCCATACTTGTCACCATGTACAAGACTTAATTCCAAATGGATCAAGGACCTTGATATAAGGCCAGAGACTATAAAAACCATAGTTGGAAGGATAGGGAGCCGATTGGGCTAGGCCAACAGTTCCTAAACAGATATCCAATGGCACAGTCACTGCTACCAACTCTCAACAGTTGGGATCTTGTGAAATTAAATAGCTTCTGTTCAGATAAAGAGATTGTAACACGAGCTCAAAGGCAACCCACAGAATGGGAGAAAATCTTCACTAACCACACATCTGATAGAACTCTGCTGTCCAGAGTGCACAAAGAACTTAGAAAACTAAACACCAAGGAAACCAATGGCTCAATTAAAAAATGGGCCCTGGAACTTTAAAGAAACTTTACCAGGGATGAAATTAAAATGTTTAACAAATACCTGAAAAAATGCTCCACTTCCTTAGCCATCAGGGAAATGCAAATCAAAACTTCCCTGAGATATCATCTCACCCCAGTCAGGATGGCAAAAATCCACAATACAAACAACAACAAATGTTGGAGAGGATGTGGAGATAGGGGAACTCTCCTACATTGCTGGTGGGAATGCAGGCTCATACAGCCACTCTGGTGAGCCATCTGGAGATTCTTAAAGAAATTAAAGATTGAAATGCCATATTACCCTGCTATTCCACTTTTGGGAATAACCCCCCATACAGCAGAGGTTCACCTCGATAGCACAAGCACGACTATGTTCATAGCAGCACTGTTTACAATAGCAAAGTCATGGAATCAGCCCAAATGTCCAACAGTTGACAAGTGGATAAGGAAACGGTGGTACATCTATACAATGGAGTACTACTCAGCCATCAAAAATGATGAATTACTGGAATTTGCCGGGAAATGGATGTCATTAGAAACAATTATATTAAGTGAAGTATCTCAGACCCAGAAAATTAAGTGCCGTATGTACTCCCTAATAGGTGGCTCCTAGTACCAAACCCACCCAGCCCACCTAGAGACAGTAATTGCAAGGATTATGAACAGGAGGAATGGGGTAGGAGGGCCACACCAGAAAGAAGGAGAGAAGGGACCATGTTACAGCAGGGAAAATAGGCCTCCACCAAGGACCCAAATAAGTAATGAGACATCTGATTAAGTTCACAGACTTTTGTTCCTGATCATTTACTACTGTGGGGGTGTGATCTCACCAGAAGAGGAGGGAATATAGTCTGGCAGATAAAAAGTAACCATTTTGCAAATGGGTAATAGACCCCTCCCTTACTGTGGTTTCCCACTTTTATTACATCTACCTTTGAATGTGCTTTTATCACAAGACTCTAACAGCTTTTTGTCTCTGGCCAGGGGGTAACATACAATGCCCACCAGGATGGAGTGAAGGGCATTGCAGGAGCAGCAAAACTGCAAAAGAAAATCAACAAACCACAATCCAGAACTTCATAGACTCTATATCAACCACCTAGAACTAGGCCAGCTTAGTCTCTCCCCATCCTGAAGCTCAGGGAAATTTGCGGAAGAGGGGGCGGTAAGAGTGTAAGAGCATAAGGATGGGAGGAGCAATGATATGTAAGATACTCCATACTAGTTAGGGCTGAAGCAATCATAATTGGACTTTGCATGTCCTGCGCATTGTCCAACACACTGTTGACCTCACAAAGTCTAGCATCTGCTAAAGGCACCAAGATCCTTGGAGGCAAAGGATTGGCAGCCACAGCAATGTTCCTATACTTAAGGGGAACACGGGAAAGGGTTCAGGGAAAGGCCACTGGGTCCTTGTACGTCATCGGAGAGGAGGGCCCAGAGGAAAATCAGGCATGTACAAGAAAGGACTCTCTGGGAATTGGGGCGGGAGGCACTGGGGGATGGGGAGGGAGAAGTGTGGGGAAAGGGAGCAGGGGGTACGGGGGAAGGAGGAGGGAGGGAGGGAACTGGTGTACCTAATAAGTTTGTATGAGCTGAAATAAAAAAAAAAAAAGAGTAAGTTACCTGTTTATAAGATAGACATAGTAGGAAGAACAATGTCTTCCCCAAACACAAGTTAATATGCTGTCAGCAAATGAACAAAGCATTAGAGTTTGTATTTTTTTCCCTTCATGTGGGTACGTGGGGGGGCATGAATATGTTAGTGTGTTTTCCATGTGGGTGGGTGAACTTGGGTGGGTATATATACATGAGTATGTGCCGTTCTAATCTCTTGCCTCGCAAAGATTTCAACCTTCAACACTGCCAAAATGAAAAAAATCAGAAAATTTTGTAGAAGTCAAAAAGTATTCAAGTACAACAACCACAACCTACAAAGAAACATAAGCCAGGGGGTTGGAAGAAGACCCTAAAAGACTAGATCCAAAAGAACTAAGCTAAGAAGGTGAAAAGAACAATTGTGGAAAAAAAAGTCCTAAGGGAAGAACAGGCCATGAAAATTTAGCTATAAGGACACTACACCAAACTGTTTTTTAAACATGTTATTCTACCCATAAGCACCTTCTGCAACCAAAGATGCTTAATTCAGAAAAACACAGATAGTCAAATTTCAGAAAATAAATGACTATGGACTGCTTGGTCTTTATTAGGACATTTAAGTCACATCCACCCTCCCACACCAAGGCTCAAGGAACATGGTAAATGATGGATTAGTAAGATTGTAAGAACCTGAAGTAGGGCCAGACACTATCACCTGGACATGAAAAGAACTGCATGGGAAGTGTCTTATCAATATCTCACCAAGAATAGGGAAAGATCACAAGATGCTCCACACCTCCCTGGGAGACTCACGAGAACTCATAGGCAAGAAATGGAAGATGTGTTCTTCAATGGTATACACACTGACCTAGAACACTTACTGGACCATGAATCATCCCAAGCATATGCATCAAAGACAAATGAAATGAAGCACAGTGAGCCATACAGGTGAAAAGACTTGGAAATAGCAGCTAGTGTAACAGGGGAAATAAAAGTTGTAAGGGAAAAAGGAGGGGGGATGAGAACGGGGATTAAGGCAAAAGAAAAAGTAAAATAAAATTATAAAGAAAAAATAATATTTAAAATTAAAAATAAATTAGAGAGGTAGAGTATAGAAGTGGGTAGGGGAGAATAAAGTAAGTAGCTTGGGAAGAAAAGCAATCAATGCCCCACCCAGCTATGAATGCTGTAAGTTGCAATAATAACACTGGCAAGAATCGTTCAGTAATAAACTAGTGGTATGCAATGTACTAGAGTAACCAAAAACTCTCTAAATAGTTTTAAATGACTGGTAGGTACTATAAACCTGTCTGAACACAGTAGAAGGAGAGTTTAGAGACATGGAAACAGACATCTTAGTGTTAGCTATAAACACTTGCTAATAAACTACCACTAAATATTTCTCATCATATCCTTAGATTAGAAAAGACCTCAGTACTCAAGCAAGAAATATCCTGATGCAATGGAAGATATGTGGTGCAGAGAGCAAGAACAGGTCACACGTGATTCTTGAGTGCTCAGTCCTAAACAGGACCTTAATATCACCCTCTCTTCCCAAGATTCAAAGAACCTGCAGTAGAGGGGCAGTAGGATTGTAAGAGCTCATGGGTGGGGAGAGGTATCACCAATAACTTTCCTCCAGACACAATGGGCTGCTTCACCCAGGAACTCACTGCAGTGACATCTCCCTTCACCAAGCCAACATGATAGCTCAACTATCAACATTCCTCTACAGACTGCAAAGTAACTTTGGAGCTACCACCATCCAGAGAGAATGGTTGGAGTTGATAGCAGACAAGCAAAGGGGAACTTCTTCACTGGTCTCTTTGTCCACTGGTGGGTTGTTCAAGTCACAGAGGGTATAGACCTCACAGATGGCCCAGTGGAGTAGAAGCAGAGTGGTAAGTGGCAGTGAGAGGGAGACAATTTCATATAGAATGGGAGTGGGGGGAAGAAGAGGAGTCAGAGAGAGGTGGTGGGGGTAGATTGGGAAGATGAAATATATAATTTCATTCTATCTGTATATGAAATTTCAAAGACTCTTAAACACATTCTAATATTTTTTAAATGTCAAAACATATACAATGTGTTTTTGCCAATGGGTTTTCCAAGAAAGGATTTATGGAATTATCCTATGCATAGAGTAAAGATTTATGGAAATATCATAAACATAGAATATTCATATGGGAAGAGGCAGGAGGAAGTATCTCAAGCAAATTTGGAAGGTTACATTTGGAATGGAAACATACACTTCATATCACTTGGAAAAGCAACATATTGAGATTTAAGTATAGGTTTGCCAGGCCAGATAAAGCACATGTCCACTGGTCTCTGCAGAATGTCTAGGGAAAGAGACAGTAGTTGGTGTTTATGTGCTGAAAAGTGTGTAGTTGGGGCTTTTGAGAACCATAACTGATTTAAAGAATTGTTTCAAAGGGTAAAAGAATGAATCAGGACAATTAAAGGCATGTAATTAAATGGGTTAGTTTCTAACTATTTCTTAGTAATTAAGAGCTCATGCTTGGCAAAACACTCTAAAAACAGATGTGAAATTCAAGGGAGAAGTGAATTAGTGCAAATGTGAGGATGGGGCTAAGCCTGAGAAGCTCCCATTGTTTCTGGTCCAAATCACAGCCCTAAAATCCCACAGCTCCTAAGTGGTGACACTATTGTTTTCCACATGTCCCCTCCCCCAAATATTTCAGACTCTCCCCATATCTACCCAATGGGCCTGGCCTGGTCCCTAGATATTTCAAAGTTTATCCATGTCTGCTCAAAGGATTTGCTCCCTAGATATTTCAGAATCTCTTCATATCTACTCAACAGGCCTATCCCTTCCCCCAGATATGTAGATATTTCTCTTGTCTACACAAAGGAACTAACCCCTAAATATTTTAGATTCTCCATGTGTCCATCCAAAGGGACAGTCCCTTAAATATTTCAGAAGATGCAGTGGTCTCTGAAAACATTCCTAGTGACCACTGCAATTATATGTTATTGTTGAAACCTGTTTCACTGAAACAAATAAAAATGTATGTGGTAAAAATAGGTAGAAACAATATAAAGCATATTCATGAAAGTGATATAGAGTCCTGATTCTTTTTCTTACAGATTTAATGAGAAGGTTACACATACAACTATTTGGCTTGGGGAGTAGCATATGCCTATGAATTCAGCACTTGGGATGCTGAGCAAAGAGAGTCATGTGCTGGAGGCCAGTCTAGGCTACACACAGAGGCCAGTGTGGGCTACGCAGAAGAACCCAGAGTCAAGTAACAAAGGAAGAAGCAGAAGAATGTGAAATTTATTACATGGTGTAGCTATCAAGGTTTTTTTGAACCAGTTTTCCCTATGTAGAAACCTGATGGCATCACTGAAGCTGCACTGGTACAGGAACTTCATTTTCCTCTTGCTTGGAGGAAAGAAGGCTTAGCTGAGTAATACCAGGTTTGCCAGGAAGAGCTGGAAGAGAAACATACAGATGTAAGCTCCAGGATGGGACATGCTCATGCACATGAGTTGCTTTAAAACAAATTTTCTTAGGAGTAAGAAAAGTGAAAATTAAGAAGCTAATTCCACTCACAGATTGTGAGAGTCTCTGCCAACATTTCCAAATCTTTTCTGGGTGCAGTGTTGCCTGGTGTTAAAAAGCATTACATTACATCAAAAATATCCACACGTGTATGTTATCTGCTTGTTCAGGTCCTCTTATCTCTTCCCAAAACTTTCATCCTTTTCAGAACTTCCATCTTTTTAAATGGCCTAATTTAAAATTGCTATCAAGCTGATTTTTTCCATTTTCATGTGTACATGTGTATATGCATGTTGACATGTATAAGGTACAGATGCACATGCAGGTAGCCATCCAGGGTAGATATTGAGACTCATTCTCCATCATTCTTTCACCTTATTCTTCTTGAATTCCAACCTCTAATTAAACTCAAAACTTAGAAGACTAGTTGACCTGGTCAGTCTCCACTTTCCAAGGCCTGAGTGACAAATGGGCTGCCATATCCATCTGGCATTTTATGTGGGATCTGGGGAATACAAACTTTTGTCATCCTTTTAAAAAGTATTTAATTCATTTGAGATGAGAGAGAAAGAACATGAGGAAAAGAGGTAGTATGCATATGCCATTGTGTGGCAGTAGGGGTCAGAGGACAACTCCCAAAAATCCACTCTCCCCTTTCCAGCACATAGGTTCTGAGAAGGGAAGACTGAGCTCAGCCACCAGGTTTGTATGCAGCTATCTTTACCCACTGAGGTATCTGTTGGCCCAGGACTCTGATCTTCTGCTTGGGCAGCAAGCCCTTTAGCCCTGGGCCACCTTCTCAGCCTGCCTAGCAAGTTTACTGATGTGAAATGACTAATATATGACAGCTGGTGGCAATACATTGTTTGCTGACAGTTTTCAAAAACTCCAGCCTTAGATAGAAAGTAACCATTTCGCAAATGGGTGATTGACCCCTCCCTCACCACAGTTTCCTACTTTTATTACATCTACCTTTGAATATACTTTTATAACAAGACTCTAATTTAACAGTTTTTTATCTCTGGCCAGAGGGTGACATCCAATACCCATCAGGATGGAGTGAAGGGCATTGCAGGAGCAGCAAAACTGAAAAAAATAAAAATCGACAAACCATAATCCAGAACATTAGAGACTCTATATCAACCACCTGGAACTAGGTCAGCCTAATCTCTCCCATCCTGAAGTTCAAGGAAATTTGCGAAAAAGGGGGCGGTAAGATTGTAAAAGCACAAGGATGGGAGGAGTAATGATATGCAAGATACTCCACACAAGTTAGGGCCAAAGCCATCATAATGTCCAACACACTGTTGACCCCACAAAGTCTAGCATTTGCTAAAGGCATTAGGATCCTTGGAGGCAAGGGATTGACAGCCTCAATAGTGTTCCTATGCTTAACGAGAACACAAAAGGGTTCGGGGAAATGCCACTGGTTCCTTGCAACTCATCGGTGAAGGGGACCCAGAGGAGAGTTTGGCAGGCACATTAAAGGATGTTCCGGGGATGGGAGGGGGAGCCACTGGGGGATAGGAAGGAAGGGGGAGAGGAAGGGGCAGAGGGGGTTAAGGGGGTGGAGGGAGGGAAGGGACTGGTGTAACTGTTAAGTTTGTATGAGTGGAAATTAAAAAAAAAAAAAACTCCAGCCTTGTATACATGACTCGACTTGCAAAGTATCACAGAGACTATAAAAACCATAGTTGAAAGGATAGGGAACTCCCTCGACCTGATTGGGCTAGGCCAACATTTCCTAAACAGACATCCAATGGCACAGTCACTGCTACCAACTCTCAACAGTTGGGATCTTGTGAAATTAAATAGCTTCTGTTCAGATAAAGAGATTGTAACACGAGCTCAAAGGCAACCCACAGAATGGGAGAAAATCTTCACTAACCACATATCTGATAGAGCTCTACTGTCCAGAGTGCACAAAGAACTTAGAAAACTAAACATCAAGAAAACCAATGGCCCAATTAAAAAATGGGCCCTGGAACTTAAAAGAAACTTTACCAGGGATGAAATTAAAATGTTTAACAAATATCTTAAAAAATGATCCACTTCTTTAGTCATCAGGGAAATGCAAATCAAAACTTCCCTGAGATATCATCTCACCCCAGTCAGGATGGCAAAAATCCACAACACAAACAACAAATGCTAGAGAGGATGTGGAGAGAGGGGAACTCTCCTACATTGCTGGTGGGAATGCAGGCTCATACAGCCACTCTGGCGACCCGTCTGGAGATTCTTAAAGAAATTAAAGATTGAAATGTCATATGACCCTGCGATTCCACTTTTGGGTATAACCCCCCATACAGCAAAGGTTCACCTTGATAGCACAAGCACAACCATGTTCATAGCAGCACTGTTTACAGTAGCAAAGACATGAAATCAGCCCAAATGTCCAACAGTTGATGAATGGATAAGGAAACTGTGGTACATCTATACAATGGAGTACTACTCAGCCATCAAAAATGATGGAATTTGCCGGGAAATGGATGTCATTAGAAACAATTATATTAAGTGAAGTATCCCAGACCCAGAAAATTAAGTGCCATATGTACTCCCTAATAGGTGGCTCCTAATACCAAACCCACCGAGCCCATCTTGAGACACTCATAGGTAAATCTATGTACTACCTCCAGTAATTGCAAGGCTTATGAATAGGAGCGATGGGGTTGGAGGGCCACACCAGACACAAGGAGAGAAGTGACCATGTTACAGTAGAGAAAATAGGTCTCCATCAAGGACTGCAAGAAAATAATGTGACACCTAGTTAAGTTCACAATTTGTTCCTGATCATTTACAACTAAGGGAGTATGAACTCACCATAAGGGGAGGGCATATAGTCTGGCAGATTAAAAAGTAACCAATTTGCAAATGGGTGATTGACCCCTCCCATTGCCTAATGCCATATGACCCTGCGATTCCACTTTTGGGTATAAGTACCCTTGGGTACATCTACCCTTGAATGTGCTCTTATAATAAGACTCCAGCTTAACAGCTTTCTGTCTCTGGCCAGGGGGTGACATACAGTGCCTATCATGATGGAGTGAAGGGCATTACAGGAGCAACAAAAATGCAAAAGAAAATCAACGAACCACTATCCAGAACTTCAGAGACTCTATATCAACTACCTAGAACTAGGCCAGACTAATCTCTCCCCATCCTGAAGCTCAGGGACATTTGCGGAAGAGAGGGCGGTAAGAGTGTAAGAGCAAAAGGATGAGAGGAGCAATGATTTGCAAGATACTCCACACAAATTAGGGCCAAAGCAATCATAATTGGACATTGCATGCCCTGCGCAATGTCCAACACACTATTGACCACACAAAGTCTAGCATCTGCTAAAGGCACCAAGATCCTTGGAGACAAGGGATTGACAGCCACAGTAGTGTTCCTATGCTTAAGGTGAACACAGGAAAGGGTTTAGGGAAATGCCACTGGGTCTTTGTACGTCATCGGAGAGGAGGGCCCAGAGGAGAGTCAGGCATGCACAAGAAAGGACTCTGGGAATCGGGGCAGGAGGCACGGGGGGATGGGGCGGGAGGGTTGAGGGGAGGGGTAGCATGGGGTTCGGGGGGGAGGAGGAGGGAGGGAGGGAACTGCTGTACCTATTTAGTTTGTATGAGCTGAAATAATAATAAAAATGTATTATATAAAAAAAAAGAAAAGAAAAAAACAAAAAAAATTTTAAAAAGTCTACTATGCATTAAATAGACATATGTTAATATAAAATGTGTTATTTATCAGGCACTACTCTATACCACATATTGAATACTTTTGACTGTAGCATGTACAATTCTAGTATATGCTAAATAGTATATTAACTTGCTCTATTAAAAATCTTAAATATTATATTTGAATATAAATGAATATCTCTGACATGTTAAATAGACATTTTCAACTGCATATCAGTCAGGTAGAGGTGAAGACTAAAGCTTTGGGTACATTTATTAAGAGTTAATTACTAATATGACAATCTTGTGGGAAATAATTTAATTAACATGAGAAGATACAGTTTATGGTGACTTTTCTCTGGGTATTTGGATGATTGAGAGCACTGATTCAATGTTTTGGCACACTTTAGGATATAGACAAGTTGGTAAGCAAGAGACTATTCTCTTCTCTCAGCAATTGTTGGGGATGTGGTGTGGAAGTTCCTTCAGCTCCTCATGTTGGTATGAGTGCACCTGCCATGCTGAAGAAATGTAAACAAGAATCACAAGAATAAAAGCCCTTGCTTCCATAAGCTGTTTAGGTTCTGTATTTGTTCAGAAACTGGAAAAGGATACCAACACAAACTAAATAGTATATTTGGTTACAAAACATATATCATTGGTTCATGTTAAACAGAACATTTGCTTGACCACATAATAATTAATTGTGGTATATAAACAAGCAATGTACTTGCTACATAATGCCTATGTCTCTTATGTCCTATAGTCTACATTGATGGTAGTGTCTTCTGCATATATTGAACAGGTAATGTACTTGACTACAAGAGAATGCTTATCTTTTTTTATTTCTTCCACTCATACAAAGTTAATAAATATCTCATTCCCCACTCTCCCTCCACCCCTCTCTGGATCCCCTTGCTCTCTTCCCACATTTTCCCTTTCCTTTTCCCCCTCCCTCCCTTTTTCCCAATGCCCCACCTCACCCATTCCTGGAGCATCCTATAGTGTGCATGTCAAACTTCCTTCTGGGTCCTCCTTTCTGATAAGGTGTAAGGACTCAGTGACATTGCCTTGAGCTCTTTTTTGTGTGTATGTGTTTCCCTTTAGAATAGGAACACTATTGTGGCTGTTAATCCCTTTCCTCTAAGAATCATAGTGCCTGTGGTTCATGCTAGACTTTAAGGGCTTAATGATATGTTGGTCATTATGCAGATCATTTAAAGTCCTATTATGATTACTTTGGCCCTAACTTGTATGGAGTATCTTGCATATCTTTGCTGCTCCCTATATTTAGGCTCTTACAGTCTTACACCACTTTCCATATATATCCCTGAGCTTTAGGATGGGGAGAGATTAGGCTGGCCTGGTTCCACATAGTTGATGTGAAGTCTCTAATTTTCTGAATTATGGTTTGTTGATTTTTTTTTTCAGTTTTGCTGCTCCTGCACTGCCCTTGGGTCCATCCTGATGGGTATTACATGTCACTCCTTGGCCAGAGATAAAGGCTGTTAAAATAGTCTTATTATAAGAGTAGTTTCAAAGGTAGATGGAATAAGAGTAGGAGACCATTTGCAGGATTGTTACCTTCTATCTGTCAGACCCTATGTCTTCCCTTTCTGGTGAGCTCACACCCAAACAGATGCAAGTGACCAGTAGGAAAGCCTGCGAGTCCAGCCAGATGTCTCAATACTTATTTACAATCCATGATGGTGGCCTATTTTCTCTGCTGTAACATGATCCCCTCTCTCCTAATTCCTGGTGGGGCCCGCGTTCTCCTTCTCTCTCTGCTTATAATTCTTGGAATTACTGTAGGTATTACAGAGATTTGCCCTTGAGTGTCTCTAAGTGGGTTTGGTTCTAGGATCCACCTATTAGGGATTAAATCCAACACTTAATTTTATGGGTCTAGGACACTTCACTTAATATAATTGTTTCTAATTCCATCCATTTCCAGCAAATTTCATTAATTCATCATTTTTGATGGCTGAGTAGAATTCCATTGTGTAAATGTACCACATTTTCATTATCCACTAATCAATTGTTATGCATTTGGCTTGAATTCAAGACTTTACTTGTTGGGTTTCTTTACTAGGCCTGAGGCCTGCTGGAACTTCCTGAGCCTGGCCAGAGTTAAAGGACCTGACTTTTGGTTTCAAATCTCATCTCCACAGGAAAGTTTCATTTCCCTGGGATGATGTCACACGTATTCAACAACCTTCTGGTCACTTAATCACTTCCTATTGGTTACCCCATAATCACACCACCCTTCATCCTTCCCTCCGCTGCACAATCTATATAATTCACCCCCCTGTTTAATAAAGTTGAATTCCTGCTTTGACAGACCTTTCGGCTCCATTTTGTTCTTTGCACTAGGACACTCATTACCCGCTCAGCCCCACAGGTCATCTGGCTGGTCCGATCGTCCCAAGCCGCACTACCTGCAGTGGCCCTTGAGTCCTGCATTTGTTATTGTAAACAGTGCTGCTATGAACATGGTCATGCTTGTGCTATGGAGGTGAATTTTTGCTGTATGGGGAATTATTCCCAAAAGTGGAATAGCAGACCCATAAGGAATTGCAATCTTTAACTTCTTTAAGAATCACCCGACAGCTTGCAAGAGTGGCTGTATGAGCCTGCATTCCCACCAGCAATGTAAAAGAGTTCCCTTCTCTCCACATCCTCTCCAGCATTTGGCATTGTTTGTATTGTGGATTTTTACCATCCTGACAGAGGTGAGATGATATTTCAAGGAGGTTTTGATTTGTATTTCCCTGATGGCTAAGGATGCAGAGTATTTTTAGAGATATTTGTTAAACATCTCAATTTCTTCCCTGGTAAAGTTTCTTTTAAGTTCTAAGGCCCATTCTTTAATTGGGCCATTTGTGTCCTTGGTATTTAGTTTTCTTTTTTTATTATTTTTTATTTTTTTAATTATTTATTCAATTGTGTGTGTGTGTGCATGTGTGTATGTGTGTGAAGAATCAAGGGCGAATTCAGGAAGCACCATGGACTGCCACCACCTTCTCCTTGTTTACTATGCCCTGGGATTCACAGACCCTGCCCAAGAGGACCACAAGCACAGGTCACCTCCGCTTCTGCCCAGATGTGGGGTCTAGGATCCAAACTCAGGACCTTCCGCCAGCAAGGCAGAGGCTTAACCCCTGAGCCACCTCTCCAGCCCCTGGTGTTCAGTTTTCTAAGTTCTTTGTGCACTCTGGATAATAGAGCTCTATCAGATATATGGTTAATGAAGATTGTCATGGTTTGAAATGTGTCCCCCACAGTCTCATGTGTTTGGCAAGATCATGGTACCTTGAGAGGTGGAGCCTTACTGAAGGAAGACAGTCAAAAGGGGTGGGCCTTGAGGTGGATTAGTCCTACCCTACCTCCAGGAGAAGGCTTCCTTTGCTGCAAGCAGTCTTGCAGCTCTCAGCTTCCAAGATGTCTGTGGTGACCCCAGCATTGGCCAGCCAACCATGTCGCCTCTGTCATGAGAAACTGCCTCTTCTGGAACCATAAGCTGAATAAACCTCCCTTTCTCCCTTAAGTTGATTGAGTGTTCTCTCACAGCAATAGTTAATAGTAACTGTTACAAAGATTTTTTCCCATTCTGTGGATTGCCTTTGTGCATGAATTAAAATCTCTTTATTTGAACAGAAGCTCTTTAATTTCATAAGATCCCATCTGTTGAGTGTTGGTTGTTTTGACTGTGCTATTGGATTTCTGATTAGGAAGTGTTGGCCTAGTCCAGTCAGCTTGAGGGAGTTCCCGACCCTTTCAACTATGGTTTTTATATTCTCTGGTCTTATGCTAAGGTCCTTCATATATTTAGAATTAATTCTTGTACATGGTGACAAGTACGAGCCCAGTTTTAATCTTCTGCATGTGGAGATCCAGTTTTGCCAGCACCATTTTCCATTGGATTTCTTGGGCCACTTTCTCAAAGATCAAATGGCCGTAATTGTGTGGGATTATATCTGGGTCTTCAACCTTTGTCCATTGATCTATGTCTATTTTGGAGCCAATACCAGGCTGTTTTTATAACTATGGATTTGTAATATAGACCAAAGTTTGGTATAGTGATACCTCCCAGCAGTGTTTTTGTTTCCCAGTATTGTTTTTGCTATCCTGTATCTTTTGTACCTCCATATGAATTTTGAGATTGTTTGATCAACCTCTTTAATAAATTGCTTTTGGATTTTGATTGGTATAGCATTAAATCTGTATATTGCCTTTTGTAGGATGGTCATTTTTATGATATTGATTCTGCCAATCCAGGAACATGAGAGGTATTTCCACCTTCTGGCATCTTCTGCTATTTCTTTCTTTAGGGTTTTAAAAGTTTTCATTGTAAAGGTCTCTTCCTTGGTTAGATTTATATGAAGATATTTCATTTTTAGGGGGGCTATAGTAAATGGCATTATTTTGCTAAGGGCTTTTTCACTTCTTTCATTCTAGGCATATAGGAAGGCCACAGATTATATTTATATTTTATTCTACCACCCTGCTGAACTTCTGTATTAGTTCCAGGAGCTTCCTGGTGAAGTTTTTAGGATCACTCAAGTATATGATCATGTCATCTGCAAATATAGATAACTTGACTTCTTCCTTGCCAGCTTGAATAAGACTTCAAGTACAATATTGAATAGAAGTAGTGACAGTGGACAGCCTTGTCTAGTTACTGACTGAAGTGAAAATGCTTTAAATTTTTCCCCATTGAGTATAATCCTTGTTGTTGACTTGTTGTATACACCTTTTATTATATTGATAAAGGTTCATTCCATTTCAACTGTCTCTAGGGTTTTGATCAAAAAAGGCTGTTGTATCTTTGTATCTGTATTCATTCAAGAGATTGGCCTTAGGTTTCTTTTTTAAGTGTATCTTTAGTAGATTTGGGGATTAAGACAATATGAGCTTCATAGAAGGAATTTGGTAGTGTTCCTATTTGATGGAACAGTTTAAGGAGCATTGGTGTTATTAGCTCCTTAAATGTCTGGTAGAACTCTGTGCTGAATCCATCTGGTCCAGGATATTTTTTGGTGGGAAGATTTGAGATTATGCCATCAATTTACTTATATGTGATTGGACTATTTAAATAATTCACAACTTCCTGATTCAATTTCGGTAAGTTCTGTTTACTTAAGAATTCATCCATCTCTTTTGTGTTGTCAAATTTCACAGGGTATAAGTTTTTGAAATATGACGTTATAATTCTTTGGATTTCTTAGGTATCAGTAGTGATAACTCCATTTTCATTTCTAATTTTGTTAATTTGGGCTTTCTCTCTCTTGCTTTTGGTTAATTTAGCTAGGCATGTATCAATCTTATTGATTTTTTCAAAAAAACAGCTTTTTGACTTATTGATTTTCTGTATCGTTTTCCTCATCTCGAGTTCAGATATTTCTCCCATTATTTGCTAATCTCTTCTCTTCTACTGCTTTTGGAATCACATTGCTCTAATATCTCTAAAGCTTTAAGCTGCATTAAGTTATTTATTTGTGATGTTTCCATTTTTTTTTGATGTAGGCATTAAGAGCTATGAATTTACCTCATAGGACAGCTTTCATTGTGTTCCAAAGATTTTGATAAGTTGTATTTCCTTTATCGTTCAATTTCAGGAAATCTTGTATTTCCTTTTTAATTTCTTCCTGAATCCAATTCTCCTTCAGCATCATAGTGTTAAGTTTCCAGGAGTTAGTATATTTTCTGTTTGTTATACAGCAGATGTCAAGCTTTTTATCATGGTGGTCTGATAGGGTACATGCAAGAAATCAACTTTCCTGTATATTCATTTTGTGGCCCAATATTCGATCTATTTTGATGAAAGTTTCATGTGTTCTGAGACAAATGTGTATTCTTTTGTGTATGGATGAACAGTTCAATAGAGATCTATAAGGTCCATTTCAGTAAGGGTTTGATTAAGTTCCAATGTGTCTCTGTTAAGCTTTTGACCTGTTGATCTATCCCATGTTGAGATGCTGTTGTTGAAATCCTCAAGAATTATCATTTGGGGGTTGATTTCTCACTTTAGATGCTGTAGGGTTTGCTTAATGAATATGCAGGAACCCATATTGGGTGCATATATGTTCAGTATTGTGAAGTCTTCCTGGTGAATTGTACCTGTGACTAAAATGCAGTATGATTTTTTTTTTTTGGTCTGAAGTCCACTTTTTCTGATAGCATAATGGCTACCCCTGCTGGTTTCCTGGTTCCATGAGCTTGCAAAATTTTGGACCAGCCTTTTATCTTTAGGGTGTGCCTATCTTTTGTGGTGACATGAGTTTCTTGCAGACATCAGATTGAGGGTTTGTGGCTTTTAATCCAAGTTTGTCATCTGTGTCTCTTGATGGGTGAGTTAATTCCATTGACATTTAATGTTATAATGGAGAAATTATTTTTAATTCTGGATTTTTTTATGTTTAGTGGCTTTTGTAAGTGTATTATTTGGCTTTTAGGTTTTGGTGTTATTGTATTTCTCTTCTGTCCTCTGGGTTACACTTTTTTTTTTCTTCTTCAGTCTTAAGTATCATTTCTAGCATTTTTTGAAGGCCTGGTTGGTAGATATGTATACCTTCAAGTTATCTTTGTGCTGGAAAACTTTTCCTTCTCCCTCAATCATGATGGATAATTTTGCTGGGTACATCAGCCTGGGTTGTCATTTTTGCTCATTAATACTTGAAGTACGTCTCTCCAAGCTCTTCTTGCTTTTATTGTTTCCATTTAGATGTCATTTGTTATTTTAATAGGTTGACCTTTAAAAGTGACTTGTTTTTGTTTTTTTTTTCCTTGAAGCTCTTAGCACCTTTTCTTTGTCTTAAATGTGGAGTGTTTTGACTATTACTTGCTGTGGCAAGTTTGTATTTTGGTCATATCTGTTTGGGGTATGGAATGCGTCTTGTATTTGGATGGGCTTCTTATTCTTTAGTTGCAGGAAGTTATCACGTATGATAATTTGAAAAATTTTCTCAGATGTTGTATTTTGGGATTCTTGCTCTGGTATTCTATGAATACACATTTTAGGCTTCTTCAGGGTGTCCCATAACTCTTGAATATTCCTCTCAAGTATCTTTTTGGCTTTAACAACCTCTTCCATTGAGCTGGTTAATTCTCCCACTTTGTCTTCAAGATCTGAAATTCTATTTTCTGCTGCATTAGTTCTGCTAATGAGACTCTCTGTTGAGTTCTGGGTTGAGGATAACTTGTCTTTTAGTTCAATTTTAAACTCTGCCTGAGACTGTTTTAACTGCTCTATGCCTATTTTTGTTTTTTGAACTGTTTTTCTCAACTCCTCCTGATGTCTATTATGTTCCTGTTCAATGTGGTTGATGCAGCTATTTCCTCCCGGATTTCCTCTTTCATAGTACTGATCATGGTAATGATCATGCTTTGAAAGTTGTTTTCTTGGGTCTGGCTTTCTTGGCTATTTTCTGTGAATTTGTTCTGGTTGGAATCCATCATTATGGGGTTCATTCTTTCGGTGAGAGATTTGTCTTCTTGGGTGTTTTTTCTCATGGATCTGCACTTTGACTTGGGCATTGTTGTTTTGTCTCTTAAGACCTTTCAGTTTCTGTGTGCTTTTTACTGAACTGAATTAGTTGGTATTACTACTCTTAGGCAGTTATTACTAGTGCTTGCCTTGGAGTTGAGTATGTTTGTCTGTTGTTAGTGTTATTTCCTACATGAGGCTATTACGTTGTTAGTACATCAGTTAAGTCAGTTTAAGTAGACAGGGAGTGAATATTAATGGTAGGACACTTTTATGATTTAGTACCTTGGTGATATGTGACAGTAAGTGTTATAGTCCCTGGAGTTGTATATATTTTTGGGGTGGCTGTATGGAAAAGTTAATCTACAGTGATTAATACTTATCTTTGGGCTGGATGTGAAAAATCTCTCCCATGTGAAAGGATGACTTTAGAGGATTTCAGATGTATGGCCTTTGTACCCTAGAGCTTTGCTTGAGTTCCTTTGGACTCTGTTGAATTCTGAGTAGCAGTGTGTCCTCCCTGCACCACAAGTGCAGGGTCCCGGGAGGGCCACAGGGGCAGAGGGGCTGGGATACAGGACTGAGAGGGAGTCCTGTTCCAGTCAGAGGGACAGAGGGGCTGGGACCTGTGGCATGTCCCACACAAGCCCAAGGCAGCCTGGGTGTTGGTTGGGCTGGCTGGGAGGAGCTGGGGTTAGGGACGACCTGGGTGGTGGCAGAGCTTACCTGGGATGGAGGACCAGGAGTGATTCCTGTCCCAGTCAGATGGGAGGGATGGACAGAGGGGCTGGGACCTGGGGCATGGCCCACACAAGCCCAAGGCAACTTGGGTGTTGCTTGGGCTTGCTGATGGGAGGATCTGGGATGAGAGGTGACCGGGGTCCTGGGGGAACTTACCTGGGATGGAGAGTGAGTCCTGACCCAGGGGGACAAGAAGGAGGGACCCAGAATGTTTATCTTTACAGGTAAATGGATACTGTACTTGACCATAAAATGCAAGGGGCAGATTTGAGTAGCTATTGTATTCAGTTATACATATATTAAACATATCTTTGTGCTATGCACTAAGTAGCCACTGTGGCTATGAAATGCATGCCCCTGCTACACGATAGGTACAGGTAGTACTGCACTATGAAACACACACTGTGAGCCTGTGCCCTGTAAGAGTTGATGGGGCCAAGAAGAAGTCCAAGCACAGCAAACAGCAAGCAATGCAGATGGAGCTGGCCAGAATTTTCTAGGCAGTTCTGTGCACTGACTTCAGAAAAAGCTGTAAAGCACTTTGTCTTGAGTGACAACCCCAAGGACAAGAGCACTCTCACAATTAAGATGCACTGAGGCACTTTTAGTTAAAGGGGAGGGAGGAGGAGAGGGAACTGCTGGCTGTGGAATGGAGAGAAGCTGTGCAGCATTGTTGGTGGGAAATCTCTGAGAGGGACAGGCTTTCAGAGGCCTGAAGCACTTTCCTACTGAACAATTCTGTGTGTGTGTGTGTGTGTGTGTGTGTGTGTACCTATGTATACCAGAGTACAATGAATGTGTGTGCCTTGAGGCCCAAGAGTGACACCAGAAATCATCTTGGATCACTCTACCTCCTTATTACATTGCTCTGGGGTTTTCCAGGCTCTGTCTTCCAGGGCTAGAAGTGCAAGTTGCAGCCATTTCATTTCCACCAGTGTTTTTACATAGGCTCTGGGGATCTGAATTCTGGTCCTGTTGCTTATAAGGCAAAGACTTGACTACTAAGCCATCTCTCTTGCCCATCCTATTACAGAATCATACTACTGGCATTTATAGAAAGGATTTTGACTACAAGTGTGCATTCACTATATAAGATGAGAAATCTTTTGTTGTTCTAAAAAAAGTAAGTGTCATCAATGAAATAATTTTCAAAATGAAAGAACCAGCATCCTTGTCAATCATGCCCATTCACAACATCTTGATGATAAGGTGACATCTACCCTGTTCTTGTTGTTCGCTTCTCTCTCTCTCAAAAAAAAAACATTTATTTGTACACAAATACATGTAAATGGATTTGCTTCACCATAATTATGGAACTGAATGTCTGAAAGGAAATGATTGATGTGTAGGTCCCAGTTATTCCCAGTTGCAGTATTACCTGCCCTTTATACCCCATTGTTCTGAATCCTACATAGATGTGTATGAAAGTGTTTGCCAAGAGAGTCTGCATGGATGACATAGAAGACCAGCTTCTAAGTAAACAGAGGCCTTAACATTCAGACAATAAATATGACATATGATTCACTATAAAAATCTTAAGCCATGAGGCTGGAGAGGTGGCTTAAGAGTTAAGCCTCTGCCTTATAAGTGGAAGGTCCAGAGTTTGGATCCTAGACCTCACATATAGATGCCAGGCAAAAGCGGGGGTGGCCTACGTTTCTGGCTCTGGTAGGGCAGAACCTGTGAATCCCGGGGCAGAGTAAACAAGGAGGAGGTGGAGGCAGTCCATGGTGGTTCCCAAATTTGTCTGTAGTTCTACACACATACACACATATACACACATGCACAATTGAATAAATAAAAAATATTTTAAAAAATCTTAAGCCATGATTAAGTTCCTCACTGTTCAAGTGCACAACTGGTTCAGCTGAACCATAAAAGATAACAATTTTTTAATATATGAAAATTCCTTAAAAAGGAAGGTACAAAACCCTGCTCCCAGACTCTTTCAACTTCACCTAAATAAATGAGTATTTTCATTGTAGATAACCAAGTCATAATCTAATTAGATTTCATGGAAATTTAATACACTTTCATGGAAGTGTACATTCCTGACAGTGCTCAGGTTGTGGTTGCAAATACATTATTTATAAAATTCTATCACATGATACATTGTCAATACACATTCCCATTGAATTATTCTTCCCAGGGGAACATGCCCCTCTGGTCGGTACAAAGAAGACAAGCCCCAGAACTCAGCAATGTCCTGATATCTAGTATTGGGACCATGCATGAGGGGGGACATGCCCCACATCTGTATAATAGACTCGGCATGTATAAATACAGTGTGGAAAGGAAGTTTATCATTTGCATTTTGTCTCTAATTTGACACATTGGAAACAATCGTCACATAAGCTATTTCCATCCTTGCAACAGAATGAGCCTCGCTCTGACTGCTATTCTGAAATGTAAATGTGAGATTTTGAAGCAAGTTTCCAAATCTCTAGTGAATAGTCTATCTGAAATCATGCTGCATTAGATACTGAATATTTAAACTGTCATCTTTCAAGTGATAACTAGAAGACTTTTTCTGACTTTTTATTATTGACAATTTTATGAAGTTCTTTTTTTAAATATACATGATTCTGAAATGGATTGCGACCCAAACACTGATTTATAAATCCTATATTTACAATTATTTCAATCTCAGAAGTTATTTTCCTTAAGGAACTATTGTACATGTAATTGTTTTTTCAAGTTGCATTTAAAAAACTCACTTATTTCTGAACTACTGCCAGGCTGCATCTCAGCCAGCAGGACAGCAGGTTTCAATGGGAAAATCCTCTCAGAGGTGCACCCTGACACAGCGGGAGTCTATTCCTGCCTGCATTATTTCTTCTCCACTGTGCCCACTGGAACACGAGGCATTTCTCATAGGGCAGCTCTTATTTCAATTTTCTTCCTGAACCATACACCAAAATGAGACCCTCTCTCTCTTCTCTCTCTCTCTCTTTCTATTCAATGGGATGCTGTTTACATTGTTTTTTTAAAGACAAGGTATCTTGCTGGCATGGGACTCACAAATTCAGCTAGGCTGGTTGGTCTCACCCTAGAATTTTACTTGTCTCCCACAACCCGGCAGGGATATTATAAGCACGCATCACTATAAGCATGCAGCTCTGGTCCTCAGGCTTGCATGACACATTCTCTACCAACCGAGCCAGCTTCCAGCCCTTGCAAAGAAGTCACACTTCATCCTCAGGGCAGCGAAACCTTTATAGTCTGAGTGGAGATATACATGCTGAGATTCAAAGTCCTTCTCCATACTTGCTGTCACTCAGCAGTGGGATAACCATGGGTAGCCCAGCTGCTGGTACACACTCCATTGTGGAATGGTCAGACCTATGGTTTTAAGGGGCGTTACCGGAGTTGTTTTTGACACATGGCCTCAGATTTCTGTGTCATGTCCATGTAGCCCCATAATGTAGAAACTGTGCCAGGAAAGAAAAGGAGCCATATGAGCTGGACTGGACATGGGTGGGCCCCATGAAGAGGGGAAAGGCAGGGCCCCAGCTCAGAAAGTGGTGATAGCAGGATTCTGTGCAATGCATGGCTCTCTATCCTGACTCCATTTCTTTATGAATCAATGGATGTATTTATAGCAAGATAGAATAAAAGGTGGTGAACGAAAGTTCTCTGAAAAAGTCACAGCTCTGCAAAAACTTCTGCAGGCACATTAACTGACTAGAACTTGAAGATGTCCAGGAGTGGAATGCTGAAGAGGAAGAGATAAATTACCCAAGGGTACTATTAGTCTCCTTATTAGCTACTCACTGCCCTTATCTGTCTGTACCCTCACATTCTTTAGATATGAGTCTGTCTAGGAGCTTCCTTTTAATCTTTTAATACAGTGATACAGTGTTGTGACCTGCAAAGTTCACACTTCAGAACCTGCTAAGTTACACACACACACACACACACACACACACACACACACACACACACATACACAGCATGCATGGTGGTGTTAGTTTATGATCTTTTTTTATATACATTTTTTATTATTATTTCAGCTCATACAAACTTAATAGGTACACCAGTTCCCTCCCTCCCTCCTCCTCCCCCCGTACCCACTGCTCTCCCTCACCTCACCCCTCCCGCCCCATCCCCCCATGCCTCCCGCCCCAATTCCCAGAGTCCTTTCTTGTGCATGCCTGACTCTCCTCTGGACCTCCTCTCCGATGACATACAAGGACCCAGTGGCATTTCCCTGAACCTTTTCTTGTGTTCCCCTTAAGCATAGGAACACTACTGTGGCTGTCAATCCCTTGCCTCCAAGGATCTTGGTGCCTTTAGCAGATGCTAGACTTTGTGAGGTCAATAGTGTGTTGGACATTGCACCGGGCATGTCCAATTATGATTGCTTGGGCCCTAACTTGTGTGGAGTATCTTGCAAATCATTGCTCCTCCCATCCTTTTGCTCTTACACTCTTACTGCCCCTCTTCCGCAAATGTCCCTGAGCTTCAGGATGGGGAGAGATTAGTCTGGCCTAGTTCTAGGTGGTTGATATAGAGTCTCTGAAGTTCTGGATAGTGGTTCGTTGATTTTCTTTTGCAGTTAGATTTCCATGAGCTGCATCCATAATTGGAGGCTGAATGCAGCCCAAGATCTACAACCTTGTTGTTTACAATTTTTAAATTTAATCTGAGTGGACACCCATGTTGAGCAATCCAAAAGCTGAGAATGTCATCATGTAGCATCTGGGATCCAGAAAATTTCTACTCTAATCCTACCAGATGCTCTCATCCATGGATTTGGCAAATGCCGATTTTTGAGTGTCTTTTTGTCTATGACTATCCAAAGTTTCTGTAAATGTTTCTACAGTGAAACAAGTCATGCAAGGCAGCCCAAGTCCATGCTTCAAGTCCATGGTCAGCCATGTGTGCACGACTTGTATTATCATAATTTTTTTGCTATGAGACAATACTGAGATTCAAGCAATTTATGGGAGAAATGCGTTTGTCTTACGGTTACGAGGGGACACAGTCCATCAAAAATTACATTGCAGAAGGCTTGGCCAAAGGCAGAAGCAAGAGACTGGTTCAGTTCACAGCAGCCAACAAGCCCAGACAGCAAGAAAGAAGCAGGACCACATTACTGAACCTCAAAACCTGTCCCTTGTGACCTGCCTTCTTTCAGGAAGCCTGTACCATTTGAAGGGCCATGACCTTTCTAAACATCAGCACCAGCTAAGGATGCAAACATATGAGCCTGTGGGGAGCAGCTCACATTCAAACCATGGTGGTTCAGACTAACCTAGTTCTTTCCTCCGAAGGAGAACTGTGCTTTGCTTTAAGGCATCTAACATGAGATTTTATTATTACTTAAGATAAGGTCTCTGTACATAGACCAGGATAGTTGCCAGCTTATGATCCTCTCACCTCTGAACTCTTGTGCATGCTGGAATTACAGGCCTATGCACTGCAAGTACCAGTTCCACAGTCTTCCATGGAGAGTCAACACAGACATGTCTCTTCCCCAGGAGCTCACCTCCCAAAGAACCTCTGCTCCCAAGCAGGAGACATGTTGTGGAAAGAACCTCTGCTCCTAGGCAGGAGAGATACTCTGGAAAGAACATCTGCTCCCAGGTAAGAGAGATGCTGCAGAAAGATCCTCTGCTCCCAGACCAGAGAGATGCTGGGGAAAGAACCTCCACTCCCATGCAGGAGAGATGCTGGGGAAAGAACCTCTGCTCCAGGCAGGAGACATGCTGCTGCAGGCAGGAGAAATACTTCAGGAAAGAACCTCTGCTGCCACAGACAGGAGAGACGCTAGGGAAAGAAACTCTGCTCCCAGACAGAAGAGATGTTGCCACAGGTAGGAGAGATGCTGGGGAAAGAATCTCTGCTCCCAGACAAGAGAGATGCTGCAGAAAGAACCTGTACTCCAAGGCAAGAGAGATGTTGAAGAACGAACCTCTGCTCCCAAACAGGAGAGAGGCTGCAGAAAGAAACTCTGCTGCCACATGCAGGAGAGATGTTGGGGAAAGAACCTCTGCTCCAGGCAGGAGAGATGCTGAGGAAAGAACCTCTGCTTCCTCACAGGAGAGATGCTGCTGAAAGAACCTCTATTTCAGATAGGAGAGATGCTGCCACAGGTAGGAGAAATACTGGGGAAAGAACCTCTGCTCCAGGTAGGAGACATGCTTCCACAGGCAGGAGAGATACTGAGGAAAGTACCTCTGCTCCAAGGCAGGAGAAATGCTGTGGATAGAACCTTTGCTCCCAGGCAAAGAAATGCTACCTAAGGCAGGAGAGATGCTGCACAAAGAACTTCTGCTCCAGGCAGGAGAGATGCTGCACAAAGAACCTCTGTTTCAGGCAGGAGAGAAGTTGCCACAGACAGTAGAAACGCTGGGGAAAGAACCTCTGCTCCAGGTAGGAGACATCCTTCCACAGGCAGGAGAGATACTGGAGAAAGTACCTCTGCTCCAAGATAGGAGAGATGCTATGGATAGAACCTCTGCTTCCAGGCAGAGAAATGCTACCTAAGGCAGGAAAGAAGCTGCAGAAAGAAACTCTGTTCCCACACAAAAGGGATGCTGAAGAAAGCACCTTTGCTGCCACATGCAGAAGAGATGCTGGGGAAAGAACCTCTGCTCCCAAGCAGGAGAGATGCTTCAGAAAGATCCTCTCCTCCAGACAGGAGAGATGCTGGGGAAAGAAACTCTGCTCCAGGCAGGAGACATGCTGCTGCAGGCAGGAGAGATACTTCAGGAAAGAACCTCTGCTGCCACAGACAGGAGAGATGCTAGGGAAAGAAACTCTGCTCCCAGACAGAAGAGATATTGCCACAGGTAGGAGAGATGCTAGGGAAAGAACTTCTGATCCCAGACAAGAGAGATGCTGTGGAAAGAACCTCTGCTCCCAAACAGGAGAGAGGCTGCAGAAAGAAACTCTGCTGCCACATGCAGAGAGATGTTGGGGAAAGAACCTCTGCTCCCACACAGGAGACATGCTGCCAAAAGAACCTCTGTTTCAGACAGGAGAGATGCTGCCACAGGCAGGAGAAATGCTGAGGAAAGAACCTCTGCTCCAGGCAGGAGACATGCTGCTGCAGGCAGGAAAGATACTTCAGGAAATAACCTCTGCTGCCACAGACAGGAGAGATGCTAGGGAAAGAACCTCGGTACCCAGGCAGGAGAGATGCTGTGGATAGAACCTCTTCTCCCAGGCAGAGAAATGCTACCTAAGGCAGGAAAGAAGCTACAGAAAGAAACTCTGTTCCAAGGCATGAGACATGCTTCCACAGGTAGGAGAGATGCTGGGGAAAGAACCTCTGCTCCAAGGCAGGAGAGATGCTACGGATAGAACGTTTGCTCCCAGGCAGGAGAAATGCTGTGTAAGGCAGGAGAGATGCTGCAAAAAGAACCTCTGTGTCCTGTCCTGCAGGACCAGTTATTCATGGGTCTGAGGAGGATCGGGCCTGCAGGGAACGATGGGCAAGAAAGAAAGAGGGAGACCAAGTAAATGGTTGTCAAGGTCTCATTTATTTAGGGTTTGGGTGCAGCTTATATGCTCAGGCTGGAGGGGAAGAGAGGCAAGGGAGTAGTGATAAGCATCAGTTGAGGCATCTGGCGGTCGCGATATCTGGCAGTTGCGATATCTGTCATCCGGACCCGGGACATTTTTATGGTTTTTCTGGAATGTCCTGGTACACTGGGTCCTGGGGGCATATGTCAAACAAGTTTTTTGAGTTCCTTTTGACCTTTTAGTGACTCTGGTCTCTTACATATCTCCCTTTTCTATATAGTAAAGGTGGGGGGTAACTAAACAGCTATTGGGCTGAGGCAGGCTTGGGAAGAATGTTGTTTGTGTGTCCCGGAGCCGTTTTTTTGTGGCCGCTCCTCTTAGGTTCAACCTCATCGCCCTTAGCCTTACCCATTATGGCGTGGCTCTGTCATCCTCAGAGTTCCTGTCTTAGGTTGGTCTAGGAGCCAAGGAAGTTGCCCATCTTTGGAGTGGCCACCTGGGCTCAAAAACCTCCTCTTAAAAGCCCAAGGATGATACAGCTGTAGCTAGACAAGGTCTCAGAGGCCACATGTGGGGTTGATGCTGTTGATGACTGTCAATGGGACCAATGTGTTGAAGAGGCGGCGGGCAGGACCTATATCATGAAGTAATCTCAAGAGAAGAGTGGTTAATAACATTTCCACCATGAGGCTTTATCAGCAGTAAGGGCAGAGAAGTTAAGCCTCTCGGTAGGTGCGTCCAGGGATGTTTCATAGCCATTGTTATTTTCCGTATAGAGCCGGTGATATATAATGGAGGGTGGAGAAAGGGCAGAGTCAACTTGAGATTTTATAAAACGAGTTAATTTTTGAAAGGCCCATGGGCCAAAGGAAAGAATCAAGAATAGCCCAATGAGGGGTCCCAGAATATTAGGAAGAAGGGTAGATAGCCAAGGGGAGGTGGAAAACCAATTTTGATAGCAAGATTCTTGTTTCTCTCTCTCTCTCTCTCTCTTCCTTTTTTCTAGGCTCTCAGTGATTCTTTGTAGACTATCTTCTACAAGACCGGTTTTGTCTACATAAAAGCAACATTTTTCCTTTAGGGCCGCGCAGAGGCCTCCTTGTTGAAGGAACACCAGATCTAGTCCTCTTCGGTTTTGTAAAACTACTTCAGAGAGAGAGGCTACCAAGTCTTTAAGGTTTTGAAGGCCATCTTTTAAATCTTTTATATCATTATCAATAGCCATGCTGAGTTGATTGTAGTATTGATGGGAGGTAGCAAGGGACACAATACCAGTGCCGGCCCCAGTAAGGCCTAGTCTAATGAGGACAGCTAGGGTTATAGTGGATATGGGTTCTCTCTTATGGCAGAAATGGGGGTCTGTACCCTTTTGCCAGAATGTAAGGAACTCGTCAGGGTCATGAATAGTGAGTTTGGGAAACAGTCACACCAACACACAATAGTCACATACCTGTAGAAATTTGGAGGTCTCAACATAAGTGGTTAAGCCTGTAGAGCAGGCCAAGTAACTATGAGCAGGGGCTTGTAAGTACATGAACTGAGAATTGACAACCAAGGTGCCATTACATATGTCTGTCAACTGAACGGGGGGAATCATAGTTTTACCCAGGAGACAGGTTCCTATTCCAGAGACATCAGTGACAGTGAGTTCAACAGCGTCCCAGGATAATTGATGTCATTCGTATAAATAAGATTGCCAATAAAGGCTATTCCTTCATAAAAAGGAGGATTTGCTGAGAGGCACATCCAGCATTCATTATAGGTGGAATCATTATGGTGCATTAAGGTAACGGCAGAAGCATTAAGAACAGACAAGATGAGGCTTGTGGGGGACATAGGACCATCAGGGATGGTAGGTTGGAAATAGGAATGAGTAAGGGAGGGGGTGTTGGGAGTAGGGGTGGAGTTTGTGGGGGGCGTCCGTGTAGTTGGGTATTTGGTCCAATGGACACCTTGTGTTGATTAGGGAGCTCTTGTAATAGTTTGATTCTAAAGGTTAGGCCAGGGTGTCTGCCAGAAATATACAGACGGAGGCCCCATTCAAATCCTCCGCCAGTCCATAATTGTTTTTTGCCAGAGGGGGTGAAGGTAATGAGGAGGGTGTTACACCATTGTTGACAAGCATTGTTAGCGGGAACTGGTCCGGAATTTAATTTGTGTGGGGAAGAGTTTTTTCTTTTAACAGTTATATAGTCCCAAGAGGAACTAGGATTCCGATAAGTATCTCCAGTGGTTTCACAGGACCAGGAAGCACAGTAATAATCAGTGGAGTAACCGCACCGAGTATTCCAGGAGCGATCTTGGTGGATGCCTGTGCAGACATAGACGGGGGCCATGGTTAGAAAAGACCAAGCCCAGAGGTTATAACACCCAGGAACCGTACTGTAGCGGGTTTGAGTATTGATGGGCTTTGGTTGAGGTAGGTAGTGGTCTGGAGTTCCCCAGGAGGGGTCAGCTCCTAAAGTTAACTTGCAAAGATCTACTTCAAGGTTGGGCCAAGGTGGGGAGGATGCAATCTGGGAATAGGAGCTAACTACATCACCTGCTTGGTTGGTTATTACCCATGTATAGTTCCATAGTTGATAGGGGCCAGATACTCCGACAGGTAGGATAAGCAGAACGGCGAACAGGGTCCAAGGTGGCTGAAGATAGGTGTTCATTTTTTCTGTGGAGACAAAAGAAGAGAGTCTTCTCAGGTGCCACCCTGGGATTGATTAATGGGCGTTGTGGTGATTTTGGAAGTTTGAGAGGGCTTGTTAGGGGTATAAGGTTTGATAAAGCGTTTTGGAAGCCATCAAGCGCTATTGGCCTGTCTGTTATATATACAGGCGTGGCCCTTTCCCCATATAAGCACAGGATCAGGCCCATGCTTTTGTTATCAATGGGGTCCTTCCATATTACCTGAGCATAGTCATCAGCCATAGAGGGATGCCAGAGCCTGTCAGCTGCAGATTGTTGTTGCTCATCAAGGATAAGGAAGTTTAAAACAAATAATGCATGGTTTAGCAGGGTTCTGTGCTTTTCTGGGGAGTAAAGAATTCCCCCGTTAGATAGTAATTTTTGAAGCATAATTTTTTAAAGTTTGATTGGCTCTTTCAACTATGCCTTGGCCTTGGGGGTTGTATGGAATGCCCATGATGTGTCTGATGTTGAATTGAGCACAGAAGGATTTAAATTGAGTACTAGAGTATCCTGGGCCATTGTCAGTTTTGATGACTTTAGGACAGTTCATGGCCGAAAAACAGGCCATGAGGTGGTTGGTAACATGTTTTGTGGCTTCCCCTGTTTGGGGAGTTGCATAAATAAAACCGCTAAAGGTATCAATAGTGACATGAATATACTTATTTTTTCCAAATGTTTTGAAATGGGTATCATCCATTTGCCAAAGTTCGCCTGGCACAAGTCCCCTAGGATTAACCCCCACATGGGGTTCAGGGAGAAAGGACAGGCAGGCTTTGCAATTATGGACAATTTCTCTGGCCTGTTCTTTAGATGTTTTGTATCTTAAGCGAAGAGTGCAGGAATTGAGATGATGGAGGTCATGAGCCTGTTGTGCCTGTTGAAGGGGGGTGAGTGTGGTAGCAAACGTTTGTTGTTTAAAGGCAAGTGCTGTTAGGGAGGAAGTCAGGGAAGGTTGCTGTGTGGCCTGGTCGACAAGGTCGTTTCCCTGGCATAGGGGTCCGGGAAGACCAGAATGGGCCCTGATGTGCCCAATGAAAAAGGGTTGTGTGCGTTTGTGAATGAGTTGTTGTAATAACGAAAAAAGGGGGGGAAGCATTGGTGGAGGGACGAATGAAGGGAACAGTCTCCAATATGGGTATAGACTGAGCAATATATGAACTATTAGTATACAAGTTGAAAGGTTGTTGTGAAACAGTGGTGAAAACCTGAATAATAGCAGTAAGTTCAACAAGTTGAGCGGAGGAGTGGGTGGTGGGAGATTGATACATAACTCCATTTATGGAGTAGGCAGTCATTCTGTTTGAAGACCCATCAGTGAAAACAAGGGCGGCGTCAGGGATGGGGGAGGCATGTGCAAGTTTAGGAAAAATGAAAGGAGTTTTTTGAAGGAACTGTAACAGGCGATGGGCTGGATAATGATTATCAATGTTTCCCTGAAAGGAAACACAGCTTATGGCCCATTCTGAATTGTGTTGGGTGAGCCACTGGATCTGATGTAGGCTATAGGGAACAACTAAATGGTCAGGCTCTTTGTCAAACAGTTTTATTGAATGTTCTCGCCCGAGTTTAATTATTTGGGACACTAGGTGAGATAGGTTGTCAGAAACCGAGAGGGTGAAGCTGAAAAGTGGACCCAGTACAGGGGACGAGTTTGCCAGAATAATCCCATAGGTGAAAAGGGTGTAGATAATATAAGAAAGTATAAAGGGAGGGTGGGGTTATAGTAGGAAGAAAATTCGTCATTAATAGCTTGTTCCACCAAGGAGAGAGCCTGTATGGCTTCAGGGGTGAGATGTCTGGGGGATACAGGGTCAGTCTCCTTTTAATATATCAAAAAGTGGTTTTAATTCCCCTGTAGTAATTTTTAAATAAGGTCTTAGCCAGTTAATATCACCCAACAGTCGTTGAAAATCATTAAGGGTTAGTAATTTGTCTTTCCTTAATTGAAGCTTTTGAGAAATACCTTTATGGGGGAATAATTCAAACCCTAGAAATAAAAAGGGATGTTGAGTTTGTATTTTATCCAGAGAGATTTGAAGGCCAAGCTCCTTAAGGGCCCTGACTAATTTTTGTGAGAGGTCGGCCAAGGTGGACTCAGAAGGACCTGCCAGCAGAATGGCATCCATATAGTGAATAATGTAGTGGTTGGGATGGGACAATCTAAAAGGATCAATAGCGTGGGCAACATATTTTTGGCAGAGGGTAGGACTGTTTGCCATGCCTTGGGGCAGGACTCGCCATTGGAAGCGAGGGGAGGGCCCGGTACAATTAGTGACGGGAAGGGTAAAGGCAAAGCGTTTACAATCATCAGGGTGTAATGGAATAGAGAAAAAACAATCTTTTAGATCAATAACTATTTTGTGAAAACCTTTAGGTATAGCAACTGGGGATGGGAGGCCAGGTTGTAGAGCACCCATGGGTACCATTGTTTTATTAATGGCTTGGAGATCTTGGATTAGCCGCCATTTCCCCGATGTTCTTTTTTGGATGACAAACATGGGGGTGTTCCATGGAGAGGTGGAGGGCTCAATATGTCCAGCGGCTAACTGTTCCTGCACCAACGTGAATGCCACCTGTAATTTATGGGAGGGGAGGGCCTATTGGTCAATCCAGACAGGTAAATCCGATTTCCATGTGATTTTATCTGCCTGGAGTGCAGGAGGAGCAAGGGCCCTTATGAAAAATTTTCATATCCTAAACCCAAAGTGTCAGCTTTAACAGAAGGGAGAACGGGTAAAGGGTTGCCTTGGCCGTTTTTTCCAAGGCCCTGTCCAGGGAGATATCCTTGTGAGAGCATCTGTAGGTAATTACTTCATTGGGGCGACACATTATTAATTGCATCTGAGAGAGGATATCCCTCCCCCAAAGATTAACAGGGAGTTCCTGAACTATGTAAGGTTGTACTGTGCCTGTATTGCCTTCTGAATCCTCCCAAGTAAGTAACTTAGAGCTTTGGAGTGTGTGTTTGGACTGACCGATTCCTTGGAGATGAGTCATGGAGGGGTGGAGGGGCCAAGCAGAAGGCCAGGAATGTGAGCTCAAGACAGTGGCATCCGCCCCGGTGTCAATAATTCCCTCGAACCAGCGCCCATCTAGTTTAAGCTTTAAGGTGGGGCGACCGGTGGTTATTTGTTGTACCCAATAGGCATCTGAAGAACCGGGGTGTGAATTCCCTCTAGCTATGGCGATGTAAGGATTTGATCTGTTAAGAGGTAGAGGGAGAGCCTGAGCTATTCTTTGACCAGGGTAAATGGCCAAGGGTCCTTGTGTAGCTGTAGCTATGACTTTTATCTCACCCGTATAATCATTGTCCACGAGAGATAGGAAAATATTGAGTCCCTGTAAGCTGGAGGAGGCCCTTCCAATTATTAAGAAGAAGGTATCTTTGGGAGGGGGCCCAAATATCCCGGTGGAGAGGACCCGTGTGCCATCCTGAGGATCTAAAATTGTGTAGGTGGAAGCACACAAGTCCAGTCCTGCGCTTCCTGGAGAGGCCCTGAAGAGGGAAGCTGAGATTTGTGCTGGCTGTTCCCCATGGCTGGCTGAAACTGAATGGGTTTTGGGGCCTGGGGCTGGCCCCTCACCCCGTTTCCCTGAAGCGGGGGCAGTGGGTTTCCCTCGGGATCAGTTTTAAAGCAGCATTGATTAGCCCAATGTTTTCCACGTTTACAAAGTGGACATACAGTGGAAGGAGCCGGGGCTGTATTGGCCGCAGGTTGGGATTTAGTTAATTGGGGGCATTGTTTTGCAAAATGACCAGGCTGGCCACATTTAAAGCAATTGTATTGAAGAGCGGCTCCAATGGCTAAGTTAATTCCCTGAGTTGATTTATGGGTTATGGGATCGACATCATTACATATGCGGAGCATATCATCAAGACTCTTTCCCTTTAATTGTCCTCTTAGGACAGCGCGGCAGGCAGAATTAGCATTTTCGTATGCCAATTGTTTAATAATCTTGTTATCAGTTTCTCCAGGTCCCAGAATTTTTTCTGCCGCCTCGGTAAGCCTGGCCACAAACTCATTATAAGCCTCATTACTCCCCTGTATAATTTTTGTAAGGGGGGTAGTGACAGAGCCTTTTATGGGGGCAGACCACCAAGCCCCCAGGGCAGCTTCAGCTACTTGAGCGAGGAGGCCGGTAGGGAAAGCTATTTGTTTTTGCTCAGAGACATATTTGCCCTGTCCTGTTAGTTTTTCAAAGGTCCAGCGAGCGGCAGGATCATTAGGTTTAGACTGATTTTTAAGGGCAGTGGAATGACAGCAGTCGGTGAAATCAGCCTTCCAAGACAAGAATTGGCCGCGCGAGAGGACTGCTTGGGCTACTCGATACCATTCGCTAGGAGTGAGATATCCGTCTCCGGGAAGCGCCTCAAGGAGGGAAATAGTGAAAGGAGCAGTGTGGCCATAATTTTTGACCGCAGAGTTAAGCTCTTTAAGGGTCTTAAATTTTATCCATTTGAAGGTTAAATGTGGGGCCTGAGTGGTGGGAGCCTGTGGGCCCTGAGCGGCAGGGGCTTGAACATCATCGCCGCTATCTTCGCCTTCACTTTCGTTTTGTGAGCCTTCAGGTTCCTCGGTAGAGGTCGGCTCTTCGGGAGACGGCATACTATTGGCGTTTTGACGAGTGACAACAGGGAAAATAAGGGGTAAATTTTTCTTTGCCTTTTGTTTAGACCTTATTTTAGCGGGCTGCCTAGGGTTCTTTGGAAAAAGAGTTTCTCCCACAGTTTTTTGTAAAGAGGATAGTTGAAGGGAGATGTCAGAGAACTCTTTTTGAAGTGTGAGGACCTGTTTTAAATTGCTAATTTGTTGAGTGAGTTGTTGTTTTGCGTAAAGCAAAGACTGGGCGTGAACGGGAGGGGGGAGTATAGGAGAGTAAAGAGAGGAGAACCCGAAAGGAGGGGCGCGGTAAGGCGGAGGGGCAGAGGCTGAGGTAGCAGCCACACCCGTGACCACGGCGGCCAGTCAGGAGTATGATATTGGGCAGCCTGTTCTTCTAGTTCTGATTCTTCAGAAGAGGAGAGGGAATTATTAGGTGGCTGGGGGATGACAGGGAATGCAAGCTTAGGAGATTGAGGAGGTGTAGTGGCTTCAGGAGGGCAGTCATGAACGGAGGGAAGAGGAGGGTAAAGGGAAGGATGCACGGGTGCAGGAGGTATATCGACTATTACAGATGGACAAGGAGAGGAACGTTTGAGGTCGGGGTTTTTAGATGGAATAGAGGCTTGAGAAGGCGTGCGGGAAAGGGGTTTAAGAAACTCTTCGGCTAAGGACAGAAGTCTTTTGCCGCCATTAGATTCCTGAATTATATCATTGATTAAGTTCCAGTAACTAAAGGTTTGAATGGGAACAGCCTCAGGCCCTTGTTCCAGAAGGAGCCGGTTTAAATCATGACCTACTTTAGTCCAAGTCCAGGGGTGAATCTCCGGACCCTTAATAACAATCCAAGGACAAGCTTCAGAAATGAAAGAAAAAAATCCTACTAAATCTTTTCGTTTAACTCGAACTCTCCTTTCTCTGAGAGAGGACTTAATGTCCTTAATAAAGACAGCCTCTTTAGAAACAGTTTGGCCCATCGTTGAGAGAATGGGACAAAGACAAATTACTCACCGGAAACGACTTTCCCTTGTGAGCGGCAAGGGCAATCTCCTCTATGGATATCTGGTCCGCGGCGGTGAAGAAGCCTTGGGTCTCCGTCCGACTCGGGGTCCGTGCCTCGAGCCCCATGTTTGGGCGCCACTTGTCCTGTCCTGCAGGACCAGTTATTCGTGGGTCCGAGGAGGATCGAGCCTGCAGGGAACGATGGGCGACAAAGAAAGAGGGGGCCAAGCAAATAGTTGTCAAGGTCTCGTTTATTTAGGGTTGGGGTGCAGCTTATATGCTCAGGCTGGAGGGGGAAGAGAGGCAAGGGAGTAGAGATAAGCATCGGTTGAGGCGTCTGGCGGTCGCGATATCTGGCAGTTGCAATATCTGTCATCCGGACCCGGGACATTTTTATGGTTTTTCTGGAATGTCCTGGTACACTGGGTCCCAGGGGCGTATGTCAAACAAGTTTTATGAGTTCCTTTTGGCCTTTTAGTGATCTGGTCTCTTACACCTCTGCTCTCAGGCAGGAGAGATGTTGCAGAAAGAACCTTTGCTCCCAGGCCGAGGAGATGCTGGGGAATGAACCTCTGCTCCAGGCAGGAGAGATGCTGCGGAAAGAAATTCTGCTCCAGGCAGGAGAGATGCTGCAGAAAGAACCTCTGCTCTCAGGCAGGAGTGATGCTACAGAAAGAATCTCTGCCACCAGGCAGGAGAGATGCTACTTCATGAATCTGGTCATGTCAATCACACCACTACAGGAAAAGGTGTATTAGGTGTGAAGACAGCCAATGTGGTTTCTTAAAAAGCACTGAATGTAGCAATGGTAGGACAGTAGAAGATGCCATTTCAACTTTTGAAGCAAAGATACCAGAAGTTTGTTTTCTCAGAGAAAGGTTGTTTACCGTTAAGGTAATTGCATCCAGCCTAACTGAAAATTGGTTACCCCATAAAAACAGGCAATTATGGACCCTGGGTAATTTTTTCCAGCAGAGGGTGGCTATTTAATAAAGGTATCTGAGGAATGCAAAACTGCTTTCAATAATGCTAACTTCAACAACTTGTGGATGGCACACATATCATGAAACTATAGTATCCTGACATTATTATTGTTCTTTAAAACCTCCAAGTCTTTAAAAGACCTAAGATATATATGTTTATTTGACAACACAGTATATCAGACCATATTCTAACAACAGTAAATATATAAACTGGGAAGTGATTTCCATCTCTAAGGATAACACATTTTAAACAATGTAATTGTTAATGTGTTTTCATTTTTCTTTCCACATATATTTTCATTATACAACCAATTCAGGGCACATTTTATTTACAAGTTATTTCTAAAATTTAACCTTTTAACTTTTTTTAGAGGGATGTCTTTCTTTTTTTCTCTATTTAATTTTTTTCCTAATCATTTTTATTATTATTTATTATTTTAGTCAATTGTGTGTGTGTGCATGTGTGTGTGTGTGTGTGTGTATGTGTGTGTACGTATGTGTGTGTAGAACCACGGATGAATTCAGGAACCACAATGGACCACCTCCACCTCCCCCTTGTTTACTCTGCCCCAGGATTCACAGGCTCTGCCCTACCAGGACCAGAAATGCAGGCCGCCCCCGCTTCCGCCTGGCATTTATACATGGGGTCTAGGATCTGAACTCAGGACCTTCCACCAGCAAAACAGAGGATTAACCCCTGAGCCACTGTTAAAAGTAAATTAATAAATACAGGGCCTGTGAGCCCATGTTTGTAGTGTTTAAGTTTAAGTATTAAAGCAGGGGCCTGTGAGCCCAAGTAAGTATGCTGTGAGTAGATAAGAATGTGAATGACAGGATAGGCCTGCACACCCACAAGGGTAGACATGTAGTGTGCTTATCTATTTGAAAAATTGGTAGATGACCTGTGTGTGGACCTCCCTCCTCCCCCCATGTGGTGTTGAACCTTGTGTGCAGTGTATTGATAAACAATAAAGATGATACTTAAGGAGCAGGCCTGAGATACACCGGTAGTCCAGAAGGAGATAAGAGTGACCCAAAACTCTGTCTCCATAGATTCTGGACTCCTGGGTTTTCCCTCCACCTACTGGAGACCTGGGAAAGTTTTATGTAGGCCATCCCAAATAGTGACCATTGAGTTGTCTGGCACTTTCAGCTCTGACCCACTGAGAAAACCCCACCAGGGTGACAGTCTCTGGATACACCTACCAGAGAGCCAAAGCCCAATTCTTGCAAAGTACCCTGTGGGCCACCCCAAACAGTGACCACAGAGTTGTCTGGCACTTTTGGCACTCACTGACTGAGGAAACACCCAGAGGGTGGCAGGTTCAAAACATGTCTCCATGGGAACCTTTTTTAACTTTTTTAACGGTAAGAGAGATTCTGTGTCTATTTCTTGTAAGTGGTGATATAGCGAATGTGTTGTAGTAGTAGAGGGTGGAGGCTGCTTGGCACAATGGCGAATTCATTTGGTTATGTGGCTAATGTGCCTTTGGAACTGTTTGTTGGGAGAAATATGGAGAACTTTGGAACTTTCTGTCTTGGCAATAAGGCCAAATGGGCTTTTCTGGTCAAAGCTCTTAAGAGAGCAATACTGTTAGAAATGCAGAGAGTGGAAGCTCAGCTTGTTATGATGGCTCAAAGGGGAACAGAGACTGTTTGCAACTGGACCAGTGACACATGTAACCATGTGTTGGTGGAGACTTTAGTGAAGTTTTGCCTTCATCCTGCTTGCCTGAAGTTTAATTGGAGTGCTGGGAGGAAATTTCAAAGCAATGTAATCTTGACAATGTGACATAGCTAGTTTTTAGTTGTCTTCAGAATTATGAAAAAGAGCAAGGAATTAGGCAGGAAGAAGCAGCAACTGTAAGATCTGATGATTAAAAAACACAAAGCTAAACTTAGAAAGTTGAACCAGGAAGAAACAGAGAACAAAATAGCTGTTAAAGAGTTTAAGCTCCATTTGTAAATCAAAGCCTGCTCTCATTTTGAATAATAGGAAAGGCCCTAGCTTGAGGGCAAGATCCTCAGAGAATGCTCCCACCCATAAAAATGCAAATCTTTTCAGAAGAATAGAATTAAAGGGTGGAATTCCAAAGCAAGAATTGGTTTCTCCTACAAAGTCAAAGTCAGCATAGAGAAGCAAAATCAGCTGTGATTCAAGAAGGCTGGTCTTGGCAAGCTCATCCACGTGGTTCTGATTTTTTAGGGCTCAGTGATTCAAGAGGGAGGAGATCTTTGAGTCCTCCTCCAAGATTTCAAAAAAATGATGGAAGCCAGGCAGCATGTGGCAGAAAACCTGCAGTTTAGAGGCTCAAGAAGGGCAGTTTCTTGCTGTGGAGTTAAAGCCTGATTTGCCATTAAGAAGAAAAGATGTTAGAGATGCCAGAGACTACATGGAACAATTGCCAAGGAAAGCTGTATACTCTGGGAGGAGTCAGCTCAAGAGAGTGACATGTTCTACAGGAAGCTGCATTGGAGGGATAGATTCAAAGCCCTTTGGAACTGAGATGATTTCAAAGAAAGGCTCACCTGTTGGACTTGGAGCTACAAGATTTGGAGTGTGTTCTGCTACTTTTTGGTCTTGTTATGGACAATCTTTCCCAAATATGCCTCCATTCTTTCCTTTTGAAATGGGGATGTTTATTCTGTGCCATTGTATGTTGGAAGTATGTAACTTGTCTTTTGATTTTACAGGAGGATTTAGGCTTTGGACATTTGGACTGTGTTGGGACTGCTGATGTAGTCTATGAAGACTTTTAAAGTTGGACTGAGTATGGTTTGTATAATGAGATGGCAATGAGCCTGTGGGGGCCAGGGGTGAAGTGTCATGGTTTGAAATGTGTCCCCCACAATCTCATGTTGTGGAACCCAGGTTCCCGCTGTGAAGCCCAAGTTCCCGCCGGCGCAAAATTCAAATCTCCCGCCGGCGCCAACTCACTGTGTGCCGGGAACTGCCCAGGGCAAGGTTATCGGCCAGAACATCTGTAAACTGACTCAACTTCCTTGTGTATAGTGAAAATATTTACAGAATGTATTTGCTCAAGGCAGTTGCTTTCCTATAAAAACCTTGCCCCAAATTCAGTCGGGGCCGTTCTCCTATGCCTGAGCAGGGAGGCGGTCCTAGCTAGCTAGATTAATAAATCTTGCCTCGTGCCTTTACAGCAACCCAGCGGTTCTCGTGTCTCCTTCGGGGATCTGGGTAAGGGGCCCAAAGGGAACTTCGGTTGCAACATATGGGGGCTCATCCGGGATGCCCCTGACCCAACTCGGAGGAGCCGTCGACCAGGGTTGGAGGTAAGTGGAGCTCCTGAATTGTCTTGTGTCTTGTGCATTGTGCATTGTGTATTGTGTCTATGGTCTCTCGTGTCAGTTTCTTTTCCAGGCCACCTAGGTGGGAGGAAATTGGGGCTGTACCCGTTGAGAGGTGGGCAGACGTGTCCGAGATCTCGCAGGGGGGCAAAGGGGATGCCCTGACCCCGGGGACAGCAGGGGGTAAGCCGCAGTTGGATGGTATTCCCAACTAGGCTCAGTTGGACGGTATTCCCAGCTGAACTCCCCCATAAGGCTTGGGCAATTGGACGGTATTCCCAATTGAACCCAACCCTGTCGACTTTTTGGAGAAGGAGGACATACCCGAACTGCAGAGGGCCTCCGAACTCCTCTGTTGCCGGCTTCTTTTACTTTCACTTTCTTCCCGGGAGAGAAGCCGATCGAGCGAGCGCTTAAGGATCGGGTGCTGCAAATATGTGTTGGGTTCGTCTTTGTGAAATATTTGTTGGGTTCGTCTTTGTGTCATTCTCTGTGTTTCTGGGGTATTTCTGTGTTCAAGAAATTCAATATATAATGGGACAGACTCGATCAACGCCCCTTGACTTGATTATCAACCTTCGGACGGACGTTAGGGAAGGAAGGAATGAACGGAGGCTTACTCAAATCCTGGCTACAATAGTACAGGACAAGCAGGATGGGCAAAACAGGCAGGAAGAGAGAAAGGGATACCTGAACAATAAAGGTGACAAGAGAGCTGACCGAGACCAATGCCGCTATTGTAGAGAAAAGGGGCATTGGGCGAGGGACTGCCCCAAGAAGCCCCCGTTCCACAAACGCCTGCCAGGTAACTCCTCTCGAGTGCTAACCCTGGGGGAAGAATCTGACTAGGGAAGACGGGGCTGTGTTTATGATGATCTCATTTGAGTTACTTTGTTTAGTTATCTGGGTTTTCCATAATAGGTGTGTTTTATGTTTCAAAATAACACAGCTATGGCCATTTCAAATTATTGCGCGCTTATGATTATATCTTGGTTTTTTTTTTGACTTTTTATTATTTGGCATGCTCAATTTAAATGCACGTGCACACTTAAGAACAACATAAAAGGCCTGAGTACGTACTGATTAAAATATTTTGTTTTATCTTGATTTCTATGAAGCGTCACAAAAGATGATATTGTGTTTTTACCTAGGATCTAATAACATCACTTTTGTAATTCCTTTAAAAGTTTGTTTTTCCATATGTAATACCAACATATCTAGCAACCAGAAAGGAAAACTGATTTCTGAGAAATTCATTGGAATTTCTTCATTCTCCTGGTATGTATGCTAATTTCCTGTTTCCAGGTGTACTCCTGTGTTCTGTTACAATCTTGCTAACTTAATTGGGATATAATGATTTTTAAGATGAGGTCTACTGTTATTGCCTCTTTTAAAGGACATTTTTTTAAGGGTAAACAACAGAAAACCATCAAGTATGAAAGAAAATATGTATGGTAGTTAGATGTGCAGGAGGTTTATGAGTTGGTTACTTAAAAAAATGTTAAAGTATGTCATGAAGGTTTGTGGGATGTTAGAGTTATGAGAAGACTGAAAATAAGAGATGATGGTTAAAGAAAATATTATTTGTTATGTTTCTTCCATGTTATAAAACAAAAGATATTGAGCCTCAGAAATTAGAAATTAAGAATTAAGCTTCATGTATTCAAATGTATTTCAGTTGTCTGTTTAAAGCAGAAAATTGGTTACTTCTAAAATCCCAACTTCTCAAGGACATTAGGAATCTTAACAGTGGGGTCATAAATGAGAAGTCTGAGACCAGGGCCCTCCCTGCCCCCAGGGAGGTGGCCAGCAGGAGAAACTGAGGCTCCGCCTCAGCTGCAGCTTGGAACAGACTCAAGGCCAACTAGCGAGTTTCTCTAAATCTTGGACTTTATGGTAAAAGAGACTGTGCTAGACCAACCTCTGCTCACCTTTTGGAACAGGTCTCTCCGGGAGGGGGAGGAAAAGGGCACCTGCAAAATGAGGGAGGGAATGTTTTAACCTCTGTATGAATGTGTGAGTGAATGTCGGCCTGAGGTGGGAAACCTGTAACACCTCTGTGCTCGAGTTTGTAGTCCCACGGCGAGATCCCTAAGATCTCTTAAAGCCATGGGATTCGATTGGGCCAGTTCTGCGTTTCCATGGTGATAACATATGGTCTAGGGTGGGATCGGATTAGAATCTGCTCGCAAGTCACGAAACCGCTGAACCCACTATGGCCAAGTTATCACCCATGACTCTGCAAAGAGTGTGGCCAGACTGGTACTTGAATGATCTCTCCTGGAGGGATTCCCAACCTTTGTCTGTCTGCGTCCTGTGGTGGGGATCAATGTGACTCTAGCTCTTGGTCTACGTAGTACAGTGGGGATCAATGTGACTTTAGCTCTTGTTAATCAATGAAAGGAAATTCCTAAAAATGTTTGCCCTGAAGGAAAGTGTTTCAAGTCTGAGACAATGACTATGCTGTTTAAATAGCATAGGGAATACAGGAAGCTTCAGGCATGTGTGGACCATGGACTCTCCCCTTTTAGTGTCATCGGGTGGGGCTCTGGTGGCATTGGGTGGAGTGCTGGCCTCCCCGGACCACGCCACGGGCAGTGTCAGTGGATGTCTTTGCTGACAACACTGTGTATATAGTGATTATCAGAACTCTGCTAAGCCACGCGTCCTTTCCTCAAGTCCAGGTTCACTAATTAAAGCCAAAAGAGAGAGATTTCCCCTTCCTGTGTCCAGGGACTATCTAGAAATTGTGAATGCTTAGTTCTACCAACCTAAAAGAGGGTCATATTCTCAGACATGCCCTGTATACATCTTAGACAAGAGATGATCCCAGGAAGATCTTTAAGTTATACTACCATCCAACTAGACAAACAAATGACAGAAAGTTGAGAGACTATAGAGCTGGACCAAAAGTACCAGCTAGTAACTCAGGAAAAGCTTTGCCTCCCAATGCCCTCAAGACTAAGGTGAAACAGACAGGAATTTCATTTAGCTTCCATGTCAGCCAAAGTCCTCATCTGTCAGGGGGAAGTAAACTCTCATGTGGAGGACAACAGGGCTCTCATCTGTTGAGGGAAATAGGTCCCCATCATCTGTAAGGGAGAGGTTGGCACCATCAGGAAGCTTTCATTTCTGTCTTGGAGGTAGAATCCTTTGTTTCTGTTTGTCCTAGGACTTTAAAAATAGGACAGGTGACCTAGGACTTAGTATAAAAAAGAAAAGAAAGAGAAAGAACCAGAAAGCAAAGAAATCAGAACTTGACATTTGCCTTAGGGGGTAAGTTAAACAGGCACCCCAAGCAGATCAACCCAGGACCCCTCCCGACAGGGGAAAGGTGGAAAAAGATGCTTCGAATATGACCAGACTGGGCACTTTGAGACTGTTGTGAGCACAGAAAGCTTTCATGTGGCCTATGTCCCAAACATGGGAATTTCCACTGGAGGAAAGATTGCCCCCTGAACCCCAGGGCCCAGGGGTTGAACACCCCGGTGGAGATCAATGTAATGGCCTGAAGCTCATAGCTTCCCTCCGATGGAAAAAGAGTTTGCCACTGATATCCAGCAAAAGGAAGCCCAAGAGTGCCAGGTTGAGCATCTCGTGAGAACCTTGGGTTTAACGTGCAAATGGGAAGCCTCTTTGTTTCTATGTTAATAGACAAGGGAGCACAAAATTCTAGTGCTCAACTTCCTTCCTAGGCTTTTGTCAACTTTTGATTTTACTAAAATGTTTAAGATCAAGAAAATGACAGGCTCATTGCACTCACAAGGTAACTACTGAGACATGCCTTAGTGCCCGAATATTCAAGGTTTAGGCTTAATAGAATAAAATATTTTAGCACTGTTATAAAATTGGTTTTAGACGCACCAAAGGTATTAGAAGAGAAAATCATGGATTACAGAAAATGCCAGATAGCATGTAACAAAAGTCTGCAGTTTAAAGAGCCTAAATGCTGCATCCTTATCCAACCACTCTGATGGAAAAGATTCCAACCTGATAAGATATTAGTTCAATCCAACCATTCGGAGGGAAAAGATTCCAACCTGATAAGATATTATTTCAAGGAAACATTTTCTGGAGAAAAGACATGGCTTTATCTAGGAAAAATAAATATAAAAATTGTCAAGTCTTGGTGTTTCTTCCCAGTTCAGGCCTAAAGCCTGTTCCCTGGGGGAAGGTCACTGTAACCTGGCCACAGGGGTTTGGGCTCCATGTTTGTTGACCTCCTCTACTAGAGAGATTAAGAAAACTGGAGTGATGTTTGACGCCAGCTTGTTCCTGCTGCTTTCCTTGTCAGTATTCAGCATCGTGAGTGTGACGGCCTACATTGCCTTGGCCCTGCTCTTTGTGACTATCAGCTTTAGAAGGGTATGATCCAAGCAATCCACTTCCTTGTGTATAGTGAAAATATTTACAGAATGTATTTGCTCAAGGCAGTTGCTTTCCTATAAAAACCTTGCCCCAAATTCAGTCGGGGCCGTTCTCCTATGCCTGAGCAGGGAGGCGGTCCTAGCTAGCTAGATTAATAAATCTTGCCTCGTGCCTTTACAGCAACCCAGCGGTTGTCGTGTCTCCTTCGGGGATCTGGGTAAGGGGCCCAAAGGGAACTTCGGTTCCAACAATGTATTTGGCAAAGTTATGACATCTTGAGAGGTGGAGCCTTGCTGGAGGAAGGCAGTCACAAGGGGTGGGCCTGGGGTGGATCAGTCCCATCCTATCCCCAGAAGTCTGCCTTTTGCAGCAAGCAGTTTTGCAGCTCTCAGCCTCCAAGATGAATGCAGTGACCTAGCCTTCTCCAGGTTTTGCAAGCTAGCTCCGTCTCCCATGAGAAATTGTGCCTCTCCTCTGGAACCATACACTGAGTAAATCTCCCTATCTCCTTTAAGTTGCTTGACTCTCAGAGGAATAGTTAAGAGTAACCATTACAATCCCCAAATGATTAACTTCCCCTCATCCAAATCGTAAGCATCAGATTAAACCCATAGAAATGCATGGCTTGAAGGAAATCAGCCCCAAATAAAAAGTGAACCCTAAAACTTAGAAGCTGAAAAGAAAAATGGACACATATAGGCTTTGACGATTCCCCATGGGGATCATGCCGAAGTAGGAAGGAAAGGGGACCATGAAGCCTCCCATGTTTCCTGGTAAGTGCTTAGAGTGGGCAATGCCCCTCTGTGCAGCTTGCTTTACTGGACTTTTAAGGCAGTGTGAGGTAACTGTGCAGTGTAGGTGCCATCTTACAAAAAGCCCAAGGCATGGGGATTTGCGACTAGCCATGGACACTGGAATGAGTCTTGGGAGTCAGGCACCTTCCTATTCATTTATTCAATCTCCAAATTATCATCTGCATTAGGAAACACTGAGTTGCCATTGTCATCTATTAACATTAACTGAATATTTGTGGTTGTATTTGGCTTCTCCTATGTTGGCCTGTTTCCAAATAGGGAGGAAGGGAATGCTTGACACAAGTAAATTCTGGATCCCAGAATGCTTGAAGACCCTGGGTGTGTCTTTTTTTTTTTTTTTTTGCTTATAAAGTAGGAAAACTCAAGCAAAATCAGCACAGAGCTCAGAATGCTACCAAAACCACCCATTGGGCCATATAACTGGTGAATGGGACTTTTTACAAAATAACTACACTTCTTGACAGCATGAAATGAAAGAATGCTTGCTTTCTTGTTACTACATGCAAAGGATATATCAGAAACATGAAGCCAAATCAGAAACAAAAGGTGGGCTACTGGCAAGACAACCAAAATGACCTGGACAGATGAGGCTCACCATCAGTAGCCAAGCAGATGTGGGTAAGGATAGTCATGGGGGATAAAGACAGTCTGTAAGGGGTTAAGGAATCAACCGGATGATGAAGAATGAGTCCTGAGGCTGTAGAGCAGAGAATGACAGCAGCAGACAAGAAGGCTGTACCTTATCCTTATTGTTATTGAGGTTACCTTTCATCCACACAGGGCTTTGCTATTTAAAATATGCCGTGATCGCCTACCTAGTGTGCACTAGACACTGGGTTATGACCCAACAGTATTCCTGCCTAGCCCTTGTGGGCTGTGACCACATGCCATGTAAGGCAGATGTGGTGGCACATAATCCCAGCACTCAGGAGGCATAGGCTGGATCATAAGAAGTTCAAGGTGATCCTCCACTACGTGGTAAGTTTGGGGTTAACTGTGGCCACCTGAGACCTGTAGCAACAAAAGTCAAAAAGTACTTTCCCAGATTTTATTCCATGTCTGTGTATTCCACAGCCATCAAAAGCAGGCTAATTATTCCATTCCACAGATGAGGAACATTGAGACTGAAAATCATGGAGTGCATGCTGTCACTAACCATGGCATTCATGATGGGAAATAGAATCCTGTGTGAATATCCTGGCATTCTTATACACACAAAGTTTATATTAGGTAATATAATGGGCTTGCCATTATGCATGTGGTCTACTGTTGAAAGGACCGTCATTATACAGGGTGTGTCTGTTATTTAAAAAGGACATAATCATTAAGAAGGGTGCACAAATCAGGTGAAATGACCCAGCTGTTAAAGTACTATTATGTAAGTATGATGAGACCAAAGTTCAGTTCTAGCACCCACATAAAACAAATTTGACATGAAGGCACAAACTAGTCATCTTTCTTTGAGAGTCACATCTCTGAGGCTTTCTGACCAGCTGGCTAGCTTTAATCAGTGAAATCTAGACTAGGAAGACAACTTATTTATTTATTTATTTACTTTTTTATTTATTTACTTATTTATTTTTTATTATTTATTCAATTTTGTGTGTGTGCTGTGGGGTTTGTTAAGCCCAAAAGCCTGCTCTCTGGATGATACATTAGCAATTTAATGGGTTGTTGAGTGACTCCTCCCTTGGGCAGTTGAGTTTGCCTCTTGCCTGCAAGACAGTGGCAGGCCTAACTTCCCCCTTTGGAGTAGATAAAACTTCCAGGTCCTTTGTTTCTCTAAGAAACTGGCTGGGCTGTTCCTTGCCCCATCAGTTTTTTCTTGCTTATCTAAAGGGATGTTAATGCATGGGCTAAGTTCATGCTGGTTCATGGGCCTGGACAAGTAGTGCCCTAATGTGGTGCTAAAGTACTGGGAAACTAACCCAGTATTTTAAGATAAGGAATCTTTGGGGAACTGAACCAGCACACGTGAGAGAATTGTGTTAGACTGAAGGATCAATCAGAGATTAAAAAATTAAATAAAATGGGCTTATAAAAAGGAGAGAAATATTTTTTGCTGATGTTTTTGGACAAATGCTAAAAGCAGAAAAGGTAAGTATAGACAAAAAACAATTATTAAGGTTTTTAAATCTTGTTACAGAATTACAGGCCTCTTTTATTGAAGGGAGTTTAAATCCTAGAATTTGGGTTTATATAGATCAGAGAAAAATAAGAGGACAAGAAAACATTCCTCCTGATAATCCTTAAGTTATTAAAAAAAAAAAATCTGAGATCCTTAAAACAGCTGCTGCCCCAGAAAAACTAAAAAACCTCCACTTCTGTGGCTGTGGGCAGGAGGATCTCAACTAGGGAAATAAGAATACAAAACTATTGGCCTTTGAAAATGCAAATGACACTTGTGGGAATGTTAACAGATAGATTTCTGGAGAAATAAAAACACAGGCAACTAATTCATCTGTTGCTAAAACAAGCTTTCTTAAATAAAATTTGTTTTTGATACTAAATTTTAAGGTTTAATCTGCTTTCAATAATGTTTTTCATAATTACACTAAGCTGCTGGACTTTTAAATGTTAATCCACCTCTGATGAAGCTTCCAAGGATAATTTTAAGAAAAGTTGCCGATAAACCGTATGTTGTTCATGTGTTTGTATGCTTGTGTTTTGTGTTTACATGTAGTGTTTCTTGTGTTTTAAAGTAACAAAGCTGTGGCCACTTGAATTTTTTCATTTCTATTGAGTAATTTTGACATGCCCTTTTTTAGCACATGTATGTATACTTAAAATAAGAACAAATAATTTTAATAACATTAAGGCCTAAACTACTTATGTTTTAAATCAATCACAACTGTTTTTCTTTCATGAAAGATTATTTTGCTTCATTTTTATCTTTAATAGGACTACAAATGAAAATGCTATTGTGTTCTTAAAGGTTTTTCCATGTATTCCCAAAATGACAAAGTCACTATGATACTTCTTGATTGAACTTGCTCACCTCTCTGATTTCTTTCTTTTTTTTTTTTTTTTTTTTTTTGCTAAAGTGGTATTGTATTAGTCAAGTTCTCTAGAGATGCAGAATTGACACAATGAATATATGTATAGGGAATGTATTGAGTTGGCTAGTATACAGATATGACTGAGGTAGTCCAGTGATAGCTGCCAGTAGCCAAGGTAGTCCAACAATGGCTGCCAGTAGCTGCTAAATTTTGTAGCCAAGTGGGTGATGGCTGATGGCTGAAGGCTAGAGAATTTCTAGAGTCTTTAGTCTAGTCGAGGACTTGGAGAGTTGGAAGGCTAGAGGTCAAAGAAACCGGGTGGCCAGAAGAAAGAGCGATTCCTAGCACCGCTGCAATAAGCATCTCTTCTCTTTGATGGCTCCTTTTTTTTTTTTTTAAGCATTTTTTATTATCTGCGCTCATACAAACTTAATAGGTGCACCGGTTCCCTCCCTCCCTCCTCCTCCCTTTATACCCCTTAAGCATAGGAACACTATTTTGGCTGTCAATCCTTTGCCTCCAAGGATCTTGGTGCTTTTAGCAAATGCTAGGCTTTTTGGAGTCAATAGTATGTGGGACATTGCATGGGGCATGCAAAGTCCAATTGTGATTGTTTCAGCCCTAACTTGCATGGAGTATCTTCCATATCATTGCTCCTCCCATCCTGTGCTCTTACATCTTACCGCCCCCTCTTCCGCAAATTTCCCTGAGCTTCAGGATGGGAAGAGATTAGGCTGGCCTAGTTCTAGGTGATTGATATAGAGTCTCTGAAGTTCTGGATTATGGTTTGTTGATTTTCTTTTGCGGTTTTGCTGCTCCTGCAATGCCCTTCACTCCATCCTGATGGGTATTGGATGTCACTCCTTGGCCAGAGATAACTCTGGTTTCTCTGCAGATCACATAAATATTTCGCCTTTTACTTTCTGATTTCTTTTAAAGAATTTTGTCCCACCAAATCTAGCAACCAGGAAAATAATTGTATTCTAAAAATTTCATTAGAATTTCCTCATTCTCCTTGTGGTAAGATATAAGAATATCTAAATGTTTCTATTGCCATAGAATAAGCTTATTCTCTTAAATTTTAAATACTATGTTGTATAATATGCTTATAGAGTTTTAAGATCAGATCTCCTCATGTCCTAGGTGTACATAAAATGGTAATGTCTGATTACTTCATACATGGTAGTTTTCTCTACAAAAGATAATGTAACTTTATAGTAAAAATATGGTTTAACAATTTTTGCCTTATAATTACAATTAAAATTTACTATTCTGCTAATCATCATAATGTATGTAGAAAAGGATTGTCATCAATCTTCCCTGGTAAGATATTCTCTAATGTTATATTTAGAAACTTGATTTTTCTAATTCATGCTTGCTATATTACACATATCTGGCCTGTAGCTAAAGTGATTGCTTTTATCCAGGCACACTTCATTTATAGGATTATTTATAAATTAACAATTACAGTTAGTCATAAATAAGAATCCCTTAAATTGAGAAAGGATTAGAACAGCTATGGTGGGATGGGTCTCAAGGTCTTTGAAGGTCTTTGGATTCCTTAAGGCCATCTCCCACAGCTAGAGGCTAGAATCACCCTAAAGGAACACCCTGCTGAGAAATCGGCTTCAATCCTCTCAGAGATAAAATGGAGAATTTCCCTATGAAGGGATTATGGAGATGAGCTTTCCTCTAGCCTCACCTGAATACAGGAGCAACTGGATTAAGCCCAGTGAGAAAAAAGTCAATGTCCCAGGCTTGCCCTGGCAGCCATCTTTGGCATAGCCCCTGGTGGCACTCTAGTGCCATTTCTAATTTTATGCCTGTTTCTCATGGATTCCATGAATTCTTTCTAGCTGCCAACTTTTCAGGAATCCTATAACATTTGACATGAGGCTGTTTCTCATAACAAAATTATAGCATTAGTTAATAAGTTTTTGAGATACTTCAAAAACTTTGAAAAGAGAAGTTTTTGAAGATAACCTATAGATATTGGAGACTTTCTTACAATAAAAGTTAGAAGGTTAAAAACAAATTAATAGACTTATGAAGGCTCTATACAACAACAATATAGCTCATGGATTTGGGGAAGGTTCTACTCAGTACTGATAACTGCTGAGCTTTTATTTTTTAAAGGTTGTTTATCTAAACACATACACAGGTATTCTGTGACCATGTGCTACTCCTGTGTTCCATATTTGATAATGTCCTGGTTTCTACAAAATTTAAAAAACTTTTACTAATTTGTGTTATAGCTATCATATTTGACTCTAAAAGATATTAAAGTACTACAATTAACTAAAATTTTTATAAATTTAACATTTTCAGTTCAAAATGAGATTTAAGATTGTTGGGCTCGAGAGGTGGCTCAGGGGTTAAGCCTCTGCCTTGCAGGCAGAAGGTCCTGAGTTCGGATTCCAGATCCCACATAGATGTCAGGCTGAAGCGGGGGCGACCTGCACTTCTGGTGTAGGGCGGAGCCTGTGAATCCTGGGGCAGAGTAAACAAAAAGGAGGTGGCGGTGTCCATGGTGGTTCCTGAATTCGTCCGTGGTTCTACACACACACACACACACACACACACACACACACACACACACACACATACAACTGAATAAATAATAGTAATAAAATTTTAAAAAGATTGTTTATCTTTTTTTTTTTTTATTTCAGCTCATACAAACTTATTAGGTATGTCTGATTTTCCTCTGGGCCCTCCTCTCCGATGACGTACAAGGACCCAGTGGACTTTCCCTGAACCCTTCCCCGTGTTCCCCTTAGGTATAGGAACACTGCTGTGGCTGCCAATCCTTTGCCTCCAGGGATCTTGGTGCCTTTAGCAGATGCTAGACTTTGTGAGGTCAACAGTGTGTTGGACAATGCACAGGGCATGCATGCAAAGTCCAATTATGATTGCTTCAGCCCTAACTAGTATGGAGTATCTTACATATCATTGCTCCTCCCATCCTTTTGCTCTTACACTCGATTGTTTATCTTTGATTTAATGTTTTTATATTTATATTATAAAGTTTATGTATTTTAAACATATAAATTTTGTGGTTACTTAATGCTAAAGTAAATAAATAAATTGAGAACTAGAATACCTTAAATTTCAAGTTATAAATTTAAAAATAACTATATATAAATGTATAATGGCTACACAATTGCCTAAAAAGCCCAACTCTTTATTTCTTTTAAAGTTTATAGTTACCAAGAAAGTTATGTTATAATTATTACACAAAAAAGTAAAACATTAAAGTCCCTCTGTCTGTAATTCCTAAGAGGACTAAGATACATGTCAAATCTCACCAGGACCACTCCTGTAATACAGGACTTACTTCCAAAGTCTTGTTGATATTTAAACAAACTTGAGAGAAGCACTCTATCCCTTGTTGGGATTCCCATTAAGGTTTGAAATCCACCCACTAACAGGCTGTTTAAGATTGATTTTAGAGAAAATCAATTGTTTACTTTTCAAAACCTCTCCTAGATAGTAACTTACACTATCATAGAACAAATTTTTCTTTTATTAATTATAATTGCTGTTGTTTAATGTACTAATGACATAATTAAATGGCATTTTAAAAATTAAGGAGGTGAGAGGACTTCCTCAGATATACCTCATTTAATTCTTTCCTCCATTTTATTTTTTGTAAAAAAAGAAATACAGTTAAAAATGGTTGTATATTGGCAGAACACCTTTGACATACACTTGTTCTAACCAGACTCAGAGCTCCTCTGGTGTTTGTGTTTCTCCACCAACAGGTGAATTCCCAAGCATTTAGTCTGCCTGATCGAAAATCATGCAGAGTTTCCCTCACAAGATCACAGCTCTCAGGCTACAGGAAAAAAGGAGCTGGCATCGATGCAGAACAACTTGAGTCAGATCCTGACTTGGAGCAACTAGATGCTCTGATACTGAAAGAGCCAGACTAATCCAAGAGTCGCAACAACCTCCAGACATCTCTTCTTGACTATTATTGCACTGCTCTATTCATCAATATTCTAGACAAGTGTCAGACCTTGGATGATCAGTGCCTAAATACAAAATATTTCCTTCTGTGATGGATTCCTGATCCCTGTTTGGACTGACTGTGAGAGTCTTTCACAAACTGAATTTTAAAAGCTAATTGCTACTCACCATATGCTAAAGGACTTTATTTTCTATTTAAAATTCACTATTGTGTACTCACAGAGTTTTACTTTTGGTTCCTAAACATGTACAATTTTTTGTTGACTTTTGCTTATATTTATCCCATCAAATATATCTATTGTTTTATTGTTAATTGTGCTTCTCCTGAACATAAAATAAGTCAATATTGGTACTGAGATAGAATTTATATCTGGGACAAAATTCAAACTCATTTAAATAACATGTAATTTAAAAACTCCAAAAAAGATCTGGATGGCTTGACACTTGTTGCTATTTGAGAATTGATTTTTTTGTCTTTTGTAATCTTGGCTTTGTTAATATTAAAACAAGATCTATTTTTTTAATAATATAAACAAGGGGGAATTGTGGAGGTTGTTAGGCCCAAAAGCCTACTCTCTGGATGATACTTTAGCAGCTGAATGGGCTATTTAGTGACTCATCCCTTGGGTGATTGAGTTTTCCTCTTGTCTGCAAGACAATGGCAGGCCAAACTTCCCCCTTTGGGAGTAGAGAGAACTTCCAGGTCCTTTGGGTCACTTTTGTTTCTCTAAGCAACTGACTGGGCTGTTCCTTGCCCCATCAGTTTTTTCCTGCTTATCTAAAGGGATGTTAATGCTCGGGCCAAGTAACTCTCTTTTGAGGCATCCATTCCTTTCTCTTTTAGCACCAAGCCACCATGCCTGTTTAACTGAGATGCCATACCTGTTTAGCATACCTGGCGACATATACACCCCACAGCAATTGGGTGTCACTCCTGACTTTTTTTTGTTAACCAAAATGTATGCACTTTACATAATTCTGTAAAGAATGTGGCCCTGCTTCTTGATTATAAAACCCCTGTACATTACAATAAAGTTGGCTTGGATGATAAGGGAGGGACATCCTAGGCCCCCTCTGACCCAAAGCCTGAAACTTTTAATTCCTACCACTCCCACTTCAGATTCCTGCATTTGTAGGTCTAGGTTCATGCTGGTTAGTGGGCCCAGATAGTGTGCATATGTGTGTGTGTGTGTGTGTATGTATGTAGAACCACGGGCGAATTCAAGAACCACCATGGACCGCCTCCACCTCTTCCTTGTTTACTCTGCCCCAGGATTCATAGGCTCTGCCTTCCAAGACCAGAAACTCAGGCTGCCCTTGCTTCCACCTGGCTTCTATACGTGGGGTCTAGGATCTGAGCTCAGGACCTTTCACCTGTAAGGCAGAGGATTAACCCCCCTAAGCCACCTCTCCAGCCCCAAAGACCATCAATTTAAAAAAAATGTGCAGGTCTAGCAAGATGGTTCAATGGATGAGACTCCTTTTGAGTTAGATCCCTGGAAACATGCTCATGGTACAAGGAAAGAAGAGACTTCTAAAAGTTGTCCTCTGACCTCCACCTATATCCATGACACATATGTATACAGCTCTCGCTCTCTCTCTATTTAACAAAAATATTAAGACAATATATGCCAGAATACTGAATAGTACTGTTGGACCCTGAGACCCTCGCCCTAAAATTCACAAAGCAGGCCGGTTCAGGCCCACAATATAGCCCTTGCTTGTAGTCATCAGGCATCCATTGTTTATAGCCATCCAAGCATGCATTGTTAGTCATTGCTTAAAACTATGTACAGCCTTGAGCTTTTTACAGGTATTTCCCCACCCCTTAAGACCTCCAGCCCTTCAGTTCTGGAAAAGCAAGTTTGCACAAAGGGGAATTCCATCAATGAATGTCACTCAGAATGAACAGCCTACAGTTAAGCAGGTGGACTGGACCGATCACCAAGAGCCAACTCCACCCGAGCTCTTGCCGACCAATGACTGTAAAGGTCATAGAAAATTCCTCAGCTAAGCAACCCCCCCACCCCAAGACCCCTTAAAAACCTCTTGCCTGAGCTGCTCGGGGCTGCTTCAGTCTCTCCTGCCTGAGAGGTTGCTAGATCCGCCCGGCGCGTCGTTAAATAAAACCTCATGCTATTGCAGCGAGAAGGGTCTTGGTCTTTCTCTCAGTGGCCTCGTTCCTGACTGAAACACGGGGGTCTTTCATTTTGGGGGCTCATCTGGGATTCGAGACCCCCGAGAGATTGCCCCAACACCAGCCTCGGAGGTATGTGAGCGCTCCTGTCTGTGTTTACTTGTGCTTTGTTTAAGTCTGTGTCTGTTTGTATTTGATACTGTGTCTGTTTGTTTCCTCTTATGAGGTTTGGGGCCGTCAGAAACTGCGAGACAGACGTGTCATATCCTAGAGACCGTGAGGGTCCCGGAGGACGCTCTGGACTCTCTGTAGGGGAAAGGACAGAAGTGTCCATTCCCCATCTGGGTTTGTCTAATCTGCTGTCCGTAGTTTGTCTAATCTGCAGTCTGTAGTTTGTCTGATCTGCAGTCTGCAGTATTTGTGTCTTGTCTATATTGTCTTGAATCACTAAAAGGATATTAGGAAAAGAACCCAACATCTGGGTGTTGAGGTAGAAAATTTTGCCTGTGATGAAAAAGAGTTACTTAAAATGTTCTAACTTGATTGGTTACTTGGATTTCTTATAATATGTGGGTTTTATGTTTCAAAATAACAAGCTGTGGCCACTATAAATTTTATTGCGCGCTTATTATCACATTTTGGTTTTTGACTCTGTTTACTATTTGGCATGCTCAATTTAAATGCACGTGCACACTTAGGAATAAATCATTTTGATAACGTTAAAAGGCCTGAGTACGTACTGACCAAAATATCTTGTTTTATCTTGAAGCTTCACAAAAGGTGGCATTGTGTTTTCACCTAGGATCTGGTAACATCACTTTTGTAGTTCCTTTTGTTGGAACCGAAGTTCCCTGTGGGCCCCTTACCCAGACCCCAAAGGAGACACGAGAACCACTAGGTTGCTGTAAAGACAAGAGGCAAGATTTATTAATCTAGCGTGCTAGGACCGTCTCCCTGCTCAGGCAAAAGAGAACGGCCCCGACTGAATTTGGGGCAAGGTTTTTATAGGAAAGCAACTGCCTTGAGCAAATACATTCTGTAAATATTTTCACTATACACAAGGAAGTTGAGTCAGTTTACAGATGTTCTGGCCGATAACCTTGCCCTGGGCAGTTCCCAGCACGCAGGGAGTTGGCGCCGGCGGGAGAGTTTGTCGCCTGCGGGAGATTTGAATTTTGCACTGGCGGGAACTTGGGCTTCACAGCGGGAACCTGGGTTCCACATTCCCCCCTTTTCTTTAGGCACACTCCAATCATGGAGTGTCAGTTACAGTTCTTGTGGTAAATTTCTGGGAGGATTGGAGTCAGTTCCTCAGCAGGGGTGTTCCTTCCAGGTGATTCCAGCAGTAGAGGACATCTCTTCAGAATTCTAAAGACCTTGAGAGACCCATCCCAGAATAGCTGCTCTAATCCTGCCTCACTTTCCCATAAACCTATATGAGAATCAGACTGCTCTGGGGATAAAGGGCGATGATTCGATCTGGCTGCTTCCTGCTGAATCGGGGTGAAGGAAATAAGAGCAGTCTGACATTCTCATCTATGGAATGCTGGGTTGGTCTAGAGGTCTTTGATAGATGGCTTTATTACCTCAAGGTTGGTCTAAAAGAGACAAAATACAGGCAAATTGAGTCTCCAGAATCCACAGAAGGACCAGATCATTGTAATTGGGAAGGCACATGAGATAAACCGAACAAGCTCAGCAGTCTTGCTGTGGGTAAGTCCCTGCGTGACCTTAAGCAATATAATTATTAAAAGAATAATTTCTCCTATGATAGCATCTTTTCATCCAAATATGCCCTGAATGGGTGGCCTTCATCTGATTTCTGGATTGCTTGGATCATACCCTTCTAAAGCTGATAGTCACAGAGAGCAGGGCCAAGGCAATGTAGGCCGTCACACTCACAATGCTGAATACTGACAAGGAAAGCAGCAGGAACAAGCTGGCGTCAAACACCACTCCAGTTTTCTTAATCTCTCTAGTAGAGGAGGTCAACAACCATGGAGCCCAAACCCCTGTGGCCAGGTTACAGTGACCTTCCCCAGGGAACAGGCTTTAGGCCTGAACTGGGAAGAAACACCAAGACCTGACAATTTTTATATTTATTTTTCCTAGATAAAGCCATGTCTTTTCTCCAGAAAATGTTTCCTTGAAATAATATCTTACCAGGTTGGAATCTTTTCCATCAGAATGGTTGGATTGAACTAATATCTTATCAGGTTGGAATCTTTTCCATCAGAATGGTTGGATAAGGATGCAGCATTTAGGCTCTTTAAACTGCAGACTTTTGTTACATGCTATCTGGCATTTTCTGTAATCCATGATTTTCTCTTCTAATACCTTTGGTGCGTCTAAAACCAGAGCCACATGGATGACTTTATAACAGTGCTAAAATATTTTATCTATTAAGCCTAAACCTTGAATATTCCGGCACTCAGGCATGTAAACAAAGGAATGCCTAAAAAGCATCACTATTAAGCACATAAGGAATCTCAGTAGTTACTTCGTGAGTGCAATGAGCCTGTCATTTTCCTAATCTTAAACATTTTAGTAAAATCAAAAGTTGACAAAAGCCTAGGAAGGAAGTTGAGCACTAGAATTTTGTGCTCCCTTGTCTATTAACATAGAAACAAAGAGGCTTCCCATTTGCACGTTAAACCCAAGGTTCTCACGAGATGCTCAACCTGGCACTTTTGGGCTTCCTTTTGCTGGATATCAGTGGCAAACTCCTTTTTCCCATCGGAGGGAAGCTAAGAGCTTCAGGCCATTTCATTGGTCTCCACCAGAGAACTCGCTGGACCCCTGGGCCCTGGGGTTCAGGGGGCAATCTTCCTCCAGTGGAGATTCCCATAGTTGGGACATAGGCCACATGAAAGCTTTCTGTGCTCACAACAGTCTCAAAGTGCCCAGTCTGGTCATATTCGAAGCATCTTTTTCCACCTTTCCCCTGTTGGGAGGGGTCCTGGGTTGATCTGCTTGGGGTGCCTGTTTAACCTATCCCCTAAGGCAAATGTCAAGTTCTGATTTCTTTGCTTTCTGGTTCTTTCTCTTTCTTTTCTTTTTTATACTAAGTCCTAGGTCATCTGTCCTATTTTTAAAGTCCTAGGACAAACAGAAACAAAGGATTCTACCTCCAAGACAGAAATGAAAGCTTCCTGATGGTGCCAACCTCTCCCTTACAGATGATGGGGACCTATTTCCCTCAACAGATGAGAGCCCTGTTGTCCTCCACATGAGAGTTTACTTCCCCTTGACAGATGAGGACTTTGGCTGACATGGAAGCTAAATGAAATTCCTGTCTGTTTCAACTTAGTCTTGAGGGCATTGAGAGGCAAAGCTTTTCCTGAGTTACTGGCTGGTACTTTTGGTCCAGCTCTATAGTCTCTCAACTTTCTGGCATTTGTTTGTCTAGTTGGATGGTAGTATAACTTAAAGATCTTCCTGGGATCATCTCTTGTCTAAGATGTATACAGGGCATGTCTGAGAATATACTATGACTTGACCCTCTTTTAGGTTGGTAGAACTAAGCATTCACAATTTCTAGATAGTCCCTGGACACAGGAAGGGGAAATCTCTCTCTTTTGGCTTTAATTAGTGAACCTGGACTTGAGGAAAGGACGCGTGGCTTAGCAGAGTTCTGATAATCACTATATACACAATGTTGTCAGCAAAGACATCCGTTGACACTGCCCATGGTGTGGTCCCGGGAGGCCAGCACTCCACCCAATGCCACCAGAGCCTCACCCGATGACACTAAAAGGGGAGAGTGCATGGTCCACACATGCCTGAAGCTTCCTGTATTCCCTATGCTATTCAAACAGCATAGTCATTGTCTCAGACTTGAAACACTTTCCTTCAGGGCAAACATTCCTAGGAATTCCCTTCCATTGACTAACAAGAGCTAGAGTCACATTGATCCCCACCACAGGACGCAGACAGACAAAGGTTGGGAATCCCTCCAGGAGAGATCATTCAAGTACCAGTCTGGCCACACTCTTTGCAGAGTCATGGGTGATAACTTGGCCATAGTGGGTTCAGCGGTTTCGTGACTTGCGAGCAGATTCTAATCCGATACCACCCTAGACCATATGTTATCACCATGGAAACGCAGAACTGGCCCAATCGAATCCCCTGGCTTTAAGAGATCTTAGGGATCTCGCCGTGGGACTACAAACTCGAGCACAGAGGTGTTACAGGTTTCCCACCTCAGGCCGACATTCATTCACACATTCATACAGAGGTCAAAACATTCCCTCCCCCATTTTGCAAGTGCCCTTTTCCTCCCCCTCCAAGAGAGGCCTGCTCCAAAAGGTGAGCAGAGGTTAGTTTAGCACAGTCTCTTTTATCGTAAAGTCCAAGATTTAGAGAAACTCCCTAGTTGGCCTTGAGTCTGTTCCAAGCTGCAGCTGAGGCAGGGCCTCAGCTTCTGCTGGCTACCTCCCTAGGGGCAGGAAGGGCCCTGGTCTTAGACATCTCATTTATGACCCCACTGGTAAGATTCCTACTGTCCTTGAGAAGTTGAGATTTTAGAAGTAACCAATTTTCTGCTTTGAACAGACAACTGAAATACATTTGAATACATGAAGCTTAATTCTTAATTTCTAATTTCTGAGGCTCAATATCTTTTGTTTTATAACATGGAAGAAACATAATAAATATTTTCTTTAACCATCATCTCTTATTTTCAGTCTTCTCATAACTCTAACATCCCACAAACCTTCACGACATACTTTAACATTTTTTTTAAGTAACCAACTCATAAACCTCTTGCACATCTAACTACCATACATATTTCCTTTCATACTTGATGGTTTTCTGTTGTTTACCCTTTAAAAAAATGTCCTTTAAAAGAGGCAATAACAGTAGACCTCATCTTAAAAATCATTATATCCCAATTAAGTTAGGAAGATTGTAACAGAACACAGGAGTACACCTGGAAACAGGAAATTAGCATACATACCAGGAGAATGAAGAAATTCCAATGAATTTCTCAGAAATCAGTTTTCCTTTCTGGTTGCTAGGTATGTTGGTATTACATATGGGAAAACAAACTTTTAAAGGAATTACAAAAGTGATGTTATTAGATCCTAGGTAAAAACACAATATCATCTTTTGTGAAGCTTCATAGAAATCAAGATAAAACAAAATTTTTTAATCAGTACGTACTCAGGCCTTTTATGTTGTTCTTAAGTGTGCACGTGCATTTAAATTGAGCATGTCAAATAATAAAAAGTCAAAAAAACCAAGATGTAATTATAAGCGCGCAATAATTTGAAATGGCCATAGCTGTGTTATTTTGAAACATAAAACACACCTATTATGGAAAACCCAGATAACTAAGCAAATCAAAACACTTAAAGTAACTCTTAAAATGAGATCATCATAAACACAGCACAAAAAAACGACAGACAGTTCCCTGTCTTCCCTAGTCAGATTCTTCCCCCAGGGTTAGCACTCGAGAGGAGTTACCTGGCAGGCGTTTGTGGAACGGGGGCTTCTTGGGGCAGTCTCTCGCCCAATGCCCCTTTTCTCTACAATAGCGGCATTGGTCTCGGTCAGCTCTCTTGTCACCTTTATTGTTCAGGTATCCCTTTCTCTCTTCCTGCCTGTTTTGCCCGTCCTGCTTGTCCTGTACTATTGTAGCCAGGATTTGAGTAAGCCTCCGTTCATTCCTTCCTTCCCTAATGTCCGTCTGATGGTTGATAATCAAGTCAAGGGGCGTTGATCGAGTCTATCCCATTATATATTGAATTTCTTGAACACAGAAATACCCCAGAAACACAGAGAATGACACAAAGACGAACCCAACAAATATTTCACAAAGACGAACCCAACACATATTTGCAGCACCCGGTCCTTAAGCGCTCGCTCGAGCGGTTTCTCTCCCGGGAAGAAAGTGAAAGTAAAAGAAGCCGGCAACAGAGGAGTTCGGAGGCCCGCTGCAGTTCGGGTATGCCCTCCTTTTCCGAAAAGTTTTACCATGGGCCCAGTTGGGAACGTCCCATCCAACTGCGGCTTACTCGACAGGGTTGGGCTCAATTGGGAAGGTCCCGTCCAATTGCCCAAGCCTTAAGGGGAGTTCAGCTGGGAATGTCCGGAGGCCCGCTGCCCCGGGTGCCCTCCATCCCTCCTCCAACTGCAATCTTCCCCCTGGGGTCCGGCTGGGAGTTCACTTGGGGATGTCCGGAGGCCCGCTGCCCCGGGTGCCCTCCATCTCTCCCCCAACTGCAATCTTCTCCTCCAGCCGCTACCCCCTCGCTGTCCCCGGGGTCGGACCGTCGTCAGTCTCCCCTGCGAGGTCTCGGACACATCTGCCCACCTCTCGCTGGGTACAGCCTCAATTTCGTTCCACCTAGGTGGCCTGGAAAAGAAACTGACACGAGAGATCACAGACACAATACACAATGCACAAGACACAGGACAATTCAGGAGCTCCACTTACCTCCAACCCTGGTCGTCGGCTCCTCCGAGTTGGGTCAGGGGCATCCCGGATGAGCCCCCATATGTTGGAACCGAAGTTCCCTTTGGGCCCCTTACCCAGACCCCGAAGGAGACACGAGAACCACTAAGTTGCTGTAAAGACAAGAGGCAAGATTTATTAATCTAGCGCGCTAGGACCGTCTCCCTGCTCAGGCAAAAGAGAACGGTCCCGACTGAATTTGGGGCAAGGTTTTTATAGGAAAGCAACTGCCTTGAGCAAATACATTCTGTAAATATTTTCACTACACACAAGGAAGTTGAGTCAGTTTACAGATGTTCTGGCCGATAACCTTGCCCTGGGCAGTTCCCGGCACGCAGTGAGTTGGCGCCGGCAGGAGAGTTTGTCGCCTGCGGGAGATTTGAATTTTGCACCGGCGGGAACTTGGGCTTCACAGCGGGAACCTGGGTTCCACACTTTAAAAGTTTGTTTTCCCATGAGTAATACCAACATATCTAGCAGCCAGAAAGGAAAACTGATTTCTGAAAAATTCATTGGAATTTCTTCATTCTCCTGGTATGTACGAGTTCCCTTTCTTGGGGACAAATCTGCTTTCTAATTCCCTGTTCCCTATATAGCAGAACACAGGTGTACTCCTGTGTTCTTCTATATAATGATTTTTAAGATAAGGTCTACTGCCTCTTTTAAAGGATATTTCTTACAGGATAACTAATGTGAAAACAGCAGGAAACCATCAAATAGAAAAAATATATATATATGTATAGTATGTAGATGTAAAGAAGGTTTTGGGATGAGATATATTACTTAGAAAGTTAAAGTATGTGCAGGAGGTTTATGAGTTGGTTACTTAAAAAGAATGTTAAAGTATGTTGTGAAGGTTTGTGGGATGTTAGAGTTATGAGAAGACTGAAAATAAGAGATGATGGTTAAAGAAAATATTTATTATGTTTCTTCCATGTTATAAAACAAAAGATATTAAACCTCAGAAATTAGAAATTAAGAATTAAGCTTCATGTATTCAAATGTATTTCATTTGTCTGTTTAAAGCAGAAAATTGGTTACTTCTAAAATCCCAACTTCTCAAGGACAGTAGGAAGCTTACCAGTGGGGTCATAAATGAGAAGTCTGAGACCAGGGCCCTTCCTGCCCCCAGGGAGGTGGCCAGCAGAAGCTGAGGCCCTGCCTCAGCTGCAGCTTGGAACAGACTCAAGGCCAACTAGGGAGTTTTTCTAAATCTTGGACTTTACGATAAAAGAGACTGTGCTAAACCAACCTCTGCTCACCTTTTGGAGCAGGACTCTCTTGGAGGGGGAGGATATGGGCACCTGCAAAATGGGGGAGGGAATGTTTTAACCTCTGTATGAATGTGTGAGTGAGTGTCGGCCTGAGGTGGGAAACCTGTAACACCTCTGGCTCGAGTTTGTAGTCCCACAGCAAGATCCCTAAGATCTCTTAAAGCCAGGGGATTCGATTGGGCCAGTTCTGCGTTTCCACGGTGATAACATACGGTCTAGTGTGGGATCGGATTAGAATCCGATCGCAAGTCACGAAACTGCTGAACTCACTATGGCCAAGTTATCATCCATGACTCTGCAAAGAGTGTGGCCAGACTGGTACTTGAATGATCTCTCCTGGAGGGATTCCCAACCTTTGTCTGTCTGCGTCCTGTGGTGGGGATCAATGTGACTCTAGCTCTTGGTCTATGTAGTACAGTGGGGATCAATGTGACTTTAGCTCTTGTTAGTCAATGGAAGGGAATTCCTAAAAATGTTTGCCCTGAAGGAAAGTGTTTCAAGTCTGAGACAATGACTATGCTGTTTAAATAGCATAGGGAATACAGGAAGCTTCAGGCATGTGTGGACCATGGACTCTCGCCTTTTAGTGTCATCGGGTGGGGCTCTGGTGGCATTGGGTGGAGTGCTGGCCTCCCCAGACCATACCATGGGCAGTGCCAATGGATGTCTTTGCTGACAACACTGTGTATATAGTGATTATCAGAACTCTGCTAAGCCACTCGTTCTTTCCTCAAGTCCAGGTTCACGGATTAAAGCCAAAAGAGAGGGATTTCCCCTTCCTGTGTCCAGGAACTATCTAGAAATTATGAATGTTTAGTTCTACCAACCTAAAAGAGGGTCAAGTCATAGCATATTCTCAGACATGCCCTGTATACATCTTAGATAAGAGATGATCCCAGGAAGATCTTTAAGTTATACTACCATCCAACTAGACAAACAAATGACAGAAAGTTGAGAGACTATAGAGCTGGACCAAAAGTACCAGCTAGTAACTCAGGAAAAGCTTTGCCTCCCAATGCCCTCAAGACTAAGGTGAAACAGACAGGAATTTCATTTAGCTTCCATGTCAGCCAAAGTCCTCATCTGTCAGGGGGAAGTAAACTCTCATGTGGAGGACAACAGGGCTCTCATCTGTTGAGGGAAATAGGTCCCCATCATCTGTAAGGGAGAGGTTGGCACCATCAGGAAGCTTTCATTTCTGTCTTGGAGGTAGAATCCTTTGTTTCTGTTTGTCCTAGGACTTTAAAAATAGGACAGATGACCTAGGACTTAGTATAAAAAAGAAAAGAAAGAGAAAGAACCAGAAAGCAAAGAAATCAGAACTTGACATTTGCCTTAGGGGATAGGTTAAACAGGCACCCCAAGCAGATCAACCCAGGACCCCTCCCAACAGGGGAAAGGTGGAAAAAGATGCTTCGAATATGACCAGACTGGGCGCTTTGAGACTGTTGTGAGCACAGAAAGCTTTCATGTGGCCTATGTCCCAACTATGGGAATCTCCACTGGAGGAAGATTGCCCCCTGAACCCCAGGGCCCAGGGGTCCAGCGAGTTCTCTGGTGGAGACCAATGAAATGGCCTGAAGCTCTTAGCTTCCCTCCGATGGGAAAAAGGAGTTTGCCACTGATATCCAGCAAAAGGAAGCCCAAAAGTGCCAGGTTGAGCATCTCGTGAGAACCTTGGGTTTAACGTGCAAATGGGAAGCCTCTTTGTTTCTATGTTAATAGACAAGGGAGCACAAAATTCTAGTGCTCAACTTCCTTCCTAGGCTTTTGTCAACTTTTGATTTTACTAAAATGTTTAAGATTAGGAAAATGACAGGTTCATTGCACTCACAAAGTAACTACTGAGATTCCTTATATGCTTAATAGTGATGCTTTTTAGGCATTCCTTTGTTTACATGCCTGAATGCCCGAATATTCAAGGTTTAGGCTTAATAGAATAAAATATTTTAGCACTGTTATAAAGTCATCCATGTGGCTCTGGTTTTAGATGCACCGAAGATATTAGAAAAGAAAATCATGGATTACAGAAAATGCCAGACAGCATGTAACAAAAGTCTGCAGTTTAAAGACTCTAAATGCTGCATCCTTATCCAACCATTCTGATGGATAAGATTCCAACCTGATAAGATATTATTTCAAGGAAACATTTTCTGGAGAAAAGACATGGCTTTATTTAGGAGAAATAAAAATATAAAAATTGTCAGGTCTTGGTGTTTCTTCCCAGTTCAGGCCTAAAGCCTGTTCCCCGGGGAAGGTCACTGTAACCCCATGGGCAGGTGATAGGAACTTCTTGGTATGTCACAATAACGTCCAGGGACAGGTGCTAAACATTCTTTCCTAGGTAATTTACGTTTTGCCCCCCGGATAGCCTGAGCCCCCAGGCCGAGCCCGCCTGGACCCCTTCTGCCCCTGCCACACCCCTCTCCACCCTGGCCATACCCAAGTGTAGGGATTTGGGCTCCCTGGTTGTTGACCTCCTCTACTAGAGAGATTAAGAAAACTGGAGTGGTGTTTGATGCCAGCTTGTTCCTGCTGCTTTCCTTGACAGTATTCAGCATCATGAGTGTGATGGCCTACATTGCCTTGGCCCTGCTCTCTGTGACTATCAGCTCTAGAGTATATAAGGGTGTGATCCAAGCAATCCAGAAATCAGATGAAGGCCACCCATTCAGGGCATATTTGGAATCCAATGTTGCTAGATCCGAGGAATTGATTCTGCTCTCAGTCATGTGACCTGCACCATAAAAGAACTCAGGCGCCTTTTCTTAGTTGATGATTTAGTTGATTCTCTGAAGTTTGCAGTGTTGATGTGGGTGTTTACTTATGTTGGTGCCTTGTTCAATGGTCTGACACCACTGATTTTAGCTGATTTCACTCTTCAGTATTCCTGTTATTTATGAGCGACATCAGGTGCAGATAGGTCATTACCTAGGACTTGCAAGCAAGAATGTTAAAGATGCTATGCCTAAAATCCACGCAAAATTCCTGGATTGAAGCGCAAAGCAGAAAAATGAAAAGATGCTATCATAGGAGGAATTATTCTTTTAATAATTATATTGCTTAAGCTCACGCTGGGACTTATAAAATGTTGGGGTCACGTATAGTTAATTGTAAAATATGTTTCTTTCTGAAATCAAAAAGAGCTCAATCCTCTGTATATTAAAAAAAATGCAGTCTCTGTTACAAGTATGTGGGCTCAGCCTCTTGGCTATCTGGTGCAGCATTATAGACTGGCTAGATTTGCAAATACTGAGAGAATATTTCTGTTAAGTGCCATTATCCTCAAGCAATGGGATAGGTTCTTGGAAAAAATGTCCTTCCTAAAAGTAAAGCTGTCACAGAAGTTTCAGTAAACGGGTCCAGATTCACTAAGCCAAGAGAGTTGTTTTTGTTCTCCATTCTGCTGACTCCTTGCCTCACCTGATCCAGGGGAGCCCTGGTCTTGAGGCTGCAGCTCTGGCCTGAGGCACCCAAGAAAGATAGTTTATGCTATAGAATTAAAACCAGAGACATAGGTTGGCAAAAAGTTTAATAAAGTTTTTCCCTTGTCCTAAATGGTTGCCTAAAGTTAAACTCAGTGCTTGACAGAGGGAAAAAGCAATGGAAAACTTAAGAAGTAAACTAGGAAAAACAGCAAAACTCCAGGTGTAGCTCCAGAGCAGCTCCATTAGCTAATCAATGTTGGCTTTTCATTTAGATCAGAGAAATGGTGCTACATCCCGTTGGTCCCCCCAAAAAAGACTTATGTTGCTTTATTTTTCAGAATGAAAAAGGAGGATAATTTAGATTGCTCTGTACAAAGAATCAGTTCGCACCAGTGACAATACAGCCTCAGCAATGATATAGTCTCCCTGTTAAAGCACAGTCACTACTGACATCACAACCTCATGGTGACATTACCACCTCACTGTGACATCACAGCCACATTGTGCTAGCTCAGCCTCACTGTAACATCACAGCCTCACCACTAATAGACAGGCACATAATGACATCACAGCCTCTTTTCTGAAATCACAGCCTCAGTGTCAATGCACAGCCTCATCACTGATGACATAAAATCATTGTGAAATCCAAGCATCACTCCTGATGCCATAACCTCACTTTCATCTCATGGAATCAGCCCTGACATTAGAGCCTAACTGTGATATCATAGCCTCACAGTGATCTAGCATCCTGCCCACTGACACCACAAGCTCACCTGTTATGTTATAGCCTCATTGGGACATCAGTCTTGCCACTGACATCATAGCCTCACTGTGACATGACAGTTTCCAGAGTGATACCACCTCATGGAGATATGACAGCCCATGGTTACATTAAAACTTCACAGTGACATCACAGCCTCAGTGTGACATCATGGCTTCACTAGTGACAGCACAGCCTCACCTGTGACATCAGCATTACCACTGACATTATTCAGAACACTGATATCACTGCCATTCTAGTGACAACACAGTCTTTGACATCACAGCCTCACAAGGGTCACTGTCACATAGTAGGTTCACCACTGTCATATAGCCTCACCAGTGACATCATAGACTCATTATGACATCTTTCTCATCACTGACATTCAGACTTATTGTGACATCACACCTTCACCAGTGACATCACAGCCTCATTGTGACATCAGCATCACCACTTGTTTCTGAACACTCACTGGTCCAAATGGGGGGAAAAGGGGAAATGGAAGGGCCCTCGTGGGTTTGAGGCAAATTGGCCAACTGGTGACAGGGTCACCATCCAGACCCCAGGAGTCAGGTGAGAAGCAGCAGGCAGAGGACGAGTTAGCTGAAGACTCAGCTTTATTCAGAAAGTGTTTGGGCTTATGTAGGGTCACGGGTCAAATCAGATGTGACCCCCCTCTCTGCTCAGGAGAAAGGGCAGAGCAGTCAGCAATCATTTGCTGTTTATTATGTTTCCAGTTTAGAAACTGAAAACCCTACAACCATTTGTCGTTCATTCCTCCTTCCTATTGGTTGTTTATCCCTCTATTGGGACATGTCCAGGGCATTTCTGAACTTGTTTGAACTTTTCTGTAGTCAGACCTCCTGGATTCAGGAGCTTTGGCTAGGGCCTCCATGAATTGATACTGCCACAAACACTAACCTCACAACCTCATTGTGCCATCAAAACCCCTCCTGTATCATCATAACATCACTGTGTCATCAGAGCTTCACTGGGACATCATAGCCACAATGTGTCCTCACAGTCTCATAGTGACATTACAACATGACAGCAACATCAAAGCCTCATTGTGACATCACAAACTTTCTGTGATATCAGTCTTGCCACTGACATCATAGCCTTACTGTGACCTCACAGCCTCCACTGTGACATCACTAACTCCCTGTGACATTATGGGCTCATGGTGACACAACAACTGCACAGTGACATCAAAGCCTCATGGTGGCATCTCAGCCTCACGAGTAACATCTCAGCCTCACTGTGACATCTCAGCCTCATCAATGACATCAGCCTTACTTCTGACATCATAGTGTAACCACTGAGATCTCAGCCGAACTGTGATATCATAGTCTATCACCAATGATATCATTGCCTCACTGTGATATCACAAGCTCACGGTAAAATCACCAACTCACAGTAGCATCACAGTCTCTCCTCTGAAATCACAGCCTCAGTGTGAGTGCACAGCCTCACCACTGCCATCCTCAGTGCAACATCACAGCCTCACAGTGATCTCATGGCCTACCCACTGATACCATAGGCTCACCTTTTACATCATAGTCTCATTGTGGCATCATTTTTGCCACTAACATCACAGTCTCACTGTGACATCACAGCTTACAGAGTGATACCAATTCATGGTGACATGACAGCCCACAATAACATACAACCTCCACAGCTTCAGTGTGACATCATGGCCTCACCAGTGACAGCATATCCTCATCTGTGACATCAGCATCAGCACAGACATTAGTGAGAAAATTGACATCACTGCCACACCAATGACAACACAGCCTTTGACATCAGAACATCACTTGTGTCACTGCCACATAATAGATTCACCATTGATGTCACAGCCGGACCAGTGACATCTTAGCCTCACTGAGACATCTTTCTCACCACTAATATTTCAGCCTTATTGGGACATCACACCTTTACCATTGACATCACGGCCTCATTGTAACATCAGCCTCACCACTAATATCACAGCCTCATTGTGTCATCAAAACCTTTCCAGTAACATCATAACATCATTGTGTTGCCAGAGTCTCACTGTGGCATCATAGCCACACTGTGGCCTCACAGCCTCACTGTGACATAACAACATGACTGTGACATCACAGCCTCACTGTGTCATACAAATTTTCTGTGATATCAGCCTTGACACTTACATAACAGCCTCCTGGTGACATCACAAACACACCTCTGAGATAGACTTATTGTAACATCACAACCTCAATGTGACATCATAGCATCATTACTGACATCATAGTCTCACTGTGACATCAGCATAATAATTGACCTCACAGCTACATTGTGACATCACAGCATCAATGTGACATCACAGCCTCATGGTGACATCACAGCCACACTGTGACATCACAGCCTCCATGGTGGTATACTACCTAGCCTTACCAAAACAATACAGCCTCACCACGGATAGCACAGACCCAAAGTGGCATGAAAGCCTTAGTAGTGACATTGTAAATAATGACCACCACAGACTCACATATTACTTCACTGCCTCATTGTGAAATCAATCTTCCCATAGATATCATAGCCTCACAATAACCTCACAGCCTTACTGTGATCTCACAGTCTATCCTGTTACATCACAGCCTCATTGTGAAATCAGCCTTGCCACTGACATCACATCTTCCATAATGATCTCACATTCTCACTGTGACATCACAACCTTTCTGTGATGTTACAGCCTCACAGCAGCATCACAGATTCACCATGATATCACAGCCTCACCTTGGGATTATAGCCGCATTTCTGACATTACAACCTCACTGTGACATCACAGCCTCACCTCTGACATCACAGACTCACCGTGACATAACAGGCTAACCTCTGAAAACACAGCATCAGTGACACCACGGCATCCTGACTAGCCTCGCTATGACACCACAGCCTCATCACTGACAGCTTACACGTCACTTCTGAGGCTGTCATGTCATTGTGAGCTTGAGCTGTATGTGGTAAGACTGTGGTGTCATGGCAAGGATAGGTAGGATACCAGTGGTGAGGCTGTGATGTCACAGTGTGGCTGTGATATCACAGTGAGATTGTGATGTCACAGTGAGGTTGTGTGGTCAGTAGGGACTCTGACTTACGCTCACATGACAGCCTCAACAGTGACACCACAGCCTTGCTGTGGCATCATAGCCACACAAGTAACATGCCAGCCTCACTGTGATATTTCAGCCTCATCACTGACATCAGCCTCACTTCTGACATCACAGCCTAACTACAAAAATCTCAGCTAAACTGTGATGTCATCACCTATCACCATTGATATCACAGCTTCACTGTTATACAATGTCATGGTAACATCACAGCCTCACAGTGCCATCCCACCCTCCCCTCTGATATTACAGCCTCAGTGTGACTGCACAGCCATATCATGCCATCAAAGCATCATTGTGATATAAAGCTTAACCACTGTTATCCTGGCCTCACTGTGACATCACAACATCATTATGACACAGTAAACTCACTGACATTAAAGCCTCATCAGGACAATACAGCCTCACCAATGACATAGTCTCCCTGTGAATGCAGAGTCCCTACTGACCACACAACCTCACTGTGACATCACAACCTCACTGTGACATCACAACCTCACTGTGATATCACAGCCACACTGTGACATCACAGTCTCACCACTGGTATCCTACCTATCCTTGCCATGACACCACAGTCTTACCACATACAGCTCAAGCTCATAACGACATGACAGCCTCAGAAGTGACATCATAACCTTTGATATCATCAATAGTGACATCATAGCCAAACGTGTTACATTACTGCCTAATTGTGACATCAATCTTCCCACAGATATCATAACCTCACAGTGACTTCAGAGACTGTGAATTCACAGTCTAGCCTGCTACATCATAGACTTACCTGTTACATCATAGCCTCATGGTGAATTAAGCCTTCCCACTGACATAACATCTTCCAAGTGAACTCACAGACTGTGACATCATAACCTCTCTGTGATGTCATAGCCTCATAATGACATCATAGCTTCACAGTGACATCACAGATTCACTGTGGCATTATAGCCTCATTTCTTACATTACAGACTCACTCTGCCATCACAGCCTCAGCTCTGATATAACAGCCTAACTCTGACTGTAATGGTTACTCCTAACTATTGCTGTGAGAAAGCACCCAAAGTCAAGCAACTTAAGTTACTTAAGTAATGTAACAGAACTTAAGTTCCAGAGGGGAGGTACACTCTCTCAAAGCAGAGGCAGCATGACTGGCTGGCCAAAGCTGGATAAGGATAAGTCACAGCAGATATCTTGGAAGAAGAGAGCTGTACACTGCTTGCAGCAAAAGCAGACTTCTCCTTGAGGAGAAGCAGCCAGATTGAATCATCGCCCTTTATCCCCAGAGCAGTCTGAATTCTCAAATAGGTTTATGGGAAAGTGAGGCAGGATTAGAGCAGCTATGCTGGGATGGGTCTCTCAAGGTCTTTGGAATTCTGAAGAGACGTCCCCTACTGCTGGAATCGCCTGGAAGGAACACCCCTGCTGAAAAACTGACTCCAATTCTCCCAGAAATTTACCACGAGAACTGTGACTAACACTCCATGATTGGAGTGTGCCTATAGAAAAGGGGGGAATGTTGGACCCTGAGACCCTCGCCCTAAAATTCACAAAGCAGGCTGGTTCAGGCCCACAGTATAGCCCTTGCTTGTAGGCATTCAGGCATCCATTGTTTATAGCCATCCAAGCATGCATTGTTAGTCATTGCTTAAAACTATGTACAGCCTTGAGCTTTTTACAGGTATTTCCCCACCCCTTAAGACCTCCAGCCCTTCAGTTCTGGAAAAGCAAGTTTGCACAAAGGGGAATTCCATTAATGAATGTCACCCAGAATGAACAGCCTGCAGTTAAGCAGGTGGACTGGACCGATCACCAAGAGCCAACTCCACCCGAGCTCTTGCCGACCAATGACTGTAAAGGTCATAGAAAATTCCTCAGCTAAGCAACCCCCCCACCCCAAGACCCCTTAAAAACCTCTTGCCTGAGCTGCTCGGGGCTGCTTCAGTCTCTCCTGCCTGAGAGGTTGCTAGATCCGCCCGGCGCGTCGTTAAATAAAACCTCATGCTATTGCAGCGAGAAGGATCTTGGTCTTTCTCTCGGTGGCCTCGTTCCTGACTGAAAGACGGGGGTCTTTCAGTACCAGAAAAATACCTGAAGTTGTCCTGTGACCTGCACATATATTCCCACTTGTGTAAACACACACACATACATACATACACACACACACACACACACACACACACACACACACACACACACACAAGATAACTGACCTATATATAATCATCAGGAACACATACAAGTAAAAATTCCCCAGCTATGCACACAGTTGATAAACAAACATACTTCAAACTCTAGGTCTTAAGTAATTTATAGGTACCAAAGTACCCTGCCTGTAATACACAGAGGCAATGAGCTGGCCAAATATCTTTAAGAAATATAAGTAGTATGCAGCAGAATAAATGAGTTCACATTTAAAGAAACATAAATTGCAACAAGGAAGAAGACTTGCTGGTATTACCACTATTCAGTCACTTGTCATGTTTGTATCCTATCTTGTGTCTGTGTCTGCATCTTTGTACCCTACCCTCTTATGTTACAGATTATAAAATAGCCCCAGAGTTACAAAATCAGACCCAGAGACACAGAGCTTCCAGTAAACTTATACTAGAGCATCACTAAGATGCTGTAACACTCATCTCCCAGCAGGCAGCATCTCCCATCTCTCCACATGGAAATATGAGAAAAAGGATCTTCATGTGGTCTGACTGAAAGGGCAGCATAGTTTCACAGTTCCAAACTATCCAATGGGCACTGAGTAAAAGGCTTTGTAAGTGTGAACATGGAGTTCTGTGGCTCAAAAATGTTTCTCAAGGACCTCTGGGCCATCTAGGACTGAGCTTTCAGTCTCCAAGACTCCGGATAAGGATAGAAGCCTGGCTTTGGTAATCACAGATCTGCACACACAGGTGGCCCTGAATGACTAGCCCAAACCTTAGTCCTTTGCATTCCTCTGATTCTTAATCCCGTGCTGGCTGTCAGGTATCTGATTAAAGTTGCATTTGAAAGCACTGATATTGGAGGTCTTTGTGGTCTCCCACTGGCTTTGCTGTTGAGAGGGTTATGACATTGATTGTGTAGGTTATTTTTCAGGGATTTCAAAGCTCTGATGTTCAGACCACTAACCCTTCACTTTGGTCTGGTCATTTGTCTGAGGAGTGACCTTCTCACATCTGAAGCTCAACAGCTCCACACTGGGATCATGCAGATGCTGTCATGCCTGTCCTGGAATCCTATGGTGAGTGGTGATTCCAGTCAGACTCCTTATGAACTTTCCTGCTCCTTACACTTCTCTGCTGTTGTATGTGCTAAGCCCTGGGCTTGGAGGGGCCCACTGGTGTGCTGGATCAAGGTCCTCTTGTGTGGTGGACTATCTTGTGGATAAACTTGTGCTTAGTGAAGTTCATTGCTGCTGTGCTCCACACACTGTGCAGCATGTGCCCAGGTCTGCTCACAGACACAGAGTCAGACCGCATGCTCCCACTGCCCTCTGCTTCCACCAGAACATTCAGCCTTGACCAAGTCACCCACCCACGAGGCTGCATTTTATTTCTCCTTCTCAATAGCTTGTTTTTCTCTCCCTCCCAGTTTCTGCTCTTCCTTCTGCCGGAAATGCTGTATCCAGGAGGCCACTTCTGCATCTTATAGCTGCTATCTGCTGTCAGGGAACCAGCCAAATGCCTTCACTTCAGTTCTGAAAAAGGGCTAAAATGTCTTGAGTGTGAAGCTTGCTTCTTGTGTAACTTAGGATAAATGTTAATTATTCAAATTTCTCCTTGCAAGGTTCTGCACCTCGGTGTCAGCCATTTCTCTTCAGTTCGATGAACTCAAAAAATGACAACAATTCTCTTGAGTAGCTATTATCCAGAACAATGGAAATGGAACAGCCATATTTACTCACAACAAATAGTCAGCTATTGCCATTATAACAAGTTGGCAACAATTTAAGTGCTTTCAACAAGATGAATTTATGATAATATGGCCTGAAGGGTGATTGTTTGGCATGCTTTCAAACAGAGGCAAAAGAAAGGCTTTTGAGTACTCCAGGGCAAGAAGAAATCATATTTTGGACTATACAAAATATTACATTATAATCTATATACTCCAGATACTGCACACAAGTTAGAGCTGCAGTAGCCATAATCAGACATTGCATACCTGCACAATGGCTGACATGTAAATGACCCCCCAAAGTCTAGATGATCACAGGTAGTAGGATCCTTAGAGGCAAGGGATTAACAGTCATGGCAATGTTCCCATACTAACAGAAAACTAAAGAAAAGGCTCACAGCTATGCCACTAAGTCCTTAACCCTCATGAAGGTGCCGGACTCAGAAGGAGGAATGGCATTCACACAAAAGAATGCTCCAGAAGATGGGTGGGGAAGGGAGAATCACTGGTAGTAGGAGAGGGAGAACATGGGTGGGGAAGGGAGAGTCACTGTAAGTAGGAGAGGGTAGCAGGAAGGAGAAAAGGGAAGGAAGAGTGCAAGGGGAGGACTGGGGAGGGATGGAGGGAGGGAGAGGTATCTATTGAGCTTGTATGATTGGGGAAAAAAAAGAGAACTAGTGGTTGAGTTATGCCCAGAGCAAGCCAGAAGGAAATTGTCTAAATGATGAGGAAGATTCAGTTGCCCATGGTGTGTAGGACTAGTTCTTAGGCAGGTGAATAATATGGAAGGAGCTGACTAGGGAAGCTGGCATCCATCTATACTTTGCCAGACATGTTGGTCTGGCAAATGAGGATTACCCCTCTCTCAGCAGTTGTGTGAATATGGTGTAGCCATTTCTCTAAGCCCCTGAAGTTGTGAGCTTTCTGCCAAGCTGGACAAGGAACCATAACCAGATCATAAAAGAAAATAAAACTCCATACTGCCTGTCATAGTTAGGCACAGGTATCAACTTGACAGTTGAGGTTTGAGCTCTGGGAATATTTGCAGAGAATCAGTGGTTGAATTAGGCCTAGAGCAAACTTGCAGAAGATTGTCTAGGCAATGAAGGCTCACCCAATGGTGAGTGGGATTAGACCTTGTAATAATCACAGACAGCTAGTTAAGAGAGTGGGCATCCTGCTGTACACTTGGCCAGAAATGCTGGTCTGGCAAGTAGGGATTGCCCATCTCTCAGCCATTATGTGCTGATGGTGTGGCCAGTTTCCTTGGCCCTGAAGTTGGTGCATGCTCTCCCATCAAGCTAGACTGAGAACTGTAACCAGAAAATCATGAGAGAATAAACCCCTTGTTCCCGTAAGCCATTTTGTGGTCATTTATCAGCAACCATGCAGGCAGACTGCAACACTCCACTGAGCCTTTTGGTCCTGAACAATGCACAATGCAACAATGCACACTAACTGCAACATAATAATATATATGATAAGATGATACAAGAATATTTTTTCTAAGATAGAACTATGAGCTTATAAACATAAATACACAGAATATGATCCATTAAGTCAAATTTAATTTTCAACTTGACTGTAACAGTTACTCCTAGCTATTGCTGTGAGAGCGCATCCAAAGTCAATCAACTTAAGAGAGAAAGGGAGGTTTATTCAGCTTATGGTTCCAGAGGGAAGGTACAGTCTCTCAAAGCAGAGGTGGCTTGGCTGGCTTGCCAAAAGTAGAAGAGGCTAAGTCACTGCCAACATCTTGGAAGCTGAGAGCTGCAGACTGCTTGTAGCAAAGGGAGACTTCTCCTGGAGGTAAGGTGGGACTAATCCACCTCAAAGCCCACTCCTGGTGACTGCCTTCCTCCAGCAAGTTTCCATCTCTCAAGGTACCATGACCTTGACAAACACATGAGACTGTGGGGGACACATTTCAAGCCATCATACTCTACCCCTGGACCCTACAAGCTCATTGCCATCTCATTATGCAAACCATACTCAGTCCAACTTTGAAAGTCTTCATAAACTACAAAAGTAATCTCAACAGTCCAAAAGTCCAAAGTCCAGAGCCTCCTGTGAAATCAAAATACAAGTTACATACTTCCAACATACAATGACATTGAATAAACATTCCCATTCCAAAGGGAAGGAATGGGGGCATATCCAGGAAAGATCAGTCCTTAACAAGACCAAAAACCAGCAGGACAAACTCCAAATCTTGTAGGTCCAAGTCCAACAGGTGAGCCTCTCTTTGAAATCATCTCAGTTCCCAAGGGCTTTGGTTCCACCCCTCCAATGCAGCTGCCCATTGAATACATTGTTCTCTTGAGCTGACTCCTCCCAGCTCTCCTTGGCAGGTGTCCCACATTGTCTCTGGAATCTCTAACATCTTTACTTCTCAATGGCAAACCAGGCTTTAACTCCACAGCACAAACTGCCCTTCTTGGGCCTCTAAACTGCAGACTTTCTGCACATGCTGCATGGCTTCCATCATTTTTCGAAATCTTGGAGGACTCCACCATTTCCTCCCTCTTGCATCCTTGATGCCTTTAAAACCAGAATCATGTGAACAATTCTGCCAAGACTGGCCCCCTTTTATCACAGCTGATTCTGCTTCTCTATCCTGACCCTGGGAAAGAGCTCTTTCACACCTGGACAGTTGTTTTGTAGAAGTGAATCCTTGTTTGAAACTCCACCCTTTAGCTCAAATCTTCTAAAAGGATATGCATTCTTATGGATGGGAGCCTTCTCTGAGGATCTTGCCCTCAAGCTAGGGCCTTTCCTATTATCCAAATTGAGAGCAGGCTTTGATTTACAAATGGAGCTTATCTCTTTAACTGCCTTTTTGTTGTCTGCTTCTTCCTAGTTCAACTCTTTAAGTTTGGCATTGTATTTTTCATCATTAGATCTTACAGTTTTTGCTTCTTCCAGCCTGATTCTTTGCTCTTTTTCATAATTTTAAAGACAACTAAAAAGTAGCCATATCACATTGTCAAGACTACACTGCTTTGAAACTTCCTCCACCAAGCACTCCAGTTTAACTTCAGGCAAGCTTTCAGGACAAGGACAAAACTCTCAGCCAACACATGGTTCCATGTGTCACTTGTCCAGTTGGAAACACAGTCTCTTTTCCCCTCTGGACCATCACAAGCTGGGCTTCCACTCCCTGCATCTCTCACAGCATTGCTCTCTATGGAACTCTGACAAGAAAGGCCCATTTGGCTCAACCACCAAGATGCAAAGACTTTCCAAGCACTCAAAGTCCCAAAGTTCTCCACATTTCTCCCAACAAACAGTTCTAAAGGCACACTAGCCACATCACAGCATTGGCCATACTTCTGGGTACCAACTTCTCTCCACTTCACAAACAACTTCATGTTGTGGTACCAACTGTTCTGAATCTCACAGCAATATCCCACTACGTGATACCAATTTCTGTAACAATTACTCCTAACTATTGCTGTGAGAGAGCACCCAAAGTAAATCAACTTAAGGGAGAAAGGGAGGTTTATTCAGCTTATGGTTCCAGAGGGAAGGTACAGTCTCTCAAAGCAGAAGTGACTTGGCTGGCTGGCCAAAAGTGGAAGAAGCTAAGTCACTACCAACAGCTTGGAAGCTGAAAGCTGCAGACTGCTTGCAGCAAAGGGAGACTTCTCCTGGAGGTAAGGTGGGACTAATCCACCTCAAAGCCCACCCCTGGTGACTGTCTTCCTCCAGCAAGTCTCCATTTCTTAAGGTACCATGACTTTGCCAAACACATGAGACTGTGCAGGACACATTTCAAACCATGACATTGACATTATTCTAGGTGATAGTGAAAATCAGTGCATTTGTCCAGTAATTCAGGAGGAGTTTTATTTTTATCACTCCTGCCCAGCCTTGTGCTTCTTGGACAGATGCACCCTCTGTATTAACTGATGCTTACATTAATTTGCTTAGAGGAAAAAATAAATGACTAGATTTTCTAATGAAAATGTATTCTGAAAAGCTGTACAAAGCCTTCATATCATCTTAGGAAGCACACTGTTTTTTCAGAAGTCACCCATCAGCCCAAGTGTTTCCCAGAGAGAATGAATGTTCAACTGGTCATCTTTTACAGGAATTGAGAGGCATGTAAGCAAAATGGCAGAAACAAAGGAGAACATGACATTGAAAATGTTAGGACATGGCTAGTAGAACTTGAGCCTCTGGAATTCAGGAAAACTGTGAATACCTTCTGAAAGACCCCTGTCTTTCAGTCAGGAACGAGGCCATCAAGAGAAAGACCAAGACCCTTCTTGCTGCAATAGCATGAGGTTTTATTTAACGACGCGCCGGACGGCTCCAGCAACCTCTCACGCAGGAGAGACTGAAGCAGCCCCGAGCAGCTCAGGCAAGAGGTTTTTAAGGGGTCTTGGGGTGGGGGGGTTGCTTAGCTGAGGAATTTTCTATGACCTTTACAGTCATTGGTCAGCAAGAGCTCGGGTGGAGTTGGCTCTTGGCGATCGGTCCAGTCCACCTGCTTAACTGCAGGCTGTTCATTCTGGGTGACATTCATTGATGGAATTCCCTTTTGTGCAAACTTGCTTTTCCAGAACTGAAGGGCTGGAGGTCTTAAGGGGTGGGGAAATACCTGTAAAAAGCTCAAGGCTGTACATAGTTTTAAGCAATGACTAACAATGCATGCTTGGATGGCTATAAACAATGGATGCCTGAATGCCTACAAGCAAGGGCTATACTGTGGGCCTGAACCAGCCTGCTTTGTGAATTTTAGGGCGAGGGTCTCAGGGTCCAACATTCCCCCCTTTTCTATAGGCACACTCCAATCATGGAGTGTTAGTCACAGTTCTCGTGGTAAATTTCTGGGAGAATTGGAGTCAGTTTTTCAGCAGGGGTGTTCCTTCCAGGCGATTCCAGCAGTAGGGGACGTCTCTTCAGAATTCCAAAGACCTTGAGAGACCCATCCCAGCATAGCTGCTCTAATCCTGCCTCACTTTCCCATAAACCTATTTGAGAATTCAGACTGCTCTGGGGATAAAGGGCGATGATTCAATCTGGCTGCTTCCTGCTGAATCGGGGCGAAGGAAATAAGAGCAGTCTGACATTCTCATCTATGAAATGCTGGGTTGGTCTAGAGGTCTTTGATAGATGGCTTTATTTACCTCAAGGTTGGTCTGAAAGAGACAAAACACAGGCAAATTGAGTCTCCAGAATCTATAGAAGGACCAGATCATTGTAATTGGGAAGGCACATGAGATAAACCAAATAAGCTCAGCAGTCTTGCTGTGGGTACAAGCAAGTAGGAGTTAGTAAAAGAACACATGTACAAGGTGTAAAAGCCAAGGAGACCTTTTTCCTCTGGCTACTGTAGATCATATTTTAAAACCTGTCCAAAACAATGTGAACTGATTCTTTGTACAGAGCAATCTAAATTATCCTCCTTTTTCATTCTGAAAAATAAAGCAACATAAGTCTTTTTTGGGGGGACCAACGGGATGTAGCACCATTTCTCTGATCTAAATGAAAAGCCAACATTGATTAGCTAATGGAGCTGCTCTGGAGCTACACCTGGAGTTTTGCTGTTTTTCCTAGTTTACTTCTTAAGTTTGCCATTGCTTTTTCCCTCTGTCAAGCACTGAGTTTAACTTTAGGCAACCTTTTAGGATAAGGGAAAAACTTTATTAAACTTTTTGCCAACCTATGTCTCTGGTTTTAATTCTATAGCATAAACTATCTTTCTTGGGTGCCTCAGGCCAGAGCTGCAGCCTCAAGACCAGGGCTCCCCTGGATCAGGTGAGGCAAGGAGTCAGCAGAATGGAGAACAAAAACAACTCTCTTGGCTTAGTGAATCTGGACCCGTTTACTGAAACTTCTGTGACAGCTTTACTTTTAGGAAGGACATTTTTTCCAAGAACCTATCCCATGGCTTGAGGATAATGGCACTTAACAGAAATATTCTCTCAGTATTTGCAAATCTAGCCAGTCTATAATGCTGCACCAGATAGCCAAGAGGCTGAGCCCACATACTTGTAACAGAGACTGCATTTTTTTTAATATACAGAGGATTGAGCTCTTTTTGATTTCAGAAAGAAACATATTTTACAATTAACTATACGTGACCCCAACATTTTATAAGTCCCAGCGTGAGCTTAAGCAATATAATTATTAAAAGAATAATTCCTCCTATGATAGCATCTTTTCATTTTTCTGCTTTGCGCTTCAATCCAGGAATTTTGCGTGGATTTTAGGCATAGCATCTTTAACATTCTTGCTTGCAAGTCCTAGGTAATGATCTATTTGCACTTGGGATGTCAGTCATAAATAACAGGAATACTGAAGAGTGAAATCAGCTAAAATCAGTGGTGTCAGACCATTGAACAAGGCACCAACATAAGTAAACACCCATATTAACACTGCAAACTTCAGAGAATCAACTAAGTCATCAATTAAGAAAAGGCACCTGAGTTCTTTTATAGTGCAGTTCACATGACTGAGAGCAGAATCAATTCCTCGGATCTAGCAACATTAGATTCCAAATATGTCCTGAATGGGTGGCCTTTATCTGATTTCTGGATTGCTTGGATCATACCCTTCTAAAGCTGATAGTCACAGAGAGCAGGGCCAAGGCAATGTAGGCTGTCACACTCACGATGCTGAATACTGTCAAGGAAAGCAGCAGGAACAAGCTGGCGTCAAACACCACTCCAGTTTTCTTAATCTCTCTAGTAGAGGAGGTCAACAACCAGGGAGCCCAAACCCTGTGGCCAGGGTGGAGAGGGGTGTGGCAGGGGCAGAAGGGGTCCAAGTGGGCTCGGCCTGGGGGCTCACGCCAGCCCGGGGCAAAACGTAAATTACCTAGGAAAGAATGTTTAGCACCTGTCCCTGGACGTTATTGTGACATACCAAGAAATTCCTAGCACCTGCCCATGGGATTACAGTGACCTTCCCCAGGGAACAGGCTTTAGGCATGAACTGGGAAGAAACACCAAGACTTGACAATTTCTATATTTTTTATTTCTCCTAAATAAAGCCATGTCTTTTCTCCAGAAAATATTTCCTTGAAATAATATCTTATCAGGTTGGAATCTTATCCATCAGAATGGTTGGATAAGGATGCAGCATTTTGGGTCTTTAAACTGCAGACTTTTGTTACATGCTATCTGGCATTTTCTGTAATCCATGATTTTCTTTTCTAATACCTTTGGTGCGTCTAAAACAAGAACCACGTGGATGACTTTATAACAGTGCTAAAATATTTTATTCTATTAAGCCTAAACCTTGAATATTCGGGCATTCAGGCATGTAAACAAAGGAATGCCTAAAAAGCATCACTATTAAGCATATAAGGAATCTCAGTAGTTACTTTGTGAGTGCAATGAACCTGTCATTTTCCTAATCTTAAACATTTTAGTAAAATCAAAAGTTGACAAAAGCCTAGGAAGGAAGTTGAGCACTAGAATTTTGTGCTCCCTTGTCTATTAACATAGAAACAAAGAGGCTTCCCATTTGCACGTTAAACCCAAGGTTCTCACGAGATGCTCAACCTGGCACTTTTGGGCTTCCTTTTGCTGGATATCAGTGGCAAACTCCTTTTTCCCATCGGAGGGAAGCTAAGAGCTTCAGGCCATTTCATTGGTCTCCACCAGAGAACTCGCTGGACCCCTGGGCCCTGGGGTTCAGGGGGCAATCTTCCTCCAGTGGAGATTCCCATAGTTGGGACATAGGCCACATGAAAGCTTTCTGTGCTCACAACAGTCTCAAAGCGCCCAGTCTGGTCATATTCGAAGCATCTTTTTCCACCTTTCCCCTGTTGGGAGGGGTCCTGGGTTGATCTGCTTGGGGTGCCTGTTTAACCTATCCCCTAAGGCAAATGTCAAGTTCTGATTTCTTTGCTTTCTGGTTCTTTCTCTTTCTTTTTTTATACTAAGTCCTAGGTCACCTGTCTTATTTTTAAAGTCCTAGGACAAACAGAAACAAAGGATTCTACCTCCAAGACAGAAATGAAAGCTTCCTGATGGTGCCAACCTCTCCCTTACAGATGATGGGGACCTATTTCCCTCAACAGATGAGAGCCCTGTTGTCCTCCACATGAGAGTTTACTTCCCCCTGACAGATGAGGACTTTGGCTGACATGGAAGCTAAATGAAATTCCTGTCTGTTTCACCTTAGTCTTGAGGGCATTGGGAGGCAAAGCTTTTCCTGAGTTACTAGCTGGTACTTTTGGTCCAGCTCTATAGTCTCTCAACTTTCTGTCATTTGTTTGTCTAGTTGGATGGTAGTATAACTTAAAGATCTTCCTGGGATCATCTCTTGTCTAAGATGTATACAGGGCATGTCTGAGAATATGCTATGACTTGACCCTCTTTTAGGTTGGTAGAACTAAGCATTCACAATTTCTAGATAGTCCCTGGACACAGGAAGGGGAAATCTCTCTCTTTTGGCTTCAATTAGTGAACCTGGACTTGAGGAAAGGACGCGTGGCTTAGCAGAGTTCTCATAATCACTATATACATAGTGTTGTCAGCAAAGACATCCACTGACACTGCCCCTGGTGTGGTCTGGGGAGGCCAGCACTCCACCCAATGCCACCAGAACCCCACCCGATGACACTAAAAGAGGAGAGTCCATGGTCCACACATGCCTGAAGCTTCCTGTATTCCCTATGCTATTTAAACAGCATAGTCATTGTCTCAGACTTGAAACACTTTCCTTCAGGGCAAACATTTTTAGGAATTCCCTTCCATTGACTAACAAGAGCTAAAGTCACATGGATCCCCACTGTACTATGTAGACCAAGAGCTAGAGTCACATTGATCCCCACCACAGGACGCAGACAGACAAAGGTTGGGAATCCCTCCAGGAGAGATCATTCAAGTACCAGTCTGGCCACACTCTTTGCAGAGTCATGGGTGATAACTTGGCCATAGTGGGTTCAGCGGTTTCGTGACTTGCGATCGGATTCTAATCCGATCCCACCCTAGACCATATGTTATCACCATGGAAACGCAGAACTGGCCCAATCGAATCCCCTGGCTTTAAGAGATCTTAGGGATCTCGCCGTGGGACTACAAACTCGAGCCAGAGGTGTTACAGGTTTCCCACCTGAGGGCGACACTCACTCACACATTCATACAGAGGTTAAAACATTCCCTCCCACATTTTGCCGGTGCCCTTTTCCTCCCCCTCCAAGAGAGGCCTGCTCCAAAAGGTGAGCAGAGGTTGGTTTAGCACAGTCTCTTTTACTGTAAAGTCCAAGATTTAGAGAAACTCCCTAGTTGGCCTTGAGTCTGTTCCAAGCTGCAGCTGAGGCGGGGCCTCAGCTTCTCTTGCTGGCCACCTCCCTGGAGGCAGGGAGGGCCCTGGTCTCAGACTTCTCCAGTTTTCACTGATGACCCCACTGATAAGCTTCCTACTGTCCTTGAGAAGTTGGGATTTCAGGAGTAACCAATTTTCTGCTTTAAACAGACAACTGAAATACATTTGAATACATGAAGCTTGATTCTTAATTTCTAATTTCTGAGGCTCAATATCTTTTGTTTTATAACATGGAAGAAACATAACAAATAATATTTTCTTTAACCATCATCTCTTATTTTCAGTTTTCTCATAACTCTAACATCCCACAAACCTACTTTAACATTCTTTTTAAGTAACCAACTCATAAACCTCCTGCACATACTTTAACTTTCTAAATAACATATCTCATCCCAAAACCTTCTTTACCTCTATGTACTATACATATATATTTTTTTTCTATTTGATGGTTTCCTGCTGTTTTCACATTAGTTATCCTGTAAGAAATATCCTTTAAAAGAGGCAGTAGATCTTATCTTAAAAATCATTATATAGCAGAACACAGGAGTACACCGGGGAACAAGGAATTAGAAAGCAGATTTGTCCCCAAGAAAGGGAACTCGTACATACCAGGAGAATGAAGAAATTCCAATGAATTTTTCAGAAATCAGTTTTCCTTTCTGGCTGCTAGATATGTTGGTATTACTCATGGGAAAACAAACTTTTAAAGGAACTACAAAAGTGATGTTACCAGATCCTAGGTGAAAACACAATGCCACCTTTTGTGAAGCTTCAAGATAAAACAAGATATTTTGGTCAGTACGTACTCAGGCCTTTTAACGTTATCAAAATGATTTATTCCTAAGTGTGCATGTGCATTTACATTGAGCATGTCAAATAGTAAACAGAGTCAAAAACCAAAATGTAATCATAAGCGCGCAATGAAATTTATAGTGGCCACAGCTTGTTATTTTGAAACATAAAACCCACATATTATAAGAAATCCCAGTAACCAATCAAGTTAGAACATTTTAAGTAACTCTTTTTCATCACAGGCAAAATTTTCTACCTCAACACTCAGATTTTGGGTTCTTTTCCTAATATCCTTTTAGTGATTCAAGACAAGATAGACAAGACACAAATACTGCAGACTGCAGATCAGACAAACTACAGATTAGACAAACTCAGGTGGGGAGCAGACACTTCTGTCCTTTCCCCTACAGATTGAGGACACTCCCGGTCCTCCCACTGAGAGTCCAGAGTGTCCTCCGGGACCCTCGTGGCCTCTGCGATATGACACGTCTGTCTCGCAGTTTCTGACCGCCCCAAACCTCATAAGAGGAAACAAACAGACACAGTATCAAACACAAACAGACACAGACTTAGACAAAGCACAAGTAAACACAGACAGGAGCGCTCACATACCTCCGAGGCTGGTTTGGGGCAATCTCTCGGGGGTCTCAAATCCCAGATGAGCCCCCAAAATGAAAGACCCCCGTGTTTCAGTCAGGAACGAGGCCACTGAGAGAAAGACCAAGACCCTTCTCGCTGCAATAGCATGAGGTTTTATTTAACGACGCGCCGGGCAGATCTAGCAACCTCTCAGGCAGGAGAGACTGAAGCAGCCCCGAGCAGCTCAGGCAAGAGGTTTTTAAGGGGTCTTGGGGTGGGGGGGTTGCTTAGCTGAGGAATTTTCTATGACCTTTACAGTCATTGGTCGGCAAGAGCTCGGGTGGAGTTGGCTCTTGGTGATCGGTCCAATCCACCTGCTTAACTGTAGGCTGTTCATTCTGGGTGACATTCATTGATGGAATTCCCCTTTGTGCAAACTTGCTTTTCCAGAACTGAAGGGCTGGAGGTCTTAAGGGGTGGGGAAATACCTGTAAAAAGCTCAAGGCTGTACATAGTTTTAAGCAATGACTAACAATGCATGCTTGGATGGCTATAAACAATGGATGTCTGAATGACTACAAGCAAGGGCTATACTGTGGGCCTGAACCGGCCTGCTTTGTGAATTTTAGGGCGAGGGTCTCAGGGTCCAACACCTTCCATCAAGTCTTTCTATGTGTCTTCTTCTTTGTCAAAGAGAAAAAAAGGGGAAATAAAGAAGAGGTCTCAAACTTGACAGAAGCAAATGGATTCTGAAGGATGAATGGAATATGCATGGGAGCTCCTGCACAAGTGAAGTCTTACCTATAGAAATTTAAGGCCATATCACAACTGCTATCCAAATTACAATTTGCTTCCCAGAATCAACTGTCCTGAGTATAGAGAGGTAAATACCGACGCATATGAACCACCATGTTGGGAGGCAGAAGTGGCAGCATATGAAGTACAACCTTCAGGGCAAGATTGGAGATATGGTACCTAAACACCAAGGTGGTGCTCACTGGGAGCTGACTCCTGTTCACTGGACCCCACTGCTATGCTACCTTAATGAGGTCTTCTCCAGAGGAGAACTTTTTTTTTAATTCTTTTTTTTAATTATTATTTATTCAACTGTGTTTGTGCACGTGTGTGTATGTGTGTGTGTAGAACCATGGACTGCCTCCACCTCCTCCTTGTTTACTCTGTCTCGGGATTCACAGGCTCTGCCCTACCAGGACCAGAAACGCAGGCTGCTCCCGCTTCTGCCTGGCACCTATACATGGGGTCTAGGATCTGAACTCAGGACCTTCTGCCTGCAAGGCAGTGGCTTAACCCCTGAGCCACCTCTCCAGCCCCTCCAGAGGAGAACTTTGAGACTAAGAAATTCTGTCTGGTTGATAGTGTTGGTGATGGATATGTGCAGTCGGTTCTGCATCAGCTTATGCATTTTGGAAGGAAGAACTGACACCATTCCCCTCTTATGGACAGGGGCACAAAATGGGCATTATCCACTTTAAATTATTGAACACCGGGTAAATATTTCAGGAGCCTGAGTGCTCAGCTGGCCACAGTATGTGGCAAGATCCTCAATCTCTATCTGCTTCGAAGGGAGAGCCACTCCATAGGTATCTACCTCAAGCAGGTCATGAAGTCATAGCTGGGTGTCACTGCCCCCCAGAGACTGTCTTATCTCCTCAGCAAACTTGTAGGTGAACTGGTTACATTCCTGAAAAAAACAATTGATAACTGTATGCTTAAACAAAGTTTATACCAGCTCAAACGCTGTGCAATTCTGGCCTCAGATGCAGGGCCTGCCTTCCCGAGAGGTCAAGGGAGGCAGATCACAACCTCAAAACCTACTTGGGTTACAGACAGAGAGGTACAGGTAAGCTATGTGAGATGGTGTGTGTCAAGATCAAGAGAAAGTGACAAAGCACTTACTTGCCTAGCACCAGTGAGGCTCCGCATTCCATGCCCAGATATGCAGAGCAATGATATATAAAACCTGACTATGGGAAGAGCACAAACCACCACAGCCCTGCAGCACAGGATGGGACATGTCTTCTGCTTCAGTTTTCTTAGTGACAAGGTAAAGCTGTGTTCTCAGGATTCCAGTCTTTATTTTCTTCTTCCTTCAGTCCCTGTCTCTACGCAATGAAGTGTCCAGAAAAAAAGCCACATCTATGATAAAGATCTCAACAACTTATTTTTGGATGAGAATTTCTGTGAATATAGAGAGCTGGGTGTTACGAGTGCCACCAGAGAGCATCTTAGGGCTATAGTACAGCCCTCCCCTTGATACTACTGCCAATGTATTTTAAGGTACCTTAAATTATCACTTTGTTGTATTACTGTCCGAATTCCATAAACCTGTTACTGTGTTAGAACATGATACTTGGAACAACCTCACTCTATATTCATAGGCAATAGTCACTCACATTTTTTCCTCCAGAATAAACTAATTTTTATTACTCCGAAGTGAGATTTGTGATTTTTGTGTCAAAGAAAACTCTCCCTCCCTTGTTCACTACCATCCTTCCTTCCTTCCTTCCTTCTTTCCTTCTTTCTTTCCTTCCTTCCTTCCTTCTTTCCTTCCTTCTATCCTTCCTTCCTTCCTTCCTTCCTTCCTTCCTTCTCCCTCTCCTCTCTCTCTGCTTCCCTCTCTCTTTGTTCTCTTTTCAAATAGTCTTGGTCCACACGAGAGAACTCCTGAAAGATTTGATTTCAATTCTAACAACATACTCCTCTATTGGAGACCACACTATTGATCACTTCCTGTCTGCCCCCTCTGTGGCCTCAGGAGCATTTTCACCATAGTCTCATGAGAGCACAAATGCCTAATGACACAATGAGTGGCAGAAGGTGGATGGTTAGGACAAGAGTCTCTGAGGTGTGTCTGGTGCACTGGTATGCATAGCAGAGGGCATCCATGCATACGCAGCTCTGCCTTTCATGGAAATGAAGATGTGGCTCCTATAGTAAATATCCCATAGTAAATATTCACATACTGTTTTACCCAGCTGACTAAAAGCATCCTCACGTTGAAGCTGTAAGTTTTTCTTGCCTCTCAGTATCTTATCTCAGACTTTTAGTAGCCCTTTACCTTGATTTCTGTACCAGGCCTAATATTCTCATGATTACAAAGCTCAGAACACATGTCTAAGCCTAGCAGTCTTCCCATCTACACTGGCAACTAAAGCCAAGAATGTTATTACTTGGGAAAACTTTAGTTAAGATGAGCCCCTGCTTTGCTTCAGCCCACCTGTCTAATGTATTGATTTCCACACTTGGTTTTAGCCAAGACCTAGGAGTGATATAATTGTTTTTTTTCATCCTGTGGCTATAAAAGTTGATGTTAACACTGGCATGCAAGAACATGATATCAAGCAGTTTGAGTTCATGGTCTTGAGCCATGGCCTCTCATATTTGATTCAGTGAAATCTATTTTGTTAGTTGCCTGAAGCTGAACTGATACATTTTGCTGACTCTTTGATTCATTAATTATTTAACTTAATATTGTGTTAGATATTCTTGTTTAGTAAAATTATTTTTTTCAATTTTTTTATTTAACTAAGCATCTTACACACACTTTTTGAAGTAAGAATTGTGGTAAGTAGGTGGCATGTGCCAAGTCCTAAAAGTCAATAGGAAACAAGCTACAAAGAGAACCTTCCACATAAGATTTCTCCTCCTCTAAGGATCAAGTATAGAATGAGGGGACTGCACCCAAAAGCAAAGCCCCTCCAAGCTTGCAAAGACATCCATGTTCTGTTCCCTGGACCTTGGGCCTATTTTCTTCCTTAGCACAAGGATTTTACAGGTGGAGCTGACTTAACAACCTAGCCATGGGGAGCCTGCCCTACAGCATGGCAGAAGCTCTGCCTGCCCTGTGCTGTGACCTGAACAGGCCTGCAGCATAGTGAGTGATGTTGTCACAAGGATCTGCACAAGCTTCTATTAATTTTATGACTGTGTCCACTGGTGCAGTATAGGGCAACCGACAGGAACTATGCTCCATTAAGAGTTGGCGTCTTGGGGCTGGAGAGGTGGCTCAGGGGTTAAACCTCTGCCTTGCAGGCGGAAGTTCCTGAGTTCAGATCCTAGACCCCACATATAGACGCTGGGCTGAAGCAGGGGTAGCCTGCATTTCTGGTCTTGGTAGGGCAGTGCCTGTGAATCCTGGGACAGAGTAAACAGGAGGAGGTGGATGCAGTCCCATGGTGGCTCCCGAATTCATCTGTGATTCTACAGACATGCGCACACACATATACATATACACATGCACAATTGAATAAATAAATAAAAAGAGTTGGAGTCCAGTAGAAGGCCTTAGATCACTGGGAGTATGCCTCTGAGAAGGACTGCAGAAACCCACCCCTTTCCTCTTCCCCCTTTTCCCTTCCCCTTTGTTTTGCTTCCTGCTCTTGAGGTGGGCAGTGTGGTTCATCCCATGCTTCCTGCCATTGCTGCCTGGTATTCCTGACAGGGGCCCAAAGATCGGTTCCACTCAGTCTTGCCAGAGCCTCCAACATAAATACTTCAGCTGTGCAAGTGAATTGTCTCAGCTGTCTTGGGTGAATGCCACAGTGGTGTTGAATTGAGATGTGTATGGATAAAAGGAGGCAGGAGGGGCAGAGTTAGGGAAATATGAAGAGGCAGGTTCCACTTATGGCTACAAAGATGCAGGAAGGGAACAGAGCCTGGGGAAACTGGAAACAGCCAGCATCACCCTGGGAAAGACTGAACATGTCCCTATAGGCACTGTAGGATATATCACCTCTGATCAAACAAGACAAGGAATGTGATGGCCATTTTTTCCAGGAACAACAGGAAACATGTATGATGGTTACCAGTCCCACTGTCAAGGGAGCCAAAGGCTTGGGGCAGATTGAGAGCACCAGGTTTAGAGAATTAGCTTTATACCATTACATGCTTCACCCAGTGCCGTGCTCCTATCCAACTAATCTGGTAGAATATGTCTCAGTTTGGAAAAGGTGGATTCAAAGTAACATGTTTTGGGATAAGGACATGGCTTTATTTTAGAGAAATAAGGAAAAATATGGGAATTGTCAGGTCTTGGTGTTTCTTCCCAGTTCAGGCCTAAAGCCTGTTCCCTGGGAAGGTCACAGTAACCCTATGGGCAAGTGCTAGGAATTTCTCGGTATGCCACAATAAAGTCCAGGGACAGGTGCTAAGCATTTTTACCTAGGTTTTGTTTGGGATAATTCAAGTTTTGCCTCTGGCAGGAAGAATTCTTCTGGGATTTAGAAGTGCCCTTTCTTAGGGTTTTTTGGAACTAGCTTCCTGCTCTCTGTTCTAGAGAAGAAGCCTGCCTTTTAAGTTTCAGTCAAATACTAAATAGAAATTTCATGTCTAGTCATTTACAATAAGTAGACTTGTTAATCAGAATGTGTGCACTGATTTTAAGGAAATTAGAGAATAACTTCTAGAGTCTTAAAACATAGGTGGGTAAAATTCCCACCTACGTACTAACTCAGAAATTCCAGAAGTACAAGACTATGCTCTCAGTCCACCAGAACCTTAAAAGAAACTGTGATACCCTCTTACCCTGGCTGAAGGCCAAGGAAGAGACCATCATGCCAGAAAGTCTAGATGCCAAGACTGCCCCTGGAGATGGTATTTGCAATCCAAACTGGGAGAATCCATGTCAGAAGCAAAGGGGGCCGTGTCTTTCCTACCCCAAACAGCACTCTTATGAGAAATCACAGAGATGGACCATCTGAGTGCACTCCCACCAATGATCGCCTCCGCCCCGAAAGAGACACCCTCGAAAGAGACACCCTCGGCATGTGGGGCCTGACTGGACCCCAGGTTTGGAGTATGCATGGTTCACAGATGGGTCATCTAAATGATGGCAATACACTTCTGGAATTCCTCAAAGGAAGACATAAGCAACCTTACTATTAAAGGAATAGAAGGATGCTATTATAGAAGTTATTCTTTTAATAATTATATTGCTTAAGTGTTTTTTTTCAGTGCATACCTCAGTGCTCCATCGACAGAACCAGCTATAGCTTATGGGCCTTGAGTATCCAAGTCAAGGCCCCCTTAGAGATGTAGTTTAAGCTTGGATAGTAGAGACTACATGAGCTACATACATCTTCCCAAGTTAGAACCTGCTGCCATGCCTGGTGCCTATGTCGACCTGCCTGACTGAGAGTATCAACCTGGAGAGGACAACAGCCAAAGCTCATGCTGGGACTTATGGGGTGTTGGGGACTCCTATAGTTAATTGTAAAATATGTTCCTTGCTAAAATCAAAAGGAGATCATTCTGCCTCTGTATTTTAAAAAAGCAGTTAAAATGTGGGCTCAGCCCCATAGCTATCCGGTGAAGCACTATAGATTAGATAAGTTTGGAAATACTGAGAGAATGTTTCTGTTAAGTGCCTCTGCCCTGAAGCAATGGGTTAGGTTCTTGAAAAAATGTCCACCCTGAAGGTGATTTTTGCTGACTAAAAAATTATATGTCTGTTGTAGGTGCAACATTCTTTACCCCAAAATTTTCTGTATAAAAGTTGTCATGAAAGTTTCAATAAACGGGTTCAGGATTCACTCGGACGAGAGGGAGCCGCGTGTGTTCTGTTCTCCACCCGGTCCAGGGGAGCCCTGGTCTCGAGGCCGCGACTCTGGTCTGCGGCAACCCAGGCCTAAGTTTCGATAAAACAGATGACTTGCCAGGAACGGAGTAACATGACTATAAAAGTCCCTGGGCTGAGGCCAACCAATCAGGGAAGAGGCCAATTGAGAAAAAGAACATATCAAAGAGACCATGACATACATTCTGCACATACAGGCAGATAAGATTAATGGAGTTTCTCCAAGTATACATGACTATACTTGGGCCAATCATGTCAGGGAGACAGCAAACCTCCCCTTTAGGGCTATATAAGCTGCTAGTTCCCTTTGTTTGAGGTCACCATTTTCTCGGTTCAATCCAGCATGCTGGATTGACTAAAACGCTCTTGCTTTTGCATACATGTCTTGGCTGGTCTTTGAGAGATATCAGACCCTAACAAGATACATTGTTACAAGTATCAGCAAGAGTTGGACCGGGGAGATGGAGCAATGTGAGAGCCAACAAGCTGGCAAAGCACTGAGAGCTGGTCATTACTCATGCCATGACCCAGAAAGGCTACACTACAGAGGACCTTGTGAGATGTGTGCATAAGTCTGGACCAAATGCTAAGTCTCCAGGGGAGAATGAAATAGCCCAGATCTACCTTTGCTTAACATTGATCTTACTGATCTGAAGTGGACCTATGAGGTCCATCCTTAGGAAACATGTGGGTGAGTAATGCTTTGTTCTACTAACTTGTACTCTCCACTTAACCTGGATTCTTATAACAATTTCAGTTGCCCAATATTCCCTGATCATACTGCAAACTTTCCACAGAACAGGCTTTCTTATCTCTGAGTTCCATGGTGTGTAACATCATGTCTTCTTGCAAACTCTGAGGGCTGGAAACTGCTTTAAAGCCCTGAGCTCTTACGCATCATCTAAATTTGCCTACCTCCTAAAATATATTCATATACCCAGCATCAGGTGCTCCTCTTCATTATACAGGTGTGAGCTGAACTAGATGAATAATTCATATATGTCACAACAACACAAAACAGGGGAACTTAACACCATCATGGAGGACTGAGCCAACAGGCCTTTGGACAGGGTATTAACCAAAATATCCCCTAAAGAAACCTTAAGATGGATTAGTGCAAATGCTACAAAGAAATCAAATCAAGAAACTGAGCAGCAAAAGGTTATTTTGACTGAAGAAAATTCTTTTGAAGATAGGATAAAAGTGGGTGTTTTACCTCAATAAAGAACCACATTTTTTTAACCTTCCAATGTCAATACCCATATACATGTACTAAACTCACCAGGCACTAGAACAAAGTCTCCAAATAAATAAAGAAAAGTAGGCAATTTGACTTGAAAACAGGATGATATCAAGTTTTAAGTTCAGGTACTTTATGAAATACTATAGTTAGATAGACTTAGTTAAGTCACTATTACATTCAAAAGTCATAATAATAGCAAGGCACAGGAGTTGGCCAAGTAGCTCAGCAGGTGAAATGCTGCCTGCATACATTTAGATACCCAGAACATACACACACATACACACACACACACAGAGTCAATATGGCTAGTCATACCTGTAAACTCCATAATGAAGGTCTAAATCCCTGTAGCTCACTAGCCAGCTTCTCTAGTCAACCCATGAGGACATGGTTCAATGAAAGGAACCATCTCAAAAAAAAAAAAAAAAGATGGTTAATAATAGAGGAAGATGCACATTTTGACCATACCCAGAACATACACACACATACACACACACACAGAGAGTCAATATGGCTAGTCATACCTGTAAACTCCATAATGAAGGTCTAAATCCCTGTAGCTCACTAGCCAGCTTCTCTAGTCAACCCATGAGGACATGGTTCAATGAAAGGAACCATCTCAAAAAAAAAAAAAAAGATGGTTAATAATAGAGGAAGATGCACATTTTGACCATTGGCCTCCATACATGAGGGTACACACCAGCACACACACTCATATGCACACAGTCTTATTTCTAAATAGCAGGGGATTGGAATTGAAGATTCTAACTATACAGCTCAGTGCTTACTACAAGTAAAGGAAAGACTACTTTAAAAAAAAAAAAAAGAACAGCAATGACTTCCCATCTGTCTTTCCAATAGCTGCTGCTTTAAAACAGAGTTGTAGAGAAATAGCTTGCAACTGGAAGCCCAGGATCCTGCCAGTTTGCAGGAGCACATTTACGCCTTATTCTCATCCCCCAACTCCCAGGCCCTCATTCAGCGCAGTTTCCAGTTTTTAATCACTTTTCTAGTTCCCTGTAAATTAACCATCTAAAGATGAGAAGATAATTAGGTTTCTGAAAAACCAGTCTCAAACCAGCTCTCCACCCATGAAAGATTCACAGACTGCTCTAACAAGGAAGACTTTACTGTTTGAAAATCTTGTTCTCAGAAAGCTTGCTTGCAAACAGCAAATGTGCACACACTTACCATTGTTCCCAGCTACTAACTTGTGTAATTAATAAATATTTTCTCTGTGGATGATTGATTACAGTACAGATAGCAGACCACCAGACTTTTAAAATATAGACTGCATTAAAGAAATTACCCAATGAATGCTGCTTTTTTTTAATTGCTTCTGGTTAAATTGTGAATTCGTAGTTCTTTACTGGGAGAATTAAAAACAAATTAGGTCCTTGAAATACTTCAATTCATTGCAACTATGTGCCTATAGTCGGTTTCATTTCTGTGTGTGTGATGAGGGCACTGAACTGGGATGTCCAAGTGCATTCTAAAGGCCTCCAAGGCAGTTTCTGGACTTGGAGTTTTTGAGGCCATGGAAGAAAAAATGTCTGCATGAAAGATATGCAAAATCTTATGGCTACGTAAAAACTCAGGAGTCAAATAAGTCATTTTGTATCGTTCCCTGACTATCATCCTGTGGGGGTCTCTGGGGATCGCAGCTCTGTCCTGCAGGCAGGTCCTGTGGGTCCTTCACAAGAGGAATGGAGAAAGGCAAGTGCACTGTCAGCCCTCTCCGACAGGAAGTCTAGTCAAGCAGGAACTCGTTTATTGCAAGAATGCAGCCATCTTATAAAGCCAGAAACAGTAAAGGGAATTCCAGGGTGGGAAACAGGCAAAAAATCATCTTAAAGGACAAGCCAGCACATATATTCAAAACATCCTGAGTTGCCCCCTCCTGACTTCCTCCATCAAATTCTCTTTGTCTAAACTTACCAGATTATTGAGGTCACCTAGACTGACGCCCCCACATCACCCCAAATAATCTTTTCTAAACCTACAGCACAGATCCTCAGTGGATTGTAAAAGAAAACATCAGTTAATCTTCTGCTTTCCAGGTGCAGCACGACTTATCTGATTAATTCCCACTTAGTTTGCCAACCCATTTCAATGTTGTGAGGAGGAACACAGCCTCCGAGATTACCTCTATCTTTTCTGGTACTGTTAGCAGAAGACTAGCAAACAAGGATCCCTTGTGAAAAGCCTTTATGTCCTTCATGAGCCATTGGTCGTGTCTGCAAATTGCATATATTGCCCCCAGGTGGTAAATGCACAGAAACCTACAGGTCTCGAAAGGATAGGTTGGTGTGCTTCACAGTAGCTGCAGAACTTACAGTGCTAAAAAATAGATGGACAAAAAGCTGTAAATGCAGTTTATTCCATACACATGTGATGTTATACAAAGCATTCCTTCCACAATATTGTCTGAAGTATAGTCGTTTCAATACATTCTAAGTAAACTCAGGAATCGATGAGATTTTTTAAAGCTGCTCATCTGGATCCTGAAAGATCCCCGTCTTTCAGTCAGGAACGAGGCCACCGAGAGAAAGACCAAGACCCTTCTCGCTGCAATAGCATGAGGTTTTATTTAACGATGCGCCGGGTGGCTCCAGCAACCTCTCACGCAGGAGAGACTGAAGCGGCCCCGAGCAGCTCGGGCAAGGGGTTTTTAAGGGGTCTTGGGGTAGGGGGGGTTGCTTAGCTGAGGAATTTTCTATGACCTTTACAGTCATTGGTTGGCAAGAGCTCGGATGGAGTTGGCTCTTGGCGATCGGTCCAGTCCACCTGCTTAACCGCAGGCTGTTCATTCTGGGTGACATTCACTGATGGAATTCCCCTTTGTACAAACTTGCTTTTCCAGAACCGAAGGGCTTGAGGTCTTAAGGGGTGGGGAAATACCTGTAAAAAGCTCAAAGCTGTACATAGTTTTAAGCAATGACTAACAATGGATGCTTGGATGGCTATAAACAATGGATGCCTGAATGACTACAAGCAAGGGCTATACTGTGGGCCTGAACCGGCCTGCTTTGTGAATTTTAGGGCGAGGGTCTCAGGGTCCAACAGACCCAATATGGGACTATTAAAAAAAATCCCCCCACAAAAACACAGTATTTCATATTTGTTCAATATATGGATTATGCATTCTAAATAATTAGTTGGCAAGAAATAGATGCATAAATTCTAATTGGCAAGGTGTGTGTGCGGATGCTGTTAAAGAAGAGGAAAATTATTAATAGACTGAATCAAATTCTAAAACATTAGTGGTTGCTTCCTCTATGTATATAATCAATCATAAATGTCAAAATCAGGTACCAGTGTTCTTTCCTCGTTTCCACTGTTTTAAAACAATGAAACAGTCAATTAACTTCTTATGTAATAAGCTATTATTCTACAACCCTAGGGAAAAATGGAAAGTTCTCATGGGGGTGGTGGTGAAACTCAAGGACTCCTGAGATGTCACACGTGCCACTTTGGTATTTATCACCTTACACACACTGGCACCACATGACAATATAACCATACTGTGTACACTGTGGTCTCAACAGCCTAGGTCTAAATGTAATCACACTGATTAGACCTCCTAAGGAGAATGTTATGACCCTAAGAATGAGCGGATGCCCCACTGAGTTGCCTTGCTCAGTCTGATATGTTATGATCCCCCTGAGAGAGGCCCTATTCAGAGGTCCTGGGCCGAGGTCCAGGGCCACAGCCTGTAATCGCTAAGGGTCTTTGTTGAGGATGCCATTGGCCGGATCACGTGTAGCAAGGAGGCTGAGCTGCAGCAGGTTGAGCAGGTGTTCAGAGCAGCGCCATGGAAATTGATGAACTCTATTCTGTGCGTGCGGGTGGAGGGAGAAAGGATGTGCGGTAGGAAGGGGATTGAAGAAGGGGGATGAGGGATGAGAGGTGGGGGGGAGAGCTAGAAATTCTCATAACTACATTTGGAGCAATTCCCCACCTACGAGGCCTGGCTTACTCATACTCGCCCTTGCCCTTCTCCCTTTTTTCTCCCTCCTTCCTTTTCCCCTCCCCTTTAGGCGGGCCCACTCAGGGACCTACCCAAGTAAGACAGGCATTTCCCTGCTGACAGCCCTTCCTCCCAATCCCTGGTCGTCGCCTGCCTCCTTCGGCTTCCCCGCCCCAAACACAGATCCACACCCTAGAAAGCGGAGCCACGCTGTCACTCAAGGAAGCTTCACCAATCACAGTTGAAAACCGCTAAGCCAAACTCCTGAGCTGGAAAGCTGGCATTGGAGAAGCGGAGTGGGGCTGTGACATCACAGCGCAGCGTCCACCCTCTGTCATAGGCCCCACGGGCGTCTTTGCTCCACTTAGAAGCAACGTGGCGGTGACCGCCTGGGCGTCCCCTGGCGCTGGCGCACCAGACGCTTCCGCCGCGTGCCACGTTGGCTCGCTGGCTTGCTACCGCGACGTGGACTCCAGTCCAACGCGGCCCGGCTGCTCCGGGCTGAACCTCATTGGTCGTGCGCCAGAAATGCTGCTTCCGCTCCCGCTCGCCAGGCTTGGCTCCCAAGAGCTTCATTGCCCTTTCTTGACCCTGGTGCCCTTCAAGAAGGTGCTGTCAGGGCTGCTTTCCAGACCTCACCAAAGGGCAGCTTTTGAAAGCCTAATTTTTGTTATTTTAATTTCTTTAAAGCAGTGTGCACCTTCTCCGGGCTTTAAGCCGAGTGCATTGTGCAGATTGTGTATTCTCTCTCAGCCTCCTGGCTCATCAGCAGACTCCAATAAGGGATGTTGGCTCAGGGTATTCAGCGTACAGTACCTGTTCTGTGCACTGTCACTACTGGCTGTGATCAGAGTACACATACCGTTTCACTGGTGACCAGGACACATGATATCTCCGTCTAGATTTATTGGACTCAATGCCCTTCAATTATAGGGACTGATATTTATTTCAAGACGAGGTTTGCCAAATTCTTTATTTTAAGCACACATTTGCTCCCATTAAAGCTACAGAAGAGAATATGATAGATAGGTGATTCTGTCTTAGCTAGAGAGGTGGATGGATATCTTCTAATTGCCTCTACATTGGAGTTTCTGTATAGCATGGCCCCTATACCTTCTGCAAACAAAAATCCTTCATATGAATAAGATTTTGTTTTTAATTCACATAAATAGTCTTTCATAGCAACTCTGAAAATACCCTGATTTCTGTGTAGCCTAGCCACGTTTCTCCCACTGCAAGATTCAGTGGAGAGATGGGAAACCAAATGAGAATTTCAGAGGCATGATGGAAAGGCCTTACTTTGTATTGTTCTTGAACTCTTGTGAGTGTAGACTTAAACTAGTATTCCTGGGGAAGTTTTTGATCTAAAAATCCCATGCTTCCACAGTAATATCTTCTGTTTTAACAGCATGTCTCTCATTTTATTGGTATGCATGTTTCAGTTTTTGAAGCATTGCTCTAATTTTTAAACAGTGGTGTGCTAAGATTTAAATATTTTGATACACACAGTTCATGTGTTGCCACCCTACCTATGGTATTAGTCTATGGGAATTTGAGGGACATAGTTAATTCATAAGCATAGAACTACTGAGGGATATCCTTACTAAGGGATATAGATATGTGAGCCTTGAGAATCCACCTTGTAAGGACACAATTAGAATAAGAACAGGCTACCTCCTTATACAGAAGAGACCTGATTTAGATCAGCTGAAATAGATCTGTCTTTTGGAAGCTGCCTTTTGTGTGACTGTTACTGGAGCCTACAACAACTCACGCAAGCAGTCCATGTTAAATTGGCTGCAACAGGCAAAGCTATATCCATAGAACTGGAATCTTGGAGGTAATACTACCAGAGCAATTTTTTCTGTGTCTGAACCATGGAAGTAGTTTAGTTCAGCAAGATGAAAACTTTATCCATGTTCATCCTGGAAAAGCAGCACAACTTGGGATTTCCTTCACTACAACAAATAGTAGGGGTAATTAACTCATACTGTATCTGCCTGCCAGAGTGTGAACCCAACAAACATAAGTCCCTTTGGAGCATCGACAATACTTTGCAGTTTAATGCTTAAAATGCTTTCTTCTTTCTCTGTCATATCCAAAGTTGTATTCCCATGTAAACAGTTAAAACTTTCAGTTCCCTCTGTTAAAAATATTATCATTTTTTTCTCCCTTTCACTCCACCCTGCTCCGTCGGTCGGGACACGCGCCCGCGGTCCAGCCGGGCCTCACCCGTGACCTAGGTAAGCTCTGTCCCTGCCCACCCCCAGAACCACAGGCCAAATAATTCAGTTTACTGAAACTTAAAGATCTTAAGAATTAAAACGACAATGTCAAAGTCAAACTGCAAATCCATGAGAAGCAACACTCAAGTAAACAAATTTCCCACTGAAGAAATTAATCCCATAATGTTAGACTCCAACCAGAACAAACCCTCGGAAAAAGGCCAAAAAAGCCTGACCCAGGATAATGACTTTCAAAATATGATCATTACCATGTTCAATACTATGAAAGAGGAAATCAGGGAGGAATTACATAATCGAATCAATCGCTTTGAAGAGGAACACAACAGACATTTGGAGGAGTTGAGAAAAACAGTGCAAGAAACAAAAACTGGCATAGAGCAGTTAAAACAGACTCAAGCAGAGTTTAAAACTGAGCTACAAGACAAGTTATCTTCAATCCAGAACTTTACAGAGAGTCTTATCAACAGACCTAAGGAAGCAGAAAACAGAATTTCAGACCTTGAAGATAAAGTGGGAGTACTAACCAGTTCAATGGAAGAGGTTGTTAAAGCCATAAAGATACTTGAGAGAAATAACCAAGAGATATGGGACACCCTTAAGAAGCCTAACATGCATATTCATGGAATACCAGAGCAAGAATCTCAAAATACCACCCCTGAGGAAATTTTTCAAATGATCATCAAGGAAAACTTTCCTCATCTAAAAAAAGAGAGGCCCATCCATATACAAGAGACATTCTGCACCCCAAACAGATACGACCAAAACAGAAGCACGCCACTGCAAATAATAGTTAAAACACTCCACATTCAAGATAAAGAACTGGTGCTGAGAGCTTCAAGGGAGAAAAAACAAGTCACTTTTAAAGGTAAACCTATTAAAATAACAAATGACTTCTCAGTCGAAACAGTAAAAGCAAGAAGAGCTTGGAGAGACATATTTCAAGTATTGAATGACAAAAATGTCAACCCAGGCTGATTTACCCTGCAAAACTATCTGTCATGATCGAGGGAGGAAGAAAAATATTCCAGCACAAAGACAAATTGAAGGGATACATGTCCACCAAACCAAGCCTTCAAAAATTGCTAGAAATGATACTCAAGCATGAAGAAAAAAACAGGCATATCCAGGAGAACAGAAGGCAAATATAACACCATTAAAAGTGAAGCAATATACTTATAAAAACTACTAAACATAATAATGTCTAGAATTAAAAATAGTTTCTCCATTATAACAGTAAATGTTAATGGAATTAATTCACCAATCAAGAGACACAGATTACAAACTTGGATTAAAAATCACAATCCATCAATCTGCTGCCTGCAGGAAACCCATCTCACCACAAAAGATAGGCACGCTCTAAAAATAAAAGGCTGGTCAACAATTCTACAAGCTAAGGGAAGCAGAAAACAGGCAGGGGTAGCCATTATGTAATCAGACAAAGTGGACTTCAAACCAAAGAAAATTATAAGAGTCACGGATGGATACTACATTTTAGGCACAGGTACAATTCACCAGGAAGACTTCACAATACTGAATATATATGCACCCAATACGTGCCCCTCCACATTCATTAAGAAAACCCTACAGCATCTAAAGCGAGAAATCAACCCCCAAACGATAATTCTTGGGGACTTCAACAACGCCCTCTCAACATGGGATAGATCAACAAGTCAAAAGCTTAACAGAGACACTTTGGAACTTAATCAAACCTTGAAAGAAATGGACGTTACAGATCTCTATTGAACTTTTCACCCACGCACCAAAGAATACACATTTTTCTCAGCAGCACACGGAACTTTCTCCAAAATAGATCACATATTGGGCCACAAAACGAATCTACACATATACAAAAAAGTTGAAATTCTAACCTGTGCCCTATAAGAGCACCACGGCCTAAAGATGGACATCCACAACGCATCAAACAAGAGAAAATACACTAACTCCTGGAAACTTAACAATATGATGCTGAATAAGAACTGGATTCAGGAAGAAATTAAAAAGGAAATTCAAGATTTCCTGAAAGTGAATGATAAAGAAAATACAACTTACCAAAATTTCTGGGACACAATGAAAGCTGTTCTAAGAGGTAAGTTCATAGCTCTTAATGTCTACATCAAAAAAATGGAAACATCAGAAATAAACAACTTAACAATGCAACTTAAAGTTTTAGAGAAACTAGAGCAATCTGATCCCAAAAATAATAGAAGAGAGGAGATTAGCAAAATAAGGGGAGAAATATCTGAAATCGAGATTAAGAAAACGATAGAGAAAATCAACCAGTCAAAAACCTGGTTCTTTGAAAAAATCAATAAGATTGATACAATTGATACACCCCTAGCGAAATTAACCAAAAGCAAGAGAGAGAAAACCCAAATTAACAAAATTAGAACATGGAGTTATCACTACGGATACCCAAGAAATCCAGAGAATTATAACGTCATATTTCAAAACCTTGTACTCTGTGAAGTTTGAAAACACAAAAGAGAAGGATGAATTTCTAAGTAAACACAACCTACCTAAATTGAATCAGGAAGTTGTGAATTATGTAAATAGTCCTATAACATACAAGGAAATTGAAGAAGTAATCTCAAATCTTCCCACCATAAAATGTCCTGGGCCAGATGGGTTCAGCACAGAATTCTACCAGACATTTAAGGAGTTAATAACACCAATACTCCTTAAACTGTTCCATCAAATAGCAAAGGAAGGAACACTACCAAATTCCTTCTATGAAGCTAATATCCTCTTAATCCCAAAACCTAATAAAGATACACTTAAAAAAGAAAACTATAGGCCAATCTCTCTGATGAATACAGATGCAAAGATTCTCAACAAAGTCGTAGCAAATCGAATTCAAAAACATACCAAAAAGATTATTCACGGGGACCAAATAGGCTTCATCCCCGGTACACAAGGTTGGTTCAACATACGCAAATCAATAAATGTAATTCATCATGTAAACCAGTCCAAAGTCCAAGACCACATGATACTCTCAATAGATGCAGAAAAAGCTTTTGACAAGATCCAACAGCCTTTTATGATCAAAACGCTAGAGACAGTGGGAATGGAAGGAACCTTAATCAATATAATAAAAGCTATATACAACAAGCCCACAGCAAGGATTATGCTCAATGGGGAACAATTGGAAGCATTCCCACTTCGATCAGGAACTAGACAAGGCTGTCCACTCTCACTCCTTCCATTCAATATTGTACTTGAAGTCTTAGCTGAAGCCATAAGACAAGAAAGGGACATAAGAGGGATTCAAATCGTCAAGGAAGAAGTCAAGCTATCCCTATTTGCAGATGACATGATCTTATACCTGAGTGATCCCAAAAACTCCACCAGGAAACTCCTGGAACTAATTGAGAAGTTCAGCATGGTGGCAGGAAACAAAATAAATGTGCAAAAATCAGAGGCCTTCCTATATGCCCAGAATGAAAGAAGTGAAAAAGCCTTGAGAGAAACCATCCCATTTACTATAGCTCCTAAAAAATGAAATACCTTGGTATAAACCTAACCAAGGAGGTAAAAGACCTTTACAATGAAAACTTTAAAACCCTCAAGAAAGAAATTGTGAAAGACACCAGAAGGTGGAAAGACCTCCCATGCTCCTGGATTGGTAGAATCAACATCGTAAAAATGAACATCCTACCAAAGGCAATATAAAAATTCAATGCTATACCAATTAAAATCCCAAAGCAATTCTTTAAAGAAGTTGACCAAACAATCTCAAAATTCATATGGGGCACAAAAGACCCAGGATAGCAAAGACAATCCTGAGTAACAAAAACACGGCTGGAGGTATTACCATACCAAACTTTAGTCTATACTACAAATCTATAGTTATAAAAACTGCTTGGTACTGGCTCCAAAATAGACACACAGATCAATGGATAAGGGTTGAAGACCCAGATATAAGCCCATAAAGTTACAGCCATTTGGTCTTTGATAAAGGGGCCCAAAGAATCCAATGGAAAAAGAACAGCATCTTCAACAAATGGTGCTGGCAAAACTGGATCTCCACATGCAGAAGATTAAAGCTGGACCCATACTTGTCACCATGTAGAAAACTTAATTCCAAATGGATCAAGGACCTTGATTTAAGGGCAGAGACTTTACAAACCATAGTTGAAATGATAGGGAACTCTCTCGAGTTGATTGGGCTAGGCCAACATTTCCTAAACAGACATTCAATGGCACAGTCACTGCTACCAACTCTCAACAGTTGGGATCTTATGAAATTAAAGTGCGTCTGTTCAGATAAAGAGATTGTAACACGAGCTCGAAGGCAACCCACAGAATGGGAGAAAATCTTCACTAACCACATATCTGATAGAGCTCTACTGTCCAGAGTGCACAAAGAACTTAGAAAACTAAACTCCAAGGAAAACAATGGCCCAATTAAAAAATGGGCCCGGGAACTTAAAAGAAACTTTACTAGGGATGAAATTAAAATGTCTAACAAATATCTTAAAAAATGCTCCACTTCCTTATCCATCAGGAAAATGCAAATCAAAACTTTCCTGAGATATCATCTCACCCCGGTCAGGATGGCAAAAATCCACAATACACACAACGACAAATGCTGGAGAGAATGTGGAGAGTGGGGAACTCTCCTACATTGCTGGTGGAAATGCAGGCTCATACAGCCACTCTGGCGAGCCGTCTGGAGATTCTTAAAGAAATTAAAGATTGAAATGCTATATGACCCTGCTATTCCACTTTTGGGTATAACCCCCCATGCAGCAGAGGTTCGCCTCGATATCACAAGCTCGACCATGTTCATAGCAGCACTGTTTACAATAGCAAAGTCATGGAATCAAACTAAATGTCCAACAGTTGACGAGTGGATAAGGAAACTGTGGTACATCTATACAATGGAGTACTACTCAGCCATCAAAAATGATGAATTACTGGAATTTGCTGGGAAATGGATGTCATTAGAAACAATTATATTAAGTGAAGTATCCCAAACCGAGAAAATTAAGCACCGTATGTACTCCCTAATAGGTGGCTCCTAGTACCAAACTCACCCAGCCCACATTGAGACACTCAAAAGTAAACCTATGTAACACAGTAACTGCAAGGATTATGAATAAGAAAGATGGGGTAGGAAGGCCACACCAGAAACAAGGAGAGAGGGGACCATGTTACAGCAGAGAAAATAGGCCTCCATCAAGGTCTGCAAGTAAGTAATGAGAAACCTGGTTAAGTTCACAGACATTCTTTCCTGATCTCACCAGAAGATGAGGGCATATAGTCTAGCAGATAAAAAGTAATCATTTTGCAAATGGGTGATGGACCCCTCCCTCACTGAGGTTTCCTACTTTTATTACATCTACCCTTGAATGTGCTATTATAACAAGACTCCAGTTTAACAGCTTTTTGTCTATGGCCAGGGGGTGACATACAGTGCCCATCAGGATGGAGTGAAGGGCATTGCAGGAGCAGCAAAACTGCAAAAGAAAATCAACAAACCACAATCCAGAACTTCAGAGACTCTATATCAATCACATAGAACTAAGCCAGCCTAATCTCTCCCCATCCTGGAGCTCAGGGACATTTGCGGAAGAGGGGCCAGTAAGATTGTAAGAGCAAAAGGATGGGAAGAACAACGATTTGCAAGATTCTCAACAATAGTTGGGGCCAAAGCAATCATAATGGGACTTTGCATGCCCTGTGCAATGTCCAGCGCACTGTTGCCCTCATACAGTCTAGCATCTGTTAAGGGCACCGAGATCCCTGGAGGCAAGGGATTGACAGCCATAGTAGTGCTCCTATGCTTAAGGGGAACAAGAGAAAGGGCTTATGGAAATGCCACTGGGTCCTTATATGTCATCGGAGAGGAGGACCCAGTGGAGTCAGGCGTACACAATAAAGGACTCTCTGGGAATTGGGAGGGAGGCACTGGGGGATGCGGAGGGAGAGGAGGGGGTTCGGGGGGAGGAGGAGGGAGGGAGGGAACTGGTAAAAAAATTTTAAAATGTATAATTACATTTTTAATAAAAAAATAAAAAATATATTATCATTTTTGTGTCCATTTGTCTTTGTCATCTAAGCACAAAGTATAGCTCTTTGTGCCTGTGATAGTTAAGCTTGGGTATCAACTTGGCACACCCAGCATTAACTAAGCTGGGCTGAGACTACCTCTGGAAATGATCAACTGAGACTACTTTAAAGGATTGTACACACCCTAGATCCTATCAGAACTCCAAAGCTCTCAAAGGAGTCTCTCAATACTACATCATATAAAAAGGAGCCAAGGATTACAGATACCTTCTTGCAGCTGTGCTAGGAATTGTTCCTTCTTCTGGCTGCCCAGTTCCTTTGACCTTCCACTAGACTAAGATTCTCAGAGTTTTCCAGCCTTCAGCCATCACCTACTTGACTACTGAACTGAGCAGCTAGCTATTGGCAGCTATCATTAGAAATACCTCAGCTACTGCAAGCCATCGTGGGAACTACCTTGGCTACTGACAGCCTTTGCTGGACTACTTTGGCCATATCTGTAAGCCAACTCAATAAATTTCATATATATATGTATATATATATATATATATTCATTCTTTGAATTCCGTGATTCTAGAGAACCCTAAATAATACAGCGCCTGAGATCAATACACATTTTTTAAACAAATTGTCATTGTAGTCTGCATATACAGTAAGTCATATAATCATCTTTAACATTTGTTAAGTAATTAATCGACTTATTCTTTCTTTTCTATTTTCCTCTCTAATTTAGTCTTGAAATAGCTTATTCGTTTGGTCATTTGTCATGTAGTTATTAAACATCTTTTGTGTAGGAAGTGTTTCATGCCTGAGTTGGATATGTTAGTACAAAGTGCACAAGAATTCAGTTCTACTCATGACCGATGCAGCATTCTGAATTCTAGGAGATATCTGATGTGTAATTACAGGCACATCATTATATCCTGTTTCAAACCCACACACAGGTACTGGGTTTTCACACTGAGGTAGATGGTAAATAATGATTAGCTCCCTTTCCCCACCCACCGGGGAAGAGTGCAGTCCAGCCAAGACACAACGCAACCTAGGTAAGCTGCCCCTGCTCACCCCCAAACCCCAGGCAACCCAGCTCCTCCCACCAGCCAGCCAGAGCAGGAGCTGCTCCAGGCCAACTAATTCAGTTCACTGCAAAACACAAAGAAATTGAAAGAAGTTCTTAAGAGTTAAAACGACAATACCCAAGTCAAAGAGAAAATCCATGAGAAAAAAAAACAAAAACAAAAACAAAAAAAACAAGAAAAAAACCCAAGGAATTAATCCCACAATGATAGATTCCAACCAGAACAAATCAATGGAAAATAGCCAAGAAAGCCTGACCCAAGTAACAACTTTCAAAACATGATCATTGCCATGATCAATACTATGAAAGAGGAAATCCAGGAGGAATTAAATAACCACATCAACAATTTTGAAGTGGAACACAACAGACACTTGGAAGAGTTGAGAAAAATAGTTCAAGAAACAAAAATAGGCATAGAGCAGTAAAAAAAGACTCAAGCAGACTTTAAATCTGGACTAAAAGACAAGGTATCATCAACCCAGAACTCAACAGAGAGTCTTATTGGCAGAACAAATGAAGCAGAAAATAGAATTTCAGATCTTGAAGACAAAGTGAGAGTATTAACCAGCTCAATGGAAGATACTTGAGAGGAATATTCAAGAGATATGGGACACCCTGAAGAAGCCTAACACACGTATTCATGGAATACCAGAGCAAGAATCTCAAAATTTCACATCAGAAGAAATTTTTGAAATTATCATGATCAAAAACTTTCCTCATCTAAACAAAAGAGGCCCATCCATATACAAGAGGCATTCTGCACCCCAAACAGATATGACCAAAATAGAAATGCGCCAGAGCAAATAATAGTTAAAACACTCCACATTCAAGACAAAGAAATGGGGCTGAGAGCTTCAAGGGAAAAAAATATTAAATATTAAATATTAAAATAACAAATGACTTCTCAATGGAAACAGTGAAAGCAAGAAGAGGTTGGAGAGAGTACTTCAAGTATTGAATGAACAAAAATGTCAACTCAGGCTGATATACCCCACATGATCGAGGGAGAAAGAAAAATTTTCCACCACAAAGACAATTTGAAGGGATGCTTGTCCACCAAACCAAGCCTTCAACAAGTGCTAGAAATAATACTCAAACTTGAAGAAAAAAACAAGCATATCCAGGACAACAGAAGAGAATTATAATACCACCAAACCATAAATGTCAAATAATACACATACAAATGCCAATAAACATAATAAATGTCCAGAATTAAAAATAATTCCTCTATTATAACATTAAATGTTAATGGAACTAACTCACCGATCAAGAGACACAGATTACAAACTTGAATTACAAATCATGACCCATCAATCTGCTGCCTGCAGGAAACCCATCTCACCACAAAAGATAGGCACATCCTAAAAATAAAAGGTTGTCCCAAAATTCTGCAAGCTAATGGAACCAGGAAACTTTATTAAACAGGGGGGTGAATTATATAGCCATTATGCTATAGGACAAAGTGGACTTCAAACCAAAAAAAAAATTATGAGACACAGATGGATATTATAGTTTAGTCACAGGTACAATTCACAGGAAGACTTCACAATACTGAACATATCTGCACATAATACAGGGCCCCCCACATTCATTAAGCAAACCCTATAACATCTAAAGTGAGAAATCAACCCCAAAACGATAATTCTTAGGGATTTCAACACCACCCTCTCAACATGGGAGAGATCAACAGGTCAAAAACATAATGGAGACACTTTGGAACTTAATCAAACCTTTACTGAAATGGACCTTACAGATCTCTATCAAACTTTTCATCCATGCACCAAAGAATACACATTTTTCTCAGCAGCACACATAACTTTCTCCAAAATAGACCATATATTGGGCCATAAAACGAATCTCCACATATACAGGAAAGTTGAAATTCTAGCCTGTACCCTATCAGATCACCACAGCCTAAAGCTGGACATCCACAACACAACAAACAACAGAAAATACACTAACTCCTGGAACATAACATATAATGCTAAAGAATAATTGGATTCAGGAAGAAATTAAAAAGGAAATTCATGATTTTCTGAATGCAGGACTCATGGACCACTGCAGGTAGTGCGGCTAGGGGTGACTGGACCAGCTGGGCGACTCATGGGGCTGAGCGGGTGATGAGTGTCGCGGCACAATGAACACAATGAAGCCGAGAGGTCTTTCAAAGCAGGAACTCAACTTTATTAAACAGAGGGGTGAATTATATAGATTGTGCAGTGGAGGGAAGGGTGAAGGGTGGTGTGATTATGGGGTAACCAATAGGAAGTGATTATGTGACCAGAGGGTGGTTGAATAGATGTGACATCATCCCAGGGAAACTAAACTTTCCTGTGGAGATGAGATTTGAAACCTAAAGTCAGGTCCTGAAACTCTAGCCAGACTCAGGAAGTTCCAGCAGGCCTCAGGCCTGGTAAAGAGGCCCAACACCTCCCCCCTTCTGTTTTTTTTAAAACATGATCTAGTGGCTACCTGTGATCAACCAGGCCGTATGGCCTTGAGTGACTGTGCCTGTCTTAGGTGTGAGAGCCTCCCTCCAGAGTCTTGTCATGGGAGTTTGCAAGTTTGAGTGTTACAAGTTCTGGCTTAGGTTGATCTCTGGCTGGGCCCTCATTTACCCGTCTCTGGCCACCAGCCCTCATGAGAGTGCCTGGGTAGGCCAGACTTGGGGATTTCATGGGCACAGGGAGTCATCAAATGGCTCTAAGGCCAATTGTCCAGAGATGGACTCCTGAGCGGCAAGCATCTGATAGTTGATGTGGACCTGGTGGAGCTGGATAGATTCAATCTGTCTTTTAATAAAGTGAGTAAGAGCATTAATCACACAAGGCCCAATGGCTGCAAGGAGAAGTATCCTGGACACGGGACCCAGAAGGGAAGTAAGGTATGGGAGAAGGACGCCAAATAAGGACCAAAAGGGGTGTCCCTGGACCTCTTTCCTTTACCGATCCAGTCCTCCTGTAGTCTCTTTATCTTGTCCCTGCGATTCCTGATCTGTTAGCATAAAAACAGCATTTTTCCTGTAAAAAGAGACAAATTCCTCCCTCCTTGGCAGTTAATAAATCTAGGCCCCATCAATTTTGTAAGACCAGATCGGCAACGGAGTCCAATTGGCCCTGGAGCTCAATAACAGTCTCAGATACCTCCTGACATCATCAATAAGCCTCTGTGACAACTGTTGGTAAAGGCCTATCGAGGTGCCCAGGCCTGCAGTACCCTTAGCCACCCCTGCCGCAATTCCAGTGCCTGTCAAAATGGGTATCATTAGGTCGACTGGCGATGGAATCAAATGTGGGGACAGGGACTGGTTCATCTCCCTTAATGTAATCAATGTCAGGGGTCAATATTGCTAATATACAAAACCCTATCCAATTGGTTGGGAGCAATCGGTGGGCTTCACTAAAGCCGCAGACAAAAACATGTCCAGGCAGGAGGCACAGTGGGGAAGTCAGATACTTGATGGTTGAATTCGTGGGACAAAGGAAGAAGTCGGAATAGCTAAGATTAATGCCTGTAGCATCCTTAGAACCAGGAAGAGCCTCCAGGCAATAGGGGTGATTGGCTCCCGCAGGCATAAGCTGTACTGAGAGGGGGTGGGAGAAGCTGCATCCCTCAGTAGTATAATTTAGGGTCCCATTATAGGGTACCGGTAGAACTAGAGTTCATGGGGGTCCCTGTGCAAGACAAATCCAGCAATCCTCAGCTATAGAAGGAGCAGAAGTATTCAGAAGATTAAAAGCAAGTTCTAAAAGAGCTTCCATGGGAGGATCTAGGAGCAAGTCCGTTCCATTCTGGGAAAGCAAGGAGATGATATCGAAGGTGTGGGTGAAGGGCACGGGCAATCTCCTCAAGCCTATCTTCAACTATCACTTTTGCCAACTGGTCCTAAACTCCCTCTCCATTCGACACTCCCAATGGGGCTGTAAGCTCCCAGCACATGTCTTGTCCTCCCAGAACATCCAGGCATTGGGCTTGTTTGGTCATGTATGTACTGCTGGTGAGGGGCCCCTGAACCTCATTCCTCATTGCAATCCAAAATGTCTTATCACCTAGTTAGCATTGAGAGGCTTGGTAATAGCAGACTACATGAATAGCTTTGTAGGTGGTTTTACATGCCCCAGGAGGGCAGGGTCCGGGTTGCCCATCAACTGGTTTAATTATAGTGGGCTTTTTCCAACATACCCACTGTTGTTTTCCTAAAGCCAGTCTCCCATTTAGGGGTGAAACTCCCTGCTATTTTTTGCCCACAGTCCACAGTGCTAGAGAGTAGCCCGTCAGTAGGGAAGATATTGAAAGACCCCCCTCCCCCTCTGCAGTCGCAGGGTTTACCCATCTGTCATTCAATGATGATTCGGGCCTCATGTGGATGACCAAATACTCCTTTCCATGGTCAGAAGATCACCATCAGGTAGAGTAAAATCAATGGAGTCTTCATGCTTCTCTGTGGAGAAAGAAAGAAAATCCTCAGGGAGAGATGACTCCCTGGGAAGGTTTTTATCCTCTCCCTCCACCAATGGAGGAAGGTATTTGATGTCCCGAGCAGGGACCCAGATAGGCCTTTTTACACTTTGGGGGAACACGCATCTGAATCCTCTCCCCGCAGGGATGAGAGGGTCTGGGCCCTTCCATCCCCTAGTAAAGGGGTCCTTCCTGTGAACCTGGATGGATTTGTATGAGATCTTAGAAGTCCAGTGCCTCTGGAATGGTGTTTCCAAATCTGTTTTTGCCAAATTTAAAATACTAAGCATTAACAAAGCCTTCTTCAGCTGATCATGGGGGGGAAGAGACTCCCCCTTTTGTTTTTGTAATTGGGCCTTAAGAGTTTGATTTTGACGTTCTATGATTGCCTGTCCCCAAGGGTTATGAGGGATGCCAGTGGAGTGGGTAATATTACAGGTCTGGAGAAACTTGGAAAAGGCCTTACTAATAAAGCAAGGGCCATTATTTGTTTTAAGTTGATCAGGCAAACCAAGGACAGTGAAGCATTGTAACATATGACTGACAGCTTGTTTAGATTTTTCCCCTGCGTGTGCCGTAGCCCAACAGGCATGACAGAACGTATCAATAGTGCGAAAGATATATTTAAGTTTACCAAATGGAGGGTAATGAGTAACATCTGTTTGCCATAGGTTGTTAGGTCGTAATCTACGGGGATTAATGCCCATCTTTTGTAAAGGAGGGAGTTGAAGAAAGGGTTGGCAGGACTTGCAAGTGCAGATGATCTTTTTAAGATCTTTGATGGACACCAAAGGATATTTGTGATGGAGGCCTCTCCAGTTAATGTGGGTTAACTCATGTAAACTGGCTGCCTCTTGAAAACTTAAAGCACATGCCATCTTATCTGTCAGGGCATTTCCTGCAGATAGAAACCCAGGCAGATTTTGGTGACCCTGAAGGTGTTGGATGAAGATGGGATTAAGTCTTTGTTTGAATAATAATTGTGCCTGTAGCATCAATGGAGTTATAGAGTTAGAATCTAATTTAATATAAGCATCAACTAGATTAGGCATTATGTTAACAACATAAAGGCTATCAAAAAACAGATTAAAAGACTCAGGTATAGTGCTTAGTGCTAATCCACCGTAAACAGCTCTTTAAATTATGCCAAATCCTCAACCTCATGGGTGACCCTCTTAAGGGGAAACAATAGTTGCCGCTTCTTATGAGGGGGAAAAGCCACCAAGGAGGCTCCTAGGCGCCCCCATCGATAAATACAGTAAGGAAATTAGGGTCAAGTTGAGGGAAGAAGAACCTAATGGGTCTCCAATCTAGTGTTAAAAATGAGCTCATCCATTTATGAGGGCCATAAAGGCAATCAATCTTTTCTAAGTATCCTTCAAAGGCTAAAGCAACCCTGTCATTATTTCTCTGAAGCCAGGTAAAGTCTGACAGCTTAAAAGGAACAACAAGAAGGTGAGGTTCCAGCCCAAATAACCGGGTGCAAGCATCTCTGCCTTTGATAATACAGTCAGCAACTTGATCAGTCATAGAATAAACTCTAGGGGCTCCCCCAAATGAGAGGTGGATCCATTGAAGGGGGTCACCTACTTGTGCCAACATGTCAGTAAATAACATCTCTCCAGAAAAAAGGCAAAGGACAATGGGAAGGCCAGGATCATATCTCTTTAAGGCAGAATGATCCATTGCTCATTGAATTTTGTGAAAAATTTGACGATGATAAGGAGAAAGGGACACCTGGGAGGAGAGATACAAGCCCCTCAAAAGATCAAATAGGGGACACAGTTCCTCAGTGGTAATAGGTATCCATGATCTCATCCAGTTAATTTCCCCAGGATTTTTTGGAGTTGAGGCAGTGTATAAGAATCTTTAATATGTAACTGAGGCTTAACAGGGAATACCGTATCGAGGGACAGCACAGAGCCTAGTATCTTAAAAGGAGGGACAGTCTGAATCTTATCAGGAGCCACCCTAAACTTGTTGGCCTCCAAGATAGCAAGGCACTCATTAGTAATTTTTTGGAGATTGGTGGGGGAGGGAGACCCCAAAATTATATCATCTTTATAAGTGTAAAATAAAATGTTAGTGCAGTTAAGCAAGGATAAAAAAGTTTGTGACATAAAATACTGACAGATTGGGGGGCTATTGGCCATTCTCTGAGGCAGGACAGTCCATTCATATCTTAAATCTGGCCCCCCGAAGTTAACAGAAGGAACAGAGAACGCAAATTTTTCTGCATCTTCTGGATGAAAGGGAATGGAGAAAAAAAATCTTTAATGTCAATAATAGTCAAATCATAATCTTTGGAAATAGCTGGAATCCAGGGCAGACCCCTTTGAAGAGTTCCAAAAGGAATCATCCTTTCATTTATTTTTCTTAAGTCATGTAAAAGTCTCCATGAGCCATTGGCCTTTTTAATAACAAAAACAGGGGAATTCCAGGGACTAGTAGATGGTCGTACAAGTCCCAAAGACAATTGCTGTTCTATAAGTATATGAAGCTGTTGTAATTTGAGGGCAGGTAGTGGCCACTGCTCAACCCATATAGGGTCTCCTGGTGTCCATTGAATTTTAGGGGCCAGGAGGTGAGCATTTGGGGGTGAACCAGAGGATGATTCTGCCTTAGGTGTTCAAAATAAGGATCATCCCTGTAATTTGGGTGACTAGCCCTGCTGGCCTCAAACTGTTGTTCATACTCTTCATGATCAAGTACATCCTCATAAAAACCCTTATGATCAGTTTTAATATAGGCCTCAGCTTCTCCAAGAATATCCTGGCCCAGATTAGCGGTAAGGCCAGATACCACTAGGGGCGCACCTCTCTGTGGTTCCTGTCGGGATCAGACCAGGACTGGTAATCAGTAGTCTCCCAGGATGTGCACTGTCCACCCGCTCCTAGTAATGGGGGGCCTGGGACCAGCTACCAGGCTGAAGGCACTTCCTCTTTTATGACTGTGTGGTCAGCCCCTGTGTCAATGAGGAATTTGAAACTCTTTCCACCAATGGTGAGGGACAGCTTAGGTCTCAGCCCCAGTACTAGAGGCACAGTCCAATGAACTTTGACAGCTCTCTTCCCCCTATTTAACAGGGCTGGGGATGGCCCCGGAGGGAGTTTAAAGGCTTCCCTCGAATGTCCACTTTAGATCTGCAGTCTTTAGCCCAGGAGAATTCCTTTCTACATGTTGGGCAGGGGGTCTGAGGGCCCTTTCTTGAAGGGGCTTTAGCTTTAAGTGGGCACTCCCTTCTAAAGTGACCCTATCACCCACAGCCAAAGCAGTTTCATTCCCCTTTTCCAGGGAGAACTTGCTGGAGGGCACACACAAGGGTGTCAATTGACTCCTGTCTGTCAGCTTCTTTGGCTGAGTGCAAAGCCATAGCCATGGCTCTAGCATTGGCCCCGGGCAGTGTGGGAAGTAATGCCTATGTCCCTGGTGGCTACAATCCACCTAGCCATATTTTTATCCTTAAGGCCTGCACAGGCCAGCTTGTGATCCTGATTCATACCTTCCCAGACTAGAGATCTTTCAAACTGCACTCGTATAGGCCCTGGGGGGACTTTGCAGTCTAGGCTTTTCTTGACCCTCTCAATGAAAGAGGTGAGGTCCTCATTTGGTCTCTGGGACAATCCAGAAATGGGGAACTCAGTTGGGCCATCATCGAGCCTTTTCCAGGCATTAGTGCCTGCAGTCCTCACTTGGTCTCTATAGGGGTCAGGGATAGCTGCCTGTTGAGCCCCGGTAGAATATTGGGCTTCAAACCCAGCAAGCATACCATAGGTGATGGGGATAGCCAGGTTGGCCTCCTGATGTCTCTGTCCCTGAATTCTACATTCATCTTGAAAAAAGGCACTCCACCTGATAAAGAGTGCCCCAAGGAAGATGGCTTTAGCTAAGTCCGTCCAGTCTTGGGCTGTGCAGGGCTGATGAACAAGCCCTCAAAGGATGGTATCTGCCCAAGGGGAGTTGGGCCCATCCTTGGCTACAGCCTTTTTTAACTCTTTGATCTCAGTAGCTGTCCAAGAGTACCATGCTGCAGGGCAATTTCCCCTGGTGCAATGTTAACTGGGAAAAGCTCAGTTGGCCATGAGGGAGAATATGGGGGAGGAGCAGAAGGGGATAAGAAGGGGTGTGTGGGAGGTGATTGAGAGATCACAAGAGCAAAGGAATCAGGAGGGAAGTGATTGACGGTAGTCGGGTTAACCAGGCTCTCACCAGGGGGCGGTTTCACTTCATTCTCTGGTCTATTATCCCCCTCCGCCTGTTTCCCTTTTCTCCTTAGGAGGCCATGGGGGAAAACAACTCTTGAGGGTGCCTTTGGTGGGTAGGAACCCCAAGGGGGGATTTCCCCCTTCTGTTTTTGGGCTTTTAGAATCAACTTCTCTATCCGGTCCCAAATGTCTCAATCAAATAAGTTGCTCTCAGGTAGCCATGGGGCCACCTTGAGCAAGCAGGACCATGATTGCTGTGCTTGGTTATCTGTGAGGTTTAAGCCTCGGCTTTTTAAAAGCACTCGTACGGAGTCCAGGACTGGATCAGGCTGGGTGGAGGACTGCCCCATAATTTATGAGGGTACACTCAGCAAGTTGAGATGGCCTCACACCGGGCACCAATCTGCAGGACTCACAGACCACTGCAGGCAGTGCGGCTAGGGAGGACCGGACCAACGGGTGACCCGTGGGGCTGAGCGGGTGATGAGTGTTGCGGCACAGTGAGGCACAGTGAATACAATGGAGAAGGGAGTTCTGTCAAAGCAGGAACTCAACTTTATTAAACAGGGGGGTGAATTATATAGAATGTGCAGTGGGGGGAAGGGTGAAGGGTGGTGTGATTATGGGGTAACCAATAGGAAATTATTATGTGACTAGAGGGTGGTTGAATAGGTGTGACATCATACCAGGGAAACTAAACTTTCCCGTGAAGATGAGATTCGAAACATAAAGTCAGGTCCTGAAACTCTAGCCAGGCTCAGGAAGTTCCAGCAGGCCTCAACATCTAAAAACAAACAATAATGAAAATACAACTTACCAAAATCTCTGGGACACAATGAAAGCTGTCCTAAAAGGTAACCTCATAGCTCTTAATCCTACATCAAAAAAATGTTAACATCAGAAATAAATAATTTAACAAAGCTTTAGAGACACTAGAGCAAATTGATCCCAAAAGCAGTAGAAGAGAGATTAGCAAAATAAGGAGAGAAATATATGAAATTGAGATTAGGAAAAATGATACAGAAAAATCAACCAGTCAAAAAGCTGTATCCATCTGTGTCTCTTATGATTTTTTTTTGGTTCAAAGTCCACTTTGTCCAACAGCATAATGGCTACCCCTGTCTGTTTCCTGGTTCCATTAGCTTGCAGAATTTTGGGACAGCCTTTTATTTTTAGGATGTGCCTATCTTTTGTGGTGAGATGAGTTTCCAGAAGGCAGCAGATTGATGGATTGTGATTTTTAATCCAAATTTGTAATCTGTGTCTCTTGATCAGTGAGTTATTCCATTGACATTTAATATTATAATGGAGAAATTATTTTTAATTCCGGACATTTTTTTCTGTTTAGTGGCTTTTGTAAGTGAATCGTTTGGCGTTTAGGTTTTGGTAGTATTATACTTCCCTTCTATCCTCCTGGATATGCTTGGTTTTTTCTTCAAGCTTGAGTAGCATTTCTAACATTTTTTGAATGCCATTTCTAGCATTTTTTGAACACCTGGTTTAGTAGACATGTAAAGCTTCAAGTCGTCTTTGTGTTAGAAAACTTTTCTTTCTCCATTAATCATGACAGATAGTTTTGCAGGTATATCAAGCCTGGGTTAACATTTTTGCTCATTTAGTGCTTGAAGTACATTTCTCAAAGCTCGTCTTTGTTTTACTGTTTCCATTGAGAATTCATTTGTTATTTTACTAGGTTTACCTTCAAGAGTGACTTTTTTTTTTTCCCTTGAAGTTTTCAGCAACTTTTCTTTTTCTTGAATGTGAAGTGCTTTGACTATTATTTGCCATGGTGAGTTTCTATATTGGTCATATCTGTTTGGGGTGTGGTATGCCTTTTGTATTTGGATGAGCCCCTTATTCTTTAGATGAGGGAAGTTTTCATTTGTGATAGCTTGAAAATTTTCCTCAGGTGTGAGATTTTGAGATTCTTGCTCTGGTATTCTATGAATGCACATGTTAGGCTTCTTCAGGGTGTCCCATAACTCTTGAATATTCCTCTCAAGTATCTTTTTCGCTTTAACAACCTCTTCCATTGAGCTGGTTAATTCCACCACTTCCTCTTCAAGATCTGAAATTCTATTTTCTGCTTTGTTAATTCTGCTGCTAAGACTCTCTGTTGAGTATGGGTTGAAGATAAGTTGTCTTTTAGTTCAATTTTAAACTCTGCCTGAGACTGTTTTAACTGTTCTATGCCTATTTTTGTTTTTTCAACTGTTTTTTTCAACTCCTTTTGGTGTCTGTTGTGTTCCATTTCAAGGTGGTTGATGCAGTTATTTAACTCCTCCTGGATTTCCTCTTTCATAGTATTGATTCATGACAGTCATCATGCTTTGAAAGTTGCTATCTTGGGCCTGGCTTTCCTGGCTATATTCTGTGAATTTGTTCTGATTGGAATCTGTATCTATGGTGTTAATTCTTTCAGTGAGAGATTTATCTTCTTGGGTTTTGTTTCTCATGGATCTACACTTTGACTTGGGCATTGTTGTTTTGTCTCCTGAGTCCTTACAGTTTCTACTTGTTTTTGACTGAACTGATTTAGTTGGTATTACTGCTCTCTGACAGTTATCACCAAGTGGTGGCCTTGGAGTTGGATGTGTTTGTCTGTTGTTATTGTTATTTCTAACATGAGGCTATTAGACAGTGCTGGGACGATTCTCCCAGGCACACACTGCGACGGCTCCAGGCCGCCAGGGCGGAGAAAGACGAATCTCCCAGGCACACACTGCGACAGTTCCAGGCCATCGGGACAGCTCCAGGCCGCTGAGCCTATTCTCCCAGGCACACACTACAGGCTCCAGGCCGCTGGAGCAAAGAAAGGCAAATATTCTGCAGGCCCTTTACCCCTGCCCAAATCCAGGGGGCTCTGGACACAGCAGGGAGTCTGTCAAGGCAAAACTCCATCACTCACTCATTCACTCACTCAAACCACAGCTCCTGGCTGTAACGACCTGACCGCCCGCACCTCCACCTCAGCCCTCCAGAGACTCTGCAATGAACAGGGAGTTTGTCAAAGCAAGATCTCAGTTTATTGGGGGTAACAAATCAGCTTATATACACAAAGAATCCAAACACGTGAAACACCAGCCAATTACCTTGATGGTCAGTATAGCACATACTCTGCATAGGTCAGACTAAACATAAATCTATGTTGGCTCCTATAAGCCAATTAGGACTCTCTGTAATGTGATTAGGGTTATGCCTAGGACACCAGTTCCCAGCAACATCTTTGGCCCCATGTACTAAGCCATGCCCTGCTCACTCCCTCCCAGACCGTTATCTCTGGGTGGGCCCAACAAGACAGTTAGTAAATCAATTAAATCAGGTTCAGTAGACAGGGGGTGCCTTACCTGGTCTGAGAGCAAGCCATCGAGCATTCCCGGCAGGCAAAAGGGGGAGGGGCTAAAGATGATCAGTGGGCTTCATCTGGAACTTGGGGCATGTCCAGTAGTCCACCCAACCCCTGGGCAGCTTTGGCCCTGCTCAGGCTGGATGGTAAGAGGGGCTGGGAGGAGCGGGTGACCTGGGTTCTGGTGAGGAGTACCTGGGAAGCAGGATGCCTTACCTGGACCACACAAACAAGCATGTGTTCAGGGCCGGAGGAACGGGGCCCTTTTCTTTTTAGATGGAAAATATATCCTCATGAAATTTGGTTCCTTGCAGCTGATAGCATTTTATAGTTCTAATTCATTTTTCTTGCAATTTATAAATCTGGCATTATTAAAATATTCCTATCTTGAAGCTAATGTGGCATAACAAATTTAATTTGTAAAACAAATATGACAGGAGCAAAGCATGATCAATAATCACATTTCCTCATATGCCCAGTATCACAGACATCCTGATAGAAAGACTTTACCACTTATATTTCAAAACTCCATCTGAACTTCTGGATAAGTACAGTATTAGAAAGCAGAGAATTCAGAGAATTTCAAGAAAAAAAAGTTATGTCCTGTGAGTTTACTATTTCCACTGTTGGTCAGACACACACAGATCAATAGATTCAGCCTTCTCAGAGTTGCTGACTATGAGTTCGGGCCTAATTACTTAGAGGAATGTTGCAAAGCAGTTCTGTATGATGAAAAAGATGCAATTTGCAGGGCATGGGTAAGAGGAACCTCAGATGGGGCCTTGATGGGGGAGCATTTAAGGCCTCAGGCCTAGTAGGTGGAACTCTAGATGCTATGGAGCCTTGGAAGTGCTCATCTTTTTTTTTTGTTCCGCCCTACCAGGACCAGAAGCGCAGGCCGCCCCCGCTTCCGCCTGGCATCTATACGTGGGATCCGGGATTCGAACTCAGGACCTTCCACCTGCAAGGCGGAGGCTTAACCCCTGAGCCACCTGTCCAGCCCAGGAAGTTGTGTAATCCAGGAATCCTTAGAGGTGGGGTCTACTGAGAGGTCTTCAGGTCTGTAGGGGAGAGCTGGCCAACACAGTTGTGAGATCCTGGCTGGCTTCTTCCTCTGGTCTTTTGTAGCCCAACCTGGAGGCAAACAGCTTTGTTGGGTTAGTCAGGCGTGGTTTCCCCACCAGGGACCAGATAGTCATGAAGCAAACCTGTAAGGTGGTTGGTCAATGTAATCCCAAGACAGCCACCATTTGGTGAGTTAGTGTAACCCTGAGACAGCTGTCACTCAGGTTTCTACAGCATTTTCTTAGCAGTTTAGGGTCTGATCCTCTGGTAGATTCCAAGAGCTTATCTCATTGTACTATTTCTCAATTCAGTGAGGTTGTCTTGTTGGAACACTGTTCTTGTTCAGTTTATTGTTTGTGTATGTGATGAATTTACAAGATTAGCTCCCAAGTTTCTCTTGTGCTCAAGATGTTTTTCTGCCTCTCAAAGTATCTTGGTACAGTTCAGCCAGAATGTCACAATAAAGTATCTGATAAGGGCTGCTTCCTGATTCATGGATGGAGACTTCTCATGGTGACCCTCACAAGGTATGACAGGAAATGTTCCCAATGGGAACTTTTGTTAGAAGATCTGTCACAGTTACTCTTTCTGTCGCTATGAGACAACACTACACTCAAGCAATTTAAGGGGAGAATGAGAAATTTAGTTGACTTATGATTCCAGAGGGACACATGGCCCATTATGGCAGGAGAAGCATGGTAGGCAATAGAAGCTGAAGGTGGCTCAAGTCATGTTTGTCATGGAGGCAGAGAGTGTAATCGCAAGCAGCAAGAGCAGACTTCAAGAGGAAACCAGGGTGAGTGTACATAACCTCAAGGCCTGCCCCTAGTGACAAGTCTTCCTCCAGCAAGACTCCACCTTCCCAAACACTGACAACACCTAAGGAAAGAAGCAAATACATAAGTCTGCAGGGGACAGCTCACATGTCCACTATGACAAGAGTCTATTTATCATTGTCAGCTTTTGTGACCTAACACCCTCCTAAGGTATTTGGGGTCAATATTCACCCAGAAGTCACTATAGTAATTGTTGTCAGCTATTCACAAACATCCAGACCACGACCAGCAAAAAACATTATTACAAGTTAGGACAATAGTAGCTCTTCCTGCAGTCAAATAGGGAGGAGATAGTAGAGAAGGGATAGATAATAGTAGCATTAGTAAGGCAGTTGCAATTATTAATATTTATTGTGTAAGGTAAAAGACTATTCATATAAATGCCTCATGAAATATATTACCATGAAGCAAGTGTTATATTTTAATTTTACATTTAATATTTGGGGAGTTTAATGACTTGCCCCAATTTACTGAGATAATAAATGATGAAGATAAACCACACACCTATGAAAGAGGAGGGCAGCACAGTCCCTCTTCCACCATTCTGTGCACTCAAGACAGACTTCCCTGTTTCACCTTGCTGTCCATGTAATTCCAGACTGTATTTAAAAGTAGTTTTCTCACTTACACAAAGTTAGTGATAATGGGGCTGGAGCACAATGTTGAGGCATAGTCAGCATGCATCAGACGACTGGGCTCAGTCCCCAGCCCTAAGAATAATAACGAAGTTGCTTGGTTGTAAATGGTATGTGAGAACAGTTTTCTGCTTTCTTGAAGCAGGAGCAATGATTTGATATTATGATTAACAGTTTCAACTGTTAATCTTATATCTACATTTGGTGAATGAAGACTTCCAGACAAGCCCATCCTAATTGCTTTAATTGAAGTAAAAGGACCTTGCCTTTAGTGGGAGGGCCCATTCTCTGTGCAGGTGGAGGAAGACAGATACCTAGTTATTTTTTTTTTAATTATAAACTCTCCATGGGTGTTTTCTGATAATTACTGATACTTAATATTTTATCTTAGATATGACAGTTGAGCTTATCATGTTTGTGACTATCAATTCATAAAGAAATGAGGTACTGATTGGGGAGGAGTTGGCCTCATTACTTTGCAATGTGCTTTCATCACTTGGGAAAACAAAACCACATTCCAGGAAGTGCAAGGAAGACAGTGGAAGGGGCATGCTTTGAAGGCATGTCTCCAGTGACTTACAACCTTCCTATGAAGACCCTTCTTTTGAAGGATCTGCTTTTTTCTAAAACTGTCAACACCAAGAACCAATGTTCTGGGTGGGAGTGGGAGACATATCGCAACAGTGACCTATAGCAATAATAGGATGTAGTCTCTCAAATCTGACTGTAGCAAATGTTGTAAATCATGATTCTCCAAGTTTGCAAGTTCTAAGGCTATGCTGATTTAGCACAGTAGATCCCCAACAAGTTGTCTAGTTCTGTCAGTCTATAGAGCTTTAATCATTTTCTGTGCCCTAGATGCATGAGGAACACTGGCATCATGATCTGTATGTATGTGTGAGTACATGTTCAACTGTGCAGGCAGACATATGTGTGTGCATTGAGGCCAGAAGTCAGTGTTGTGCACCTTCCTTGATTGCTGTTCACCTTGTTTTTTTTTTAATGTTTGTGGAAGGGTATGTGTACAAGAAGGCACTTGAGTGTTTGTGCTTGGGGAAGCCCAAGGGAATCATGCTGGATTGTTCTAATTCCTTATTGGGTTTTTCAGTTTCTGCCTTTTAGGACTAGAAATGTAGACTGCTGCTTTTTCTTTATTTCTTCCACTCATACAAAGTTGATAAGTACCCCATCCCCTCCCTCCCTCCACTCCTCCCTGAATCCCCTTGCTCCCATCTCCCTTGCTCTCTTCCTTTCCCCTTCCCTCCCTTTCTCCTAGTACCTCCTTCCCCCCACCATTCCTGGAGCATCCTGTAGTGTGCATGTCAAACTTCCCTCTGGGTCCTCCTCTCTGATGAGGTGTAAGGACTCAATAGCATTGCCTAGAGCATTTATTCATGTTCCCCTTTAGTATAGGAACACTATTGTGGCTGTTATTCCTTTGCCTCTAAGGATTCTAGTGCCTGTGATCCATGCTAGACTTTGGGGGGGTTCAATGATATGTTGGTCATTGTGCAGATCATGCAAATCCTATTATGATTACTTTAGCCCTAATGTGTGTAGAGTATCTTGCATATTGTTGCTCCTCCCCATCTTTAGGCTCTTACAATCTTAACCCCCCTCTTCCACAAATTTCCCTGAGCTTTGAGATAAGGCGGACCTGGTTCCAGGTGGTTGATTGTTGCCATATCCTTTGCCTGGCCAGTGGGGGGGGGGAGGAAACAGTGGGGCCTCAGGACTTGAGGCGAATGGGTGAGCCAGCAATGGGGTCACCACCAGACCCCAGGAATCAGATGAGAAACAGCAGTGGATGAGATGCTGCAGATTCAGAGTCATTAAGGGCATCGGGGCTTATATATGCTCAGGGTCCAATCAGGTGGGGGACAGCCTCAGTCATTTCATTGTTTACTAGGTGTCCATTTCAGGTGCAGGTTAGATGGCTGCTTCCCATTGGTTGTTCATCCCTCTGTCTGCATGATCTTCTATTGGGACCCTCCAGGACATGTGTATGTCCAGGCTTGTCCTGAATTCAGGAACCTGGCTAGGGCGTCCCTGAATTGGTAGTGCCACATTTCACCCTTTTATGTATAAATTTTTTCAGTGGTGACCATGAAAGCTGGGGTGACACCGAGCCTCTTCAACTGCATGAATATAGGCAATTGTGCCTGCCTCATGTGGAGCCTTACCCATCACTGGCTACCAGTCAGGAGACCACCACAGTGAAGGAATCATGGTTCCAAAGGGGAACTCAAGGTGGCAGAGAAAAGCTGGTTTTCCCCACTTAGAGACATTCAAAGATAAATCTCTGTAATACCCATAGTAATTGCAAAGATTATAAACAGGAGGGATGGGGAAGGAGGGTCCCACCAGAAACAAGGAGAGAGGGAACCATGTTACAGCAGAGAAAATAGGCCTCCATCAAGGACTGCAGGTAAGTAATGAGACATCTGGTTAAGTTCACAGACTTTCCTTCCTGATCATTTACAACTGATGGGGTATGATCACACCAGAAGGGGAGGGCATATAGTCTGGCAGATAATAAGTAACCATTTTACAAATGGGGGACTGACCCCTCCGTCACCACAGTCTCCTACTTTTATTCCATATACCTTTGAATATACTCTTAAAACAAGACTCTAATTTAACAGATTTTTATCTCTGGCCAGGGGATGACATCCAATATCCATCAATATGGATCCAAAGGCATTACAGGAGCAGCAAAACTGAAAAAAAAAAAAATCAACTTACCATAATTCAGAACATAAGAGACTCTATCAACTACCTGGAACTAGGCTAGCCTAATCTTTCCCCATTCTGAAGCTCAGAAAAATTTGCAGAAGAGGGGGCAGTAAGATTGTAAGAACATAAGGATGGGATATGCAAGATACTCCACACAAGTTAGGGCGGAAGCAATCTAATAGGACTTTGCATGACCTGTAAAATGCCCAACACATTATTGACCCCACAAAGTCTAGCATGGACTAAAGGCACTAGGATCCTTGGAGGCTAGGGATTGATAGTCACAGTAGTGTTTCTATGTTTAAGGGGAACACAGGAAAGGGTTCTGGGAAATACCGCTGGGTCCTTGCACCTCATCGGAGGGGAGGACCCAGAGTAGAGTTTGGCATACATATTAAATGATGCTCTGGGGCTGGGGGGAAGCACTGGGGGATGGGGAGGAAGGGGGGAGCAGAAGTGAGGGAGCAGGGGGTTCCGAGGGAATGGGGGGGACCAGTGTATCTGTTAAGTTTGTATGAGCAGAAATAAATTTTTTTTAAAAAATGCTGTTTTTCATCATTGCAGGGGCATGTGAAGAGGATGTGGGCAGGACAGGCACAGAAAAGATCCAGAAGAGCTGGCAAGACACAAATAAAAACCTAACCATTTTAAATTAGTAAGACATAGCTTCAATGGAGGATGGCCAGGCTTCCAAGGGGCCTTTGGTGATCTTAGGAATGCCTGGAGCCTGAATGGATGCCCTGAGAACCTGCAAAGCAATCTTGTGTTGTAAATGCTGAGAACTTACTGCTTTCCATTTGCATCTAAATAGGACAATTAGCATTAAAGGGCAACTCCAAAAGTTAACCAAGTTACCAGATTTTATGAGTGAAAAGAAAGTAGGCATCCTATCTCATAATTGTTTGCCAAGGGACACAGAGGTAATAATTTGAACTTTAGTCCTGTTAATTTGCGATATGTTAAAGGATAGTTTGAAACATCAGGTGCTGTTAATATTGGTGGGCAGGAGGCACATGGCCATCCTGGACTTCCCTTTTAGGGGCCAGGAAGAACAGTGCTCAGGACACATTTAAAGCATTTTTTTTCTTTCTTTCCCTGATGGGAAGGGAATTTCAAGTTTATCAGCTTCGGTATGTCTGCTAGTATTTTATCTATCCCCTTAGGCAGATAGATCCTCAGTAAAACTCCTTAAGTAACTTAGGCCAATCTTGCAAGGAAAAAGGAAACATGAAGCTGAATTTCCTGAAAACAGACTATGTTGAATTCAGGATTTATCCTTCTTTGTTTCAAAGGAAAGGGTTCTGACTAAAGTGCAGGCTTGAATTCTTGTTCCAACTTAGCAGGCATACACATGGGAGCATGTAATTAGAAAGCAGATTTGTCCCCAAAAAAGAGAGCTCATACCTATCAGGAGATGGAAGAAATTCCAATGAATTTTTTAGAGGACAATTATATTTTCCTGGTTGCTAGATTTGATGGGATGAAATTCTATAAAAGAAGTCAGGAATGAGCAAGTTTGATCAAGCAATATCATAGTGGCTTTGTTATTTTGGAAACACATGGGAAAACCTTTAAGAACACAATGGCATTTTCATTTGTAGTCCCATTAAAGATCAAAACCAAGTGAGAAAATTTTTCATGAAAGAAAACTTACAATTTATCAGAAAAACAATTGTGATGTTACCAAAATTATTTGTTCTTATATTTAAGTATACATACATGGACTTAAAAATGGCATGGCAAAATTTTTGTATCAGCATGCAACAGAAATGAAAAAAAATTGAAGTGGCCACAGACAGAAGGCACACATGTAAACACAGAACATGAACAAGCACATGAGCAACATTTTACTGGCAACTGTACAATTTATCAGCAACTATCTTAAAATTACCCTTAACAGCTTTATCAAAGGCAGATTAACATTTAGGAAAACCTTATTTAAAATAAGACCTCAATTAGTTAAATCTGGCAGCTTAGCTCAATTATGAACAACATCTAGCAAGGAAAACATTCTTATCCATAATCTGGTTCCCACATATTCTCTGAGTTCTGAGGTCATCAATCTCTCATGTGAATTTACTGGGACAAGCCTCTGTTTAAACATGTTCCTAATTTTTTTCAATTGTGCATGTGTGTGTATGTATGTGTGTGTGTGTAGAACCATGGGAAATTTGGGAACCACCATGGACCACCTCCACATCCTCCTTGTTTACTCTGCCCTGGGATTCACAGGCTCCACTTTACCAGGACCAGAAACACAGGCCGCCCCCACTTCCACCCAGTGTCAATACATGGGGTTTAGGATCCGAACTCAGGACCTTCCACCTGCAAGGTAGAGGCTTAACCCCTGAGCCACCTCTCCAGCCCGTAAATGCATTTTTAATTTTAACTGGGGCTTACTAAAGGAGTGATTGCATTCCTAACCCAAAGTGGGGCTCTTTGATCATCAGCAAATCAAGTGAGAGACTGTGTTCCCAAGGACAAACAGGGAAAGGGGAAGAGGAGGGGGCCACCTGCTCAACTTCAGATGCCATAAGCACAGCAAAACAAAACCAAAGAGGCCACTACTGAACTTTATTGGAGTGAATGTCTTGTCTACACTGAAAGCAGCCACAAGTTGGAGCACCAATTGTTGCCCTATCCCCCACCACGTCAAGTCGGAGGAAGAGGTAGAAACAGCGGACTCTTGGGTCTTGAGGCGAATGGGCGAGCCAGCAATGGAGACACCACCAGACCCTGGGAATCAGGTGAGAAGCAGCAGTGGAGGACATGCCACAGATTCAGAGTCATTAAGGATGTTTGGGTTTATATAGGGATAGGTCCAATCAGGTATTGCCATCCCTCCTTCAGGGGACAGCCACCAGTCATTTCACTCTTTACTAGGTGTCCATTGCATGTGGAGGTTAGATGGCTGCTTCACATTGGTCGTTCATCCCTCTGTCTACATGGTCCTTTATTGTGACCCTCCATGGCATGTCCAGAGTTGTCCTGAATTTGGGAGCCAGGCTAGAGTCTCCCTGAATCAGTAGTTCCACAGTTGATGCAGTCTCTCATGTTCTCAATTATGGTGTGTAGATTTTCTTTTTTCAGTTTTGCTGCACTACCCTTAGCTCCATCCTGAAGATTACTGGATGTCACCCCTAGCAAGAGATAAAAGGCTGTCAAAATACAGTCTTATTATAAGAGTAGATTCAAAGGTAAATGGAATAAGAGTAGGAGACCATGATGGGAAGATCAGTCTCCCATTTGCAGGATGATTACCTTCTATATGCCAGACTCTATGCCCTCCCTTTCTATGAGATCATACTCCTTCAGTTGCAAGTGACCAGGAAGGAAAGTCTGTGAGTTTAACTAGATGTCTCATTACTTACTTGAATTCCTTGATGGTGGCTCTAGAATGATCCCCTCTCTCCTTGTTTCTGGTGGGGCCCTACTTCCCCTTTCCTCTTGTTTATAATCTTTGCAATTACTGTAGGTATTACAGAGATTTATCTTTGAGTGTGTCAATAAGTGGTTGGTTAATAGGATCCACCTATTAGAGAGTACATATGGTGCTTAATTTTCTGTCTGGGATACTTCACTCAATATAAGTGTTTCTAATTCCATCAATTTCCCAGAAAATCTTATTAATTCATCATTTTTGATGGCTGAGTAATATTGCATTGTATAAATGTACATTTTCCTTATCCACTCGTCAACTGTTGGGCATTTGTATTGATTCTAAGACTTTGCTATCATAAACAGTGCTGCTATGAACTTGGAGGTGCTTATGCTATCGAGGTGAATTTTCGATGAATGAAGGATTATTCCCAAAAGTGGAATAGCAGGGTCATATGGCATTTCAATTTTTAAATTTTTAAAGAACCGACACATGGCTCACCAGAGTGATTGTATAAGCCTGCAGTCCCACCAGCTATATAGGAGAGTACCCTTCTCGTCACATGCTCTCCAGCATTTCATGTAATTTGTATTGTGGATTTTTGCCATTCTGACCAGGATGAGATGATATCTCAGGTAGATTTTGATTTGCATTTCCCTGATGGCTAAGGATGTGGAGCATTTTTTAAGATATTTGTTAGACATTTCAATTTTATCCTTGGTAAAGTGTTTATTAATTCCCAAGGCCCATTTTTTAATTGAGCCATCTGTTTCCTTGGTGTTTAGTATTCTAAGTTCTTTGTGTACTCTGGATAATAGAGCTCTATCAGATATGTGGTTAATGAAGATTTTCTCCCATTTTGTGTGTTGCCTTTTTGCTGGATTTACAATCTCTTTATCTGAATAGAAACTCTTTAATTTCATAAGATCCCATCTATTGAGTGGTGGTTTTTGTGACTGTGCTATTGGATTTCTGCTTAGGAACTGTTAGCCTAATCCAGTCAGCTCGAGGGAGCTCCATACACTTTCAAATAAGGCTTTTATAATCTCTAGCCTTATATTGAGATCCTTGATCCATTTTGGAATTATTTCTTGTACATGATGACCACTAAGGGTCCAGTTTTAATCTTCTGCATGCAGACATCCAGTTTGCCATCACCATTTGTTGAAGATGCTGTTCTTTTTCCATTGGATTTTTTGGGCCCCTTTGTCAAAGATCAAATGGCTGTAATTGTATGAACTTATATCTGGGTCTTCAACCCTTATGTACTGATCTGTGTGTCTATTTTGGAACCTGTACCAGCCTGTTTTTATAACTATGGATTTGCAGTTTAGACTAAGGTTTGTTGTGGTGATATCTCTAACAGGGTTTTTGTTACTTAGGATTGTTGTTGCTATCCTGGGTCTTTTCTGCCTCTATACGAATTTTGAGATTTTTTGATCATCCTATTTAAAGAATTGCTTTGGGATTTTGATTGATATAGCATCGAATTTGTATATTCCTTTAGTAGGATGGTCATTTTTATGATATTGATTCTTCCAATCCAGGAACATGGGAGGTCTTTCCCCCTTCTCATGTGTTCTGTAATTTCTTTCTTAAGGGTTTTAAACTTTTCATTTTAAAGGTCTCTTACTTCCTTGATTAGGTTTATACCAATGTATTTCATTTTTTTAGGAACTATAATAAATGGGATTGTTACTCTCAGGGCTTTTTCACTTCTTTCGGCAATGTAGGAGAGTTCCCCTCTCTCCACATCCTCTCCAGCATTTGTTGTTGTTTGTATTGTGGATTCTTGCCATCCTGACCAGGGTGAGATGATACTTAGGGAAGTCTTGATTTGTACTTCCCTGATGGCTAGGAAGTGAAGTATTTTTTAAGATATTTGTTAGACATTTTAATTTCATCCCTGGTAAAGTTTCTTTTAAGTTCCAGGGCCCATTTTTTAATTGGGCCATTAGTTTCCTTGGTGTTTAGTTTTCTAAGTTCTTTGTGCACTCTGGACAGTAGAGCTCTATCAGATACGTGGTTAGTGAAGATTTTCTCCCATTCTGTGGGTTGTCTTTGAGCTCGTTACAATCTCTTTATCTAAACAGAAGCTCTTTAATTTCACAAGATCTCAACTATTGAAAGTTGGTAGCAGTGACTGTGCCATTGGATGTCTGTTTAGAAACTGTTGACCTAGGCCAATCAGCTCGAGGGAGTTCCCTATCCTTTCAACTATGGTTTTTATAGTCTCTGGCCTTATATCAAGGTCCTTGATCCATTTGGAATTAAGTCTTGTAAAAGATGACAAGTACGGATCCAGTTTTAATCTTCTATATGTGGAGATCCAGTTTTGCCAGCATCATTTGTTAAAGATACTGTTCTTTTTCCATTGGATTTTTTGGGCCTCTTTGTCAAAGACCAATTGGCTGTAATTTTATGGGCTTATATCTGGGTCTTCAACCCTTATCCATTGATCTGTGTGTCTATTTTGGAGCCAGTACCAGGTTGTTTTTATAACTGTGGATTTGTAGTATAGACTAAGGTTTGGTATGGTAATACCTCCAGCTGTGTTTTTGTTACTCAGGATTGTTTTTGCTATCCTGGGTCTTTTGTGCCTCCATATGAATTTTGAGATTGTTTGGTCGAACTTCTTTGAAGAATTGCTTTGGGATTTTAATTGTATTTATATATTGCCTTTGGTAGGATGGTCATTTTCATGATGTTGATTCTGCCAATCCAGGAACACGGGAGGTCTTTACATCTTCTGATGTTTTCTGCAATTTCTTTCTTGAGGGTTTTAAGGTTTTCATTGTAAAGGTCTTTTACCTCCTTGGTTAGGTTTATACCAAGGTATTTCATTTTTTTAGGGGCTATAGTAAATAAGATTGTTTCTCTCAGGACTTTTTCACTTCTTTCTTTCTGGTTATATAGGAAAGCCACTGATTTTTGTACATTTATTTTGTATCCTGCCACCCTGCTGAACTTCTCAATTAGTTCCAGGAGCTTCTTGGAGATTTTGGGATCACTCAGGTATAAAATCATGTCATCTGCAAATAGGTATAGGTTGACTTCTTCCTTGCTGATTTGAATCCCTTTTATGCCCCTTTCTTGTCTTATGGCTTCAGCTAAGACTTCAAGTACAATATTGAATAGAAGTGGTGAGAGTGAACAGCCTTGTCTAGTTCCTGATCAAAATGGAAATGCTTCAAGTGTTTCCCCATTGAGCATAATTCTTGCTGTAGGCTTGTTATATACAGCTTTAATTATATTGATAAAGGTTCCTTCCATTTCTACTGTCTCTAGCATTTTGATCGTAAAAGGCTGTTGGATCTTGTCTAAAGCTTTTTCTGCATCTTGAGAGCATCATGTGGCCTTGGACTTTGAACTGGTTTACATGATAAATTACATTTATTAATTTGCATATGTTGAACCAACCTTGTGTGCCAGGGATAAAGCCTACTTGTTCCCCGTGAATGATCTTTTTGATATTTTTTGAATCCAATTTGCTAAGACTTTGTTGAGAATCTTTGCATCTGTATTCATCAGAGAGATCGGCCTATAGTTTTCTTTTTTAAGTGTATGTTTATTAGGTATTGAGATTAAAATGATATTAGCTTCATAGAAGGAATTTGGTAGTGTTCCTTCCTTTGCTATTTGATGGAATAGTTTAAGGAGTATTGGTGTTATTAGCTCCTTAAATGTCTGGTAGAACTCTGTGCTGAATCCATCTGGTACAGGACATTTTTTGGTGGGAGGATTCAAGATTATTTCATCGATTTCCTCATATGTTATAGGACTATTTAAATAATTCACAACTTCCTGATTCAATTTAGGTAAGTTGTGTTTACTTAGAAATTCACCCATCTCTTTTGTGTTGTCAAACTTCACAGAGTATAAGTTTTTGAAATATGATGCTATAATTCTCTGGATTTCTTGGGTATCAGTAGTGATAACTCCATTTTCATTTCTAATTTTTTTTAATTTGGAATTTCTCTCTCTTACTTTTGGTTAATTTAGCTAGGGGTGTATCAATCTTATTGATTTTTTCAAAGAACCAGCTTTTTGACTGGTTGATTTTTTCTATCATTTTCCTAATCTCGATTTCAGATATTTCTCCCCTTATTTTGCTAATCTCCTCTCTTCTACTACTTTTGGGATCAGATTGCTCTAGTTTCTCTAAAACTTTAAGTTAAGTTATTTACTTCTGATGCTTCCATTTTTTTTGTTGTAGGCATTAAGAGTTGTGAACTTACCTCTCAGGACAGCTTTCATTGTGTCCCAGAGATTTTGGTAAGTTGTATTTTCATTATCGTTCACTTTCAGGAAATCTTGAATTTCCTTTTTAATTTCTTCCTGAATCCAGTTCTCATTCAGCATCATAGTGTTAAGTTTTCAGGAGTTAGTGTATTTTCTGTCATTTGTTGTGTTGCGGATATCAAGCTTTAGGCCGTGGTGGTCTGATAGGGTACAGGTTATTATTTCAACTTTCCTATATATGTGTAGATTCATTTTCTGGCCCAGTATGTGATCTCTTTTGGAGAAAGTTCCTGTGCTGCTGAGAAAAATGTGTGTTTTTTGGTGTGTGGATGGAAAGCTTGATATAGATCTGTAAGGTCCATATCATTAAGGGTTTGATTAAGTTCCAAAGTGTCTCTGTTAAGCTTTTGACCTGTTGATCTATCCCATGTTGAGAGGGCAGTGTTGAAATCCTCAAGAATTATCATTTGGGGGTTGAGTTCTTGCTTTAGAAGTTGTAGGGTTTGCTTAATGAATGTGGAGGGGCCCGTATTAGTTGCATGTATGTTCAATATTGTGAAGTCTTCCTGGTGAATTGTACCTTTGACTAAAATTTTTTGGTTTGAAGTCCACTTTGTTTAACAGTATAATGGCTACCCCTGCCTATTTCCTGGTCCCATTAGCTTACAGAATTTTTGACCAGACTTTTATTTTTAGGATATGCCTCTGTTTTGTGGTGAGATGAGTTTCCTGAAGGCAGCAGATTGATAGGTTTTGATTTTTATTCAAGTTTGTATTCTGTGTCTCTTCATCTTCAGAGAGGAGGATCCAGAGGAAAGTTTGACATACACATTAAAGAATGCTCCAGGGATGGGCGGGAGGAGGCACTGAGAAATAGGAACTGGGGAAAGGAAAGAGGAAAGAGTGGAGGGAGCAAAAATATCAGTTTTCATAGATAGCAGGAAAAATCATAAAATGTGGACAATCCTTTGCAATTGTGGGTTGTCAATATTAATTTACCTGTAATCACCTAAGGAGCAGTGCACAGAACATAAAAGAAATGGCAATTTATATTAAAGTTTAATTATCCATTCTCAAGCCCTCTGGGTGTAGTCCAGCATTTTCTGTGTGCCTTCTTATTTTTTCTCCTATCTTCTCAGTAATAATGAACCTAGTATAATGTGCACAGTATCATGAGACTGTGCTGTCAATTGACAGAGTTATTTTTGAGTGAAGGAGGGAAACCTTGTCCATGAATCTATTAGTTTCCAAAAGCAGAATCCACCAGATTCCTTCCTTATCATCCATCATCATAAAATTACATTTGCATGTATATCAGGTTGTTCCTAGATGTGAAATTCTTAAAAATATCTATTTTATTGATTTTACAAGTTTGAATAAAATTGTAGTCATTGAACAGCTATGCTCTACCTGAATCAATCCTCATCTGTATAAAGGCAGTTCACTATTCCTCAGGCACAGGATAGTGCTGAGGTGGATTATTGGAAATTTGAGATCAAGAATGGTGGCAGAGTCTATATAAACTCATTTATAATTGTTTCAGTTTGTGATTTCCAGATAGAGTCATTAGCTTCAGAATCCCAGAATGCATATAAATATTCTTCTTACTTGTGGCTTGTTCTCAAACAGTCATCACAGGGGCTGGAAATGTCCTTTTCATTCCTTGTTGTTCAGTGTGCTCACTGTTTTATGAAGTGTTTCCCTAGACTATTTTGGAAACTAAAGGTTTCAGACATTGGAAGGAACCAATACCTGGGGGTCTGAGAGTTTTCTATGGGCAAGGTTTACCTATGGGCATGCAAGGCAGACTGGTCTGCACCCATGAGGAGGAATGTAAGATGTGTATATTTATATATCAATTATTTCTTAAGCATTGGGGGAATTTACAATCTGGTTTAACTCAACATGTGGATAACTAAGAATTGCATATTATGATTAATTACACTTTGAACAGAATCTATTGAACTTCACTTCCCAGTCCTGCCCTTTACACAGACCAGGCTTTCTTTTTGCACAAGATCATTCTAAAACTCTAGCCTTTCTGGTTCCTTAATATCATTAGCCTCAGTGCAAGGCAATATATGTACAGATCTTGTGGTAATATAATAGGAATGCAGATGCCTCATTTCTGTGGGTCTTTTGCACCTAAATGATATTATCCCTATTATGAGTCACAAAGGTGCTCTTTCTTAGGTTCTCTCACCTGAAATACATTGCTAGTTTTAATTGTGATTTTTCTCTGAGTTTGATTAAGATTTTTAATATCTCAATAGTGCCATTGGCCTTTTGAACAGAGACTGGACTTCCTTTCCATAAAGGTCTCTAGAAAGGGAATAATCTATTATGCAATTGTAAATCATAGCTGCGGTGTTGAAAATTGTCTTCTCGAGTTTAACATGCACACTAAAGGATGTTCCAGGGATGGGGGGATACAATGGGGGAAAGGGAGGGAGGGGGCAAAGAAAGGGGAAAAGGGGGAGAAAGAAAAGGGATCAAGGGAGAGGTGGAGTGAGGGAGGGGGATGGGGTGCCTATCAAGTTTGTATGAGTGGAAAAAATAAATAAAATAAAAAAGAAAATTGTCTTCTCAGAAGACTGTGTAGAAGGAAATTTATGGTAATAGTTGTTTAAGAACTTATAATTCTCTTGGGCAAAAAGCAGCAAGGATGGAATCCAGGTGCCCTTCTACTTTTCCTGATTCGCATTTCTGAATTTCAGTGAATGATTTAGAGATGGTAGTGACTACCAGTCATGTATGCAGAAGTGGGATGAACTGGACATTTAACCTTGATGGACATTATAGGAAACATCTTCTGCAAATCAGGGATATTGCTAATATGTACAGAATTTTGGTAGTATATGACTTCTGCCAGGCTGATCTTATTGGTCAGATATTTCCTTAGCTGTTCAGGGTACACCTCTTCTGGAATGACAGCTAATAGTCATTCACAGCTTCTTTTCTTGTCCAAGCAACAAAGGAAAAGATCAAAACTTTACCACTATGCACCAGGAAGAAGGCAGTATATTTCCTGTTCTCTTGCAAACCTAGATGTACATTCCTGCATACCAACAGATGGTCTAAAACTGGAGAAACTTTAACAGTCCTAGTGTATTCAATTGTTTCTCAATATTTTAGGCTTTCAACTACAGTTCAATGTCAATGCAATAGAAGAAGTTCTCTGTAAATGCCAAATAGTCCACAGAGATCAGCACAGCCAGGATCCATTCTTCTGGAATGAAAAGGGCCTGTGCTTACTTCAAAGAGAACTTATATCTCTTAGTCACCTGATTACCAAAGAACACTTTTCGCTTAGAGTACTTGTTCCAGCTCTCAAAGAGTTAAATTCTCAGCTGATGGAGAATAAGAATATGATTTCACCTTTGAGTACATGATACCAGACTGAAGTAGCATTAAATTCAGTAGGAAATTCTGTGTAGTTACATTGCATGCTCAAGTACAGTACCTCTACATTTGAATCTCAGAAAAATGCAATCATCTGGTGAAAGATTCCCTACCCGTAAAAGTTTGTAAAACAATCTTTTTTGTCTCCACAAGATTAGAAATGCTGGTATCAGAAAACTCCAGATTAATAACATTCAGTACTTTTTCTTCAGGCTTCAAAAATGTTTCACAAATTCACACAGCTCCATCTTGAAATTATCCTGGCAGGCAACATCAATCAACTACCTCTTTAGAACCAACATAGCATTCCACGTCCTTCATGGTAAAAAATGGCAATACACCTTCATTCTCAGGCCATTCTCTAGTTGTGCATACTGAGGATGGACACATGGAAATTTTGCTCTTCCAGGAATCCCACTGTCAGCTCACTTTCAGTGTACCTCATAATTATGTCCTCAGCACATTAGAATATACTCCCTTGGAGTGTTTGCAGAACCAGTGGGCTCCCTACTTTGACTGCTTCGTGTTGGTGCACCTTTTGCCTTTTCAAAGATCCATATTGTTTCTCATAACAGAAGGTCCAGGCCACAACACTCAGTTTGGGCAATCGTAGAGCTCGATGTCATCAGCCTTCTCTTCTTGAACACCAACACAACAGCCATGGTACCAGTCTTGACACATGTCACACTGGATCACGAATCATGCTACATCATTAAGTTTATTGGCATAGGTAATAAAAGTTTTGGAGGCCATATCCTCTTAAGTCTTGGATCAAACAATGAGACCAAACTCAGCTAGCATGACTCTGTGGGGCAAGCAGAGAAGACTACCTTATCATTTAGGATTATTTTCTCTAGGAGAAAGCTGTAATTTTGGCCCTCTTCACTAAAGTGCCTTCAGATGACTTTGACTTAATTAAAACCTGAAGCAAGGGACAACACTTTTTCAGAATTGTGATAAGCATTATAGATTTTGTAGCTCTAAGAGCTTCCTTGTATATAAAGCTCTAACCATACACCTCTGGTTGCTTATGGAGAACCATTGTGTCAATCAGAACACATATCAAGAGGAAAGCTCATAACAGAAATTTTAACTCACGCAGAAAGAGAGGAGATAACATTCAGGTGTCCAATCATATCTATTCAAGTTCTTGAAAAGCAAGTTGTAAGACCTGTTAAATTGTGGATTTCTCATGGGGGAAAAAACTTTCTTCCTAAGGCATGCGCCTCCGCCAGACAGGACCTGCTCACATTCCTCCATCCCTGGAGCTTGGGTGGGCCCTAAGCCAAGTCCCAGGTCCCAGGTGAAGAATTCTGCCATCAATAGCAGACTCTCTGCCTCTCGGGCCCACCGGGGACCTATGCACATAGTCCAGGGAAGACACACTAATACTCAGAATTCAATAGAGTCCAAAGGAAACTCAAGCAAAACACTAAGGGACAAAGGCCATTCATCTGGAGTCCTCTACAATCATCCAATCACGTGGGAAAGATTCTTCACAGGCAGCCCAAAGATAAGTAAACCTCCTTTTTTTCACCTTACTGATCCTTTCTAGTATCAATTGCTGTAGATCAATTTCTCCATACAGCCATCCCCAAAACATATACAACTCCAGGGAGTACACCACTCACCCTCACATATCACCAGGATACTAAATCGCAAAAGTGCACTACCATACTATTATTCACCCCTTGTCTACTGAATCTGACTTAACTGATGTATTAACATACCCAATCCAAGGTAAGCACTAGTAATAACTGGCAAGGATAATAATACCAACTAAATCAGTTCAGTGAAAAACACACAGAAACTAAAAGGTCCTAAGAAACAAAACAACAATGCCCAAGTCAAAGTGCAGATCCATGAGAAACAAAACCCAAGAAGACCAATCTCCCACCGAAAGAATTAACCCCATAATGATGGATTCCAACCAGAACAAATTCACAGAAAATAGCCAAGAAAGCCAGACCCAACACAATGACTTTCAGAGTATGATCATTACCATGATTAATACTATGAAAGAGGAAATCCAAGAAGAGTTAAACAACCAAATCAACCACTTTGAACAGGAACACAACAGGCACTTGGAGGAATTCAGAAAAACAGTTCAAGAAACAAAAATAGGCATAGAGCAGTTAAAGCAGTCTCAGGCAGAGTTTAAAATTGAACTAAAAGACAAATTATCTCCAACCCAAAACTCAACAGAGAGTCTTATCAGCAGAACAAATGAAGCAGAAAACAGAATTTCAGATCTTGAAGACAAAGTGGAAGAATTAACCAGCTCAATGGAAGAGATTGTTAAAGCCAAAAAGATATTTGAGAGGAACATTCAAGAAATATGGGACACCCTGAAGAAGCCTTACATGCGCATTCATGGAATACCAGAACAAGAATCCCAAAATACTACATGTGAGGAAATATTTCAAATCATCATAAATGAAAACTTCCCACAACCAAAGAATGAGAGGCCTATCCAAATACAAGAGGCATTTCACACTCCAAACAGATATGACCAAAACAGAAAATCGCCATGGCAAATAATAGTCAAAACACTCCACATTCAAGACAAAGAAAAGATGCTGAGAGCTTCAGAGAAAAAAAGCAAGTCACGGACTACTCAATGAAAACAATAAAAGCAAGAAGAGCTTGGAGAGATGTACTTCAAGTATTAAATGAGCAAAAATGCCAGCCCAGACTGATATACCCGGCAAAACTATCTGTCATGATTGAGGGAGAAAGAAAAGTTTTCCAGCACAAAGACAACTTGAAGGGATACATGTCTACCAAACTATCTGGGGCAGAGTTGTGAGCACTCAGCGGCTGTGAGTGTGTCTTTCCAGTATGCACCCTGTACTTAGTATCTGATGTCAGCACAAGCACTCTGCTCTCAGTACCTGTTAGCAGAAACACCCTGCTTTCAGTACCTGATTTAGCAGAAGCACCCTATTCTCAGTAATTGATGTCAGCTGGAGGCTCCCACCCACAGTACACTCAGGAACTCAGTCCTCTGCGGCTGTATTGGCTGGGGGTGGGAGCCAGGAGGCAGGCCAAGCATGGCCACTGTTTCTGGGCTGACCCTAGATGGCAACTTACACCCTGTAACAGGTACTGGGGGTGGACACATGATGCCCCTGTGAGCATAGCTGCGTGTGTGCTGAGGACGCTGTGGCCCAGGAGGAAGCCTTAAGTTCTGTATTCCAAGATATAAACATAGCAGGCCAGCTATGTGGTCAAGTGGCATATGACATCTCTGCAGTTCAGACCTATGGTGAGGCCCCAGCCTGTCACATGTAGAGTCCCAAGCCAATCCATACCCATGGAATACCCCCTTCTCCAAGGAGAACACAATGCTCTTCACAGACCACAGGGGTCCCCAAAACTTTCTGGGGAGCAGTATACCTAGGGCAAAGGTGACAAGCCCAGAAGCCATTTGTATTTGTAGATGGCCCCTGGGTCAGAGGATTTATGCTCAATGTAGTGCTGGGGGAGGAACTGGGGGGAGGGGAGTCTGAGACTGGGCGAGGAACTTAGGTATCATCAAGGAAGATGCTGGAGAAGCATACAAGTTGAATAAATAAAAACTTATCAACATCGCATACAAGCACTCGACAGAGCCAGGAGCCCTCCTTCTACTGGGCTGGGTGCAAAGCAGGCCTGCTGCACAGTCCCCATATGGCCCTTGGCAGTTACAGGTGCAAGTCCCTGAAGCAATTACCAAGTGAGGGTCCCCATCTCCAGGGGCACTCACAGGGGCCATGGGTCATCGTCTGCACATGCACACTCATACAGGTCCATGTGGCCCAATGGGTGTCAAAGAAGGGCTTGTGCAATCACAGCAAGCTCAGCTTCTGCTCCACTGGGCTTAGCTCTGACTGGTACCTGAAAGGGGAGAGCCTGCATGGGACTGGGCCACAGAGGGTGAAGTGTCCACTGACAATCACGGCTGAGACTTTGGGCATACGAGACTTGCTAGTGAAGTCACCCCTGAGCCTGCCTGTGGGAGACGGTCTCACTGATGTGGGACAGCCAGAGTGAGTGGGCTCTTTCACGGGGCAGATAGATAAGACAAACAGCTAGCACTGTGCAGAGACCACACCCTCTTGCAGTCTTGCTGTAGCCCAGCTCCCTGTCCTGGTAGGTCAGCTCTCCAGCCATGCTCAGTAACCGAACACCTCTCCCCAGGCTGTTTGTCCTGAGCAGCAGTGTGGCCGACAGAGGGCCACAGCTCTGGGCATCCCCAACAACATACTAAAAATCTGTGACCACCTGGGAAAGGCAGGAGCCAGTCCTTTGAGATGTTCCCCAACTAAGTGGAGCATGAGGGACAGACAGCAGAGGGTGAGGGGAGAAGGGAATCCATTTGGGCCTGGAGCCCACCATCCCTACCACCCTCTGTAGAGCCTTGGGGTGTACTCGCCACAGGTGAGGACCGTGTTGGACGGGCACCACAGTGCTGCGGCCCCATCTGTGCCCTGACAGAACCACCCAGCATTTGGGAAGCTTCAGATGGCCAGCTGCCAGGCCCCTGCTGCCAGCTGTGTTCAGTCAGATGATGCCATAAGGAGCCCCCCACGGGGCACAGGGGCAGCCATTGTTCACTCATTGGGATGGTACCCGATGTTCAGTCTCCTCTTCCATTCTGTCTCACCCACGCCGTTCCATGGTGCCCACACCATCTTGACTGTCCCATATCCTCTTCCATTTCCCCACACCACACTTACCCATCCCCCCACTGGTCCCCCTCAGCCTCCTCAGCCACCAGAATGTCATATTCCTCAGCCACATACTTCTCCCACTCTGAACACTCTGGGCCATCACTGTTGCTCTCCTGTGGGGCACATGGATGGGGTGTAGGAGTTGGGGACGTACATGCACCAGGTGTGCATGGGTCACATGTGCACATAAATCAGGCTGACAAAGGTCAGGAGGAGGGCACACATAAAAGTTGAGTGAGAAGGGTCGGGGATACACATGGATTGGGGAGCACTTGGTCAGGTTCACCATGGTTAGTGGCACACAGCCACGAGGTGATCTCAGGGGTGCACAGGGATCTGAGGCACACATAGCTAGGGTGCACAGGGATGAGGAGGCCACAGCTAGGGTGCAAAAGATGGGATGCCCACACTAGGGTGCTTAGAGATATGGTGCCCATAATTAAGGTGGATAGGGATGGGGGGGCCCACGCATGGGGAGCCCCACAGTGCGCACCCTCAGCAGGGAGGTTTCCCCCAGCTCATGGTCTAGGTACTTCATGATGTTGAAAAATGTGTCGAAGAAGACGCCGGCCATTTTGCACTGCTTCAGGTCGCGCAGTGTGATCTTGCCTGGGGAAAGATTCGGCTCAGTACCCAGCATCAAGATCCATGGGTGTGAGGAGAGGGCTCTGCGTGCTGCCCCATGTCCCAAACACATGAGCAACCACAATCCAGCAAAAGGCTGGGACCCTGGAGACCACCAGGATGCATGCTGATCACAGGGGGCAGTGGGGCATGTGAACTGGAAGTGTGGAGTATGTGCCTGGGAAGACATGGGCCAGGGTGGAACACCATGGTGTTGCCCTAGTGAACATCTCCAAGCTGGGATTACCAAGTGTAAAGCTAGACATGAAACAGCCCAACTCATCCATCCAGGGTGAGGTCTGCAGAAACCCCCTTTCTCTTACGGTTTCCCACTCTCACTGTACCCTGCCCGGCCATCAAGACCTGATCTCCACCCTCACTGCCCCCAACCCAAACCCACCCTGCCAAGCCATCTGGTACCTGGGTTGCGGGGCTTGACCATGTCAAGCACCTGGCACAGACAGACATGGAAGGACAGAACCTCGATACCTATGGCATTCAGCCAGCAGCTCTGCCCCTCATAGAAGTTCTCCAGCTCAAACATGGACAGCACACTGTCCCCATCCAGGTCCATGCAGCGGAACCAGTACTCAATGCTGGACATTGAGTACACAGGCTGTCAGCCACTGGGCCCAGCTTGCGAGGAAGGTGGGGATCAGGGTAGTCCCCCACCCTGCATGACAGCACTCACCTGGTGGGTGTCTTCTTGTCCTGAGATGAGAAACCATACAAAGTCTGCGTAGCTGATTTCCCCTTTCTTCTGCACCTTTCCCCTATGCTCATGTGGATACACATCAGGAGGACACATGTGGATGTGCACCCCAACCAGCCCCTCATGCACAAACCCAAGGAGGCCAGCGGGGACTGGGGAAAGAGGGTACAGAGCGTCACCAGTGGATACAGGGATGGTACTCTTTAGGGCTCAGGCAGTAAGCTGACCTGGCCACCTTCAAAAACACAACAGAGCAAGTTGTGTGTCCCAATGCAGCACCATAACCACGTGTGAGTCCCTCAGTTATGACTGCACGGAACACAAGCCAGGTCTTGCCGAGAGACAGAGGTACACACATATCACAACCCTGAGAAGGGTCCCATACAACCCACAGCAAGAGCCTGACCCTTACAAGCTCAGCATCCACCATGACAGCCACATTCCCTCACACAAATCCCATGGGGAGGCATGTGGCCCTCCCCCAGACTAGAGCTCTGTCCCTCACTAAGCACCTCAGGTGAGAACACATGCGCACCTCTGAGCCACACAAGACAGCATGTGTGATCTCTCATGAGAATGCGTGTGCACCTTTCACAGGCTCACATGCCATGTGAGAACTCATGTGCACCTCTCATAGCCTCACATGCCATGCACCTGCTGCAGTGTGTGTGACACTGTCCCTGCTACTGTGCCCCGACACAGCCTGTGGCAGTCTGCCCCTGCAGTCAGTGAGATTGTCAAGGACAGAAGGCACATACCGGCTGACAGCTCCAGAGAAGATCCTGTCAATCATCTTCACAGAAATGGCTGCAAGAGAAGGTGGGCGTGAGCAACTTGAGGGTCCAAGTCTGCATGATGGAATGATCAGAGCTGGTTGAAAGGCCATGGCCTGAGACCTGCTGAGCTGATTTGGAGTGTATGTGTGAGAGAAAGAGAGAAAGAGAGAGAGAGAATGTGTATGTGTGCTAATGTGTATGTGTGTGTGTGTGTGTGTGTGTGTATGTGTGTGTGTGTGGCCTGCCACCTGCAGCTCTCACACACGCCCATCATCCCAACCCAAAGCTGTGCACCCACGGTCACACATGGGACTGCTGACCATACCATACACCAGAAGCAGCAAGGTGTAGGCCAGCTGAGGCTACACTGAGTTTTGGGCCCTGTGAACCAATGCCAAGTACTGTGGAGCACTTTGTGATGGGAGTGTCAACATGCTCCCACACACTTGGGAGGGTAGCTGCTGAACGCTGGCCTCAGGTAGAATCTCACCAGATCTGAGCCTGTCAACACCTGTCTCAGAAACACGAAAACACACCTACCTGAAGGCCAAGTCTCTGTCCCTCAAGGGATCTAGTGAGGAAGCCCCAATACAGCTTGTGCGAGGTCCACACAGCTCCTGACCCCCCTGGAGGGAATCCAGTGATGAACGACCTGGCCACAGCCTGCGATGCCACATGCTCCCCATGGGGCATGTGCTCCCACAGGTCATGTGCTCCCATGGGGCCATGAATTCCCACAGGCCAGGCACCCACCATGGTCGTCGTGACGGGCAAGGTCGTCAGCATCAATGAAGAAGTCGTGGTCCGTATCCAGCTCCCAGAACTTGCAGTAGATGATGTAGAAATGCTCATACTCAGTCAGCTGGTTGATGTCTGGCTCCTCCTCCAGCAGGGCCACATTCGGGAGGGCAGTAGGATGGCCCTGAGCCCAAGGTATAGGAGGGACACCTAGCCCACTGCCACCACAGGCCCCTCTGTGGGGGAAGGGCTGGATCTGCTGGGTCTGCTCAATAGCATCTCAGGCCTTGTTGACCTTGGCCAGTGAGGCTCATAGCATCTATGACAGTGGCCAACACAGCACAGAGGTGGGCAGGGCTCCCCGGTCAACAGGGGATCCCTGACAGGATGAGAGACATCTCTGTCCTGCTCAGCTCTCGATGGTAGGTGGGCAGAGGGAGAGTATTCACCCCACTCCAGGGCCCTAATAACCACCCTGCTCCGCATTTGACCTGCAGGAAGGTACTCCTGCGCAGCTCCGTGCACGTGATCCTGCCTGACCACGACCTGTTGACCGTATAGATAATCCTCTGAGTGACCTATGGGACAAGGCCAGTGGCTCACATGGGCTTCCCATGACCTTGCACCCATGCAGAGAGCCTGTGTGTACACACACACTCACACACATACACTCATATAGGGGTGCAAGTGCCTTTGCAGCAAGCCTGTGCACACAAGCATACGTATGCATGCAATATACTTACATGGGCTGCGTGGGATCTTGTACTCGAGCAGGGAGTCTGTGCACACGCATGTGCGCACATGCACACACACACACAAGCAGATAGGCTCTACACGACCTTGTGTGCATTCAGGGAGCCTGTGCACACACAGGCACACATGCACACACATATATACTCACACGAGCTACACACACCTTCGTGTGCGCACAGGGAGCCTGTGTACACACATACATACATACATATACACACAGACACAGTCACATGGGCTGTGCACAACCTCATGCCTGCACAGGGAGCCTGTGTACACACCGACGCGCGCACACACACACACACATATACACACATGCCCACACAGACTGCATGTAACCTCGTGCCTGCGCAGGAAGCCTGTGTACACACACAGGCTCACATGCTATATACACACATGGGCTGTGCACAACCTTATGCCTGCAGAGGGAGCCTGTATACAAAGAGTAACACACATGCATATGTGCACACATACATGCATATACACATACATGTTGTGGTCAGGAACAACATAGGACCTCATGCCCTACAAAAGATATCCCCAGTAGTCAGGTGGAACAAGCTGGCTGCAGGGCAAACAGGTGTTACTGTGGTGCTTGGCAGGGCAGAAAAGGTCACCCAGGGCTGGATGACTCCAGCACCAGGAGGAACCCCGTGTTGCTCTGAGCCAGACTCAGGACGAGTCACAGGTTGGGACAGGTTGCGAAGGGGCCCCCATTCCTCCCACACAGCCAGTGTGACCTGAATCTGCTCCGGGGCCCAACACGGGCAGCTTGAGGTCTGACCTCAGGATTCATGGCAGCTGATTACAGCTGACCCCTGGATTGAGCAGAGCTTCATCTAGACTGTGATCCTTTGGATCTCATAGAGGGAGCAGAGAGGCCAAATGACAGGGTGGCCAAGGCACATGTCTGCATGCTGTCCACCAGGACACATGTCTGTACGCTGCCAGGTCACAAACATACAGGCGTTCGCTGTGCCAGATAAAGTGACCATGTGATGTAGCAGGAATGAAACGCAGACTCTTCCTTCAGAAACAACAGGCCGGGGTTCGTGTTCACCACATCCTGGGGCCAAAAGAGAGGTAAGGGCTCACTGTACTTATGGGCCACAGTGAGAAGCCCACCCAACAATGTCCCATCCTACCGCCACAGGTCAGACCTCACCAGTAAGCCTTCATGTAAAGAGGAATATGTAAGAGCACATATTTCTCAGAGTGCATGAACTCCTCAGAGCACACAGTCCCTAAAGCCTCAGCAGCAGGCAGTGAGTGCCCCATGCCCTCATGCCCAACCCTGCCTTAAGTCCCTGACAATGACTGAACATTCCAGGCCATACACTGTGAATGTCTCACCTGTAGGAAGGGAACAAAGTCATCCTGAACCAGATAGTTGCAGCAAGTGCTCATAAGCAGGTGCACAAACTTGGCTGCATCATCATGACAGTTCTGTAGGATTCTGCCAGGACAACACCTGTGAGCACTCTGATACCCATGTCTTCCACCCACACAAGCATGCATAGCCCACACACATGCAGGCGAGGCTGAAGACTACTGGGGCTAAGACCAGAGAGTGTGGAGAGGGTTAGGAGCCCACAATGTGGGTTGCAACGAGATGCAAATGTAGGAACCAGCCCTGGTTACATAGCCCTGGTGCCCATCCCTGCCCCATATGCACATGCACTGGGGCCTGCCCTGCCCCATGCCCACACATCCTGATGCCCACTCGTCCAGATGCCACAGGCCCAAGACCCACCCCTGTTCCTCCAACTCACTTTCTCCACATGGCCACAAACTTGTGCACAGACACGGAGCCCATGTGGTCTCCACTGGCGCTGTAGAAGAACGGCCTCTTCCAGTGCAGCGGGCAGCTGCAGGCCTGTGGATGACGGACAGAGGTTAGGTGAGAGCCGCAGCCACTGGGCCACCCTCAGCATCAGCCAGAGCTCAGTGGACTGGGTGTCCACTGTGTCTGCTGGAGGCACAGTGCAAAGCAGCTGCTTCCAGGCTGCGATTGGATGGGAAATCACTGGGGTGTAACACACAATAGGACACCTCACCCACCAGGCACCCCAGCAACAGGCTCCCAGCCCAGTGCACATAGTAGGGCACCTCACCCACCAGGCACCCCAGCAACAGGCTCCCAGCCCAGTGCACATAGTAGGGCACCTCACCCACCAGGCACCCCAGCAACAGGCTCCCAGCCCAGTGCACATAGTAGGGCACCTCACCCACCCAACAGGCTCCCAGCCCAGTTGATATTACAGTATAGCCCAATGCCTGTTAGGAAAAGTGCACAGATCACTGTGAGGGAGGACCTCGGGAAGCTAGGGCCGAGGACATAGGACCCCAACAGCAAGGGCCAAAGACACAGAACCCCATGAAGCAAGGTCCCACACACTTGTGGGAAAAAGGTGCTGTGACCATGCTCTGGTCAGCACAGTGCGGCGGGAACGAGAGGACAGCAGTACAGCCAGCAGGCAGCAGCAGCCAGCACAGCTCCCTCCTAAGAAAAGTCCCACAGGCGTCAGCTCCCTGGGTGACACCCCAGAAATGACAGAAAGACACAGAGCTCAGGGACCACAAAACCAGAGCCCGTGCGAAAGATGACCCCAAGATCCCATGATAAGCAGACTAAAAGGTAACCCCACCCAAAAAACTTGAAGCGTTCCCCCTTCAATCAGGAACTAAACAAGACTGTCCACTCTTAACCACTTCTATTCAAAATTGTACTTGAAGTCTTAGCTGGGGCCATAAGACAAGAAAGGGGGATAAAAGGGATTCAAATCGGCAAGGAAGAAGTCAAGATATCCCTATTTGCAGATGATAAGATCGTATACCTGAGTGATCCCAAAAACTCCACCAGGAAACTCCTGGAACTAATACAGAAATTCAGCAGGGTGGCAGGACACAAAATAAACGTACAAAAATCAGTGGCAAGTAACTAATGAGACATCTAGTCAAAATCACAGACTTTTCTTCCTGGTCACTGAGGGAGTTTGATCTTACCAGTCAGACAGATAGAAGGTAATCATCCTGCAAATAGGAGACTGACCTCTCTCTCACTGCAGTCTCCTATTCTTATTCCATCTACCTTTGAATCTACTGTTTTAACAAGACTCTATTTTAATAGCCTTTTATCTTTGGCTAGGAGATGACATCCAATACCCATCGGATGGAGCCAAGAGCAGTGAAGGAACAGCAAAACTGGAAAAAAGAAAAAAAGAAGAAAACCCATAATTCAGAACCTACTTTAATCACCTGGAACCAGGCCAGCCTAATCTCTCCCCATCCTAAAGCTCAGAGAAATTTGCAGAAGAGGAGGTGGTAAGAGTGTAAGAGCCTAAAGATGGGGAGGAGCAACGATATGCAAGATACTCCACACAAGCTAGGGCTGAAGTAATCCTGCCCTAAATCTAGAATGGATCACAGGATCTATGCATGGATCTACAATCCTTACAGGCAAGGGATTAACAGCAATTAACATTGTGACCCTCTCCATGTCACACACACCCTCACACATCCATACCTTTCACACACACACCCCACCTCACACACACCCTCACACACCCACACACCCCACCTCACACACACCCTCACACACCCACACACCCCACCTCACACACACCCTCCTCACACACCCCTCACGTTAACATTAATGTTCCTATACCAAAAGGGAACACAAGAAAGAGCTCTAGGTAATGCTACTGAGTCCTTACACCTCATCAGAGAGGAGGACCCAGAGGGAAGTTTGACATGCACACTAAAGGATGTTCCAGGAAAGGGGGGAGGGAGACCCACTGGGAAAAAGGGAGGGAGGGAACAAGGGAATCCAGAGAAGGGTGAAGGGAGGGAGAGGAATGGGATACGTATCAAGTTTGTGTGAGTGGGAAAAAACTATAAATTAAAAAAAAGATAGGGGCTGGAGAGGTCGCTCAGGGGTTAAGCCTCTGTCTTGCAGGTAGAAGGTCCTGAGTTTGGATCCTAGACCCCACATAGAGATGCCAGACAGAAGTGGGGGCCACCTGGGCAGAGCCTGTGAATCCTAGGGCAGAGAAAGTAAGGAGGAGGTACAGGCACTCCATGGTGGTTCCCGAATTCGTCTGTAGTTCTACACACACACACACACACACACACACACACACATACACAATTGAATAAATAATAAAAAAAAGATTTAAAAAAAAGATTTAAAAAAAAGAAGGTAACCCCACACAGGGCAGGGAAGGATGCAAAGAGGTGACAGCAGCTGCCTCCACTATGTACAGAATGCAAAGCCTTGGAGGCCAACATTGGCTGACCCCATGCAGAAGTGCAGCGCAATTAACGTGAAACACAAGGACAGAATCCTCCAAAGATGCTGAGCGCTAAGTATTTGCTGCCTGAGGGACTCACTGACACACCCTCATACACCTATACACGCCACCTCACAGGTACCCCTCATACACAGTCCTCACACACCCCACCTCACACACCCACACTCCACCTCACACACACCTTCCATATATACCTCATACACATCCACCTCACACACACCCTGTCCATGTCACACACACCCTCACCCTCACACACCCATATGCTTCAAATATACACCCCACCTTACACACACCCTCACACACCCAAACACCCTACCTCACACACCCTCTTCACACACCCCTCACACACTGCACCTTACACACACCCTCATACACACCCCACCTCACACACATCCTCCACTTCACACAACCTCACACACACCCTCCACCTCATATGTACCCCTCACACCTACATCCACACACCCCACCTCATACACACCCCACCTCATACACACCCCACCTCACACACAACCCACCTCTCACACACCCTCACGCACATAACCCCTCACACACACTCCACATACACCCTCATACACACATCCCCTCTACATCATGCACCCCTCACACACACCTCACACACCTAAGCTCACACACACACATCTCACACATACCCCACCTCACAAACATCCTCCACCTCACATGCACACCTCACATACACCCTTCACACATATACCTTACAAACACACACATCCTCATCTCACACACATCCTCATCTCACATACACACCCTATCTCATACACCCACACTCACACACCCCTCATCTATACCCACCTCATATACCCCACAAACACCCCTCACACACACGCCACCTCACACACCCCCTCCTAACATACCTCACACACCCATCTCTCACACATCTTCCTCACATACCCACACCCCTCATTCACACTCCCTACCTCCCCACACATCTACACCCCACCTCACACACCCTCCTCACACACCCCACTTCACACATGCACATCTTCTCACACAACCCATTTCACATACCCTCCTGATACACACCCCTCATGCACACCCACCCATACACCCCTACCTCCTCACACACTCACATTGTACCTCACATATCCTCCTCACACAAACCTACAATTCCGCACATACCCACTCTTCTATTATAGCCCCCACCCATCCTTACATATACATATATCCCCTTCACTTCCTTTACATATACAGCCCCCCACATCCCTCACACACATGGGCCTCACACACCCCCACATTGTACACACACACACTACAGCACATATGCACCCCAATATCTCCTCACACCTCCCAGCACACATCCCTCTCACACACATCCATAGACACTGTCATGGTTTGAAATGTGTCCCCCACAGTCTCATGTGTTGGGCAAGGCCATGGCACCTTGAGAGGTGGAGCCTTGCACGAGGAAGGCAGTCACAAGAAGTGGGCCTTGAGGTGGATTAGTCCCACCCTACCTCCAGAAGAAGTCCGCCTTTGCAGCAAGCAGTCTGCAGCTCTCAGCCTCCAAGATGTCTGCAGTGACTTAGCCTCCTCCAGCTTTGGCCAGCCAGCCATGTCACCTCAGCTTTGAGAAACTGTCCCTTCCCTCTGGAACCGTAAGCTGAATAAACCTCCCTTTCTCCCTTAAGTTGATTGACTTTGAGTGTTCTCTCACAGCAATAGTTAAGAGTAACTGTTACCGAAATAGACCACACACACCCCTTATACCCTTAACACACAACTCTCACATACACATCTTCTTCACATACTCTCTCACACATACCATCCTCATATACATACCATTCCACATATGCATCCCCGACACACACACACAGACACTCCAACCCCTGAAACACACACCCTGACATACACACCCACAGACAACCTTACCCACACCTCCAACACCCCCTCATACATACATACTCACACACTTATCCTACAGTACAAATGCACAGTCTAAACCATCTGTTCCTGGGATACAGGAAGTGGGAAAAATCCCACAACTGAACCCACAGACGTCACTGAAGATGGGTTCCTCATTGCTCCTTAATGAGAAGGACAGACTGCGTCCCTGTGACATCACAGTCTCATCACTAACATCATTGCCTCCCTATGACTTCACAGCCCTGCCACCAACATCACAGTCTCACCACTGACATCACAGACTTGCTGGGGTATCACAGCTTCACAATATTCCTGTGACATCACAGCCTCCATGTGACCCCACACCCTCACCATTGACACCAAAGCCCCCCTATATTATCACACCCTCACCACTGACATCACAGTCTCACCACTGACATCACAGCCTCACCAATGACATCACAGTCATTCTGTGACATCACACCCTAACCTCTGATACAACAAGCTCACTGTGACAAAACAAATTCACCACAGACATTACAGCCTCACCACCGACATCACAGCCTCCCTGTGAAATCATAGCTTCATCATTAACATAACACCATCTTAATACTGACATCACAGCCTCACCACTCACATCACAACCTCACTGCTGAAATAACAGCCTCACCACTAACAACACAGCGCCACTGTGACACCAGTCACTACTGATACCACAGCCTTGCCATGAAATCACAGCCTCACCACTGACACAATAAAAGCTGTTATGATAGCTTTACCACATTCCTGTGACTTCACAGCCTCTCTGTAAATCACACTTTCAGTGACATCACAGCCTCACTGTGACATCACAACCTCACTAGGACATCACAACCTTGTGACATCACAATCTTATTGTGACATCACAGCATCACCACTGACCTAGCCTCACTGTGACATCACTGCTTTAACACAGCCTCACTGTCATGTAATAGGTGCACCACTGACATCATAGCCTCAGTATGACATTATAGCCTCAGTGTGACATTATAGTCTCAGTGTGACATTATAGCCTCAGTGTGACAAAATAGCCTAACTGTGGCATTAGAGCCTCATCAGTGACACAATAGCCTCACCAATGCTACAGCCTCCCTGTGACACCACAGTATCACTACTGACATCACAACTTCACTGTGGTATCACAACCTCCCCAGTGACATTATACCCTCATTATGACATTAATCTCGCTACTGACATCACAGTCTGAACACTGATGTCGCAGCCTAATTGTGACATCATACCTTCACCAGTGACATCCATTGTGACATCACCCTCACCACTGATGTCACAACCTCACTGTGACATCACAGCCTCACAGTCATGTCACAGCCACACAGTGACATTACAGCCTCACCTCTGAAATCACAGTCTCACAGTGATATCACAGTCTTTGATACCACAGCCTCACCAGTGATACCACAGCCTCACTAGTGGCACTGCCACCTTATTGTGACATCAGCATCACCACTGCCATCACACCCTCTCTATGATGTCACAACCTCACCAGTTACTTCACAGCCTCTGAGTGACATCACCTTTACCAGTGATATCATAGCTTTCTGTGACACCACAGCCTCACCAGTGACATCAGAGCCTCACTGTAATATCACAACCTTACCTCTGACAATATAGCCACACTGTGCCATCACAGCCTCAGTATTACATCACAGCCTCACTGTGACATCAGCTTTACCACTGACATAACAGCCTCACTATAACATCACAACCTCACCTCTGATATCTCAGCTTCACTATGATATCACAGCCTGCCTCATGGTGACATCATAGGCTTGACATCATAGCTTAACTGAGACATCAGAGCCTCATGGTGACATCACAACTGCACCACTGACATCACAGGTTCACTGTAATATGACAGCATCATCAGTGACATCACAGCCTTTGACATCATAGCCTCACCAATGACAACACATCCTCACTATGACATCAGAGTCTCACCAGCGATACCACAGCCTCACCTTTGACATCAACCTTGCCATTGATATTAGTCTGATCACTGATGTCTCAGTCTTATCAGTAACATCACAGCTTTTGACATCATAGCTTCACCAGTGACATCACAGCCTCACAGTCATCTCACAGCCTCCCCAGTGACACCATAGCCTCACTAATGACATAACAGCTTCATTGTGATATCAGCCTTGCCACTGCCATCACACCCTCTCTGTAATGTCACAACCTCATCAGTGACTTCACCCTCTCTGTGATATCAGCCTTACCAGTGATATCACAGCCTGTGACACCACAGCCTCACCAGTGACACCACAGCCTCACCATGATGTCACAGCTTCCATATGACATCACAGCCTGTCCTCTGACATTACCCCTCCTTGTGACACCGCAGCTTTATCATTGATATCATAACTCCACCAATGATACTACAGCCTCAGGTCAGACATCACGGCTGTATTGTGACATCAGAGCCTTACCATTGACACCACAGCCGCACCTGTGGCATCACTTTCGCCAATGACAGTCTGATCACTGATATCGTAGCCTCACGAGTACATTACAGCCTTTGACATCAGAGCCTCACAGTGATATCATATTCTTTGACATCATAGCCTTACCAGTGACAGCACAGACTCACCAGTGACATCATAGCCTTACTGGTGACTTAACAGTCTCATTGCAACATCAGCCTTGTCACTAAATCACAGCCTCACAGGGACATCACAGCCTCAATATGACATCACAACCTCATGGTGGCGTCATAGCATCACAGTGAAATCACAGCCTTACCTGTTACATCATAGACTCACAGTGACATCAACCTTGCCATTGATATTACTGTGACTTCACAGCCTCCAGTGACATCACACCTCCACAGTAACATCACAGCTTCATTTGACATCACAGCCTCATTGACATCACAGCCTCGTTCTAACATCACAGCCTCATTGTGACATCATAGCCACACTGTGCCATCCCAGCTTCACTGTGACACCACAGCCTCACTTAATGACATCACAGCCTCATTATAACATCAGCACCGCTACTGACATCATAGCCTCTCTGTGATGTCACAATCTTACCAGTTACTTCACAGCCTCTGAGTGATATCAGTCTTATTAGTATTATCATAGCCTTGCTGTGATACCACAGCTTCACTGACATCAAAGATTTACTGTGACCTTACAATCTCAGTGTAATAGAACAGCCTCACTGTGACATCAGAGCTTTGCCACTGACATAACAGCCAAATTATGACATCAGCTTCACCACTGACATCGCAGCCTCACTGTACCATCACAACTTCTCAAATGACCTTACAGCCTCACTGTGCCATCATAACCTCTCAAATGACCTCACAGCCTCATTGTGCCATCATAACCTCTCAAATGATCTCACACCCTCACTGTGCCATCATAACCTCTCAAATGACCTTACTGTCCCCCTGTGACATCAAAGCCACACTGTGACATCACAGCCATACCTCAGACATCACACCCTCATTATGACATCACAGCCTCATTGTGACATCACAGTCTCACCTGGACATCACAGGCTCACTGTGACATCACAGCTTCAGTGTGACACAACAGCCTCACTGTGACATTAGAGCAACAATGCAACCATAGCCTCACCTGTCATAGATGACAACTGATATCACAATCTGACCACTGACGTCACAGCCTCACAGTGATATCACAACCTGTAACCTAACAACCTCCGCAGTGGTAGCCTCACTATAACATGAAAACCTCATGATGACATCAGAGCCTTACAGTGACATCACAACCTCTGTGAAATCATAGCATTACCCTATGACATCTCAGCTTCACCTATGACATCACATGATCATTAGTGACATAGGATCTTTACCACTGACATCACAGACTTACTGTGAAATCAGAGCCTCACCAATGACATCAGACACTCATTTCTGGCATCATAGCCTCACAGTGACATCAGAGACTCACCAGTGACATCACAGCCTTACTGTGACCTCACAGCCTCCATATGAAATCAGAGCCTCACCACTGTTGTTGCCAGAGTTGCTCATATGTGGGCACCTACTTGGCCACCTTGCCCATGTCGTCGGCCGTAGCTCTCTCGTGAGGAAAGTGTGCAAACGTGCTGAATTTTGCCGATGACCACGTTGATGTTGAGCGTGTCATGTGGGTGACCCCTGGAGAAGTAGAAGGCTGGGATGCTCTGGCTGGCAGCTGGTGGCTGCGGCTCCTCTTTCCTTGCCTGAACCTGCAGAGTCAGTTGGGCAACAGCTGTCAGAGCCCACTGTTATCTTTCCTGGGTGTTTGTCTTGGCAGTGCTGGGGGCACAGCCTACAGAGAGTATGTGTAGTTGTCTGTGTGAGTGTGTATATGAGAGAGCTGCCATGTGGGGGGCTCCCAGGAACCCATGGGTGTTCAGGGCTGCTCTAAGCTAACTAGGTGCAGGGGCCGTGAAGGGGATTGCACACTGAAGGGCCATAGGGGACCATGCCACCTCTATGGCAAACACCCACTTTAGCTTTGGAGACAGCCCCCCAAGAGCCGCAGCTGGGCTAAGCCTGATCCTGCACCTTGAGGCTATGCCGCACCTTCCACACCCATCTCCAGAGGAGCCTATCGGGGTCCACAGGCTGCAAGTGATGGGACACAGCACTGCACTCTGGCAACATGGGTGCAATGGAACCTTTCAGACAGCACATGTCTGTTCTCACTGGGCATCTGTGAGTCCCTCACTGACTGAAGTTGGGTATCTCTCTGTGCATCGCTGGGTGATTGTGGCTGTCCAGTCACTGGGGGCATCATCCCCTGCAGTTAAGAGGGCTCAACGGTGGTGCTCAATAAAGACCACTTCCAAGCCGTGACTGGAAGCAGCTACTGAGCTCCACTCTGCTCAGTCCCCTCTGGCCATAATGAGACCAAGTGGCTACTCTGTGGATTTGCCTACTTGTCCATCCACATGGGGCCTACATGCTGCAGCGTGGACGGCACAGCTGCACAGGGACACCTGGGGAGCAGCCTGGGGACTCACCCTGGGAAAGGTTACCTTCAGATGATGGAGCATCAGAAGAGGCCCACCAGAAGGTAGGTGAAGTATAGGAATCTGGAGCCAAGCTACACATACTTTTCTACCCCGAGGAGACATTCTCCATTAAACACTGGCCTCCGGCAGGTGTGTCCTCAATAGCCACACTTGGTCACAGGCTGGGAGCAGAGGATGGCATCCACACCCCAGGGTGTCAGCCTGCCACTCAGACACATCCCTACAATCCACAGGCTGGCACACAGTGCCTCGTCCCTTCAGACACATGCACATCCCCTCAGACACATGCACGTCCCTACAATCCACAGGCTGGCACACAGTGCCCCATCTCCTCAGACACAGTGTGCATCCCTATAATCCACAGGCTGGCACACAGTGCCATGTCCCCTCAGACACGTTCATGTTCCTAAAATCCATGTGGCACACAGTGCCACATCTTCTCGGTCCAGACTCATAGAGCTAAACCCCATCATCTCAGATACTGCCAGACTCTGTCTCCCTGCCACAAATGGTGCTATGTTCCCTCCTTCTGTGGCCTCAGATACAGAGGTGAGCCCCTCATAATCTCAGACATGGTGCTATGCACCCTTGGACCACAGACTGACAGTTCAGACGTGGCTGGCAGGCAGCAGAACTAGTGAGTTGTCAACGAGTCATGCCCGCAGTGGCCAAATACTCAGGGGTTAGCCTCTGTGGCGGTGACCAGGAGCCATGCCCTGAAGGGCTAGGACCTCGAGTGGGATCCAGGAATTGGATGATTATCTGGAAGCAGGCAGCGAGGCCTGGGAATGGACTGTTAGGAAACTGGAGGGGTCACGCTGTGAGGGGTGCAGAGATAAGCAGCAGCAGCTCCGACACAGGGATAAGATCAGGCACAATACCACCCAGGGATGGGATTGCCCACGACGCAAGGACTGACCTTGGCCCAGCAAGGGGTCTCATTACTGTCCCCGTCCCATGTGCTCTCAATGCAACTGAGGTGTGGTCACATATGCATGTGCTCACTGCTTCCCCATGTGCTCTGAGGTGTACATGGATGAATTTGAAGTGTGGTCACATATGCATGTGTTTAGTGCCTCTCCCCACATGCTCTGAGGTGTGCGTGGAGGTATGCAGCAACAGACTTTCAGAAAATACAGTCACAGATGTCCACTGATCTCAGGGCTGCCCCATGACCTCACACTACACCCCCAACATCCTACCCAAAGGAAATGCCATCCAAATGGTGTCCAGGGAGGGTCTCTCTCTGAACCCACTCACTCATCCCTTCCTTGGGTGCAATACCTCAATAGTCATAGTGCACAAATCTCACAAATAGCCCATGTATCCTGCTCCCTCTGGCTCTGAAACACCCCTTTCAGGCTAAGGCTGCCCAGGAGAGTCTCTGCATGAGGCAAGTAGGAGACAAGCCTTCTGGGGCTGGGGGGGATTACCTGAGGCAAGCACAGGAATCCCCCACACACACCTACCAGGCAGACCAGAAGCTAATGCTCCTTAGGTCGGGTCTCCCAGAGCTTAGGGGCTGTGGAAGATGATGTGCAGGACACAGCCATGGGACAGTGTCTTTCACACCCACCTGGTACCTCCACACCATGCAGGAGGGGGGGATGCCCCCAGGAGGAAAGGACCAGGAGAAAAGGATCTTAGGACTGTCAGGGAAGGGGAGGGGTCCTAGGAGATGTCCCTGGAAGGGAACTCCTAAAAGGCAGGGTCCTGGAGGGAGGGGCTGTCTTGGGGGAGAGGTCTTGGAGGGAGGGGCTATCTTGAGGTGGAAGTCTTAGGGAGGGGTCCTTGAAGGAGGGGCTCTCTTGGGAGAAGGAGTACTAGAGACAGGGACTGTCTTGGGGATAAAGGTTCTGGAAGGAGGGGCTATCTTGGGGAAGGAGTCCTGGAGGAAAGGGTTGTCTATGGAGGAGAGGTCCTGGAGGGAGGGATTGTCTGTAGAGGAAGGGGTCCTGAGGGAGGGGCTGTCTTAGGAGAGTCCTGGGGGGAGGGGCTGTCTTGAGGGAAGGGTCCTGGGAGAAGGGACTGTAGGAAGAGGGGTCCTGGAGGGAGGGGCTGTTTTGGGGAAGGAAGGGTCCCAGCAGCACAGGTCCCCAAGAAGACTCCAACACAGATCATCCTTGCTCCTGGATCTCCTGACACCACACAGGCTCTGCGGCTTCATGAAAGACCTGCTGCAACCCACCATAGCCTGTCCAGAAAGGATACTCCGACCTCCATGTATGTCATAGTTAAGCACAGGTGTTAACTTGACTGTTGAGTGTTTGGCTCTGGGCACAGTTGTAGAGAGTTGATGGTTAAGCCCAGAACAAACCTGAAGAAGATTTTCCAGCTGGTAGGGAAGACCCAGCCCCTGGTGGGTGGGATTAGGCCCTGGATAAATCACAGAGACCTGGTTGAGAGAGTGGGCATCCTTCTGTATACTTGGCCAGACATGCTGGTCTGGCAAGTAAAGATTGTCCGTCTCTCAGCCGTTATGCAGTGATGGTGTGGCCAGTTCCCTCAGCCCTTGTGTTGGTGCGTGCTCTCCCGTCCAGCTGGACTAAGAACTATAACCAGAAATCATAAGAGAATAAACCCCTTGTTCCCGAAAGTTGTGTGATGGTCATTTATCAGCAACCATACAGACTGACTGCAACAACGTACAACTGTCACTCCAGTCACAGACAGACATCCACAGCCTGCCCAGGAAGGACATTCTGACAGCCCCAGGTCACAGCTGCAGCCACTGTGTAGACTTGCAAACTGAACTCCAACAGCTGCATGCTCCCAAATCCTGAGCCCAAAAGAGAATGCTTCACCTCAAAAAGACCTTGTCAGGGAGCACAGGCCTCAGATGATAGCCCAATCCCATAGGAGATCTCAAGAGCCATGAAATGCAAAGGGGCTCCAGAATCTGCAGCGACCATTCTGACCTTGAGAAACAGGCACACCATGTAAGCTCTGGAGATGAGATAGTTGAACCGGAAATGACCCTAAAACAGTGGGAGGGAGGGGAAGTACCACTCTAGGATTCGACTTTAGGGCCCCCTAGGGTCAGACCCCTAGCACCTCTTCATAGAAATGAAAGGACTAACCAACCAGATCCAAAAGAAGTTGCTGAAATGCAAAGATGAGAAAATGTACTGTGTCCTGGGCCATGCAGACGCAGCAGCTGTTGGAATTATAAACGTGCAGCTGACAGTACACGCACTGCTGGAATTACACACGAGCTGCTGGAGTTACAAACCCGCTGCTGGAGTTACACACATGCTGTTGGAGTTACACATGTGCTGTAGTCACATGTGCTGCTGGAGTTACACACGCACAGCTAATGTTACACATGCACTGCTGGAGTTACACACATTCTGCTAGAGTTACATATGAGCTGCTGGAGCTACACATGTGCTGGAGTTACAAATGCACTGCTGAGTTACACATGCGCTGCTGGAGTTATACACACACAGCTGATATTACACACGCTGCTGGCTGACCAGATGCTGAGGAAGCAGGAAAGAGAAGGTGTCAGACTGTAGCTTCAGGGTGACACCGCATTAGGGTCCTGAGCTATAGGCCAGCCCAGGCTTAGAGAGAAAGAGAGAGAGAGCACTGAGGGCCAGCCTGCACTACAGCCAGCCTGGACACAGAGGAGTGGAACAGTGTCCCAATATGCCCAGCAGTGTGTCCAACAGCTGAGATGATGCCACAGGTGCCAGAGACTCAATAAAGATGCCATACCCACAGCAACCTCCTGAAACAAGGCATCAGAGCAGCTGCAGTATGGCCACATCTGCCAGTCAGAGAGACAAGATTAACTACATATTTTTAGAGTAAGGAGCACAGACGCCCCCAGCATGGGCCTACCCAAGGAGACGAGACCCAGGTGGCATCTGTGTCAGGAAACTGGCCACACGGCCCTTCCACCACTGTCGAGATACACTCAGCAGGCCTGGGCCCTTGAGGGCTGCAGGAGCCCCTGAGCACAAGAGAAAGGCACTGAGCGTAAACCAGTTCAGGAGGGCAATACCAGGCACAGGAAGGTCAACAGCATGAAAACAACAATGAGGTAGCTGGCAGAGAGGGCCCTCATACCAGCCCCCAGCACTGTAACATTGAAGATGTCTGAATTCTAGCCTGAACCACACGTGCAGCTGCAGGCCAACACCCTTTTCCCAAACCAGCCAAGCAACAACAGTGTGACAGGGTCAGAAGCATCCAGAAGACAGCAGGTGAGAGATATGCATGGCAGGCAGGCATTCCAGCTGCCAGTGACTTAGCACTGGGAACTTGGACTGGAGAAGGAAAGCATGCACGCTGACAGAGACACAAGGAAGACCCGAGACATGGGGACAACAGATAGAACCAGCCAAGGCTTCTGACCACACCCCAAATACAGGTGGGGGTGGGCCTTATGATCTGGGGGGTAAACTGATCCCATCCCAAACATAGGTAGGGCAGCTTCCTAAGGGAGGCTGACTCCAGTCAAACATGGGATGGGGGCGTGTGATTAGGATCCACAGAGCCACTGTGGGATGCTGGCAGGCACAGGAAGCCAGGGGCGACCCTGGCACGTACTCGGATACACGGAGCTGCAACAGGCAGCCTGAGTCTGGAAGGCTCCAATGGATGGAGCAGACAATAAAACCCAACACAACCCCAGAGACGAACTCGAGGATTTACTGTGCAGTGTCCGAGACACAAACAGACCTGGGCCAGTATAGCTGCCACACATTCCTGCCTCCCCCCATTTCCCAAGCTGGGACCCCATGCCTCAGCAGGTTCTGCAGGAGCGCCCCACTTTCCAGGGTCTCTGGCTTAGCCCTGGGAGTGAAGCGCAGAGAGGAAGGGAAGTAGCGTGCATGAATGTGTGTGTGTGTGTGCGAGTGTACATGCATGCATGCATATTCTATAGTGGGATCCCATGTCACATCTGCCTGCTACCCCAGAAACTGGCGGGCATGGAATGTATCAGAATGTGTGTGATGGACTTGTCGCCCTTCCTCACAGCACTATTTCTGTCTCCCCAGGACAGCACGTGGACTGCTTGCCTACCTAGGCACCACATACCAAGATGCCCACCAGCTACTTCAGTACTGTTAGCAGACAGGGTCTGAGTGGGACAACAATCTCAGCTTGGCGAAGACATGCATTGCACCGCCCACACAGGCATGTACCCTTCAATGGGACAAGGACTATGTGACTGGTCACCTAGACAGGGAAAGTGGGGAATGAGTGGAAAAGAGGCTCACACACCCCAAATATGATAGGGGACTGATGTTTAGATACAATTGACGGCCAGGAGCTCTGGGAGTGCAACTGGCATGCTGCGGTGTGTCCGGGAGCCCCCAGGCTCCAAGCTATGTCACAAGGGAACTTGAGCCCAAAACGGGCCTTTTGTGCATTCAAGACACACGTCAGCTCAGACCACTCAGGGCCAGCACAAACAGAGGGGTGTGCACCCCCTCAGCGAGCATGGTATGACAGTCACACATGGCCGAGTGCTGGCTGACAGAATGGAGCAAGACTCTGTGGTTCCCATCCTTAACCTCATGCACACTGCACAGAGCCCGTGTCCAGATAGACAAAGGCATCCACACAGTTCTGGGGGTGTAACAGTTACTCTTTACTATTGCTGTGAGAGAACACTCAAAGTTAATCAGCTTATGGGAGAAAAGGAAGTTTATTAGCTTACGATTCCAGAGAGAAGGTCAGTTTCTCATAATGGAGGCAGTATGGCTGGCTGGCCAAAGCTGGAGGAGGCTAAGTCACTGCAGACATCTTGGAAGCTGAGAGCTGCAGACTGCTTGCTGCAAAGGCTGACTTCTCCTGGAGGTAGGGTGGGACTAATCCACTTCAAGGCCCACCTCTTGTGACTGCCTTCCTCCAGCAAGGCTCCACCTCTCAAGGTGCCATGGCCTTGCCAAACACATGAGACTGTGGGGGACACATTTCAAACCATGACAGGGGGTTTTGTTGGACAGGATAGAGAAGGCCAGACAGGTCCCAGTGTGAACCCACTGTGGCACACACACATAGGCACTGCCCATGGAGGGGAAGGACACAAACAGGATGTCACCAGACTGTACTCACCTTAGCTGAGTCTACCTGGGGGTGTGTTCACAGACAAAAGGGGGAAACCCAGCATCCAGCAGATGCAGGCCCAGTGCCCAGCAGGTGGAGGCCTAGAACCCTACAAATGGAGGCCCACCACCCAGCAGGTGGAGGCCCAGAGCCCAACAGGTGCAGGCCTAGAGCCAAGCAGGTGCAGGCCCAGCACCTTACAAGTGTAGGCCCAACATCCAGCAGGTGGAGACTCAGCACCCAGCAGGTAGAGGCCTAGCACTCAGCAGATGGAAGCCCAACACCCAGCAGGTAGAAGCCTAGCATCTACAGGTAGAGGCCAGCACCTAGCAGGTAGAAGCCCAGCACCCAGCAGGTGGAGACCCAGAGCCCAGCAGGTACAGGGCCAGCAGCCTACAAGTAGAGGCCCAACATCCAGCAGGTAGAGGTTCAGCACCCGGTAGGTGGAAGCCCACCCTATAGGTGGAGGCCCAGCACCCAGCATGTGGAGGCTTAACACCCAGCAGGTGCAGGCCCAGCACCCCACAGGTGCAGGCTCAGCACCCAGTCGCAAAGGGGTGCAACTCCTTGAGCACTGAGGACCGTTCAGGCAGATGTCAGGTGACCATCAGACCTACCTGCCCTGAAGCTTTAGTCCTTCCTGCCTGACCTCCCCAACATTGTGGCTTTAGGGTGTGGCAGGTGGGAGGAGAATGGGGCAAACTCTGCCTTTGGGGGGAAAAGCTCTGCCTTTCTCTTGGGAGTCAGGGAGCCTAGAAAGAGAAAGCTAGGCAGGAGGGAGCTAGGACTGGCAATCAGGGCTCAAGGACCTGACTCATCTCAGCCCTCTAGGGGTGACTGTTGCAGCATCCTAGAAACAACATATGCCATTCAAAAGAGGCGGGATAAAAAGAAGTATGGCTGTAGAGTCTTGCAATCTGCAACTTCCCACTCCGTAGTGGTGCTCACTGAGAACCTGCCCGGGGTCCTCAGTGAGGCATGGGGTCAGTGTCCAGGCCTGGAGGTACACAGGCCACACCAAAATACCAGGATCCAGAAAGAAACCACACAGAAGAACCCCTTCTACACATCATCTGAGACCACACTGAGGATCACACCTGCTCAGCAGAATTCACCATGGGCTCCAAGAGGCCACTTCCCACCCACGTCATCCTGACATCATCTGGAAGACAGATGGATTCAAGTCAGGTTCAAGTCAAGCATAAGTGGGGAGGAGAGGGAAGCACAGCTGGGCTGCAGGGTGCCAACATTCTGCTCAGCTAGTGACCCAGCATCCACCCTGTACTTCACCTGAAACCAACCTGTGAATATGCTCCAGGGGAGCCATAGTGAACCCATTGTTGGGTGACACCTCCCTTGCAAATACCCCCAGTACATGCACACGTCCCCCTAGCACATGCATACCCCCCTAGCATATGCACACACACACACACACACCCAGCACACAAGCAGCAGTGCCACAACAGAGGGAGGCAACGCAGTTGTGGGGAAATGGAGCAAAGGAACAGGAGCAAAGGACACAGCAGGACCAAAGAGCAGAATCCTGGACAGCTGAATCGAATGTTGCCTCCAAGAAGACTCTGAGATGACACATCTGGCCCAGGCAAGGGCTGGCTCCAGCAGACCAGCAGCTGCACCAGTCCCCAAGGGAGAGCCTCAAGTTACCCCATAACCCCAGGGGGGTCACTATGCTCATAAAGCTACCAGGCGCAAGGCTTGGAGCTGCTGAATCAGGCTGGCACACTTGAGAGATTATCAGAGCACTGACCTATCAACAGCCACTGCCCCTAACCCTTCATCCCGGAACACGGTCTGGAGTCTCCTACTAGCAGGGGACTACTGATACCCCCTACACCTTGAAGTCTCCCTGACAGCTACCAAAACTCCAAGAAGTGTTGGAACCGAAGTCCCTGTTTATCATCCACCCAGACCCCGAGAAGAACCACGAGGACCCAGAGGTTGCTGCAAAAGGCAAAAGGCAAGTTTATTCTGATGCGCCAGGACCGTCCCTCTTGCAAGCAAGAAAGGAGCGGCCCCGACTGATTTTGGGGTAGGGTTTTTATAATGAAATCAGTCACAGCGAACTCTATGGGAACACGGCACACAATAAAGTTAACCACCAGATGTTCTTTTTGCTGATAGCGGTGTCTCTGGGCAGTTTCCGCACCGCCCAGGGTAGAGTGCGGAGTGGGTAAACAAGGTTGGCGCCTTTGGGCTGGCGCCAGCAGGAAGTTTTAGAATGCAGCCGGCGGAAAACTCGGTGCTGGGGGAGCTTATCTTAAGGTCCCATATTCCAAACTAGGTGCTGGGGGAAGGGGAGCTTATCTTAAGGTCCCACAGAAGGATGGGGTCCTCAGCAAGTCTCCCCAAGCAGCCTCACTGCATCCCAAAGAAAACTGCAACTTGTGTGATACACTGGCCCACATGTGGGCCTGCGGACACACTGCTACATGAATGCACGGACACACACAGTCCAGCTCACAAACTACCACATCAACATGCCAGGCACCATGCGCCATGACAGCTCCTCCTTGGGGACAGCCTCACCAGACAGACAGACAGGGAGAAATGAGCAGCTGGACAAAGAGATTGACAGAGAGAAATAGATAGAGACAAATAGCTGGACAGATACAGATAGCTGGACAGACAGATACGTGGACAGTCAGATAGACAGACAGACAGACTGAGAGATGGATGGACAACAGACACCTAGCCGGACGGACAGCCAGAGAGCTGTCAGCTGGGCACACAGCCACCTGAACGCTGACTTGCTGGAAGGCTTTTAATCTCTTCTTGAAGCAGGATGGCAGAACGAAGTCACAACCCCAGGGCCAGGCCTCGGATCACGCTCTCGGAGCATGGCAGCAGGGCAGAACCAGGACAGGACTCATGTCTCCATGATGCATGCGCTCCATGCATGGCTGGCCCAATTCTTTGGGGACTGGTCCCCAGCCACATGCATTCCATAGAAAGAGCAGAGTACAATGTGAAGGAGGGTAGGGGAGGGAGGCAGCTGCTCCTCCCAGCAGCAGGCAGCCGTGGGGACTGGAGTGGGCAAAGTCCGCCTTCCCAAGGTTTTAAGTGCTTTGCTGGCCACTGCTGTACACCAGCCTCTCTGCCATTCCCCTCTTTCTCCCTTCCTCCTTCCCTCCCTCTGTCCCCAGCAGCTGCCCCAGGCCAGGACACGGCTCTCACCAGCTGTTACATGACTGAGCACACAGGCGCCTGAGGGCCACACAGGGACCTAGACAAATGTTCCTTCTCCTCAGGGGCTTGGTGCCCGCTGCAACCTCAGCCCTGACTATGGGACAGGGTCTGCAGTGTGACTGCATGCAGCTTGTAGGTTGTGGGAAGGGTTAGATACAGGGTTAGGATTAGAGGTTTACTATCAGGATCAGGGTCAGGGTCAAGGGTCTGGGTGGATTTAGGGGTTAGGGAGACGATTAGGGATTAGAGTTTGAGGGTTATGGTTAGGGGAGCCACAGCGCAACTGTGGTGAAGGGTTAGGGGAAGGATAGGTGTCTGAAGACACCACAGGTCCGCACAAGTGTGAGACACACAGAAAAGTATGAGCACACACAGGTTAAGCAGGAGTGAGCACATGGACATGAGCACACATGGGCCAAGCAGGCATGAGCACACAGGTGTGAGCACACACACAGGTAAACAGTCAGTTAGGAAAAGAAGTCCACAGAATACGTTACAGTCCTGCTCCTCAGCCCACCCAGAAAGAGCAAGACTGACCATGGGAGCAAAGCTATCCAGGACCTTCCAGAGGTGCCACAGGCTTCACCTAGTGGGTTCCATGACCATACAGCTGCAGCCCACTGCTAGCTAGTGCGAGTCCTGCAATGCCACAACAAGACACCCAAAGCCCACTCAGGCAAGGTGGATATTTCCAGGAGCACTCCAGACACGCAGCTGCACTCCTAACAGCTCAGGCTCTACACAGCTTCCATACTCACCCTCCCCACTGCATCCAAGGCTGCTGCAGGGAGCACTCTCTTCCTGAGCCCTGCTGTTCCTGCTGAGACCACTTCCTCACTGAATACTCCTCCAGGGAGCACTCCCTCCCTGACCACTGACATTGGGGGCACCCCTCGCTGAACACTGCTGCTGGGAACACTCCCTCACAGAGCACTGCTGCTGGGGGCGCTTCCTCACTGAGCACATGCAGAGCGTATCTATCACATGAGTGCCCTGAACCTAGCTCAGTCACAGAGGGTCACTCACCACATTACATGTACAACATGTGCCCCCTACCATCACATATGGTGGAGAGGACTCTGTTCTGAGTTCTCATCCTCATACCTCATACCGGACTATCACCACCAAAGCTGGCTGCTCTGTGGGGTCCACTCGCTCCCTGCAGCTAAACAGGGGGTCAGGCCTGCTCACCATGCAGCTAGACAGCTAGGTCAAGGGTCAGGCCTGCTCACTTCCAGCTGGATAAGGGATCCAGGTCTGCCAACCCTGCAGGCTTCCAGGATGGTAGGTGGCCATCGTTCCAATGACCACGTGCACAGAAATCTCAGCAACCCTCTCTCTGAAAACCCAGGAAATCATTTCATGGAATCATGGAAGGCCCAGGAAACCAAGAACCATATGAGCTGTGTTTTTGTAGGAGCAGCTGCGAAGCGGGGAGAGCCGACTCCAGGCAGTAGGTTTAGCCACAGGGCCAGACTATGGAGCACAAGACACCGGCTGCTTTCAGCACACCCACACCTGCAGTGACCCACACACACCTGCAGTGTGCTCCCCAGAGTGGAGCTGTGCACCCAAGTCCACACAGTGCTGGGGCTGGCAACACAAGGGTAAGGGCAGTCCCCACACCACCTGCAGCAGAGCTACAATGTTAACCAAAAGTATCCCACCTGCTTCACGTCCTAGTGACACACACACAGGACAGATAGTGACATGTACACAGACAACAGCAGACACTCAGCTCAAGGTGATGAATTATTCATTAGAATACACACCCAGTGCACAGCAGCTGCCCCCTAAGATAAGTGAAACCATCTCTCATACCTAGTGTTGGTGAGATGGAAGAAACGTCCTCATACAAGCACACCCCACCTGATAGGAATCCCCCTTCCTGAAAGGATTTCCCACACCTCCTGACAGAATTCCTGTTTCCTGACAGGAACCCCCATCTCCTCATTGTACTCCTCGCTTGACAGGACCCCTCCCACATGTCCTAACAGGATGCCCCCATCTCGTGATGTGGTTCTCCCTCCTGAGAGGACCCCCCAGATTCCGAACAGTTTTCCTGCTCATAGTCCCACCATGGCTTCCTATAGCCTGAACTGTGGATGCCTGCAGGCGGCTATTTCCCCACAACTCCTCAGCAGACCCCATAGATTGGGGGACTCACCCCTCAATACCTGCCACTGCACTGCATGCCATTCACCTTCCAGAGGTGCACTCATGCCCAAGGAGGATGTTAGTGGCCCAAACACACCAGGAGAGCTTTATGCACAGCAGGCAGAAACCACAGCCCATGTCAGACAGGGCTGCCCACCCCAGGACATGCCAGATTCCCATAGCAGGACACAGCCCAATCAGGCTGCCCACCTTAGTATGGCCACACAGAATCTGGCAATACTGTTTTGTGGCCATTGTCCCCCAAATCCTGATACATAGCATGGTCCAGACCTCAATGGCACAGATGAGGGAGCCATAGTAGACACTGTGTTTTCTACCTGGAACTCAAGGTCAGTACTCCTCGGGGTTCATCTGTCCACAGATTGTATCTGCACCCTGCCCACCAAAAGATCTAGGGGTGCAAACATCCTGTGAGGGCAAGGATCTTCCCAACAAACAGTCTTGAGTCTAGGACACAGAGTTCCCCCTCCACACTTCCACACATGCCAGTCACTGGGCCACCAGGACCAAGCAGGTGCCAACACACCATACTCCACATGCCCAGGTAAGCCAAGGCCCTCCTTACTGTCTGTGGATGGTGGGTACAGAGAACAGGCCCCACACACCTCCCATCCTTACACAGACATAGGGCCACATCCCACAGGCCTCCCATCCTTCCCCTGGTGAGCTGACTCAATGCTCCAACACTTCCCTTTTAAGAATTGAGGCTCAGCTGGGACGTGTGGGCATGGGCACCACAGTGACTTCAGGTCCTGGATCACTGGCATGAGGTCTGCATCTACCCAGGAGATGCTGTAGCAACACGCCCAGGCATGATAAGAACGTTCACACTGCAACTGACGTGTCACTTACAGAAGTCAGCTTTTGGCTCACACTTCTCGGGATGGATGGAAACTTCTAAGGTCTCTGGAAGCACAGCCATGCAGAACATAATTACTATGGCAGTCAGACACTACATCCACACACAGGCAAGGAAGCTCTGGAAGGCTGCCATCTGTCGTGTGGTTAACACAAGTCGGTATCTCAGCAGGAAGGTGTGTGTGTGTGTGTGTGTGTGTGTGTGAACAAAGTTTGTCCACAGCAGGACAGGTTGCTGATGTGAGTGGAGTGACTCATGCAATTCTACCTCATGCAGTTCTGCCCCATACAATTTGGCCTCTTGGGCTCCACTACCCAAGGCCCACTCAGGACTGAAAATATGTCATCTCCATTCCTGACCCTTCACAAAATATTGATGCAAAGATGTTCTTATGGTAAGAAATGAGGGAGTGTATATATGTATGCATGTACATGCACACATGCATGTGCACCCACCTGAATATGCATGAATGTGTCCAGATGCATGCAATTGTGTTCATATGTGTGCACGTGTATGTCTGCACATGTGCCAAAGTCAGCAGACAGCCAGAGCTGTCCTGTTCTCAAACTCTCTGCCTTGTTCTTGCAGCCAAGAATAAGTGTAAAGTTCAGTGGAAGATACAATGGAATAGAAGCCCCAAGGCATGTGCACAGTCACAGGGTTAACAAACACAAAAGACAGCTCAGATTGGTAGCTGCTTCTCTTTCATCTTGGGAAGTGGGATTAGTTGTGGTGTTAGTAATTGTCCTCATATGTGCCAAGCAAGTATGCTGCCAGTGAGATGGCCCTGTCCTCCAGGTGTGAGATACCCCCATCCCCCAGGTGTGAGATGCCCATCTCCCAGTTGTGAGAGGCCCCATGCATCAGGTGTGAGATGACCCATGCATCAGGCATAGATGGCCCATCCACCAGATGGAGATAACCTATCCCCCAAGTCTCAGGCCACCAAAGTATCAATCGATGTAAGATCCCTGATAAAGTGGCATCTGCAGCACCCTGAAGCAGGGTCCTCAGAAGGGCTCATCACCAGAAGTTTTGAACATAGAAGCTCCTCACACACACCTCAGTGATGGGGAAGTAGGAGGGCAGAGACACTGTGCGTCTGAGGTTCACTATGAGGGTTACTACTAGGCTACTGCCTAGGTCCAGACCTGTTAATTCAGATAAGATCTTCCCATAACCTGGAGGGTATGAGCCATTCAGGGTCTAAAGTTACTCTCTGGCTGTCCCCTTTTCCAACCGTTAGTTATCTTTTCAATCACTCACGATGCAGAATGTCAGAATCTGTCCCCAGGCATGACACCTGTCAGCCAGCCTTGTGGCGTTTGTTGGACCAGGCCACAGAAACACTTTGTCAAACTCTCCCTGCAGTAACAGAATGCTTTGGATGGTGTGAACAGGTTCTGGCTGACTCTGCTTGAGAGCATGGTAGATGTAGAACATGTGTCAACCACACACTTCCTTATGGCACCCAATACCATGTTCCTAACTCCATGGCACAAAGTGCCATTGGTTTTATGCTCCCCACAGTGAAGACTGAGAGCAGGATGGCCCTTACCTGTCAAGACAGAGAGGAGAACAGTGGGAATAAACTCCTTAGGTTCCACTATAAGCCCTGGCTAAACACGTAACTCAAAGCAGCTGAGAGAACCCCACGCAGACTCTAAGTGTGACCAGCTTGGGACCAAGTGTGGGAAAATGCTCACCTCCAGGCCTCTGCAGGGAGGATGTGAACCGGGAGCACAGGATTTGCACAGAAGGATAAGTCAGATGTGTACAGGATGAAAGATGTGCACAGGGAGGACATGTTAAATGTGCACCGGTAAGATGTGCAGGGGGATGACTAGCTAGATGTGCATGGGGAACACAGATGATGTGCACAGGGAGCATGGGTGAATTCTGCATAGGAGAGAGCACGGGTGAGATGTTCATAGGAAGACACATTGGTTAGATCAGGGGAGTACGGTTAAGATGTGCTCGAGGCCTAACACCTGAAATTCTCTCTCCACATCAGAGGACCCAACGCCTCCTGCTGGGAGGAGTTTATTCCCACTGTTCTCCTCTCTGGGAGGAGGGCGAGGCACTCAGGACTCTGGAGCTAGCTGATCGCCCAGTGGCAGCGCAGGATCCTGAGCGCTCGATGTCCCCAGGGTCTCCGGCTGGGCGCGCGGATGCGTCGCAGGCTGTCCCTCAGCAGGAGCTGCGTGCTGTTCTCGCACAGCCAGCACAGGAATAGCTCGTCCACCTTCAGCTTCAGCACGGGTTGCAGCAGCTTGCCGGGCAGCATGGCGGGGCGCTCGGCCCGGGGCCGACCCCGCTCAATGGCAAGTCGACGCTGCGGACCCCGGCGGTCGCCGGGGGGAGCAGAAAAGCGTGGCTGAGCCGACGGGGGGTAGCCCTGCACGAGGCGCTAGCGGGGCAGCCGGATCGCGCACGTGTGGGCCGGAGGGCGAGGGGCGGAGGCCCGAGTCGCGGCCATGCCCGCGCCCGCTCAAGGAAGCTTCAAAACAGGCGCGTCGGCCGGGCCACCGAACGTGGGCGCACGAATCGAGTCATCATGCCACAGTCATCACCCGGCGCCGCTGATGCTCACCGCCACCATCTGAAGCCTCTGCCAGGGCGCTGTGATGGGCGGGGAACGGGAAGGTGTTCAGTGCGGCGGCCGTGTGTCGTGGCCGCAGGAGCCGGGGAGGAGCAGGGTCGGGCCGTCGAGGCGGCCTTGGGGTCAGGGGACCGGGTCCTGAGGACACCGAATATGCGCAGTGTCGCTCGCTGACGTGGCAGGGATCTAGTGGCCGTGTGGCGCGTGCGCAATGCTACTCTATGAACCTGGCGGCCGCGCTGCTTTGGTGCAGCGAGGGCCGCAGACCCAGCGCAGAACGCCGCCTGACAATCCATTGCGCTTCGTTTTGCAGCGAGGACTCGGTTTACTGTGCTCTACGTTGGCCGACTTCCTTTCCTTCACACTGCTTTTTAAGCCGACGCTGAACTTCGTTGATGGCTGCATAAAGAGCCATGTGTCGACTGCAAATTCACAACTCGCCTCAAAGGCCGATAAGCCGTGTTCACTCCGGAACCAAACATGAGTGACCATAGCCCGCGGACACAGGCCGTGCCGAATTCAATATGCCCCACTGTGGTGACCATTTAGGAGGTTGCATAATCACAGAACAAAGCAAGCCATAAATCTGGACACTTTTCCAACACATGGGGGGAGGGAAGGAAAGGTGTGTACAGCCAGGCGGGGAGATCTCTCTCTGTTATGGGCTGTGGATGCTGTGTGAGAACATGTTAGCTCTTAGGTGGTGGGAACCAGAGATCTGGTTAGACATTCCAAAAAATTTGCCTAATAGTCATCAGGATGCTAAGGCCACAGACACCAGTGGGCTAAAGCTAAGAGGGCTAAAGATAGCCCCAGGTAATCTGGCTGTAGACTGGTAACATTCCAATCCTCTCCACATCACTGAGGACCCCATCAGTCAATCATCCTCACTGGTACAGGGGTTTCTTTTCACTGGATGTTGATGAGAGAGATGAAATTACTTAAATTGTGCTTATTATCTGCTTGCATCCTTCTGCCTTTTTCCTTCACGCCTTTATATTTTTGTTCTTGGAATTTTTTTTCAACTATTTTACAAATTCGGAAATTGTTGTGTTGTTTTGCTTTTTTTTTTTCCTGTGCTATGATTTTCCACGGCTGGCACTGTGCTCCCCTGTCTTTTTTTCTTTAGCATGCTTTACTAGACACGTAACAGTACTTACCTGACCTTATGTCTTCACAAAGATCTTGTCTTCTCACTGTCTAGAGTGGGACTTGTCAGGTGGTGTGTGCTGTACAAAGAGTTGCTTGTGTTTCCTGTGAACAATGGCCATGCCAGGCCCTGGAGAAGGTTCTGAAGGGAAGCAGGTGTCTGTCACTCTTGCATGATCCTGGGCAGGAAGTGCACATGTATACAAACATATTAAGGACACACACATGCCCACACACATACACAGATATGCACACATGCACATGCATAGACACATGTGCACACAGGCTTGTAAACACAGATGGGCACATGGCCATGCACACACATAAACACGTGCACACACAGACACTATACACAGAGACTTACACACATGCCCATACACATGAAATACATGTGCACACACAGACACATACACACAAACTTGTACACACAGACACAAGCACATGTTCATGTATGCACTCAAACACATGCACACACAGACATATACACAGAGACGCACATGCCCATACACACAAAACACGTGCACACACAGACACACACATAGACTTGTACACACAGAGACTTGCACACATGCCCGTACACATGCAAACACATGTGCACACATAGACACACATATGTGCACATATAGACACATGCACACAGATTTGTACATACAGAGACTCAAGTACATACCCATGTCTATGCATGTGTGCACACACATGCATACAGACTCTTTTCCATGAGCAGAATGCTTTCAGTGCCATGTTACACAGGCTGCTATCCCAGCCTGATTTATCTTGTGGTTTTGGGGAAAAGAATCCTCTTTGAGCGCTTCACAGGAGGACTCTATGTGCCCCAGGAACAGCTAGGGGTGCCAAGCCTGCAGGACAGAAATAAACCCAGAGCAGACATAGAAGAGCCTTCAGCAGATCCAGCCCTGAGGGGGTCGGGGAGTTGGAAGAATAAAGGGGGTTGTGAAGCCTGAATGAAACAGACTCCTTGAGCCCAAGGATCCTATAGGTTGCTGCATCTCAACATCTTAGCTCAGAATGTGTTGGGCCCGCCCAGCATTTGCCCCAGGGCATGGCTGAGCACATGGGACTAAAGATGGCACTGAGGGCAAGGGTCTTGGGCATAACCTGATCACTTCACAGAGAGCCCTAATTGGTTTTCAGGTATCTACCTGCCCCCGGTACTGAGTGACACTGAAGTTGACCATTAGCACCTGTAGGATGTCTTGACCTTGTGATACAATTGGATGCCTGTTTCGCGCCTTGGTGGCCTTTGTCTATAAAAGTTCCTTTTCTCCCCCCCAATAAACGGAGATCTTCTTCTGACAATCTCCCTGTCACGTGCTGAGTCTCTGGGGGTAGAGGCGGAGGTGGGGACGACTGGAACCTGCTTTCATCACAGCCAGCAGCTGTGTGTTTTTGAGTGAGTGAATGGATGCATAAGTGGGAACCGGTTCCCACAAGTGGCGACCACGAAAGGACACTTCTGAAATCGGATGAAGCTAAGCAGGCTTCAGGGTAAGTGAAAACTTGGGAAATATGGGGAATTCAACGTGCAGGCTGGACCCAATGCCACCAGCACTGAAGTCCATATTAAGGAGTCGCGGGTTTGACATTTCTGATCCAGGCATTGCCAGAGTGTGGAAATTGACTCTTGAGTTGACTCCGTGGTCTCGGGCCACCAACATATTGTCATACATGTGGAATAAAATAGAAGGTCTAGCCAGACAGCGAAAAAAATCATAATATACCATCTTCCGTGGAATTTTATTCCACAATTTCTGCACTCAAGATGGCTTTCCTTCCCAATCCAATTCACCTGCAGCGGAGCAAAAGATACAGGTAGAGAGGCAATGGCCAGAGCCATTCTGGGGCGCAGCTCCAAGGTGGTTGGAGCCAACAAGCTATCCCCGGCACCCCGCAGGGGGCTCCACCGATGAGCCACGTGGGCCCAGGGTACAGGGGTACAGAGAAGCTGCTACTTACGGGGATGCCAAATGGCGTGGGTCTGCTGAGCGGAGGCTAGGCGGACAATCTGCCAAACCATGGCTGGGACAGGGGCACATGGTACCGGTACCGAAGCCACTGCCAGCGGCAGTGGAGAGATTGCCCATGGCTGCAGCAGGGCAACACGTGGGAATATAGAACCCTGTGGCAGGGGAGCCGAACATGGCACACAGCCAGGGGGCAGAGGTGCGCAGAAACGGACTGGGGGATGGGCCGGCATGTGGGCACACTGGTCCCCGCCAAGCTACAGCAAGGAACCCAGGGCTGGAGCCCACATGTGCTGAGGCGTATCGAGTACAAGCCTATCCTGTTAACTTAAATCCAGGGGGCAATCACCCTGCAGTATGGTATCCTTAGGAAGCAAAAGATTTAAAAGAATTAAAGTGGGCCGTGCTAGAGGATGGGCCAAATTCTCCTTGAGTTGAGGTCCTCCTTCAAGATCTAGCTCACCAACCCTGTACTACTAAAGACTGGATGGATATGGCCAAAGCGGTGCTCCCCAGTCCCACATTCATAAAGTGGGCAGCACTATTTAAGAAAGAATATGGGATCCAACAGGCAGCCATGGAAGCCCCATACCAAGACCAAGTCCTCTTGATAGGTTTAGTGGCATGGAAAAAGCTAGATGAAGGTCCTTCTGAAATGCCTCTAGCAGGCATTATACAAAAACCAGGTGAGACCCTGCCCAAGTTCATTGACCATGTGAAAAAAAGCCTCCATAGTAAACTTCCCTCAGGCTTCCTAAGGGAACAATTTGCTAAATTGCTGGTATGGGAAGAAATGAATGGGGACCACAAAATAGTGTGTGCAGGTCTTAAGGAGAGATCCATAGAGATCTGGATTATTGTTTCACAGGATATGGGGACTCAAAAACACCAGAGTCAGACATTCGCTCTGGCCTTGGAAACACAGACAAAGGCACTGGCTGACACCGAGCTTCAAGGGCCAAGAGGGGAGGGGAAACAATGGAATTTATTTTCCTTGTGACCAGGTGGGGCATTTCAGGAGGGAGTGTCCCCAGGGCGAGGAAGGGAAGTCAAGGGAGGTAGGAGGGGCTAAGCCCCCTACAACTCCATGCCTTAGGTTCCACAGAGGGCTTCATTGGAGAAGAGACTGTAGATCAAAATTCGATTTGAAAGAAATCACCAATATTTAAAGGCCCAATTACAAAAACAAAAAGGGGGAGTAAGCCCCCACCAACAGCTGGGGTTGGTATTATTTACCATCAATGTTTTAAATTTTAAATTTTATAAAAGGACAACTTAAATCGAGATTCCAAAGACACTGGGAAGCCTATCCACCAAACCTTAAGGTGTATTGGAAGGACTCCCTAACTGGGCATTGGGGACCTGACCCCTTGATTATTATGGGAAGAGGATTTGGATGTGTCTTCCCAGTTGGGGAGTCTTCCCCGATTTGGATTCCAGCAAGAAATCTTAAATTCTATCCACAGGAGGATCCTCATGAAGGAGACCCAAAAGAATCATCCCCAGACTAACAAGCCAAACCAAGGGACAAAAAGCCCTTGGGGCAGCTTTCTTTGTTTTTCTCTTTCAGAAACTATCCACGATGTGCTCAAGGAAGATGTTAACTGTGATCCTTATAGGCCTAATTGATACCTTGCCTGGATGGAGTTGATATGGGTCTGACCTAACATCTAGAAAAATTGTTCTTTTAATAACTATGTCGCTTAAGTGTTTTTTCAGCACATCTCTCAGCAGCGCTCCATCATCGAGACCATGCTATAGGCCCCTATGGCCCCGAAAAGTCACCTGCTGCCATGCCTGATGCTGATGTCAACCTGTCTTCTCCGCCATATGCATGACTCCTGCCCAGTAGAAAAATCTCTCTGGTCTAGTTAACTTGTCGAATGCAGTACATGTCCAATGTGCGATACAGGCCTTTAAATACGGCTCAAACCCCCAAGGTTGGTAAAGCCAACCTCATACAGAGGACTGGTAGCCAGAGACGGGCAAGTGGAAGCCCAGCCATGGATCAACCTAAGACAGGACTTGTAGTATTTATACCTGGAGACTACAAGAGCCCATGATGGGTCAGACCACGGTGGGAGGTTTTTCACGCCTAAGACAAGCACAGTCACTTAAGACCATTTGGTCTGCCCCATCACAGGTAGCGTCCTGGACCTTCTCATACAAAAACAAAAGGGGGAGATGTTGGGCCCGCCCAGGATTTGCCCCAGGGCATGGCTGAGCAGATGGGACTAAAGATGGCGCTGAGGGCAAGGGTCTTGGGCATAACCTGATCACTTCACAGAGAGCCCTAATTGGCTTTCAGGTATCTACCTGCCCCCGGTACTGAGTGACATTGAACTTGACCATTAGCACCTGTAGGATGTCTTGACCTTGTGATACAATTGGATGCCTGTTTTGCGCCTTGGTGGCTCTTGTCTATAAAAGTTCCTTTTCTCCCCCCCCAATAAAGAGAGATCTTCTTCTGACAATCTCCCTGTCCCGCGCTGAGTCTCTGGGGGTAAAGATGGAGGTGGAGACGGCTGGAACCTACTTTCATCACAGCCAGCAGCTGTGTGTGAGTGACTGAATGAGTGTGTGAGTGGGAACCAGTTCCCACAAGAATGAAGCTCTGTCTGCTTCCTGGGGAGGGACAGGGATGGGGCCTGCAGTGTTACCCCAGGCTGCTGGGCTGCTCTGGGGGAAGGGTAGAGAACCTGGTGTGAGCCACATAGGCTAGGGATGAAGCAGAGGTGGTGAGAAGGGTTTTATTCTCAGAAATGGAAGCCACAGATGGCTGTGAGGAAGAGCAGTCTCTTCCTCGACCTACACCAGGCCTGGGTGGACCCCTAGTACCTGGCAAAGAGGCCTGCCCATATGGGATATAGTCTTTGATCCAACTACACAGAGCCAGGTGCCATCACAGAGCTCTGTGTCCTGGCAACACAGCGTCACAACCCTGCCCATGGGAAGTGGGGGACTTGCATGTCATGCTGGACAGGGCCTGCCATTGGAGCCTCTGGCTCAAGCTGCTGACAATAGAGGCCTTATATAACCCTTGCAGCTGAGCTCACAACTTTTGTGCAACCACAAAAGTTTACCTGGTGTGTATCTGTGTAAGTTTGTTTTTTAATCTTCTCTTTGTTTCAGTGGGTGCTAAACTCAGGGGTCATCTGATCAACTGAAGGCTGAGCTCTTGGTTCATTGGTGAAGAATTGGTAGTTAAAGCAAGCCCTGAGCATGCCTGCAAGAGGTTGTAGGATAGGTGGGGAAACGTAGCCTGTGGAGGGCAGGACCACTCTCTGGGTGGGTGGGGAAGGTGGAGGGACCTGCTCGGTACTATGGCACTTCAGCAGACATGTGCAGACTTGCCATCTGGCAAGTAAGGTTCGCCCCTCTTCTAGCAGTCCCTGTGAGGTCCTGCGCCAGGTCCCCCCCCTTCAAGTGGGCATGGCTCTCCCACCACACTAAACAAGCAACCATGAGCAGCATGGTGGGTGCTAGAATCCCTGGCTAAGAAGCTGTGATGGTGACTTTGTCTGCTGTGCTTGTCAGATATACAGCTGTCAACTAGACAGTTGAGGTCAGGCAGATGAAAATGTTTTGCACCCTGAGGCTGTTGGTTCCAGATCTGGGGGTGCCATGAAGGCTGTGGGAGTGACGTGTCTCCTAATGATGCAGCATTGACACATGACACACAGCAGAAAGCAGACAGTGCCCCAGTGTGTAGTTTGCTTGCGGCTGAAAGGCACGGCTGAGTTCTTCCTGATTTGGGCCTTGGGGTACTTCGTGCACTGTAGTACTAGGTGCACTGTGGTACTATGTGCCATGGTACTGTGTGCTGTGGTACTGAGTGCACTGTGGTACTGTGTGCCATGGTATTGTATGTCATGGCATTGTGTGAGTTGTGGTACTGAGTGCACTGTGGTACTGTGTGTTGTGGTACTGTACACTGTGGTATTGTATGCACTGTGATACTGTGTGTGCTGTGGTACTATGTATGCTATGGTATTGTGTGTACTGTGGTTCTGTGTGTACTGTGATACTGTGTGTGCTGTGGTATTGTGCACTGTGGTACTCTGCAAGCTGTGGTACTGTATGCATAATGGTACTGTATGTTCTGTGGTACTGTGTGTGCTGTGGTACTATACATGCTGTGGTACTGTATGCACTATGGTATTGTGTGCTCTGTGGTATTGTGTGCAGTGTGGTACTGTATGCATTGAGGACGAGGAGGACCAATGTCCTCCCACCTAAGAAGGGACTGCAGGCTGGCATGAGTTTCTCTGGGCTGCATGTGGAGGGTGCTGGTGATACCTGGCGCCTCATGTTTCTTGGGGACATGTTTCCATAGCTTACAGTGCAGGCACAGGACAAATAGACCACCCAGGTTCTGCTCCCCACCTTGGGGTTTTCCAGGCTCCCCAAAGGATAGAATAGAGACATGACTCAGGGGATTTCCAGACATTCTGCATGCCCCTCAGAACTCCAGGGCCCCTCACCATCCCCTCATCTTCTCATTGAGATGGGTGAAATACAAGGTAAGGACAAAACATCCCTGTTGCATCTCCATCTGTAATTAAATTCTGCTGTGACCCCTCCCCCCAGTCACTCAAGGCGTTTGAGGAAGAGAAAAGGAATGTTGTATTTGTATAATCCAATTTCACCATTGCCTTCAGCCACATCCAACTCAATTTATTATACCCAGAGACACACCACACAGTGTCCATAGAGGAGAAGTTCCAGTTTAATCTGAATATGTACGGAGTCTGGTGGCTAGGCAAGGGATGGATGGTACGCGGCAGGAGGGGTACATGGCAGGAGGGGACAGTGGCAGGAGGGGCGTATGTAACACAGTGGGATGGTGAGAGGCTGAGTTTCCCTTGGCACACACACCCCAGCCTCACTCAGGCCACCCCCTTCTCTGTCTGCACAAAATTTTGTCCACTATAGGAAGGCAATAAAAATTCCAACCATGTAAGTTAAGGGATTCGGCCATCTACCTACCACAAGTCTCTGTGGGAAATGTGGAATTTTTTTTAACATTTTTTATCGTCTCCGCTCATACAAACTTAATAGGTGCACTTGTTCCCTCCCTCCCTTCTCTTCACCCCCACTCCTCTGCTCACCCTCCTCTCACCATTCCCTCCCGCCCCCCAGTGCCTCCCCTCCCCCAAGCCCCAGAGAATCCTTTAATGTGCATGCCAAACTCTCCTCTGCGTTCTCCTCTCCGATAACATACAAGGACCCAGTGGCATTTCCCTGAACCCTTTCTTGTGTTCCCCTTAAGCATAGGAGCACTCCTATGACTATCAATCCCTTCCCTCCAAGGATCTTGGTGCTTTTAGCAAATGCTAGACTTTGTGGGGTCAATAGTGTGTTGGACATTGCTCAGGGCATACAAAGTCCAATTATGATTGCTTCGGCCCTAACTTGTATGGAGTATCTTGCATATCATTGCTCCTCCCATCCTCGTGCTCTTACACTCTTATCGCCCCCTCTTCCGCAAATTTCCCTGAGCTTCAGGATGGGGAAAGATTAGGCTGGCCTAGTTCTAGGTGGTTGATATAGAGTGTCTGAAGTCGTGGATTATGGTTTGTTGGTTTTCTTTTGCAGTTTTGCTGCTCCTGCAATGCCCTTCACTCCATCCTCATGGGTATTGGATGTCACCTTCTAGCCAGAGATAAAAAGCTGTTAAACTAGTCTTGTTATAAGAGTATATTCAAAGGTAGATGTAATAAAAGTATTAAACCACCCATTTGCAAAACGGTTACTTATTATCTGCCAGACTATATGCCCTCCCCTTCTGGTGAGATCACACCCCCTCATTTGTAAATGATCAGGAAGGAAAGTGTGTGAGATTAACCAGATGTCTCATTGCTTACTTGCAGTCCTTGATGGAGGCCTATTTTCTCTGCTGTAACATGGTCCCTTCTCTCCTTGGGAAACGTGGTAGTTTTAACTGTCAATTTGGCCCTCAACAACTGATCCTTTGGGCACGCTTATGAGGAGCTGCTTCCTGAAGACAGGCCTTCCTGCACAGCCATGGCAGGTGGTCTCTTGATGTGGAAGGGCTCACCCTGAAGCAGTAGGATCTTTCTTGGGCAAGTGAGATGGAGGGAGCTGGTTGGACATTGGTCAGCAGCTCTTTGAAGCCATAAGTCATCCTAAGAATCCCTTGTTCCCCTCAATGGCTGAAGTCATGTACACATCACAGGAGTGCATATGTGGATAGGAGACAGACCAAGCTCCCTTCAGCATAGGTCCTGGGTCTCCTACAACTATAAAACCTGACAATGCTGGGAGTCGAGCTAGGGACACTGCCATGGAGTGGGGGTGGGGCTGAGCTAGGGGACCTGGACTGGGGTGTCAAAAGACAAGAAAAAGATTTATAACCATTATCTCAATGATAAATCAAATGAAAAAAAATTTCTTTGTTTTTAATCTGCTTTTCACTTCTGTTGTTTTTCTTGTATCATTGTGATAGAAAGAGAGACCTGCACACAGCAGCAAGTGGCTACAGGTGGAACAGAAGTCCTGTCTTTCCACCACAAGCACTCCAAGGAGTGCACTAAGATTGGCAGGATTGAATGCCAATCTTTCACCCACTCAGATATCTGCCAGCTCAACTCCTCTAAAGAAAAGCAGAAGCTGACCAGGACAGAACTTACTCTCAGTCCTCCATGTCAGGTGAATTCCATCGGCCCCCAGGTCACCCCTTATTCCAGCTTCTTCCACCATGCAGCCTGAGCAACACCCAGGCTGCCTCAGATTTGCCTGGATCACATCGCAGATCCCAGCCCCTTTGTTCTTCCTGCCTGCCAGCCCACTCGACCAGTACAGGACTCCTCAGGGTCCTCCATCCCTGGAGCCTGGGTGGGCCACTAAGCCAAGTCCCAGGTCCCAGATGAAAAGCTTTGCCATCTCCATCAACCCCTCTGCCCCTTTGGCCCACCGGGGACCCTAGCTCCTAGTCCACGGAGGACATACTGCTACTCAGAATTCAACAAAGTCCAAAGGAAACTCAAGCAAAACTCTAGGAGACAAAGGGCATACATCTGAAGTTCTCTAAAATCATCCTTTCACATGGGAGAGATTCTTCACTTCCAGCCCAAAGATAAGGAAAGAAAAAGATAAAGATAAGAAAAAAACAAGTAAAAAAAAAAAAGAAAAAAACAAGTGTATCCAGGAGAACAGAAAGGAAGTACAATACCACCAAAACCTAAATGTCAAACAATACACTTACAAAAGCCACTAAACATAAAAAATGTCCAAAATTAAAAATAATTTCTCCACCCCTTTCTCCCTCCCGCGACACCTTGGCCCGCGACGCCATCCCTAGGTGAGTGAGACAGCCCAGTCCCCCAGCCCCCCAGGTCAGCCCCTTGCTCACATTCCTCCATCCCTGGAGCTTGGGAGGGCCACTAAGCCAAGTCCCAGGCCCCAGTGAAGAATTCTGCCAACAACATCAGCCCCTCTGCCTCTCTGGCCCACCGGGGACCCACGCAAGTGACATACAGAAAACACACTGCTACTCAGAATTCAATAGAGTCCCCAAAAAAACTCAAGCAAAGTTCTAAGAGTCAAAGACCATACATCTGAAAACCTCTACAATTATCCTATCACATGGGAGAGATTCTTCATATCCAGACCAAAGATAAGTAAACCTCCTTTTTTTTTCTTTTTTCACCTTACTGTTCCTTTCTAATATTAATCACTGTAGATTAACATTTCCATACAGCCACCCCAAAAAACACATACAGCTACAGGGAGTATACCATTCACTCTCACATATCACCAAAATACTACATCATAAAAGTGCACTACCATACTAATATTCACCGATGTCTACCTAACCTGACTTAACTGATGTACTAACAGCCTATTAGCCTCAACTAGGAAATAACAATAACAAAAGACAAACATACTCAAACCCAAGGCAAGCACTAGTAACAACTGCCCAAGGGTAGTAATACCAACTAAATCAGTTCAGTCAAAAACACACAGAAACTGAAAAGCCCTAGAAGACAAAACAACAATGCCCAAGTCAAAGTGCAGATCCATGAGAAACAAAACCCAAGAAGACCAATCTCCAACTGAAAGAATTAAATGCTAGAAATGATACGCAAACTTGAAGGAAAAAACAACCATATCCAGGAGGACATAAGGGTAATATAATACCACAAAAAATGTAAAATAATAAGATTATGAAATTCACTAAACATAAAAAATGTCCAGATTAAAAAATAATGTCTCCATTATAACAATAAATGTCAATGGTGTTAACTCACAGATTAAGAGACACAGATTACAAACTTGGATTAAAAACCACAAGCCATCAATCTGCTTCCTTCAGGAAACTCATCTCACCACAAAAGATAGGCACATCCTAAAAATGAAAGGCTGGCCCAAAATACTGCAAGCTAATGGAACCAGGAAACAGGTAGGGGTGGCCATTATGGTGTCGGACAAAGTGGACTTCGAACCAAAAAAAATCATAAAAGACAGATGGATACTACATTTTAGTCACAGGTACAATTCACCAGGAAGACTTCACAATACTGAACATATATGCAACCAATACGGGCCCCTCCACATTCATTAAGAAAATCCTACAGCGTCTAAAGCGAGAAATCAACCCCCATACGATAATTCTTGGGGATTTCAACACCGCCCTCTCAAGATGGGATAGATCAACAGGATAAAAGCTTAAAAGAGATACTTTGGAACTTAATAAAACCCTTACAGAAATTGACCTTACAGATCTCTATCGAACTTTTCATCCACGCACCAAAGAATACACATTTTTCTCAGCAGCACACGGAACTTTCTCCAAAATAGATCACATATTGGGCCAGAAAATGAATCTCCACACATACAGGAAACTATAGGTTGAAATTCTAACCTGTGCCCTATCAGACCACCATGGCCGAAAGCTGGATATCCACAACATATCCACAACACAACAAACGACAGAAAATACACTAACTCCTGGAAACTTAACACTATGATGCTGAATGAGAACTGGATTCAGGAAGAAATTAAAAAGGAAATTCAAGATTTCCTGAAAGCGAATGATAATGAAAATACAACTTACCAAAATCTCTGGGACACAATAAAAGCTGTCCTAAGAGTTAAGTTCATAGTTCTTAATGCCTACATCAAAAAAAAAAAAAATGGAAACATCAGAAATAAATAACTTAACAATGCAGCTTAAAGCTTTAGAGAAACTAGAGCAATCTGATCCCAAAAGTAGTAGAAGAGAGGAGATTAGCAAAATAAGGGGAGAAAAATCTGAAATCTGTGAAATTTGACAACACAAAAGAGATGGATGAATTCTTAAGTAAACACAATTTACCTGAATTGAATCAGGAAGCTGTGAATTATTTAAATAGTCCTATAACATACAAGGAAATTGAAGAAGTAATCTCGAAACTTCCCACCAAAAAATGTCCTGGACCAGATGGATTCAGCACAGAGTTCTACCAGATATTTAAGGACTTCGTAACACAAATACTCCTTAAACTCTTTCATCAAATAGCAAAGAAGGAACCCTACCAAATTCCTTTTATGAAGCTAATATCGTTTTAATACCAAAACCTAATAAAGATTCACTTAAAAAAAAAAAACAAACTATAGGCCAATCTCTCTGATGAACACAGATGCAAAGATTCTCAACAAAGTCTTAACAAATCAGATTAAAAAGCATATCAAAAAGATCATTCATGGGGTCCAAGTAGGATTTATCCCCAGCAACATAAGCAAATCAATAAATGTAATTCATCATATAAACCAGTCCAAAGTCCAAGACCACATGATACTCTCAATAGATGCAGAAAAAGCTTTTGACAAGATCACAGCAAGGATTATACTCAATGGTGAAAACTTGGAAGCATTCCCACTTCAGTCAGTAACTAGACAAGGCTGTCCACTGTTACCACTTCTATTCAATATTGTACTTGAAGTCTTAGCTGAAGCCATAAGACAAGAAAAGGACATAAAAGGGATTCAAATTGGCAAGGAAGAACTCAAGCTATCCCTATTTGCAGATGACATGATCTTATATCTCAGTGATCCCCGAAACTCCACCAGGAAGCTCATGGAATTAATTGAGAAGTTCAGCATGGTGACAGGATACAAAATAAATGTACAAAAATCAGAGGCCTTCCTATATGCCCAGAATGAAAGAAGTGAAAAAGCCCTGAGAGAAACAATCCCATTTACTATAGCCCCTAAAAAAATGAAATACCCTGGAATAAACCTAACCAAGGAGGTAAAAGACCTTTACAATGAAAACTTTAAAACCTCAAGAAAGAAATTGCAGAAAACACCAGAAGGTGGAAAGACATCCCATGTTCCTGGATTGGCAGAATCAACATCGTAAAAATGACCATCTTACCAAAGGCAATATACAAATTCAATGTAATACCTATTAAAATCCCAAAGCAATTCTTTAAAGAAGTGGGCCAAACAATCTCAAAATTCATATGGAGGCACAAAAGACCCAGGATAGCAACAACAATCCTAAGTAACAAAAACTCTGCTGGAGGTATCACCATACAAAATCTTAATCTATACTACAAATCTATAGTTGTAAAAACAGCCTGGTACTGGCTCCAAAATAGACATACAGATCAATGGATAAGTGTTGAAGACCCAGATATAAGCCCACAAAATTATAGCTATAAGGTCTCTGACAAAGGGGCCCAAAAAATCCAAGGGAAAAAGAATAGTATCTTCAACAAATGGTGCTGGCAAAACTGGATCTCCACATGTAGAAGATTAAAACTGGACCCGTACTTGTCACTTTGTACAAGACTTAATTCCAAATGGATCAAGGACCTAGATTTAAGGCCAGAGACTATAAAAACCATAGTTGAAAGGGTAGGGAATTCCCTCAAGCTGATTGGGCTAGGCCACCAGTTCCTAAACAGACATCCAATGGCACAGTCACTGCTACCAACTCTCAACAGTTGAGATCTTGTGAAATTAAAGAGCTTCTGTTCAGATAAAGAGATTGTAACACCAGCTCAAAGGCAACCCACAGAATGGGAGAAAAATCTTCACTAACCACATATCTGATAGAGCTCTACTGTCCAGCGTGCACAAAGAACTTAGAAAACTAAACACCAAGGAAACAAATGGCCCAATTAAAAAATGGGTCCTGGGACTTAAAAGAAACTTTACTAGGGATGAAATTAAAATGTCGAACAAATATCTTAAAAAATGCTCCACTGCCTTAGCCATCAGGGAAATGCAAATCAAAACTTTCCTGAGATATCATCTCACCCCGGTCAGGATGGCAAAAATCCACAATACAAACAATGACAAATGCTGGAGAGGATGTGGAGAGAGGGGAACTCTCTTACATTGCTGGTGGGAATGAAGGCTCATACAGCCACTCTGGCGAGCCGTCTGGAGATTCTTAAAGAAATTAAAGATTGAAATGCCATATGACCCTGCGATTCCACTTTTGGGAATAACCCCCCATGCAGCAAAGGTTCACCTCAATAGCACAAGTGCGACCATGTTCATAGCAGCACTGTTTACAATAGCAAAGTCATGGAATCAACCCAAATGTCCAACAGTTGATGAGTGGATAAGGAAACTGTGGTACAATGGAGTACTACTCAGCCATCAAAAATGAATTACTGGAATTTGCCGGGAAATGGATGTCATTAGAAACAATTATATTAAGTGAAGTTTCCCAGACCCAGAAAATTAAGCATCATATGTACTCCCTAATAGGTAGCTCCTAGTACCAAACCCACCCAGCCCACCTAGAGACACTCGATGATAAATCTCTGTAACACAGTAGTTGCAAGGATTATGAACAGGAGGGATGGGGTTGGAGGGCAACACCAGAAACAAGGAGAGAGGGGACCATGTTACAGCAGAGAAAATAGGCCTCCATCAAGGACTGCAAGTAAGCAATGAGACATCTGGTTAACCTCACACACTTTCCTTCCTGATCATTTACAACTGAGGGGGTGTGATCTCACCAGAAGGGGAGGGCATATAGTCTGGCAGATAATAAATAACCATTTTGCAAATGGGTGATTGACCCCTTCCTCACTGTGGTTTAATACTTTTATTATATCTACCTTTGAATATACTCTTATAACAAGACTCTAGTTTAACAGCTTTTTGTCTCTGGCCAGGGGATGACATCCAATACCCATCAGGATGGAGTGAAGGGCATTGCAGGAGCAGCAAAACTGCAAAAGAAAACCAACGAACCATAATCCACGACTTCAGACACTCTATATCAACCATCGAGAACTAGGTCAGCCTAATCTCTCCCCATCCTGAAGCTCAGGGAAATTTGCGGAAGAGGGGGCGGTAAGAGTGTAAGAGCACAAGGATGGGAGGAGCAATGATATGCAAGATACTCCATACAAGTTAGGGCCGAAGCAATCATAATTGGACTTTGTATGCCCTGCGCAATGTCCAACACACTATTGACCCCATAAAGTCTAGCATTTGCTAAAGGCACCAAGATCCTTGGAGGCAAGGAATTGATAGCCATAGGAGTGCTCCTATGCTTAAGGGGAACACAGGAAAGGGTTCAGGGAAATGCCACTGGGTCCTTGTATGTCATTGGAGAGGAGGACCCAGAGGAGAGTCTGGCATGCACATTAAAGGATTCTCTGGGGATCGGGGTGGGGAAGCACTGGAGGATGGGAAGGGAGGGGAAAGGGGAGGGGAAGCAGAGGGCTGGGGGGAGGAGGAGGGAGAAAAGGAACCAGTGTACCTATTAAGTTTGTATGAGCAGAAACAATAATAAAAAATGTTAAAAAATAATTTCTCCATTGTAACATTAAATGTTAGTGGAATTAACTCATCGATAAGAGACACAGATTAAAAAACTTGGATTAAAAACCACAACCCATCAATCTGCTGCCTTCAGGAAACTCATCTCACCACAAAACATAGAAATATCCTAAAAATAAAAGGCTAGTTCAAAATTCTGCAAGCTAATGGAACCAGGAAATAGGCAGGGGTAGCCATTATGCTGTTGGACAAAGTGGACTTCAAACCAAAAAAAAATCATAAGAGACTAAAGTCACAGATACAATTCACCAGGAAGATTTCACAATACTGAATACAGGACCGTCCACATTCATTAAGCAAACTCTACAGCGTCTAAAAGAGAAATCAACCCCCAAACCATAATTCTTGGGGATTTCAACACTGCACTCTCAACATGGGATAGATCAACAGGTCAAAAGCTTAACAGAGACACTTTGGAACTTAATCAAACCCTTAAAGAAAAGGACCTTACAGATCTCTTTTAAACTTTTCATTTACACACCAAAGAATACATATTTTTCTCAGCAGCACATGGAACTTTCTCTAAAATAGATCACATATTGGGCCACAGAACGAATCTCCACATATACGGGAAAGTTGAAATTCTAGCCTGTACCCTATCAGACCACCATTGTCTAAAGCTTGACATCCACAACACAACAAATAACAGAAAATATACTAACTCCTGGAAACTTAACACTAGGATGCTAAATGAGAATTGGATTCAGGAAGAAATTACAAAGGAAATTCAAGATTCCCTGAAAGTGAACGATAACAAATATATAATTTATCAAAATCTTTTGGACACAATGAAAGCTGTTCTAAGAAGTAAGTTCATAGCTCTTAATGCCTACATCAAAAAAATGGAATCATCACAAATGAACAAATTAACAATGCAGCTTAAAGCTTTAGAGACACTAGAGCAATCTGATCCCGAAAGCAGTGAAGAGAGGAGATTAGCAAAAAAAGAGGAGAAATGTCTGAAATTGAGATTAGGAAAACAATACAGAGAATCAAGCAGTCAAAAAGCCGGATCTTTAAAAAAATCAGAAAGATTGATACACCCCTAGCTACATTAACCAAAAGCAAGAGAGAGAAACCCAAATTAATAAAATTAGAAATGAAAATGGAGTTATCACTACTGATACCCAAGAAATTCAGAATATTATGACATCATATTTCAAAAACTTATATTCTGTGAAATTTGACAACAAAAAAGAAATGGATGAATTTCTAAGCACAACTTACCAAAATTGAATCAGGATGTTTTGAATTTAAATTTAAATAGTCCTATAATATATGAGGAAATCGAGGAAGTAATCTTGAATCTTCCCACCAAGAAATGTCCTGGACCAGATGGATTTAACACAGAGTTCAAGGAGCTAATAACACCAATATGCCTTAAACTGTTCCATCAAATAGCAAAATAAGGACACTACCAGATTCTTTCTACGAAGAAAATATCATCTTAATCCCAAAACCTAAAAAAGATACAAAACTACAAACTATAGGCCAATCTTTTTGATGAACACAGATGTAAAAATTCTCAACAAAGCCTTAGCAAATCAGATTCAAAAACATATCAAAAAGATCATTCACAGGGATCAAGTAGGCTTTATCTCAGGCACACAAGGTTGGGTCAACATACGCAACTCAATAAACGTAATTCACCATATAAAGCAGTCCAAAATCCAAGACCACATGATATTCTCAATAGATGCAAAAAAATCTTTTGACAAGATCCAACAGCCTTTTATGATCAAAACCCTAAAGACAGTTGGAATAGAAGGAACCTTATCCACAACAAGCCTACAGCAAGAATTATACTCAATGGGGAAAATCTCAAAGCATTCCTGCTTCAATCAGGATCTACACAAAGCTATCCACTCTCACCACTTCTATTCAATATTGTACTTGAAGTCTTAGCTGAAGACAAGAAAGGGAGATAAAAGGGATTCAAATTGGCAAGGAAGAAGTCAAGTTATCTCTATTTACTGATGACATGATCTTATACCTGAGTATACAGAAGTTCAGCAGAGTTGCAGGATACAAAATAAACATACAAAAATCAGTGGCCTTCCTATATTCCCAGAATTATAGAAGTGAAAAAGCCCTGAGAGAAACAATCCCATTTATTAACCAAGGAAATAAGTGACCTTTACAATGAAAGGTTTAAAACCCTAAAGAAAGAAATTACAGGGGCTGGAGAGGTGGCTTAGTGGTTAAGCCTCTGCCTTGCAGGTGGAAAGTCCCGAGTTCAGATCCAAGACCGCATGTATAGATGCTAGGCGGAAGCGGGGGGCGGCCTGCATTTCTGGTCCTTGTAGGGTGGAGCCTGTGAATCCCCAGGCAGAGTAAACAAGGAGGAGGTGGAGGTAGTCCATTGTAGTTCCCAAATTTGTCCATGATTCTACACACACACGCACAATTGAATAAATGATAAAATAAAAGAAAGAAATTACAGAAGACACTAGAAGGTGGAAAGACCTCTCATGTTCCTGGATTGGCAGAATCAGCATCATAAAAATGACCATCCCACCAAAGGCAATATACAGATTCAATGTTATATCAATCAAAATCCCAAAGCAATTCTTTAAAGAGGTTGATCAAACAATCTCAAAATTCATATGGAGGCACAAAAGATCCAGAAAAGCAAAAACAATCCTGAGTAACAAAAACACTGTTGGAGGTATCACCACATCAAACCTTAGTCTATACTACAAATCCATATTTATAAAAACAGCTTGGTAATGACTCCAAAATAGACACACAGATCAATGGTTAAGGGTTGAAGACCCAGCTATAACCCCACACAATTACAGCCATTTGGTCTTTGACAAAGGGGCCCAAAGAATCCAATGGAAAAAGAACAGCATCTTCAACAAATGGTGCCATCAAAACTGAATGTCCTCATGCAGAAGATTAAACCTGGACCTGTACTTGTCACCATGTACAAGATTTAATTCCAAATGGATCTCGGACCTCAATATAAGGCCAGAGACTATAAAAACCTTAGTTGAAAGGGTAGGGAATTCCCTCAAGCTGATTGGTCTAGGCAAACCATTCCTAAACAGACATGCAATAGTGCAGTTAATACAACTAACACTCAACAGATGGGATCTTATGAAATTCAAAAGCTTCTGTTCAAGTAAAGAGATTGTAACTCGAGCACAAAGGCAAACCACAGAATGGGAAAAAAATCTTCACTAACTACATATCTGATAGAGCTCTATTCTCCAGAGTTCACAAAAAAATTTAGAAAACTAAACACCAAGGAAACAAATGGCCCAATTAAAAAATGGGCCTTGGAACCTAAAAGATACCAGGGACGAAATTAAAATGTCTAACAAATACCTTTAAAAATGCTCCACATCCTTAGCCATCAGGGAAATTCAGATCAAAACCTCTCTGAGATATCATCTCACCCTGGTTAGGATGGAAAAAATCCACAATACAAATACCACCAAATGCTGCAGAGGATTTGGAGAGAGGGGAACTCTTCTAAATTGCTGGTGGGAATGCAGGCTCATACTACCACTCGGGTGAGCCATATGGCAATTCTTAAAGAAATTAAAGATTGACATACCATATGATCCTGCTATTCCACTTTTGGGAATAACCCCCGAAAAAGCAAAAATTCACTTCAATAGCACAAGCACAACCATGTTCATAGCAGCACTGTTTATAATAGCAAAGTCATGGAATCAGCCCAAATATCCAAAAGTTGACAAGTAGATAAGGAAAATGTGGTACATTTATACAATGGAATACTACTCAGCCATCACAAATGATGAATTAATAAAATTTCTTGGAAAATGGATGGAATTAGAAGCAGTTATATTGAGTCAAGTATCCCAGACACAGAAAATTAAGCACCATATGTACTCCCTAATAGGTGGATCCTAGTACCAAACCCACTTAGAAACACACTCAAAAATAAATCTCTGTAATACTTACAGTAATTGCAAAGATTTAATCAGGAGGAAAGGGGAAGGAGGGCCCCACCAGAAACAAGGAGAGAGGGAATTGTGCTATAGCAGAGATAATAGGCCACTATCAAGGACTGCAAGTAAGTAATGATACAACTGGTTAAGTTCACAGACTTTCCTTCTTGGTCACTTGCACCTGATGGGGTATGATCTTACTAGAAAGGGAGGGCATACAGTCTGACAGATAGAAAGTAACCATCCTGCAAATGAGAGACCGACCCCTGCACCCTCAATGTAGTCCTACTCTTATTCTATCTGCCTTTGAATCTACTCTAATAATAAGACTCTGTTTTAACAGCTTTTTATCTCTGCCCAGGGGGTGACATCCAACACCCATCAGGATGGAGCCAAGGGCATTGCAAGAGCACCAAAACTGAAAAAAAAAAAAAACACCAACGAACCATAATTCAGAACATTATAGACTCTATATCAACCACCTGGAATCAGGCCTGCCTAATGTCTTCCCATCCTGAAGCTCAGGGAAATTTGCAGAAGAGGGAGCAGTATGATTGTAAGAGCACAAGGATGGGGAGGAGCTATGATATGCAAGATACTCCACACAAGTTAGAGCCAAAGCAATCATAATAGGGCTCTGCATGATCTGCACAATAACCAACATATCATTGACGCCTCAAAGTCTAGCATGGACTAAAGACACTAGGATCCTTAGAAGCAAGAGATTAACAGCCACAATAGTGTTCCTATACTTAAGGGGAGCACAAGAAAGAGTTCTAGGAAATGCCAATGAATCCTTACACCTCATCAGAGAGGAGGACTCAGACAAAAGTTTGACATACACACTAAAGGATGTTCCAGGGATGGGAGGAGAGAGCATTGGGAGAAATGAGAAGAGAAACGAAGGGGAAAAGGGGAGAGGTAACATGGAGATCCAGAGAGGGGTGGAGGGAGGGAGGGGACCTGGATACTATTAAGTTTGAATCAGAGGGGAAAAAATAATAAATACCTTATTAAAAAAAGAAAGAAAGCAGGAGTGTTAAGCTAGAAAAAAGAAAAAAAAAAAAGAAAAAAGAAAAGCGGAAGCAATGTGCTTCACTGAGCAACAGCATCATTTCCGGAGTGCTTCACTCCCCTTTGCAAGCAACCAGTTGCAAACTTTAAATAGGTAATATCCTCATGAGTTAAAAATACACCCGTGTTGAAATTGCCCCACAATGTGCAGTGCTAAAAATAAGTTCAATATGTTCACACAATAGCAGCCCAGAATGGGAGCTGAGGTTTGCCCACAGCAGCAGACCATGAGCGATTTCTTTAAGAACGCAAGTTTCTGGATTCTTAAAATCACAACCCCTCAGGGCTGGAGAGGTGGCTCAGGGATTAAGCCTCTGCCTTGCAGGCAGAAGGTCCTGAGCTCGGATCCTAGACCCCACATATAGACTCCGGGTGGAAGCTGGGAGGCTTGCATTTCTGGCCCTGGTAGGGCGGAGCCTGTGAATCCCTGGGAAGAGTAAACAAGGAGGAGGTGGGGGCATCCATGGTGGTTCCCGAATTCGTCCATGGTTCTACACACACAGACACACACACACACACACACACACACACACACACACACACACATGCTCACACACATACGTGCACAACTGAATAAATAATTAAAAAAAAAATCACAATCCCTCACCATGAGACTTTAGAAGTTAAATGAGACGAAAAGTTTCGGGTTGCAAACATGACACCCTGTCTTCTCTAGTCAGCACTATTGCAAGGTAGTGGGAACCAGGGCTGGCTGTGTTCCTGTGATTCTTGTTTGGTTCTTCTTGTGCTGGAGACCCACATTTGACTCTAAGTCAAGAGGTTGAAGGGAGTTGAAGGGGGCTCTTCCAGAGGACACTTTCTGACATTCTTGTGGCTACAGCGATTAGGGGATTAAGGTCAGTGTGTCCTGCAACACATACATATAACCAGAATGGTTCCTGATGAAAGCCGTGGGGCTCTGTGTGCGTAAGTCTGCTTTCGCACACACGTGCACACATGTAAAAATAATGAAAATATGTGGGTTCCATGTTCCTCTGTGGTTTTCGTGGACCCACTCACATTCACTGTCACCCTACCGGTGATTCACAGCATGAATTGCAGTGTAAGGCCTGGTGATGTTTACCATGGACACGATCATGTTCTCCAGACAGTCATCTTGCAGCCCAAGCGTGAACTGCACCATCCCCTTCTCAGTGTCCCAAGTGCTTGCATGAGAGCCACTCTTGCAGGAATCCTGTCTGTGTGTGAGATACTCAGCCCCTAGCTCACCTGCTGCCTAAACAGAATTCACTACACCATCTGGAAGGGGTCCCCTATGCGTGTGTCAAGAGATCTGAAACAGGTGAAGGTGCGTGCATGCACACACACACACACACACATACACACACACACACACACACAAATACATACACAGACTCAGAAGGTCAGCAAGGCAGACACTAACAAATATACAAAAGTTATGTGATCCACCCATGCAGTGGAATACTACTCAGCCATAAAAAGGAAACAGACCTGTGTCACCCTGTACAAGGTGAAAGGAGCTGGGAGATGTGGTACTGGTTGCCAGGTGGGAAAGTGCTGGATCCAATCCTAACACAGTGTTAAAGGAGGAACTGTCCAAGCTGGACCAGCTGCTGCCTGTTGTCATGGACATGCTGTATGGTCAGCATACCTGGGTGCAGACCAGCTGCTAGGCGGGTCCTGTGTTGGTAACACAGGAGTCAGGTTATTCTAGGGTGTCCTATGCCCATGCCAACATTGGAGATATTTCAGGGTGTGTTGGTCACAAGAGGGTTTGTGGCAGCCAGCCTCAAAGTCCCACAGATGGGATGAACACTTCGTCCTGCAGCATATGAATTCTGCTCTCGATGCCTAGGGCCATGGTGTTTGGTAGTCCTGTGAAACCCTCTCAGGGTATTCGTAGGTGGTTGTCTTTGTCTGTTGAGAGGTCACTCTTCCCCTTTTGCTTTGTGTGTGCATATGTGTACATGTGCATATGTATGTATGTGTTTGCACATGGGTAACTATATAAATGCAAATGAGTGCACCTATGGAGGCTCAAGAGTGAAAACAGGAATCCTCCTCTATCACTCTCCCACTTCACTGCTGTGAGCCTAGGCATCTCATGAAACCTTGAGGAGCCATGAGAGTGAGTCTGGCAGCCAGATTGCTCTGGGGAAGGGAGGGTTGTTCCAGGCTCTGCCCTCCAGGGCTGGAGTGACAGGCGGGGCTGCCACATCCATTCCACATTTTCTAGTAGGAGGTGGGAATTTGAACTCAAGTCCCCTTGCTTGTGAGGCAAAAGTTTTAACCCCTCAGCTATATCCACAGCACATTGTCATAAGGTTCGGGGGCACTTTCTGTGCTAGGTTGCTGGCACAGAGAGAATACCAGGAGGAACATGGTTAACCCACATGTAGTGGGGGTTCTGGTTGTTGAGGAGGCAGTGCTGTGGGTGCTCCCCACAACTGACCTGGGGCTTCCTACTGGGCCTGGTGGGAACCCACACACTCAGGAGGCCAGCCTGCAGCCTCAAGTCAGCAGGGTGCACATTGGCTGGCTACTGCGTGCTAAGCCTGATTGCACCCTCATCCTTCCTCCATTAGTCTTGAGACCTGATGTGGCCTAAGGGAAATGATGTGGGCCCTGGATGAGACTCACTGTCTGTGAGTCTGGGGTCTTGGCTGGGGTCTTGGTGCTGGACAGGCCACAGCTAGCAACAGGCCACTGGACAGAACCATCCATCCTTGCCCACCTTCCAACTCACCAGAGCTTCTCAGCATCTCTGTGTTACCAGGGCACCTGGTAACCGCCTCATCCCCTGGAGGGGGTTCACATCATATGATGGGTCTTCCTTATGCTCTGCCTCCAGAATTGCATCTCTGCTCCTATGGGGGGGGGGGTCTAGAGATGAAGGTGGACCAGGACTACAGTGTGGGGATGAGAAAAGTTACATGGCACCCGACCCCCACTATGTCTAATATTTATCCATGTAACTGTCCCTCCATTTCTCCATTCTGCTCCCACCCATTCACCAACACATCTATTTATCTACCCATCTGGCCATCTGCCTACCCATCCATCCACTCATCCATCCATCCATCCATCCATCCATCCTTCCATCCACCCTTCCACACATCCATCCATCGACCTACTCACCCATGCACCCACTATCCATCTACCCACCCATCCACCCACTCACCCATATATCCTTCCATCCACCTTTCCACACACCCATCCATCCATCCGACTGTCCCTCCTTCCAACCAGTGACTCCCAGCTGGTCATCTTCATGTTCCTACTCTGGAAGGGGCAGGCAGTAGTGGGGTACTGGGAGAAGGAGTGCGGATGCAGGCCAGTATCTGGGGAGGTTATGGAGTTGGCGCTTGGATTGGGTATGCTTGGGAAATGGAGTCTTTCAACTCCCCATGGGGCTGAGCAAGGGATCAGGGGAGGAAGGCGCTGGCTGGTACCACTCGAGAGCCCTACATGGCTCAGAAGCCCGCAAGGCTCAGGGGGCTGCATGACTTGGGCAAGCGGGCGGGAGCCAGGCAGGATCTAATTTCTGCGCGCTGCTGGCTTGGCTTGCGCTCTCTGGAAGGGTGAGTGACAGCGACCCCATTATACCACAGGCAGTGGATGCCAAGGCTTGGGGTGAGGTGTGCGCGGAGCTGATCGAAGCAGCCGCGGGTGCTGGCACAGCGGACGCCCTGCCGGCTTAATCCGCTAAAAGCAGAGTCCAGAATAGCGCAGGAGGCTGTGGCCCCGACCGCCTGCCCCGCCCTCATTCCAGGGTAGACGCAGCTATTCAGAGTTCAAGGTCACTGTCATCCTTTCTGGGGGGCGGGGGAGGGCGTCCCATGGGTGCTGTGGGCGCGCCCGGGGTGTGAGGACGTGTGGGGGCACAGGTTGTCCCTCCCGGCTTTGCACCCCCGCACACACACTACCCTCCCTCCCGGAAGGAGGGCGAGCTGCGGGCAAAGCGGTCTGGCATACTTGCTCACCCCGGATAGCGCATGCGCCGACCTCAGCTGCCGGGAATGTGTCGCCCCGGGAATTAGAAAACCGGATCGTGGGGAGGCGCTGGCGGGAGCTGCTATGTTCCCCCTGTGCGCTGGGGGTGGGGGGTTGGAGGGAGCGGCGCCCGCGTGCCAGGATGTTCTGGGAATGGGCCCCGTTGGGGGACTGACAATGTTTGTCGGGTTGCCGAAAACATGGGGAGACTGAAGTGAGAAGGAAGAGTCAACTGAGGTGACTCCAGCACCAGTACACCGCAGGGTAGAGGGTCACTTCCATCCTCCCTCGCCGGCCTGTCAAAGATTTCGGGGTCTCAGACCCATTGCGGCTTCATCAAAGCCACAGCTGCCTTGGGCGGAGGACAGGGGGATGTGGTTTATCCGTGCCTAAGGGTCTGGGAGATCTTGAGGGAGCCCTGACACTTGGTGGAGAGAAACTGTACCCTAACAGTCTCAAAGCGCCCCTCTCCCTTCCCCCCAAGTCAAATTCCAGCAGGCTCCGAATGTCCGTTGGTGTGAGAGCTTTTGGGGTCTAAACACATGGAATCACAAATTCTCTGAACCGTTCTTAGAAGTTTTAGGGGTTTTGTGTGACAGACTTTTAGGTGAAGCAGGGGGTGGCTGCCCAACTAGCCGCCCAGACCCGAACAAGGTTTGGCAAAGGTGTGGGGACCTAGAGTCAGCTTACCACATCTGGGGTGCAAGACACAGACCCAGGCATCTGCACAATCTGGGGAACCCTGGAGAGCTACCATGGCAGGAACACGGAAAGCAGCCCGCCCCAAAAAAGCCCGGACCCAGAACCACAGAGAGCAGAACCCCACCTCCACCCCAAGTAAACACCCTCCCCTGGGTCTGAGCAGATTCTGTCTACTGACTGACAGTGACCAGGTGAGTGGTAGCTGGAGGATCCCAAGGTGCCAGAGGTCAGGAGCTTCGGGTGGAGCCCAGCGTCCTTGGTAGACTGCAGACTGAAATCGATGGTACCTAGCAGCCTTGCTTAATTAGACCAGAGAAATTAAATCCACCTAATAAAGTAGATCCAGGGAAAAGCATAGCCATTACAAAATTGTGCCTCCCTACACACTTGAAACACCATGAAGAGAAGAGCCACACACTGGGGCGTCTGACTCCCAGAAACTCATATCTGCCATCTGCTCACAGATCAAGGTAGCCACTGATGTCCTCTAATTACCTCATGATTCAGACTGTGACTCCCACAAGACCCTGGGATTCCGCAGACTGCTGGCTCACTTGTTGAGCCCTCTTGGGCGCACCCAGGATTTGCCCCAGGGCATGGTGCAGCACATGGGACTAAAGATGGCGCTGAGGGCAAGGGTCTTGGGCTTAACCTGATCACTTCACAGAGAGCCCTAATTGGCTTTCAGGTATCTACCTGCTCCCTGTGCTGAGTGATATTGAACTTGACCTTTAGCACTTGAAGGATGAGTTCATCTGTGACACAATTGGATGCCCATTTCGCGCCTTGGTGGCCTTTGTCTACAAAAGTTCCTTTTCTCCCCCCAGTAAACTGAGATCTGCTTCTGACAATCTCCCTGATCCATGCTGAGTAGAAGCGGAGATGGGGACAGCTGGAACCTGCTTTCATCATAGCCAGCAGCTGTGTGTTTGAGTAAGTGAATGAGTACATGAGTGGGCACTGATTCCCACAAAGTCCTTCAAACCAGCCCCCCAAAACAGGAACAGATGCATTAAGGGGAACAAAATGGGCCAGGTACATTTGTATCATGTTATCTGCTTCTTTGTTTTCAGTGAATGTAAAATGGAAGGACAGTTAATTTTAACACGATCTGTGTCAGCCCTCTCCTTCCATGTCCACCATGGGCTGGGTCTTCTCCACATCAATCAATCTGCACACTAGCTGAGGGCCTGCCTCACACAGCAGTTCTCCACAGATGTGCCTAAAAGCATCAATCATCAAATTGACACCAGTGTCTGACACACACATGACAACGTCATAAGTTTTCAGTGTATGAGTTTCCTTGGCCGCTCAGCACTCATCCCTGAGATTCTCTGGGAGCTCCCAAACACCCCCACCCCCAGCATCTCCCATGGGGACCTCTACTCATCAAGTGCTTGTTTCCCCCTGCCCTGGTTATCTGAGACCCCTGTTCCCTCCAGCGATGAGCCTGCGTTGTGTGAGTCAGAGGGGCTGTGCTCGAACATCTCCACAGATGTGGGGGCACAGGTTGTGGTAGAAACAAACAGGTCTCTCAGGAGCCAGGGACAGTGTAGTGTGCATCCACCGTAGAATACTACACAGCCCTAGCAAAGGGCAAGTGGATGCACTGCTGAGATAGGCCCATTCTCACACCCCAAAGCTAGTGGATTCTGGGAATAGCTTGTCTATGGGTGTCTTACTGTCTCCCATGTTCACACTGAACTGAGAGGCTGCTCAAAAGCAGGATCATCCCTGGTTATGGGGTGTTCAGTGCCAGGAGCACTACACAGCCCTGAAAAAGGAACATGCTTGCTGTGTGTTCCCTGGGCTTCCAGGAAGCTCCTCGCTAGTGCCCAGCTGGCCAGCTTGGGGTTCTGGGGAAAAAATCCTTATTGGGGGACCATCCAGGGACACAGCCCTGCACAGGACTCCATTTACCTTCCCAAAGTCCGCTGCTGGGCTGTGTGACCTTGGGCGGGTACCTGTCCCTATCCCTTCCTTTAGATGTGGAGGCCTGCAGGGAAGCCGCAGGCCAGCATGGGGTTCTGTTTTGCGAGGACAGAGAGGTACTGTGCATATCACCTCCCAATAATTCCTAGGATGGCCAGAAGACCCCTTACAATCTTGGGGTGTCTCCCTGGAGAGTGGAATCTTCTTTTCCCCAGAGGTGGGGGTGGGAGAGAGACAGGACCTGGCTGGCTTGCTTGGCCTTCCCTGCCACTCTCTCTTCTAGTCACAGGGTGGCGCTGTCCTCAACGGAACGATGGGTTGCGGCCTCTTCCCTCTGTGTCGCAGCAGCCGGCCCTGGGGTAACTGCCAGGCCCAGAGCACAATCAGCCTGGTCACAAGGGCTGTGGGCCTATGTGATGTTAGATGGAAAGGGGCGTTGGGGGTTCCCTAGCTCCACAGGCCAGTGAGGAAACAACAGTCCCCTAATTTACTACACCTTTGGTTCTATTCTCCCTGCCTCATACAAAACGTCCATTCTTTGTGGCCTGTGAGCTCAGAGGCTGAAAATCTCACACCTTCGGTTTTGTGGTACAAAACAAAAAAATCCTTCACAGGGAACAACCATGTTATACATTGCTTTGCTAATTGCATAAGCAACTGTTTCTCTGGGAAGAGAGGAAGATGAAAAGGAAGGCAGAGGGGCTGGAGAGGTGGCTCAGGGGTTAAGCCTTTGCCGTGAAGGTGGAAGGTCCTGAGATCAGATCCTAGACCCTACATATAGACACTCGGCAGAAGCAGGAGCGGCCTGCATTTCTGGTCCTGGTAGGGTGGAGCCTGTGAATCCCGGGGCAGAGTAAACAAGGAGGAGATGGAGGTGATCTGTGGTGGTTCTCGAATTCGTCCATGGTTCTACACACACACGTACATACACACGTGCACACACGCATACCCGCACAATTGAATAAATAATAAATAAATAAATAAATAAATAAATAAATAAGTAAATAAATAAATAAATAAATAAAAAGAAAAGGGAGACAGAGATGGGAGGGACGGGGCTGCAGCTGGAGTCCCCAGGAAGTGAGAGGAGGCAGGAAACACCCTCCTCTTGGAAGCTGTGGAGGGCACTTGGCCCTAGCACACCTGTCCCTCACCCTTCTGCACCTCGGGGTTGAGGCAGAGACAGTCTCTGTGGATTTAAACAACATGTTTTTAGGTTAATTGGGGGGGAGGCCTGGAAGCCATGTTCCAGACACAGACCTGTGATTCAAACCCGTGGCCTGAGTACTCACAGCCACCTTGGACCTCAGATTCTGCCTGGCCTTTACTGTTACTGGACCTGGGGGAGGTGGTACTCAATGTGTGGGAGCTGGTTGCAAGGACCACTCCATTTCCACAATCTTGTGCATCATCCCCAGTGTCCCCCTTTCTTCCCACCCATCTGTGCATATGCTGAGTTTGCACCTCCTGGGTTAGGGGGTCCTGCCGCATTCCTATTGCATTTTGCCTGCATGATTGCTGATAAATCACCATCAAACATCTTAAGGGAACAAAGTTATTCCTTATGACAGTCTGGTTACATATCAGTCCAGCTTGACGGGAGAACACACACCAACACTAGGGCTGAGGGAACTGGCCACAGCATCACCACATAACAGCTGAGAAACAGAAAATCCTTACTTGCCAGACCAGCATGTGAACAGAAGGCTGCCAACTCTCTCAACCAGTTCTCTGTGATTTATCCAAGGCCTAATCCCAACCACCATGGGCTGGGTCTTCCTCCTCAGCTAGACAATGTTCTTCAGGTTTGCTCTGAGCTTAACTCAGCCATCAATTCTCTACAACTGTGCCCAGAGCTCAAACTCTCAACAGTCAAGTTGACACCTGTATTTAATTATGACACTTCACCCCTTGTCAACTTGACACAAAAACAATAGTAATTTTAAATTGTAACATTTCCTTGTCCCCACAGATGTTAAAAGTTATCTTAAAAATATAAATTCATTTTGTAAACAAATTTAAAATATTCTCATTAAAATTTCAGTTATTTAAATGTTGGAACTAAAAGTTTTTCTTTAAATATAACAAATAAAATCTTTAAACATTCCAAACATTCACTGTAACAATGAAAAAACATCATAAGACCGAAGTCCAGCAAATTACCACATTCTTGTACTTCAATGTCCATCTTCTGTTGTTCATCATGTAATCACCGTGGCTCAAAGATTTCAGCTCCCTGTTTGCAGCTCGAAGTTGTAAAACCAGAGTTCCTTTGAATCAGGCTGAATCTCCACTTGCACCAGTCCTCTGCATACATCCCACAGTTCTGGCATCTCTAACACTCTGGGTTCACTTCTGCAGCTATAAGTTTCACCTTCACTTGTAGGACTCTCTGCCTGCCACTTGGTGCCAAGCTTTTGCTGCTCTTCATGAATTCCATAATCACATACCAAAACCAATACCACTTGAGGGATGCTGCTAGATTCTGAAGCGAGTTTGAAACATAGCTTAGTCCACTCAAGCCACAGCTGTACCAACTTTAACGTGCTGATGCTGCAAAAGCCACTTTTCTAGGCAGCCAAACTTGCAAAAGGCAAGAAACAGCTTTAACCTGGGCTTTCAGCCCCTGAAGGAATCTGGGTTTTTAAACCACAAACTTGCCATATGGTGGTTTACACATATGTCTCCCACCATCCCAATGCAAGTCACTAGGTTTTCTTTCACTGCTATTTATTTGTCCAACAGCAGCAGATATTCTGCTGCCTGCCCTTTCCAATTCCAGAGCTTCACAGCCACCAACACAGCTCTCCACTGTCAATTAAACCAATCTATCGTCTTTAAATTCAACTTTGCCAGACTCCTTGTTTCCCTAATCACAAATTGGGCCCAAACAATCTGTAACAATCCGTAACTCTCTCAGCACTGACGTTGGCCATAAAATCGGAAGAACAATATTGGTAATTCACAAAGTGAAAATCTTCAAGCATTTCCAACTTTGTTCAGCAAAACCATTCAAAAGCCACAAAATCCACATAGTCAAATTTATCAGCAATACCCTACTCCCAGTACCAAATTCTATTGCAGTTCATCTGCATGGTTGCTGATAAATCACCATCACAACTTTAGGAAACAAGGGGTTTATTTTCTTATGACAGTCTGGTTACAGTTCTCAGTCCAGCCTGACAGGAGAGCACACACCAATACCAGGGCTGAGGGAACTGGCCACACCATCACCACATAACAGCTAAGAAATTGACAATCCTTACTTGCCAGACCAGCATGTCTGGTCAAGTGAACCGAAAGATGCCAACTCTCTCAACCACCTCTCTGTAATTTATCCAGGGCCTAATCCCACCCACCATGGGCTGGGTCTTCCCCATCAACTAGACAATGTCCTTCAGGTTTGCCCTGGGCTTAACTCAACCATCAACTCTCTATAGCTGTGCCCAGAGCTCAAACCCTCAACAATCAAGTTGACACCTGTACTTAACTATGACACCTGTGAATCCAGCTTTGATGTGCAGTCTTACCCCCAAGATCCTGCAGCCCATCCCATACCCTTGCAGCCCACCCCACAACCCTGCAGCCCACCCCCACAACACTACAGCCCACCTCAGGTCTCTGCAGCCCAATACAGGCCCCTGCAGCCCACTTCAGGCCCCTGTAACCCACCCCATGTCCTGCAGCCCACACCATACACCTGCAGCCCACTCCAAACCACTGCAGCTCATTCCAGGCTTGTGGTTGGCTCTCCCAGGCCCCTGCAGCCCACCCCATACTCTTGTAGCCCATAATACCCCCTTGAAGACCACCTAACACCCCTGCAGTCCACCATATGGTCCTGCATCTCACCCCAGGCCTGTGCTCAGCTCCCTCAACCCCCTGCTGCCCACCACAAACCACTGCAGCCCACCCCAGGCCCCTGCAGGCCTGTGGTTGGCTTTCCCAGATCTCAACAACCCACCTCAGGCCTCTGCAGCTCACCCCAGGCCTGTGCTGGGCTCCCCAGGCCCCTGCTGTCCACTCCAAACCACTGCAACCCACCTCAGGCCTGTAGTTGGCTCTCCCAGATCCCAGCACCCAATCCAGGCTCCTACTCCCAGCAAGTAAACTCCAGCCCACACTGCACTTCTGGCTAGGCCATGTCAGTGGTGCTTTTATTTCTGCTTTTGTGAAGGGGCCACCCTCATAGGCACATTGCTCTAAAACATGACGCTTCAGAAGATTAAAGATTACAAGCCAGTTCATGATGGGCGCCCCCCTCAATCACCCATGTGATCTCTGACAGTGGCAGGCAGTCGGCTGACACCTTGTAGATGGGAACCATGTACCCACTTTTCAAGTGCAGCTGGGCTGGACTGAAGCCATCAGCATGGCTAGCTAGGGGACCCCCTGCCTTTGTAGAGCCCCCCCCATGCTACAAAGGGGCCCCAGTTGGCTGACAGACCACCATGCTTCAGTGTATTCACAAATAAAAGGCAGCTCCCCATAGGTTACACACGTCATGTTTTCACTTTGACCTTAATACATAATTTAACCACAAAGCTGGAAAAAATGCACAACAAGATAAGAAAAGACCACAGGATCAGCAAACAAAGTGATGGTCAATCAGAAACCATATTTACCCCTAATCCTGGGAAGACATGGGAACTGGGGAGAAATGGGGGAGTAGAGGGCCTGAGCCAGACCAGCTGGCAGTTGCAAACTTTGGAGCATGCACAACTCTGCAGCTCTAGCACACACACACAGACGTCCCCGTGCTCACACATAGATGTACACCAGCAACCTTACATAGAAATGTTCACTCCAATATACTGACATGCAGATGTATTCCATTCCAGCATGCTCACATAGAAATGCTCATTCCAGCCTGCTTGCATGGAAATGCTCACTTTAACGGATTTGTGTGCCCACTTCTCACCTGTTTGTGTATCCTATACTCACCTGTCATGGTTTGAAATGTGTCCACAGTCTCATGTGTTTGGCAAAGCCATGGCACTTTGAGAGGTGGAACCTCACTGGAGGAAGGCAATCACAAGGGGTGGGCCTTGAGGTGAATTAGTCCCACCCTACCTAGAAGAAAAGTTTGCCTTTGCAGCAAGCAGTCTGCAGCTCTCAGCTTCCAAGATGTCTGCAGTGATTTAGCCTCCTCCAGCTTTGGCCAGCCAACAATGCAACCTCCACTTCAAAAGACTTTCTCCCCTCTGGAACCATAAGCTGAATAAATCTCCCTTTCTCCTTTAAGTTGTTTGACTTTGGGTGCTCTTTCACAGCAATAGTTAAGAGTAAGCATTACAAAAATTGGTACCAAGTAACGGGGTATTGCTGTGAGATTAAGAACAGCTGGTACCACAACGTGAGATTATTCATGAAGCTGAGAGAAATTGATACCCAGAAGTATGACCAATGCTGTGATGTGGCTAGGGTGCCTTTGGAACTGTTGGTTGGAAGAAATATGGAGAACTCTGGGGCTTTGTGCTGGGAAAGTCTTTGTGTCTTGGTGATGGGACCAAATAGATCTTTCTCGTTGAGAGGTCCAAAGAAAGCAATGCTGTGAGAAATGCAGGCAGTGGAAGCCCAGCTTCTGGGCCTTGGGGAACAGAGGGGAAGAGAGCCTGTGTTTTAAACTGGACCCATGACACATGGAGCTATGGGTTGGCAGAGAGTTTAGTGAAGTTTTGCCCTCATCCTGAAAGCGTGCCTGAAGTGAAACTGGAGTGCTTGGCAGAGGAAATTTCAAAGTAATGTAGTCTTGACAATGAGATATGGCTACTTTTTAGTTTTTTAAAGTTATGAAAAAAGAGCAATGAATCAGGCAGGAAGAAGCAAAAAGTGTAAGATCTAATGATGAAAAATACAATACCAAACTTAAAGAACTGAAACAGGAAGAAGCAGGGAACAAAATGGCTGTTAAAGAAATTAGCTCCATTTGTATATAGAAGCCTGCTCTCAATTTGAATAATGGGAGAGGACCTAGGTTGAGGGCAAAATACTCAAGGAAGACTCCCACCCATAAGAATGCAAATCCTTTCAGAAGATGTGAGCTAAAGGGTGGAGATCTAAAGCAAGAGTCAGTTTCTCCTACAAAGCAACTGTCCAGGAGTGAAAGAGATGGTCAGCATAGAAAAGCAGAATCAACTGTGATTCAAGGGGACCAGTCTTGGCAAAGTGGTTCTAGTTTTAGAAACATCAAGGATGCAAGAGGGAGGAGATGGTGGAATCCTCCAAGATTTCAAAAGAAAAAGAAAAAATGATTGAAATCAGGCAGCATGTGGCAGAAAGTCTGCAGTTTTTAGAGGCCCAAGAAGGGCAGTTTGTGCTGTGGAGTTAAAGCCTAGTTTGCCATTGAGAAGATGTTAGAGATGCCAGAGACAATGTGGGACACCTGCCAAGGAGAGCTGTATATCCTGAGAGGAATCAGCACAAGAGAGTGATATGTTCTACAGAAAGCTGTGTTGGAGGTGTGGGACTGAAGCCCTTTGGAATGGAGATGATTTCAAGGAGAGGCTTGTCTGTTGAACTTGGAGCTACAGGATTTGGAGTTTGTCTCGCTGGTTTTTGGTCTTATTATGGACCGATCTTTCCTGGATATGTCCCCAATTCCTTCCTTTTGGAATGGGAATGTTTATTCTGTGCCATTGTATGTTGGAAGTATGTAACTTGTGTTTTGATTTAACAGGAGGCTTTTGGACTTTGGACTTTTGGACTGTGTTGGGACTATTGATGCAGTCTATGAAGATTTTTACAAATTGGACTAAGTATGGTTTGCCCAATAAGATGGCAATGAGCTTGTGAGGACCAGGGATGGAGTGTCATGGTTTGAAATGTGTCCCCCACAGTCTCATGTGTTTAGCAAGCTCATGGCACCTTGAGAGGTGGAGCCTTGCTGGAGGAAGGCAGTCACAGGGGTGGGCCTTGAGGTGAATCAGTCTCACCCTACCTCCAGGAGAAGTCTACCTTTGCAGTAAGCAGCCTTTCAGCTCTCAGTTTCCAAGATGTCTGCAGTGACCTAGCCTCCTCCAGCTTTGGCCAGCCAGCCATGACACCTCCACTTCAAAAGACTTTCTCCCCTCTGGAACCGTAAGCTGAATAAATCTCCCTTTCTCCTTTAAGTTGCTTGACTTTGGGTGCTCTTGGGTGCAATAGTTAAAGAGTAACCATTACACCACCCATCTTTTTATTCATCCACCAACCCATCCACCCACCCGCCCATCCATCCATCCACCCTTCTACCTATCCATCCATTCACCACCCATCTCTCCTTCTGTGGAAGAAAAGAAATTTTTAAACAGACCAAAAGACAGAAATGTTTATGTCCTTGAGCTTGGTGGTCATCAGTTTTCAGAGTTCTGAAAACAACAGGTGCTAGAGACTGAAAAACATCTCCCCTCTCAAGGTCTTTGTGAGAGGGCCAGATGCCAAACCATCCAGACTCAGATATCAGACCAAAGTTGGTTCCAGGAATCTTCCCCCCTTTCAAGGTCTGGGAGACATGCAGATGTCGCTTGAGCCCACTCACCCCCTCCCAATTCCCCTCTCAAGGTCTAATATATACAGCTAAGCCTTTGTACTAACTAACATGATAGCCAATTATTTTGTAACATCACTAACCTCCCTGCGAAGAGGGTATACAAGTGTATGCTTCTTGAGCTCAGGGTCGTCTCTCCCTCTAGTGTATGGGACATCCCCAGCGTGCTGGAATATAATCCTCTTGCTTTTGCATCGAACCTGTGTCCGTGAGTATTCTGCGGGGGTCTACTTCCTGGTGGCCTTTGGGCTTCCGCCCTTTAAGTCTAACACTTCCATCCATCCACCCTACTCATTCATCTATTTACCCATCCATCTATCCATCCATTCATCCGTCCACTCATTCATCCACCCAACCAGTCTGAAAGGGGTGCCAGTTGGCAGAAGGTCAGACCCTCTGCGACTCCCACCCCACACACGTTGTCCATCCTGGGTGGAGTGGAGAGGGTTTATCCTCAGAGGGGAACCGTGGTAATGTTACTATGCAAAGCTGGTGAGCACCGGGTAGGAGCAGTGTGGACTCCATGGCTGCCTGCATCCAGCAGGCTGCGGGTGGGGGGAAGAATTTGGGGCTCTTTTGAGGAGCACCCCTTTTTCTTCCAGTGCCAAACAGGAAGTTTGCCTGTTTTCCCCAGCAGCCGGCATGGTATTAATTTTTCATGGCTCCCGCTCTCGATGCAATTTGCTTTACTGGCTTTACTGTGCTGGCTTGGCTGACTGTGGCGTCTAATGAGCTCCCACGGGATGTCGCAGAGATGGGGGGCAGGAGGACTAGAGCGTGCGCCCTGTTCCCCCAACACTGGGTGTGTCTATAGCAGCGGATCCCAGGTTCAGGGTGGGAGCAGAGACATGGGAGTCTGAGGAAAGGTGGTGAGAAATGGGTGTCCCAAGGAGACCTGATTACTGAGCTCTGCCAGTCCTCAAGCTTCTGAAACATTGATGTGAGGGGAGCCCTTTGTCTGAGTTCCTTGCTGCACTTTCTCTTTTCTTATTTTTAAGTCATCCCAAAGATTCATGGCTGTTGGGCAGTAGCAAATTTGGGTTCACCCTCTGGGGGCCTTGAATCTCGTGTGCATGTGCACACGAAGAAGCATGTGCCCGCCAGCTCCCGTGCACTGCTGTGATGTGAAGCTATTACTCACTCTGCATGGCATCTCTGTTCACAAACACCCCACGGGCCCTGTTCTCGAGGATTCCAGGGAGATGCCTCAGAGAACGAGATGCAGCAGCCCACCTCCTTCTTCTAAAACGTTCTTCTCCCTCAAGCAGCCTGTCATACTTACACAAGTGCCAATTTGATGATTGAGGGTCTGACCTTTGGGCACATTTGTAATGAATCAATGGTTGAGCCCTGAGCAAGCCTGCAGGAGTTGTCTATTGATGGGGAAGACCCAGCCCATGGTGGGCAGGATTAGTCCATGGACAGGTTATAAGATGGAGGGAGCTGGTTGAAGAAGGTGGCAGCCTTCTCAATACTTGACCTGATTGTGCTGGTCTCACAAGTGAGACTTGTCCCTCTCTCAGCTATCCTGTGGATATAGTGCAGCCCGTTCTTTGGGCTCCTGGTGTTGGCATGGGCTCTTCTGCCCAGCTGGACAAGCAGCTATAAGGAGACAATTGTAAAACAGAATAAAATCCCTTGTTGCCTTAAGCCATTTGGTGTGAATTTATGAGCAACATGTAAAACCACCCACTCCAACCCATTATATTCTCTCTCTTCTTCCTTCCTTGTAACCTCCAACACACATCCCAAATATTCCCCTTGTGAACATTTCTCAATAGCTGCTGTATGTCCTTCCATGTGTACCTCCCATCTCTGTGCATGTCTTCAAGGTCTGTTCACATGGCAGCATGTGCTACAGACCTGTTCCTTTTCCCGACTGTGTAATAGTCTATAGTTTGCACACACACTCTACCTTGTGTTTGTACAGGGGTGTGCTAATTGGCTCCTTGCTATATCTGTGTTCAGGCAAGTTGTTCCAAGGTCTTTGTGGCTTCTCATTACATAGACACCTGGCATTAGTGGATACTGTCTCCCCACACAGCATTGTTCTGTGTGTGAGTGTGCATGTGTGTCTCTGGAGCCTCTTGTAACTGCACAGTAGGTTGGATTAAGAGTGACAGCAAGATCTGCAATGTGCTGACCTTGACTTGCTGGCTTCCAGGTATAGTGACTTGCATGTGCAGACAGAGGCTCCCCATCAGAACTCCCACCAAGGAATCTAGAGAAAGAGCCACTGCAAGGCCAGCAGAGCTGAACTGGATTCCCAGCCCCATCCTCCTGGTGAGCCACTGCTGAACTTGGGTGGGGGGAAACCTAACCTGGGCTAGGGCTGTGTGCACAGACTGTCCTGCTGCCCATGCAGACACACACCCGAGAGTGAAGTTTCAGAATATGTATTCAAGTGCAGAAGGAGGCCATCAAAATGTTCTTGTAAGTGGCCCCCATATACACATGGGTGTGGGAGGCTAGGGACAGACACCAAAAGAGGATACACATCCAACCCAAGAATGCTTCAGGCTGTTGGGACCCGTGACCATCACATGTTGGAACTCAGGGCCCCATATCCACTCTCTGATGGGGACACACGTGAGCTGGTATGGTCCCCAGAGAGGGCATGTTGCATGTGTCTCTGTCTCTCTCTCTGCTGTGTGAATCTCTGTATGGAGGAACCAGACACCCACCTTTTGCTCTTCTCCAAACCTCATGCTGCAGAATATGCCCACTGGCCAGCAGTAAGTTAGTAGTAATCTTGGTGCTGGGGACACATGGTATCCATGGGTCTCATGATCTGCAATGGGGGAAGCCCACCTTGGATGCCTGCCTCCTTTCCAGCAGCTGCTTATCTTGGCTGTGCAATACCAAAGTGTGCCTGCCCTATGCCCTGGGACCCTCGTCTGACTCCCTCCAACCCACTTCTGACAACAGTCCTGTGTCTTGTATCACCTGATGCTCCATGGTCCTGGGGGTCACACAGGTCACACAGCTGGGGTGTTTAATTAAAGCCCTTAGGGTAACAGGGTAAAGGGTGTCTTAGTGTACTGCTGGCCAGTGGGCATACTCTGCAGCATGAAATAATACACATGCCCAGTGCCCAGCAGCTCTCCCTCTGTCAACAAGGACAGCTTGGCACAAGGGCCTCTCCATCCACCCACAGCCACCCTGAAGTGACTGGTTCAGAGCTTAGACGCTCAGTGCACATGCTTACTCATGCAATGCACATGTTTACATATGGGATGTGTGTTTACACATGCAGTGGGCACACTTACACAAGTATGCATGCCTTCATAAGTGGTGTACACACTTACACAAGCTCAAACATACACCATGCATGCTTACACACGAGGCATACGTGTTTACATAGTGTGTACACTTACACATGTGTTGCCCGTGGTCACACATACAATGTGCATGCTTACCCTTGTAGGACACATGCCTATGTACACAGCATGATTTCACATGTGGTACATATGCCTAAACACACAGTTTATGTGCTTACACACACAGGGTGCATGCTTACACATGTGTGCTCCCTGACACATGCTTTGGACACACTTACACAAATGATGCACATGCTTTTACATAAAGTGCACATGCTTATACATGGTGCATACACATAATCTTTCACAGGTGACAGAAATGTATAGCATTACAGAGGTAGCAACCCTTGCACAAGGTGAGCAATCCTTGCAGAGGGTGAGCATCCTTGCATGGTGTCAGCAATCCTTGCACAGGCCTAGTGTCATAGTTAAGCACAGGTGTCAACTTGACTGTTGAGGGTTTGAACTCTGGGCACAGTTGTAGAGAGTTGATGATTGAGTTAAGACCAGAGCAAACCAGAAGGACATTGTCTAGCTGATGGGGAAGACCCAGCCCATGGTGGGTGGGATTAGGCCCTGGATAAATCACAGAGAGCTGGTTGAGAGAGTTGGTATCCTTCTGTTCACTTGGCCTGACATGCTGGTCTAGCAAGTAAGGATCGTCCATCTCTCAACTGTTATGTGGTGATGGTATGGTCAGTTCCCTCAGTCCTGGTGTTGGTGCATGTTCTTTCATCAAGCTGAACTGAGAACTGTAACTGGACTGTCATAAGGAAATAAACCCCTTGTTCCCTTAAGCCATCTGATGGTCATTTATCAGCAACAATGCAGGCAACTGCAACATTATCCTTGCAATAGCATTAGCAATCCTTGCACAGCATCAGCAATCCTTGCACAGTGTCAACAATCCTTGCACAGGGCTAGTAATCCTTGCACAGCACCAACAATTCTTCCACAGGGCTAACAATCCTTGCACAGGGTGAGCAATCCTTGCATAGCACCAGCAATCCTTGCACAGCGTCAACAATCCTTGCACAGCACTAGTAATCCTTGCACAGCATCAGCAACCCTTGCACAGCACTAGTAATCCTTGCACAGGGTGAGCAACCCTTGCACAGCACTAGTAATCCTTGCACAGGGTGAGCAATCCTTGCACAGCATCAGCAACACATCCACAGGGCTAGCAATCCTTGCATAGAGCTAGCATAGAGCTAGCAATCCTTGCATAGCACCAGCAATCCTTTCACAGGGTTAGCAATCCTTTCACAGGGTAAGCAATTCTTGCACAGCACTAGCAATCCTTGTACAGGGTTAATGATCTTTGCAATCCTCCCCTCACAGTGATGATGGATGGAAAGACCTATACATGCTTGGTGGAGACATGGCATTAAAAAAATTACTTTAGACCTGGACCTGGATCCATCCAGCCTCTAGGATCCTTGCATATGGGTGGGAGTGGTTATTACAACAATAACCTTAAAAAATAACACAGAGGCTGAACCTGAGACAGCAGCTGGCCCAGGTTGCAGCTTGCAACAGCTGTGAGGCCAGCAAGTAGGTAAGTGTGGTGGATGCAGCTTAGACACCCAGAGACAGGCCAGAAGCTGGGCTCTGCAGATCTTTCTGGAAGGGCTACATCCCCTGGGGAGGGGCCTGAGGACCCCAGGGAGGCCGAGGCTTTGGATGTGGAAGGGAAGGGAACCTCCGAGCTAGGGGGACCCATCGATTATGTCTGCGTCTCCAGTAGCTGCTCCGCAGCTTCATTTCAGGACCAGCCAACATCACAGACTTATTTGGAATTTAAGGAACCATTAAACGTGCCCTGAAAAAAACTTTCTCGACTTTTTTGATATACAGCTTTGGGTATCAGGATGCTAATAAGACTTGGCTAAGGGAGCTGTCCGAGTGTCAGATTACATGCGGTAGGATCCTTTTTCTCATTACTATTCTTTTTCTTTAAATTTTTTTATTGTTTATTCAATTGTGCGTGTATGGTATGTGCGCGCGTACGTATGTGTGTGGTGTGTGTGTAGAACCACGGACGAATTCGGGAACCACCATGGACGCCTCCACCTTCTCCTTGTTTACTCTGCCCGGGGATTCACAGGCTCCGCCCTACCAGGACCAGAAACGCAGGCCGTCTGCTTCCGTCTGGCGTCTATACGTGGGCCTAGGATCAGAACTCGGGACCTTCCGCCTGCAAAGCAGAGGCTTAACCCTTGAGCCACCTCTCCAGCCGTATTCTCATTACTATTCTTGAATGTCTCTAATTTACATTTAAATGTACAGACTAATTTTGATCAAATCACGTTAAGAGTGATAGGTACTATGTGCCGAGGCAATAGCATATCTGGTCCCAATTGGCGCCTGAGGGCAATGGTTGCAAGCCACAGTCAGCCAGGCTGTCAGAATCTGAGTCTGAGTGATGACACTTGCCGGTAGCTGTGGGCACACATGTATGGCAAGCTGTGAGGCACATGGCGCTCTGTGGTTGCCTATCTTGGGCACAAGGATCCTCGGGATCACCCCAAAAACCCTGGGAAAAGTGGCAGAGAGGCAAAGCTCTGCTCAGAGACTCCAGCCCCACCCCGAGAGATGTCATTTATATATATTTATTCATTCTGTACATTTCAAAGCAAGTGTTTGCTAAGATGGGGCAACTCACAGGACTTCTGTGGAGCATACATTCTTGAATATGTGGGTGAGTGCATGCATGTGTGTTTGCATGTACATATATATATGCATGTGTGTTCAGGTATGCATGCATACATGCATTGGGTATGCACGTATTTCATCCATGTGTTTACATGTAGTACATACATGTATGTGTATGTATGTGCATGTGTGTGTACATGAACAGTGCAAACAAACAGCTCCCCAGACCTACCGTGGCATCTACAAGCAGCTCCACTCCCAGACTCAGCCCCAGCCCCTCCCATATCGGCCTTCTCTTGCTTAAAGGGATTTGCCTGTCAAAAGTGGACACTTTTGAGACAGGAAATGTTTAATTTTTCACTTGGTTTGTTAATCCTTTCCCTGGGAGCCTTTGGGGCAGGCGAAGGTGCGCACCATGTGGCTATTCTCACAACGAGGCCCATCTCTCAGGCAGGCTGTCCTGTGTTGCCGTCTCCCCCAACCCCGCTGGGTTCCGTGATTTTCTTTTGGGGACGAGCTCACTTCCCCTGCCAGACCAGCTCCAGTAGCAGCATGGGCAACCCAGAGCTAGCCAACCCATACTGGTTGCCGGCAGATTGGCATAGTGGCCACAGCAGAGACCCGACCTCCTGCCTCTGACTATTCAAGGAGGCACTCAGGCTTCACTCATGGCATGCACAGCACCCATGTCTTGCCTGAGCTTGTAACAGTCACACAGTTCAACTAAACCAGTTTCATGCCTCCACAGGAAGAAAGCTGTTTCATGGGATTCTTTAGGTTCTTAGGTGCTAAGCGTTTTGAGTGGCCCTGAGCCACCTCAGCGCCAGCAGACACACCCTCAGGGGGGAATTTAGCTGTGATAGCTAATTGGGTCGATGTGCAGGCACCTCCCTGCAGTCTGAGCCCAGGCCTTCCTTGAAGGGCCAGACACAGACTTGCCAAGGGAGCCGGCAAAGCCTTTCCAAGCAGAATGGAAGTCAAAGGACTTGGAATCCCATGCTTAAAGCACAGTTCACAGATGCAGGGCTCTACAGGCACATGTAGAAGGCAGAGATGCCCAGCCATGTGGGGATCAGCATACTGTGGTCCGGAGAAATACTACACAGCCGGGGAAAGGGCAGAAGCTCATAGTCAATTATCATTGAGAATATGCTGAACATGCCCAAGTTGTTCACTTTTAAACAGATGTGACAATGGTGAATGTTGGGTTTGGAAATTCCTAACCAATGTGCCCCATATGGGAGCCAGGGATGAGAACTCAGATTTTCATGTTTGCATGGCAAGGCTCTATCTACCCAGCTGCCTCCTCTAGCCCTTTTTCAGCTCCTGATTGGCCTGTTCATCTGACAGCTCTGTGAGAAACAAATAATGTGTAATGAAGTTGAAGTGCCTGTCAGACAGCAACATGTCCAGAGACATCTAAGAGTATGATTGAGGTTCTACAGAAACTCATGGGGTCCATTGAGCCCCCCAATAAGCCATGAGGGTGATATTCTACAGCCTGGGCAGAAGACACCATAGCCTTGGGGGACACGGCTGTCACTCACCCACCTTGGCCCCCCATCTGTGAGCCCTGCTTCTCTGCTGAGATCGGCCATATTTATGGATAAAATGAAAGGTCACATCCGATCCCCCACTTCTCCCATGTGTGAAGCAACAAGCTGCTCTCCAAAGGAGTGCAGGTGCCTTCCACACACACAGCATACATTAAGAGTGCTCTGGCTGCAGCCCGCACCTGTTGTGTGGCATTAGCAATTGGCACTTAACAGCTTGTCAGCCTTGGCTCCTGCACACCAAATTTAAGCAGCTATTATCAGAGTAATCAGGACACACTCAGACAAATGAACAGCAGCAAAACTAAATAAACTCGTGGGTACACTTGCCATTATTTTAAGCAGCCTCCTTTTCTGTTGTACAGGAGTTTATTTTTCTTTTACATGTGTTCAGGATGCACATCATGCAGTGTAGCCCATCACAACTCTTGAGCACCTCTAATTCCTGAGATTCTAAATTTGGCAGGATTTTTTTGTCCTTTTTAAGGTGCACCTGACAGTTTGAGGGTATTAGTGTTAAATTTGGAGGTTCACAGGGCCTATGGAGATGAGATGCATCAAGATTTACTGACATGCAGTGCAGGATGGAGTGGATTTTGTGTTTGGTTGTTTTGCAGATTTGTATTTGCATCAGGTGGAATGTAACAGGAGCATATTGGCTTATGATGCATTTAAACATGATTTAGAAATTTGATTTGGGAAATGGTGGTCACTGCTAGCTACAGGGCAGATCCCCGAACCCCACACAGAAGAGTCTGAGTGATCCATCCCATCCCAAGCTTGGGCCAACAGAGAAAGGGCTACTCCAGTGTGGGCCAGCATGTTGCTGATAAAATTACCATCCAGAAGCTGAGCAGAACAAGGGAGTTTTATTATGTTCTTTGATGGTTGGTTACAATTCACAGGAGAGCCACCCCCACATCGTGGATGAGGGAACTGGCCACAGCACATAACGGAGACACTAGGAGAGGGAGAACCTCACTGGCCAGGCAGTGAGTCTATACGCGGCCGCTAAAGATGCAGTGCTGACCGGCTCTCTCCATTTAACCCTTCTTTCCAGGAACTAGTCCCGCCAACCATGGTATGTCCACACAGTGGAATATTGCTTACCCATGAAAAGAAGCACAGTTGTCCTGCAGAAAGTGAGTGCTCCAGAATTTTATTTCAATTAAAAAAACTACAAGAAAAATTAAAGCAGCATGGGCTGTGCATGCACTTACATATTACAGAGCCTGAGAAAGGGTCTTCAGCCTCTCTTCAGATTCATCCATCTCCCTTGTGAAGCTGGCAGCTGCCCACTGATGTAAGGTGACTCCTTCACCACGTTCCCCTCCCCGGGACTCTGCTATGTGACATGCAGCTGAGCTGAGACTTCCTCAGGACCCCAGGACATATGGGATATCACACTCCCCCCCCCCCCCGACCTGTGCTCAGTGTCTTCCCTTCCTCAAATGTGACCACCCCACCTACCTCATGTGCTGGGGTCCTTTCTTTTCCCTGAGCAGCAGTAGCCAAGGCTTGAGGGGACCAAGGCAAATCCAGGCATAACTTATTGGCACAGGGCAGTGATTATGATTAATCCCTGCACATCACACCAGCGTGGTTTGTAGGGTTCTCTACACACACACACACACACACACACACACACACACACACACACACACACACACGGTGATGACTCCAGGTCATCAGGACGGAGAAAAACAAGTTCAGCCGCCCACTCCTCTGCCTCAACTCAGACTCAGACATGGGCAGGGAATTTGTCAGAGCAAATCTTGATTTATTGGGGGTAACAGAACAGCTTATATAGAAAAAGGACCACAGGGCACCAAACGGGCAGCCAATCATGTCAAAGGTCAACACAGCATGCAAGACTTACAGGTCAGGCTCAACATATTCAGTAAGGAAGGCAGGTCAATTCCTGAAAGCCAATTAGGGCTCTCTGTAATGTGATCAGGGTTATGCCCAGGACACTAGCTCTCCTTGTCATCTTTGGTCCCATGTGCTCAGCTATGCCCTGGGGTAATTCCTGGCTTGGCCCAACATCTCTCCCTTTTTGTTTTAATAGAGACTATTTTACAATTAACTATATGTATGTCCAATGTCCCATAAGTCCCAGTGTGAGCTTTCACTGTTGTCCTATCCCTGTTGGTCTTCTCAGCAGGTTGGCATCAGCACTAGGCATGGAAGCAGATAGCTTGGGGAAGTTGCATGTGCCACACAGACAGTACAGGCCTATCTGGTCCATTTTTAGACCAAGGCCTCACAAGGCTCCAAGCTTGAATCATGTCTCTGGTGGGGGGTATGGCATAGATGTTCAAGGGCCATAAACGTCTGTAGCATGTTCTCTTGATGGAGCACTGCTGAGAGATGTACTGAGGAAACACTTAAGCAATATAGTTATTAAAAGAACAATTTTTTTTCTAAATGTTAGGTCAAACCCAGATCAACTCCACTTTAGTTAGGCAAGATATCAATCAGGCCATCTTGAGTTAGGTTAGGTTTATAAGGATTATGGTTAGCCTCTTCCTAGAGCACACCATGGATAGTTTCTTGACAGAAGGTTTGGTGGATAGGCTTCCCCAGTGTCTTCGGAGTCTCAATTTAAGTTGTCCCTTTTGAAAATTTAAAATGTTGATGGTAAATAATGTCAATCCTAGCTGTTGGTGTGGGCTTACTCCCCCTTTTTGTTTTAATAATTGGACCTTTAATTTAGTTTGGTATGGGGTCATCCAGCACAGGGGGATGTCTTTTTGGAATTCCAAAGACCTTTAAAGATCATGAGAGACACATCCCAGCATGGCTGTTCTAAACCTTCCTACTTTACCTTTTAACCTATTTGAGAACTCAGGCTGCTCAAGTGTTGAGGGGTGACGACCACTCTTTGGCTACTTCCTGCTGAGGTGGGATGATGAAAGTGAAAGCAATCTGATGTCCTCATTGAATAAGTGCTGGGATGATGTAGAGGTCTTTGACAGATGGCTTAATTACTTTAAGGTCCCTTTAAAAGAGACAAAACACAGGTTAAACTTTTAAGACCTACACAAAGATTAAATCATTAATTTAGAAGGCACATGGGATTAAACCAAATAAGCTCAGCAATCTTACTGTGGGTACTGGCAAGAGTTAGTAAAGAAAACCTGTTACCTCACCTGGAATAGTCAATGTCTTTGTCTGGTGTAAAAACCAAGAATTAATCTACATATTGAAGACCTTTTTCCTCTGTTAGCTGTGAATCTCTATGATCACATTTTAAAACCTGTTTAAAACAATGTGAACTGCCTATCTTGTTTCATTAAATGAAGGAATGTCTAAAAGCAACATTATTAAGCATTTAAGAAATCTCAGTAGTTATTTTGTGAGTGACTGATGAACCTATCATTTTCTTGATCATTAACATTTTAGTAAAATCAAAGATTGACAAAAGCCTAGGAAGTTGAGCACTAGAATTTTATGCTCCCTTGTCCATTAACATAGAAACAAAGAGGCTTCCCATTTGCATGTTAAACCCAAGGTTCTCATGAGATGCTCAAACTGGCATTTTGGGTTTTCACTGGTTATCAGAGGCAAACTGCTTTTCCATCGGAGGGAAGCTAGGAGCTTCAGGCCATAATATTGGTCCCTGCCAGAGGACTTGACCCCTGGGCCCTGGGGTTCAATCTTTCCTCCACTGGAGAGTCCCATAGTTGGAACATAGGCTACATGAAAGCTTCCTGTGCTTGCAACCGTCTCAAAGCACCCAGTCTAGTCATATTTAAAGCACCTTTTTATCTTTCCCCTGTTGGAAGGGGTCCTGGGTTATCTGCTTGGGCATGCCTGTTAGTATTTTATGTATCGCCTTAGGCAAATGTCAAGTTTTGATTTCTTTGTTTCCTGGTTTTTTCTCTATTAAGTCTTAGGTCACCTGTCTTATTTTAAAGTCCTTAAAATGGTCTAAAAATAAGTTTAAAGGAGTCTCACCATGGGACTACAAACTCGAGCACAGGTGTAATAGGTTTCCCACCTCAGGCCGACATTCACTCACACATTCACACAGAGGTTAAAACATTCCTAAAGGTGCCCTTTTCCTCCCTCTCCAGGAGAAGCCTGCTCTCTTTTATGGTGAGATCAAGGATTCAAGTTTCAGCTGAGATGATATCTGGTGGCCAAGGCCTCAGCTTTTCCTGAGCAAAGCCCTGCTCTGGCTGCTGCAGGCCGCCACCCTTGAGAAGTTGGGATTTTATGAGTAACCAAATTCCTGCTTAATCAAAATAGACAATTGAAATACATTTGAATACATGAAGCTTAATTCTTAATCTCTAATTTTTAATTTTTTTATTATTACTTATTATTTATTATTCAATTGTGCATGTATGCATGTGTGTGCATGTGTTTGTGTGTGTATGTATGTGTGTTTGTAGAATCACGGATGAATTCGGGAACCACCATGGGCTGCCTCCACCTCCTCCTTGTTTACTCTGCCCCAGAATTCATAGGCTTCACCCCACCAGGACCAGAAACACAGGCCACCCTTACTTCCATCCGGCATACATGGGGTCTAGAATCTGAACTCAGGACCCTCCGCCTGCAAGCAGAAGCTTAACTCCTGAGCCACCTCTCCAGCCCCTTAATCTCTAATTTTTGAGGCTCAATGTCTTTTCTTCTATAGCATGAAAGAAGCATAATGTATAACATTTTCTTTTAATCACCATCTCTATTTTAAGTCTTTTTATAAACCTAACTCTCCATAAACCTTTATAGCATACTTTAACATTTTTTTCTAAGTAACCAACTCATAAACCTCCTGTACACATTTTAATTTTTAAGTGAGTTTTTTATCCTATAAATCTTCTTTTAAACCTCTTGCACATCCAAGTACCATACATTTTTTTCATATTTTCTTTATCCTACTTGATGGTTTCCTGCTGTCTTTACATTAGTTATCCTGTAAGAAATGTCCTTTAAAAGAGGCAATAACAGTAGACCTCATCTTATAAATCATTATATCCAAATTAAGTTTGCAAGATTGTAGCAGAACACAGGAGTACTGGAATTAGAAATCAGACTTGTCCCCAAGGAAGAGAGCTCATACATACCAGGAGAATGAAGAAATTCCAATGAATTTCTCAGAAATCAGTTTTTCTTTCTGGGTGTTAGATATGTTAACATTACACACAGGAAAACAAACTTTTAAGGGAATTACAAAAGTGATGTTATCAGATCCTAGGTAAAAACACAGTATCACCTTTTGTGAAGCTTCATAAAAATCAAGATAAAACAAGATATTTTAGTCAGTATATAGTTAGGCCTTTTAATGCTATCAAAATGATTCCTTTTTAAAGGTGCACATGCATTTAAATTGGCATGCCAAATAATGAACAGAGGCAAAGACCAAAATGTGATTATAAGCAATAAAATTTGAAGTGGTCACAGCTGTTATTTTGTAATGTAAACATTTTATAGGAAATTCAGATAACCATGCAAGTCAGAACTTTTTAAAAACAATCCTTTATCATCACAGGCAAAGTACAAAGAACAGTTTAAAACACACATCTTTTGGCTTAGAAAACGGGTCATTGATCAGAACAGAGGGTGGTATATTTCCCTTTGTATATCTCAATAGTCAGATTTTGGGTTTTTCCCTAGTGTCCTTAAAACAGTCCTGGCAGTCTGTCCCATTGTTTTGTCTGTCTGAGTCCACATGAAAGATGTCACAAGATTAACATTAGGGATAGGTTTTTGTGAAGGCATATGGGGGGATCTTCCTCTAAATGGTCCCCATCCCCTTCTTCCTTGATAAAGGGAACTGCACATGCCAGTCACTCTCCTGTGGCAGCCACTCCCCCGCATGTGTCTGTGTCTGTGTGTCTGTGTGTGTATGTCTTTGTGTATCTATCTGCATGTGTCCTTGTGTGTATCTGTGCATGTGTGTCTATGCACTTATGATTATGTGCTTATTTGTGTATCTATGCGCATGTGTCTATATGCATGTGTCTATATGTGTATGTCTATGTGTGTGTGATGTGTCTATGCATTTGTGTGTGTCTATGTATGTCTGTGTTTATGCCTGTGTTTTTATGTGTGTGTCTGTGTGCCCGTGTGTGTCTATGTGTATGTGCATGTCTGTGTGTGCATGTATGTCATGTGCATGTGCTTATGCATGTTTTTCTGTTTCTTGTCTCTATGTGTGTGTGTCTGTTGGTGTTTGTTTCTGTGTGTGTCTATGTGTGTGTGTCAATGTGCATGTATCTATGCACATGGGTTGTTGTGTATGCATGTGTATGTACTTGTGACTGTGTGTGTCTATGTGCATGTGTGTCTGGTGTGATTATATTCATATGTGTGTATATATGCATGTGCCTGTGTGTGTCTCTGTATGTTTTTCTGTTTCTGTATGTGTCTGTGTGTCTCCATATATATGTTCCTATGTTCACATATATGTCTATCTTCATGTGTGTGTGTATATGCATGTGTGCTATGTATGTGTGTCCGTGTGTGTGTCTCTATATATGTATGGGTCCATTTGTATGTTTATACACATGTGTGTCTAAATGTGTGTATGTCTATGTGCATGTGTCTATGTGCGTGTGTCTATGTTTATGTTCATGTGTGCATGTGTGCATCCATGTGTATATAAATGTATGTATATGCATGTGTATCTATACACATGTGTCTATGTGTACATCTGTGTGTGTGCATGTATCTATGTGCATGTGTCTATATGTGCATGCATGTATAATATATCTGGGGGTGTCCTACAGTGGGGTGCTGAGCCTTCCCAGGGCCTCGCTGACAGCCACTGGGACCAACTCTTTGTAGCTTGTCATATGCTCACTCAGGGCAGCTGAGAAGCCCCACTCAGAAGTGTTGCAATGCACATCACAACTCCTGCTTCCATAAGCCTCGTAGTGTGCTGACTTGTGCTTCCCGACACTGCACAGCTCACAGGCTGCTTGCTTCCAGAGCCTTCTGCCTTGGGGAAGCTCAGACTCAGGATGAGTGTTTTGGGGGATCAATTTTGGGTCTCTGTCAGGAGGGAGACCCAGCGTGAAGTACGGGAGGCTCAGGCACCACCCTATCCATCCAGAGTGGGTCTCAGCCCCCTGAGCAGAGATCTCAGTCTCTAGAAGCTCTCTGGACCCCACAGACATCTACAGGAAGGTCACCCCCTGTTCAGAGGCTTCTGAGGAGAACACACATGTGCACAAGAGACATACATATAGACATACAAACATACAGAGACACATGCACAGAGACACACATACACACACATAGATACATCACATACATGCACAGAGACACACATGTACACACAACATGAACATTCAGAGGGACATGTACAGTCACGTGCAGACAGCATACACATGTGCACAGTCACACTGCACACATAGCACTCAGCTCATGCACACATATCAGACATGACACCTCCCTGTACACATATACACAGACACACAGTACACCTTCTCTGGGTCTAGGTGGAGGCTAGTCCTCAGGCACCCCCACACCCTCTGGAAATATGTTTCCCTGGTGAGATGCTCCTAAAGCTGGTGTATGCCTTGTCTTTCTATCACTGAGACAAAACACTTGAGGGAATGAACTTTTAACTCAGGAGGTTTAACACTGGCCGCAGGAGCAGAGATCTGGGTGATAGGAGCATGTGGTGGAGCAGGCCTTGGAAAGTTCTGGAATCCAGTGCTGGCCTTTGTAGGTGCAGTGTCCCCACCCCCAAAATTGCCTTTTATGCCAGGAGGAATAGAATAATCCTCCAGGGGCTCCATGCTGAGAGGGCGAGATACCTGTGGAATGGGGGGTGGGATCAGGATGGACATGTTAGAATGAAAATCGATACTGCACCTGCCTGGTGATGGAGATGTGCTGTGTTTTGTACTCCATTAATTAATTTACATCAGGCATTAAAAAACAAACATGTCAGCTTTTAAATTTTAATACTAAACTCAGGTAAATTGCCAGCTCCCATGGGACACCCCTCCCCGGTATGCATGGCCCCATTCGCAGCTAAATATTTTGTTTTTCCCTCTGGGTGTCTGGCTGTAAGTTTACCAGTTTCAGTTTTTAAAGTGTTACCATTTCATATTCCCATGCATATATTCCCAGCTGAAATAACTTTGATACATAGTCTACCATGTGGTTGAATGTACTAGTAGTAGTAGTAATAATAATAATAATAATAATAAAAGCCCAGAAGTACTGTTCGTGTTCATGGAGACAAATTCAGCCCATGTTCTCAAAATTTCAAAAGTTGCAAAGAATTACTTTACCAATTTTACAATTGTATGTAAATGTGAACAGTGTTTAGTGAGTGCCACACAAAGGCCACATCCAGAAACAGGCCTGAGCTACTTACATGCAGCTTTCAACCTACAATTTAAGCAGATTTGTGAAGAATTGGTAATTAAGGCAAGCCCTGAGCCAGACTGCAGGACTTTGTCTGATGGATGGGGAGACCCAACCCATGGTGGGCAGGACTACTCCCTAGCAGTTGGGGAAGGTGGAAGGAGCTGGATGGGTACTGCGACGTCTTCAGCAAACGTGTGCAGACTCGCTGCCTGACTAGTGAGGTTTGCCTCTCTCCCAGAAGTCCCTGTGAGGAGATGTAACCCCTTGGCGTGGGCGTGGCTCTCCCGCCCGCTGGACAAGCAACTGTAACCAGAATTATAAGTAAGAATAAAACCCCTTTGTTCCCCTCAGTTCTTTAGCTGTGAATTAATCGCCAACACACAGGCCGACCACAGGGGACAAACTCATGTGATTCTTGTTTAGAAGCCGCATGACTGAAGGGTGGAGGTCACTTTCAGCCTTGTGTGTTGGTGGGCCGTGCACACAGACAGTGCACTCTGGGGGAGCCCATAGCGTGCTGTAGATTTTTACCGGGAGGTCGGAGATCTGGGCTCCATGCATTTCCGCGAAACATCATTACCAGATGTGCTGATCTGAATTTACTTTCTGTGTTTACTTAGCTGGACTCAGTGCTCCCAGGTTCTGGATGCTTTAGGGTCCGTCATCCACCCTTTCCAGATCTTCACGTCGGATGCATGGTGGGATGGGGAGGGGTGGGGGACAAAGGCGAGTGACTTGTTGAGGCCCAGAACTAAAAGATGTGCTGAATCAGGAGCCCACGCTGCGCAGAGAGAGTGAGTCTGGTTCTAGCACCTTCCAAAATGACTTCCAGGCGGGCTTGCAGTGAAATCATCTCGGAAAATAACACGACGAATCTCAGGCTTCAGAGATCTCCACGACTCCCCCTCCACACCCCTTACCTCCTCCCACACACCCACCACATTTGGGGGGGGGAGAACAGCAGAGGACCCTCAAAGCATAAGTGGTGTAACGTCGACCTGGGTTCAGAATCACACACCGAGGTGGGCTGATCCACCGCAGCTCCCCACAGGGCTCCTGCAAATCTCTGGGGCCCCGTGCTCGTTTGCGACACATCCGGGGACACACTGTGCAAGCCTGGGGCTGCGGATGCGTCCCTGAGCTGTGGGTCGGGCTATGGCTGGGGGCTGCGGCCTACAGGAGTCAGAGGCACCCGCCAGGAAACTTGGCGGGGGGCGGGGGGAGGGGCGTCCTCCTCGCAGCCCGCAGGTGTCCTGAGTGAAGCACTTCCCGCCTAGCAGACCTCAATGTGGTTTTCTTTTGTGGGGGGCTTTGGGCACCCCCTTCCAGCCCATGCTATTCTGAGATTGCTGAGATACCTGCACGCGTTTTTTTAAAGTGCACGCGTTTTTTTAAAGAGACCCGTGCAGTGCAGTCTTCCTATTTCTTCTCTGACATTCTTTCAAAAGAAATTCCAGTGACTGCCTGCCCTGCCCTGCCCAGGGCTCGGGTTGGAAGGAGAGGAGGGGGAAGGGGAAGGAGTGAGGAGGAGAGGGATGGGAAGGAGGGATGGGGGAAGGAGGGAAAGGAGGAGAGGGATGAGGAGGAGTGAAGAGGGGAGGAGAGGGATGGGAGAGGAGGAAGGGGAGGAGGAGAAAGATGGGGAGGAGTGAAGGGTGGAGAGGGATGGGAAGGGGGAGGAGAGGGATAGGGAGCCAGACTCGGTGGGTTCCAGAGGATCCGGGCACAGTGGGAGGGCTGCAGGCAGAGAATGAGGGCACGTCAGGCCTGGGATGCAGCAAGCCATGGGTGTGTGGCAGCCATGTATGAGCCAAGGAGCTGAACTTTGATGATGTGTCACCACTAACTGTTTTCTGATATCCCAACAAGGTTTGTATCTGCAGAGCTAAGCTGCCCTGCCCACGCTGTAAATCTCCGGGTGTCGGTGAGGCTGCCTTTGGTGCCTGTTGTGAAAGGAAGTAGACGGGGGCATGGCCCCTGGGTGTGGATTTATGATTTATGGACTCAGAGGGTCAGTCTTGGGGCTTGGGAACTATTCAGCATGCTGCAGGCCACCAAGTCTGGCTCTGCAGGTCACTTTGACATCTTTGAAGTCCAATAGCTGTGTGAGAAGATACTGGGCATCCATGTCTCACATTCACTGAGAGGCTTTCCCCTCCAGTCTCTGCAGGACTCCCTAGGCTGCCAGGATGACAGGCCATGGCTGGGGACTCTGCTCAGTCAGTGGTGGCTTTACAAGCTAAGGACTTGAGTTCAAGACCCAGACATTGTGTCTAACAACGTTAGAAGCCAACGATGAAGTAAGTACATCGTGGTGTGAATATGAGCTGTCTTCCACAGGCTCATGTATTTGCATCCTTAGCTGGTATTGATGTTTGGGAAGATCATGATACCTTTAGATGGAGCCTTGCTGGAAGAAGGCAGGAAACAGGGGTGAGCCTTGAGATTGGGTAGCCCTGCCCTGCTTCCTCTCACTTTCTTGCTCTCTCTCTCTCTCCTGATGGCTGTGCTGATCTGAACCAGCCTTCTGCTTCTGCCTCTAACACCGTCTTCTTCTGGGCGATTCCCATCATAATGCACCATATCCCCTCTGAAATGTCAGCCAAAAAAATCTGCATTTCTCCCTTAAGTTGTGCATGCAAAAAAAAGGTAACATTATTGCACAATTTTACATGGAATACTCCCCCCCCAGATTTGGGGAAGGTGTGGGAAGTGCCACAGTCAATATACTGGGGACCCCCAGGGTCAACTGTCACATTTGAAAGAGAAAGTGAACAGAAGGGAGTGTGTGACAAATTAGGGCCAATATGGCCATAATCGGACTTTGAATGACCTACACAATGACTGACATGTCAATGACCCCCCAAAGTCTAGCATGGATCACAGGCACTAAGATCCTTAGAGGCAAGGGATTAACAGTCACAATAGTGTTCCCATACTAAAGGGGTGCATAAGAACGGACTCTGGGCAATGCCACTGAATCCTTATACCTCACCAGTGTGGAGGATGCAGAGGGAAGTTTGACATTCATACTAAAGGATGCTCCAGGGAATGAGAGAGGGAAGGAGGGGAACACTAGGAGAAAAGGAGGAAAGGGTGAAAGGTAGGGGAAAAGCGGGGGAGGGTTCAAGGGTGACTGGGAGGAGTGGAGGGAAGGAGGGGATGGGGTAACTATGAAGTATGTATTATTGGGAAAAAATAAACCTAATAAATAAACACACACACACACATACACAAAGAAGAGGAAGTGTCAACTGATTCTGGAGAGGCACTTGGTCTCCATTTCTACTCTGGATAGGCAGATAGGAAAATGATAGGTTGATGATAATAGATCTCACAATGAGAGATTTTTACATATGACTGATGGATTGAATAATTGATAGATACAAAGGTAAGTTCATGGATACCCAGAAGACAAATGATAGATAAAGAAATTGATACATGAACCAGATAGATAGCAAGTACACAGGTGAGAGATACATGATATATATATAGAAAGAGATATAGATGATAGATGACAGATTCATACATGATCAATGGATGATAGAGAAGTAATAGATGATCCACGACAGACATAAACAGATGATTGACAGTTGAATGACAGGTCATATATAGACAGACTGCTGACCAGGTAGATATATGAAAAACAGACAGATGGCAGATGAATGGTGGTAGCCCCCTGGCTCTCTGTCTACACAGAATTCTATCTGTGGAATTTCATAGCCTCTGGTATTTCTAGATGATTTCTTCCCCTCTCTGATTGAGAGTCCCCCATATCTGCTAGCAACATCAGAATCATACTCCACGCTGTTGATACACCTTCTTCCGCTCAGCCTTGGCCCCTGTAGATGGCCAGTGTCCCTGCTGCCCTTCTGGTGTGTTTGGGAATGAGCTGCACTTCAGGGGTGTTTGGGGGATGAGCAAACTGCCCTGAGATGACTCTCTGCCACCACAGAGGGGATGATTTGGCATTTCACCTGTCATCACTGTACAGATCCCACCCAAGCTGAGAGTTGCCCAGAGTTGCCTGTGTTTCCCAACAGCTGTCTGCAGACACCACAAATGCACCGCGTGGGGCTTGGGACTCAATGCCTGCTTTGGGTGAAATACAAGTTGGTTTGTTTTTGTCTCCAGCCCCGTAGAGTAAATATGATGTTTTAATCTGGGGGAGCCCTGGGCTCTTATCTGCCGACGTTGGCGTTTCTGTGTTAGCGCAACCTCATTAGTTTCCCAGCAGACTTCCTTGCCCTGTTTCTTTCCTCAGGCAAAGAGAAGATAAGGCTTCTTATGTGAAGGGTGGGAGCCAGTGCTGCTGCTGCTGCTGTAGGAATCACAGTGCTGCTGCTGGTGTAACAGTCACAGGGTGACAAACCCAGGAGACCGGTGGGCTCAGGAGCAGACAGATCTGCACGTCCTCATACCTGCAAACAGGACTGAAGTGCATGATGGGGGCCCAAGAAGGAATCAAGGCCTCAAAGATGATGGGATGTCTATGTATGCATGGTGGCGTAGTTCCCTTTTGGGTATATTTGACATCTTATCTCTCTGTCCTCCTCCCTTCAAATTATATGTCCATCCACCTACCTATACATCCATCCCATCTATCTGTTCATCCCTGTGCCTATCTATCTACCCATCCACCCACCCATATATCCACCTATCCATTTATCCCCTGATCCATTCACCCACCCACCTATCCACCTACTCACCCACCCACCCATTCATCCATCCGTTCATCCATCCATCCATCCAGACATCCATCCATCCATTCAATATTAATCCATGTGCCCATCCATTTGTTCATCCATTCACCCACCCACCTACCCAGCCATCCACCTTCTACTCATCTACTTACTCACCCATGCATCTATCCATTGATCCTTTCATCTATCCATTTATCTACCCACCCACCTCCACTATACATCCACCCATTCACCATCCATCTATCCACCCATCTACCCACCCCCCATCTGCCCATCCACCCACCCACCCACCAGTCATTTATACCATTCACCCACCCATTCACCCACACACCAATCCTCTTTCCCCACCTCCACCTCCTCACCCTTTCCGCACCCCCACTTCCTCATGCATCAACCCAGTAAAACCTTCCCAAGGCATTGCAAGCTTTCTCACCCCTGTCTATTTCTTGTGGACCCCATAATGCCCCTGTGCATGTGAGCTATTCCCAGATATGAGCCTGAGAACTCATGGCCTGTCAGGATGATGCACCAAATACTGTATCTGCATGCACACACTACACACCATACACCTGCACCCACATACCACAAATCGCACACTACGCACCATGCACCACACAACACACACTTGCATGCACACGCCCACACACTTGCAGCTACACACCACACACTAGACATCATGTGCTTGTCCCACACACTACACACTACACACCACACAACTGAACCCACACACACACAGCACACATCACATAGCACAGACCCACGCACCAAACACCTGCATCCACACATCACACACCACAACACCTGCCCAAACACACCACACACCTGCACTTCACAACCACACACCTGCATGCACACATACAACCCATACATAGTATGTAGTTCATGTGTTCAAATAAGCATTTTTTCCTGCTATCCAGGCCATATGTTGATGCATACATGTGTGCATATAGCATATGTGCATGTACGCACACTGTACATATGTTCATACACATGTGTGTACACAGCCACATAGCAATACATACATGTGCAAACAGCATAAATGTATGTGTACAGCACATACATATGCACCATACATATACATGTGTGTGCATCCACACCCAACTACATACCACAGCCATGCATGTATACACCATGCACACACATCATGTATGTATACACACAGCCCATATGTATGTGTGCACATATTGCACATAGACAAATGCACACATACACAATAGCACAGTGTAAATATATGGACATACACGTCATACACATACACACTATAAATACACATACATACACATACCACACTAACACATAGATATACATCATACACATACGTACAATATATACACAGACATGTATGCATGTATCATAAACATTCACCCACCCATCTATCCACCCACTCACCCACCGACCCATCCATCCATCCAAATATTAATCCATGTGCCCATCCATTTGCTCATCCATTCACCCACCCACCTACCCACCCACCCACCTACCCAGCCATCCACACACATAGTTTAGTAGGTCTGCTTTAACCCTTGACCCATGAATCCCCAAAGGGAAGCTATGTGTGTGTACCTTCATGCACTCACACCTAGCCAGAACCTTACCTGCTGCTCACAAAGAAGGACATCATGTACATGTGGCTCTTGTGCAAAATATCAGAAAAACGTTTTTTAAAGTCATATTGACGCATACTGCTGTCCTGCCCCTCTGCCTGGCAAGAGGTCTTGTTAAAGTAAAAGACACAGGTAGCCAGAGCCAAAAAAGTGGATGAGTAATGTAGCTGCAGCATGACTTACTCTGAAATCTTCTGACACTCTAGGAAGATACCTGGGATTTCACAATGCCTTGCTCATCAGAGAAAGAGAAAGGAAGAAAGGGAGAGAAAGAGAAAGAGAAAAAGAAAAAGAGAGACTGAGAGAAAGAAAGAAAGAAAGAAAGAAAGAAAGAAAGAAAGAAAGAAAGAAAGAAAGAAAGAAAGAAAGAAAGAAAGAAAGACACTCATTTTCTGTCTAATAAATAAGCCTGGCATAACCTATGATTAAATAATGATTTTTTTTTTTTGCTAAGCACATGGGTGTACTTGAAAACTAAAAAAGAAGGGGATGGGTGCCCACATTCTCATCCATCTGGAAAGTGTTTTTTCCTGTAGGTGAAACCCAGAGAAGAAGTGGTTAATGATGACTGAAAATTCCTCATGCTTATGGCATCACGATCAATATACATGTGTTCATCCACATACATGATATGATTCATTGTTATCTGCAAGGACCTGGTCATGTTAGAATATTCCTTTTCACTTGTTCCTCCTCCTCTTACAGCTGGTGTCCAGTGTGGAATCCTAAGATCAGAAGGATCCGATGTACTATGTGAGGATCTCCAGCTTCCCATTTTAGACCTTAGCACTTTCAGACACGTGCACACACATGTGTCTGGCCTCAGCCAATGCTCATGAACCAGGTTGATTAACATTAAATAGGGCATCAATCTGCAGCCAGGACAAATCCCCCAGCCCTCATCAGCCTCCCAGCCCTCATTACCCCCCTCAGCCTTCATTGCCCCCCCAGCCCTCATCAGCCCCCCCATGCCCGTAGCATCCTGCAGCAACTGATGAGGATATGATTATCAATGAGTATGGTTGCTGCCTCGCCACCTGGTAATTTCTTCTGGCACGTGAAAGGCCTGGAGTCTGCAGCTTGGTGCTGTGATGCCCAGTTGCTGGACAATCCACCGAGACCTCGGGCCTGCACTGGTTGCCTAGCAACGGGCCTCACAGCTGTCCAGGGCCAGCAGAGAAATAAATACGCATTTTCTCTTGCTGTCCAGGCTATGTGCTGATATGCACAGATGATGGCTTTGGAAGTGCACACACACAAGCGCACACAAGAGCATCGCCAATGTGCTGCATGCAAAGGAATGAATGGTCCATCCATATGGATGCTATGCTGGCAAAGCCATAGCAAACATTCATTACCTGTGTCTTTACATGGAGCAAAGAGAGAAAGGAAGGAAGGAAAAGAAAACAAGAGGTCGGGCCACAGTGAGAAAAGCCTGTAGTTGAATTCATCACCTAGGGTTTGCTCCTTTGACAGGAACGTCATTTGAGTCCACAGTTTTTCTTTTCTCCTGCTGCTTCTGGCAAGGGCTCTGCAGGGGGCTCTGCACATTCACTCCAGGTTGAAGACACAAATGATCACTCAACTCACGGGGCATATGGGGGAGACATGCAGCAAGCACCTGGTTTTTGGAGGGGATTCGGAAGATGTAGACACAGGGGAAAGCGAAAGGATGGAGTAGACAGGCACTTCCCCTAACATGCATGGGCGGGTTCTTGAGTTCCATTCCTCAGCTGCTCTTGTGAAAGCAAGTGTGGTGATGGAGGCACTGTGGAATAACACACGCACATGCACACACACACACATTGAAAGTACTGGCCACTCACAGAGACACCAGCTGAATAGCCATAGTATGTGAAAAGTACTTACAAAGCAACAAGAAAGGGCCAACTGGCTGAATCAGCAGTTGGGATGAGGAAAGACGGAAAGAGAGCTCACACAACACGGGCATGTGCTTCTGCAAAGACGCAAATGCATGCAGCAATTGCTAGGTGCCTGGGTGGGCTGGACTGAGGGGAGTATGGGCATATGAATTCCATGTTGTAGTTCCATAGTAAAGGGGGTGGAAGGCTTAGAGAGCATCACCCCTGGGGCTGCATCTGCCTTTCATTTTTTTCTGAGGCCTATGTGATAAGAGCATATTAGTCTAAGACACTCCCATGTGGCCTTGGAGTCTTGGTCCAAGAGACACGCTACCATGCACCGTCTTTGTGGGGTTTTCCTTCTCCTCTCTGTCCCTTCTTCCTTCCTCCCTCCTCCCTCATCCATTTTTCCCTTCTCCCTCCCTCCTTTTTCCTCCTTCCCTTCCTTCCTATCTCTATCTTCCTTCCTTTCTCTCTCTCCCACTGGAAAAACCTCCCTAAAGCATTTTCACAGCACAAAAACCTGTTGCTGCTGGCAATGATACCTCTGTGCTTGTGGGTGACTTCAGTCCCCAGTGTGCTTAGCTCCATAGTTTCAACACATGTGTGTGGATGCACATTTGTGCTCATGTGTACATTTGCACATCTGTGTAAGCATGTGAGGGTGCTTGCATACATGTGTGTATGCATGTGCACATACATGCATTTCAGTATACATGTATACATGCAAATCTGAATGTGAATGCATATGTGTGTGCATGTGTATAATGCTAATGTGTGTCTCAAGTAGCCTATAAGGACCCAGCTGTGGCTTGGAATGTTCCAGAAGGCTAACATATAGGAAAACTTTGCTGCACAGAACACCAATGATCTTTCTCTGTGGTTGTCTTAAACTTGGCAGAAGCTTAGGGGTCTCACCATCCCTTTGCAAATCTCAACAGTGCTCCATGACTCTAAAACAGCAGTCTCTGCAGCCATAGGCTTCATTGGGGGGAGTTTGACTCCCCAGTCGGCAGGTGTGTGAGGCTCTCGGGATATGGCAGCATTGTAAGGAAACAACTCCTTGGGCTCCCAGTGCACAGCCCACAATTATATGCTGCCCCAGAGCTTGACTGTTCCTCAGCATCACGTGGTGGCATGCTGTGCACATTGCTGTGGAACATTCTGCACAGAAGGGAGGGGCTGAAGCTTTCACAGAATGCTGTCTCTCTCTCCATCTCTGTCTGTCTCACACATACTAGAGTCACCATAGGCACGATGCTCCCTATTCAGAGACTCGGGAACTTTGCTGTGAATGTCAAGAGTGCCCAGCTCACATCCTTCCAGGGCTCGGGGGAGAGGGGGAAGATGCCAGGCACTTTTCTCTAATTGCACCATTTGAATGGCTGGCATAATCAGGTGGGATCCGACAGAATCAGGTCAAATTTATTCTGCATGATGCTGCTCATCCTAGCACATGGGAACCTGTGTGTTCTTGATGAGGAGCAACTTGCTGTACTCTGCCGCATGTCACAGAATTGACATTCCATAGGCACAGAAGGGAAAAGCCAGGTGGACATATGGAGGGTTAGGAATGGGGAAACACCTTTGCTAATAGACACCCCTGTAATCCTGGGTGCCGGATCTCCACATCCACAGCTCCCATGGCCGAGAAGTACAGTTTGAAGACTTAAACACTTCATAGATTTCAAAAACAGTGGGAATAAAACTAGGAATACACAGGAATGATGAGGGAAGGTATGGGAGACCCCCAACCTGTGTCACACGTGTTAATAGCATGTGCACGCACCTGCAGACATGTAACCAGCATACGCGGAGAGTTATAGGGACACAACCACCAGGGAGCAGTGCTGAGTTGATACATCCACCTACAATGAGAACTCACTCTCCAGAGGAGACAGGGCAAGTGGGTCCCCCAAACCTGCACCCACCGTGTCCCCTGAGACCACCCGATATTTCTGGTCCCCTTTAGTTTTAGCCAATGGTTATTGCCTGGGGTCGACATGGATTCTTGGGTTATGTACATATGTCTGCCAGGACTTAATCTGGGTGATGTCTATGGGTGGTCAGCATCAGGTAGGGTGCGTGAAAGACAGCGATGTGCAGGGCAGGCAAGATGTACAGAGCAGGTGAGATGCCCAGCATGGCTGCTCTTCAGTGGCCTGCAGCCTCCTGCACTACATGGCTGGAAGACACGCCTGCTAAGCAGCCCTGAAATGAAGACAATACATTATGGCAATTATCGGCATTGAACAGGCCTGACACTTACCCAGCTCCCAGGATGTGGCCGGTGGCAGAGAGCCAGGAGTTTGACACTTGATTGACAAGCCCAAGGCAAGTGCGAACAAAAATAGAGGACAGAGGGCAGCAAGACAGACATGGGTCCATGGCCTCGGTGGGGGGCACATGTGGTCTGCATGGGTTTCCCTGGTTCAAACATGCCCCACTCAGTGCAGCAGATACATGACCCAGAGCAGACACATGAGACTAAGAAAGACTTGCCTATCATTGTTAATATCTATACTGATCCATCGTCTGTGTCATCTATATATCCATCATGTATATCTCTATCATCTTTCTCTATCCATCATCTATCTACTATCTATATATCTATATACCTACTCACTGATTATCTACTATCTATCTATCTATCTATCTATCTATCTATCTAATCTATCTCAATACCACCGACCATTTATCTACCTCCATATTGATCAATCTATCTGTCTTCCACTAGTCACCTGTCCATGCATCTATCATCTCTCATACCTATTTATATATCTGTTGTCTTTCCATGTTTCTATCCAAGTATCATCATGTATGTGTCATATCAGTATATAATGTGTGCTATGAGCCCACATTGAATCTCTCTCCCAATGCCTGTGAGCCCCCACATATGATGCATTCCTTGCCCTGCTTTATGCTAACTGCATGAATCTCTTGTCTCCCTGGTAGCCGGGGACCCCACTTTTACAGAGACCAGTAGGGGGTTGACTTCATCCCAGATAGATGAAAGGGACAGTGGCATAGCGTGGAACCATGTGTGTGCACTGTGGCCGCCATTGATGGAAGTGTCTGAGGAGACTCACTGCATGCAGGAGAACATCTATGAAGACCCACTGTGTGCAACAGCATCCATAGGAAGCCACTATGTATAGGAGCATCTCTGAAGACTCATTATGCATGGGAGCATCTACAGAGACCAACTAATCACAAAAGCAATCACAGATGCCTACTGCTTTTGCGGCAGTGTCCAAGGAGAACTACTGTGCAGGAGCATCTCTGAAGACCCACTGTGCATAGGAAAATCTAGAGACACTCGCTGCATGCAGAAGCATCCAAGGAGACCCACTGTTCATGAGAGCATCTGCAGACACCCATTGCACTTAGGAGTGCCTATGAAGTCTCACTATGTGTGGGAGCATCTGAAAAGACCCCCTGCACACAGACACGAAGGCACATTCAAGGAGACCCGCTGAATGTGGGAGCAGGTGTGGAGAGCCACTGTGTGGGAGAACATCTGAGGAGAACCACTGCCTGCAGAAGCATCCGAGGAGACCCCTTGCACACAGACACACAGGAGCATCTGAGGAGACTCACTGTGTGCCGATGCACAGAAACCTGTGAAGACCCACTCTACAGAACTGTGTGACCCAAGTGATTTAGAAAGGATTGAGAGAACCCAGTAGGCCTGACAAGAGGGATCAGCCTGTTTGAAAACCTGGCGAACCTGGGTTCAGTTCCCGGAAGGCCACATGGTAGTAGGAGAGAAACAAGTTCTTCAAGTTTTCTGACCTCTGCCTGTGTGCCATGCATGCATATGTGCTCTCTCTCTCTCTCTAACAAGTAAATAAAATATATTTTAAGAAGGTTCCCCCGCCCGCGCCACCGCCCCCAGCCTGCCAGGTCCCAGACAGGACTTGCTCACATTCCTCCATCCCTGGAGCTTAGGTGGGCCACTAAGCCAAGTCCCATGTCCCAGGTGAAGAATTCTGCCATTAACATTAGACCCTCTGCCTCTCCGGCCCACTGGGGACCTACTCACCCAGTCCAGGGAAGACACACTGCTACTCAAAATTCAATAGAGTTCTAAGGAAACTCAAGCAAAACTATAAAGGACAAAGGCCATACATCTTGAGTCCTCTACAATCATCCTATCACGTGGGAGAGATTCTTCACATCCAGCCCAAAGATTAGTAAACCTCCCTTTTTTTCACCTTACTGTTCCTTTCTAGTATCAATTGCTGTAGATCAACTTCTCCATACAGGCACCCCAAAAACACATACAACTCCAGGGAGTACACCACTCACCCTCACATATCACAAAGATACTAAATCGCAAAAGTGCACTACCATACTAATATTCATTTCTTGTCTACTGAACCTGACTTAACTGAGGTACTAACAGCCTAATAGCCTCATCTAGGAAATTACAGTAACAATAGACAAACATATCCAATCCAACGCAAACACTAGTAATAACTGGCAAGTGTAATAATACCAACTACATCAGTTCAGTGAAAAACAGACAGAAACTTAAAGGTCCTAAGAAACAAAACAACAATGCCCAAGTAAAAGTGCAGATCCACAAGAAACAGAACCCAAGGAGACGAGTCTCCCACCAAAAGAAATAACCCCATAATGATGGATTCCAACCAGAACAAATTCACAGAAAATAGCCAAGAAAGCCAGACCCAACATAACGACTTTCAGAGTATGATCATTACCATGATTAATACTATGAAAGAGGAAATCCAAGAAGAGTTAAACAACTGCATCAATCACTTTGAACAGGAACACAACAGGCACTTGGAGGAGTTCAGATAAACAGTCAAGAAACAAAAATAGGCATAGAGCAGTTAAAGCAGTCTCAGGCAGAGTTTAAAATTGAAACTAAAAGACAAGTTATCTTCAACCCAAAACTCAACAGAGAGTCTTATCAGCAGAACAAATGAAGCAGAAAAAAGAATTTCAGATCTTGAAGACAAAGTGGGAGAATTAACCACCTCAATGGAAGAGATTGTTAAAGCCAAAAAGATACTTGAGAGGAACATTCAAGAGATAAGGGACAACCTGAAGAAGCCTAACATGCACATTCATGGAATACCAGAGCAAGAATCCCAAAATACCACACCTGAGGAAATATTTCAAATCATCATAAATGAAAACTTCCCAGAACTAAAGAATGAGAGGTCCATCCAAATACAAGAGGCATTTCACACTCCAAACAGATACGACCAAAATAGAAGATCATCATGGCAAATAATAGTCAAAACACTCCACATTCAAGATAAAGAAAAGGTGCTGAGAGCTTCAAGAGAAAAAAAGCAACTCACTTTTAAAGGTAAACCTATTAGAATAACAAATGACTACTCAATGGAAACAGTAAAAGCAAGAAGAGCTTGGAGAGACGTACTTCAAGTATTAAAATGAGCAAAAATGCCAACCCAGACTGATATACCCGACAAAACTATCTGTCATGATTGAGGGAGAAAGAAAAGTTTTCCAGCACAAAGACAACTTGAAGGGATACATGTCTACCAAACCAGGCCGTCAAAAAATGCTAGAAATGATACTCAAGGTTGAAGAAAAGAACAAGCGTATCCAGGAGAACAGAAGGGAAGTATAATACCACCAAATCATAAATATCAAACAATACACTTACAAAATCCACTAAACATGAAAAATGTCCAGACTTAAAAATAATTTCTCCATTATAATATTAAATGTCAATGGTATTAATTCACCAATTAAGAGAAACAGATTACAAACTTGGATTAAAAACCACAATTGAACAATCTGCTGCCTTCAGGAAACTCATCTCACCACAAAAGATAGGCACATCCTAAGAATGAAAGGCTGGTCTAAAATACTGCAAGCTAATGGAACCAGGAAACAGGCAGGGCTAGTAACAAAGTGGACTTCAAACCAAAGAAAATCATAAGAGACACAGATGGATACTACATTTTAGTCACAGGTACAATTCACCAGGAAGACTTCACGATACTGAACTTATATGCACCCAATACAGGCCCCTCCACATTCATTAAGAAAACCCTACAGCATCTAAAGCAAGAAATCAACCCCCAAATGATAATTCTTGGGGACTTCAACACTGCCCTCCCAACATGGGATAGATCAGCAGATCAAAAGCTTAACAGAGACACTTTGGAACTTAATCAAACCCTTAAAGAAATGGAACTTACAGCTCTTTATCAAACTTTTCATCCACACACCAAAGAATACACATTTTTCTCAGCAGCACATGGAACTTTCACCAAAATAGATCACATATTGGGCCATAAAATGAATCTATGCATATACAAGAAAGTTGAAATTCTAACCTACGCCCTATCAGACCACCACGGCCTAAAGCTGGACATCCACAACACAACAAACAACAGAAAATGCACTAACTCCTGGAAACTTAACAATATGATACTGAATGAGAACTGGATTCAGGAAGAAATTAAAAAGGAAAGTCAAGATTTCCTGAAAGTGAATGATAATGAAAATACAACTAACAAAATCTCTGGGACACAATGAAAGCTGTTCTAAGAGGTAAGTTCATAGCTCTTTATGCCTACATCAAAAAAATGGAAACATCAGAAATAAACAACTTAACAATGCAGCTTAAAGCTTTAGAGAAACTAGAGCAGTCTGATCCCAAAAGTAGTAGAAGAGAGGAGATTAGCAAACTAAGGGGAGAAATATCTGTATCCTAATTGAGATTAGGAAAATGATAGAAAAAATCAACCAATCAAAAAGCTGGTTCTTTGAAAAAATCAATAAGATTGATACACCCACCCCTAGCTAAATTAACCAAAAGCAAGAGAGAGAAAACCCAAATTAACAAAATCAGAAATGAACATGGAGTTATCACTACTGATACCCAAGAAATCCAGAGAATTATAACATCATATTTCAAAAACTTATACTTTGTGAAGATTGACAACACAAAAGAGACAGGTGAAATTCTAAGTAAAAACAACTTACCTAAATTGAATCAGGAAGCTGTGAATTACTTAAATAGTCCTATAACATCCGAGGAAATGGAAGAAGTAATCTCGAACCTTCCCACCAAAAAATGTCCTGGACCAGATGGATTCAGCACAGAGTTCTACCAGACATTTAAGGAGTTAATAACACCAATACTCCTTAAACTGTTCCATCAAATAGCAAAGGAAGGAACACTACCAAATTCCTTCTGTGAAGCCAATATCGTTTTAATCCCAAAACCTAAAAAAGATTCACTTAGAAAAGAAAAGTATAGACCAATCTCTCTAATGAACACAGATGCAAAGATTCTCAACAAAGTCTTAGCAAATCAGATTAAAAAATATATCAAAAAGATCATTCACGGGGACCAAGTAGGCTTTATCCCAGAGGGAACACAAGGTTGGTTCAACATATGGAAATCAATAAATGTAATTCATCATATAAAACAGTCCAAAGTCCAAGACCACATGATAGATGCAGAAAAAGCTTTTGACAAGATCCAACAGCCTTTTATGATCAAAACACTAGAGACAGTAGGAATGGAAGGAACCTTTATCAATGTAATAAAAGCTGTATAAAACAAGCCCACAGCAAGGATTATACTCAATGGGGAAAAACTCGAAGCATTCCTACTTTGATGAGGAACTAGACAAGGCTGTCCACTCTCACCACTTCTATTCAATATTGATTTGAAGTCTTAGCTGAAGCCATAAGACAAGAAAGGGGCCTAAAAGGGATTCAAATCGGCAAGGAAGAAGTCAAGCTATCCCTATTTGCAAATGACATGATCTTATACTTGAATGATCCCAAAAACTCCACCAGGAAGCTCCTGGAACTAATACAGAAGTTCAGCAGGGTGGCAGGATATAAAATAAATGTACAAAAATCAGTGGCCTTCCTATATGCCCAGAATGAAAGAAGTGAAAAAGCCCTGAGAGAAACAATCCCATTTCTTATAGCCCCTAAAAAAATGAAATACCTTGGTATAAATCTAACCAAGGAGGTAAAAGACCTTTACAATGAAAACGTTAAAACCCTAAAGAAAGAAATTGCTGAAGACACCAGAAGGTGGAAAGACATCCCATGTTCCTGGATTGGCAGAATCAACATCGTAAAAATGACCATCCTACCAAAGGCAATATACAAATTCAATGCTATACCAATTAAAATCCCAAAGCAATTCTTTAAAGAAGTTGACCAAACAATCTCAAAATTCATATGGAGTCACTAAAGACCCAGGATAGCAAAGACAATCCTAAGTAACAAAAACACTGCTGGAGGTATCACCATACCAAATCCATAGTAGTAAAAACAGCCTGGTACTGGCTCTAAAATAGACACACAGATCAATGGATAAGGGTTGAAGACCCAGATATAAGCCCACAAATTTACACCCATCTGGTCTTTGACAGAGGGGCCAAACAAATCCAATGGAAAAAGAATAGTATCTTCAAAAAATGGTGCTGGCAAAACTGGATCTCCACATGCAGAAGATTAAAACTAGACCCATACTTGTCACCATGTACAAGACTTCATTCCAAATGGATCAGACTTTGATATAAGGCCAGAGACTATAAAACCATAGTTGAAAGGGTAGGAAACTCCCTCGAGCTGATTGGGCTAGGCCAATACTTCCTAAACAGACATCCAATGGCACAGTCACTGCTACCAACTCTCAACAGTTGGGATCATGTGAAATTAAAGAGCTTTTATACAGATAAAGAGATTGTAACACGAGCTCAAAGGCAACTCACAGAATGGGAGAAAATCTTCACTAACCACACATCTGATAGAACTCTACTATCCAGAGTGCACAAAGAACTTAGAAAACTAAACACCAAGGAAACAAATGGCCCAATTAAAAAATGGGCCCTGGAACTTAAAAGAAACTTTACCAGGGATGAAATTAAAATGTCTAACAAATATCTTAAAAAATGCTCCACTTCCTTAGCCATGAGGGAAATGCAATCAAAACTTCCCTTAAATATCATCTCACCCCTGTCAGGATTGCAAAAATCCACAACACAAACAACAAATGCTGGAGAGGATGTGGAGAGAGGGGAACTCTCCTACATTGCTGGTGGGAATGCAGGCTCATACAGCCACTCTGCCGAGCCGTCTGGAGATTCTTAAAGAAATTAAAGATTGAAATGCCATATGACCCTGCTATTCCACTTTTGGGAATAACCCCACATACAGCAAAAATTCACCTCAATAGCACAAGCACGACCATGTTCATAGCAGCACTGTTTACAATAGCAAAGTCATGGAATCAACCCAAATGTCCAACAATTGAGTAGATAAGGAAACTGTGGTACATCTATACAATGGAGTACTATTCAGCAATCAAAAATGATGAATTACTGGAATTTGCCGGGAAATGAATGTTATTACAAACCATTATATTAAGTGAAGTATCCCACACCCAGAAAATTAAGTGTACTCCCTAATAGGTGGCTCATAGTACCAAACCCACCCAGCCCACCTAGAGACACTCAAAGATAAATCTCTGTAGTACCTACAGTAATTGCAAGGATTATGAACAGGAGGGATGGGGTAGGAGGGCCACACCAGAAACAAGGAGAGAGGGGACCATGTTACGGCAGAGAAAATAGGCCACCATCAAGGACTGCAAGTAAGCAATGAGACACCTGGTTAAGTTCACAGACTTTCATTCCTGATCGTTTACAACTGAGGGGGTATGATCTCACCAGAAGGGGAGGACATATAGTCTGGCAGATAAAAAGTAACCATTTTGCAAATGGGTGATTGACCCCTCCCTCACTGTGGTTACCTATTTTTATTACATCTATCTTTGAATATACTCTTATAACAAGAATCTAGTTTAACAGTTTTTTATCTCTGGCCAGGGGGTGACATACAATACCCATCAGGATGGAATGAAGGACATTGCAGGAGCAGCAAAACCGCAAAAGAAAAATCAACAAACCATAATCCAGAACTTCAGAGACTCTATATCAACCACCTAGAACTAGGCCAACCTAATCTCTCCCCATCCTGAAGCTCAGGAAAATTTGCAGAAGAGGGGGCGGTAATATTGTAAGAGCACAAAGATGGGAGGAGCAATGATATGCAAGATACTCTACACAAGTACATATGGCCGAAGCAATCATAATTGGACTTTGCATGCCCTGCACAATGTCCAACACACTATTGATACCACAAGGTCTAGCATCTGCTAGAGGCACCAAGATCCTTGGAGGCAAGGGATTGACAGCCACAGTAGTGTTCCTATGCTTAAGGGGAACACAGGAAAGGGTTCAGGGAAATGCCACTGGGTCCTTGTAAGTCATCAGAGAGGAGGGCCCAGAGGAGAGTCTGGCATGCACATTAAAGCATTCTCTGGGGAATGGGGAGGGAGGGGTGAGGGGAAGGGGAGCAGGGAGGTCAGGGGGAGAAGGAAGGAGAAAGGGAACGGGTGTACCTATTAAGTTTGTATGAAAGGAAAGAAAAATAAAAAATGTTAAAAAAAAAGAAGGTTCCATGAGCCAGGCTATGGCCCAGGACACTGTGGTGATCATCAGACTTCTGTCTCTCTCCTTGTCCTTTGAATTCTCTAGCCGTCAAATAGAGCTCAGTTGTATGACCCACAGACACTGGGGTGCCTGAAATCCAAGGATCCTTCCAGAATCAAAGCTCACACGTCTAAATTACAGCCATGTTCTCCCCCAACTGTGTGCCTTATGCTTGAGTGTCAGTTGATTTCCCAACCCCATATCAGAAGGACCATAGAGATAGCCTTGGGACCTCGCCAGAAGACCTCCCAGGCGCAATCCCAAACATCAGAGTGTCTGCATGCTGACAATATTTCAGAATTAGGGATGGAGGAGGAAGAGGAGGAGTAAGAAGAGGGAGGAGGAGTAGGAGGAGGGGGAGGAGAGGGAAGGAGGAGGAGGGGGAAGGAGAAAATGGAGGAGGGGGAGCAAAGAGGGGAAGAGAGGAGGAGAGGAAGGAGGAGAAGAATGGGAGGAGGGGGATAAGGGGGAAGCGGGAGAAAGGGTGGACGGGCACCTCCCACCTGGCCACCTTTGTCTTCACTCATCCCATTTACCAATCTTGAAATCTTCTCCCTTTTACCCTGTTCCCCCCTCCCCCCTCCTCCCCGCATGTGGAGGGAGAGCCCATCCAAAAGAAAGCATCAAGACTCAGGAAAGAGACCTGTCTTCCCCCACACCCCAGCAGCACTTTGACTTACCTGTAGTCTCGTCTCAGGATTCAGGGCAGCTTCCAGATTTCAGGGGGGCCCCAGGCTGTAGAGGGAATGAACAGGTAAGTACAGAATCACATCCCTTCTTGTTTGTCAAGACAAGTAATTTCTAGAACTCCCACTGCTGGATAGCATGGCATACTTTGAACCCTGTCTCCAAGTGGCCTAACAGATGCAAGCTCCTTTTTGGGAGAACCTGAGTTCTGAAGGAAAGTAGTACCCACCCCATCCCCTCTCCCTGAGAGTTAGGGCTAGGTGTGGAGGCCATACCTGGGCTCCCTAACAGTGGCAGAGTGAGTGCTTGGGCCCCTGTGGGGGCCTCAGTGTCCTCATGGCTTTTCTCCCGCAAGTCATGCAGGATGTCTGTAACCCAAAGAGATAGCCAGAGATGCTTCTGCAAGATATGGAGGGGATGAAGGGTCCAGGAAATAAAAAGGAAACAAGCAAAAAAATCAGCCCTTGAGAGAGCCCTGTCGGAAACAGCGAAGCTGTAGAAAGAAAAAGAAAAATTGTTTTCTTCCAGAAAATGTACAGCAAGAGGCCCGGTGATGGAGCCAGAAGGGAAAGACTGTTAATGCTCAACACATGTCACAAAGTCCTATTGGGTGGAGGAAGACAAGGAAGAAATAATTCAGAGAAGCCCCTCACAGTAAATGCAGCTGCTTTGAAAATATATGTTTTGTGCATCTGCAGTCCCGGCAGCAGAACCCAATAACCAGCACAGAGCACCTTAGTGAAATAGGTGGGGGAATTGATCTGGTCTCAGCCTGGGGTTTCCCACAAGGGTCCTAATCATGCCACAGCTGGCCCTTAAGAATATTATGTATCAATCAAGCTGCTTTAAGGGGAGGATCTGTTAGAATTTGGTCATTTCCCGTAGATGACCAAGCTCCATGCTGAAGAATGCAAGTCCCTGAGTTTACAAAAGGTGCCATGCAGGAGATTTAAAAAGATAAATAACTAAAGATGGGTAAGCGTGTTTGAAATGGGTTCAGATGTGTATCATTTTGAACCTCATACTGATGGATGATGAATATTTGATGTGTGGGGAGCGCTGGGCCACTCCGGTAAAAGAAGGCCTTGCCAGAAGGAAGAACTCTTACACCTGGCTTGTTGTGACCATGACTGGGATTCTGGGTGCTGGGGTGGGGGGAGTCCTATTTGTCACCCCAACTCTGCTGGTAAAGGTAGTGGTGTCTAACTCTCTCACCAGCCTTTGCAAAAATCAATGACTCCAGTCAGATCTCTGGGGATATTTGATATGAAAGAGACACTTTTGCCCCAGGAAACACAGCTTTGTTTTGTGGTGCTTGGAGCTCCGCACCAGAGAGTAACATTGGTTTTGTTTTTTAACAAATTCAACAAATGTCTGGTGTTCTCTGGAGTAAGACCTTCTGACTTCTCCTTTGGCTCTGCGTGAGCCAGCCCAGGGCATTTTTTAAATATATTTTTATTATTATTTCAGCTCATACAAACTTAATAGGTACACTAGTTCCCTCCCTCCCTCTCCCTCCTTCCAACCCCCTGCTCCCCCTCCCCTCACCACTCCCTCCCTATCTCCCCGTGCCTCCAGCCCCAATTCCCAGAGTCCTTTCTTGTGCATGCCTGACTCTCCTCTGGGCCCTCCTCTCTGATGACTTACAAGGACCCAGTGGCATTTCCCTGAATCCTTTCCTGTGTTCCCCTTAAGCATAGGAACACTACTGTGGCTGTCAATCCCTTGCCTCCAAGAATCTTGGTGCCTTTAGCAGATGCTAGACTTTGTGAGGTCAATAGTGTGTTGGACATTGCACCGGGCATGCAATGTCCAATTATAAGTATTACATTTACCCTTGAATGTGCTCTTACAATAAGACTCCAGTTTAACAGCTTTCTGTCTCTGGCCAGGGGGTGACATACAGTGCTCATCACGATGGAGTGAAGGGCATTGCAGGAGCAACAAAACTGCAAAAGAAAATCAACAAACCACTATCCAGAACTTCAGAGACTCTATATCAACCACCTAGAACTAGGCCAGACAAATCTCTCCCCATCCTGAAGCTCAGGGACATTTGCAGAAGAGGGGGCGGTAAGAGTGTAAGAGCAAAAGTATGGGAGGAGCAATGATTTGCAAGATACTCCACACAAGTTAGGGACAGCCCAGGGCATTTTAAAGTCCCAGCCCTAGGTTCTCCACACAAGGGTCCAGTTGCCAAAAGGTCACCTGGCTGTCCACATTTTTGCCCTGAGTTCACACACAAGTGCTGATTGGTCTTTGCCCAGGGCTGGGAGCTCAATCTTTCTCTCTCTTCCCTTTCCACAACAATCTTCTGTCTTTCATCCACAAATTTCTGGGGGAAATCATAGTCTTTCTGCAGACTTAGAATGTGGGGATCTCCCCTGGGATCTCTCTCTCTGCTTCCCTCATCTCGAGTCTGAACCAAAGCTTCAGAGGAAGAGGGGAACCCAGTGAGGCAGCCTGCCCCTGGTCTAGGGGACAGAGGGATTTCCTGCCAGTGGCTTACAGGGAAAGGGCTGTGTAGGATTTTTACTCATCCAAAGAACAAAAAACAAACTCTACTTTTTGAGTGTGCATTTTATAGCCTAATTATTCCTTGTGCAGATATTTCCAAATGTGGGGATGGCATGCAAAGGTTTACACGAGCCTGGGGGCCTTGATTTCCTTCCAAATTAATTCTCTTTCCCTCCCTGAGAGACCTCGGATTTGGTGTGGATGAAGTGAGGGGCAGTAGGTGGGCAGGGGATGATCTGATTGATCTGGTGTAGGAACAAACAAGCTCAGGAGTAGGAAGAGACACTCTGGCTATTCCCCCCTCCCCTACATCCTGGGGCAGGCCTTTTGGCCCCGGCTGCAGGGAAAGCCTTGCACAGCGTTGACAAGAGAGGTAAAGTAGAGATGAAGCAGAGGGTCTCCCCCCAAGAGGTGACAGGACAGGAGGGGAAGGAGAAACTCCACTTTGCTCCAATCTCTATCATTTCTGTCCACCCTTCAGAGAGAGAGAGAGAGAGAGAGAGAGAGAGAGTTCATGCACCCTGTGAGTCCCCAGTTCCAACTGGACCACCACACAGATGAATGGTTGACCAGAAAGTGGGGTTTGACCTATCAACTCCCCAAAGGGCCTAGGCCCTTGGTCCCATCTAGTCCCTTCTGCAGTTCCGGGGGTGATTTCATCCGAGAGTTTCCCAGAGTAACCAGCCAGGGAAGTGCATGCATAATACATGGGGGGGGCTGTTTTAATTCTGACCTCCACCAGCGCTAAAGTGGATGTGGTAAGTTGGGAGGAAGCGCTTTCCTTTGGAAAAGGACCCCTAAACTTGCCCTAGCTCTGCGTCACTTGGGTTAGGGGAGGCTCTGGTGGCTGGACACAGCGTGGCTGGTGGAAGGAGTCCGAAGGAGGAAGGGAAGGAGAAAGGGAAGGCTGAGTGAGGGAGACACAACTATCCACACACTGTCAAGGCACTGCCGAGGTGGACCAAATGCCAGCTTCTGAAGAGAAACTTGATTCAAAAAGCTCAAAGCCAAACAACGAGCCCAAGCCAATAAGCACACAGAAGTCAAATTCGTGCAAAGAGCAACACGAGTCTTCCTCGCCGGACCCCGATTACATCTAACTCTTTGGAGAACCTCAAAGAAAGGGCTACGTTGAGGTTTACGGAGGACGGGGGGCAGGGGATGGACGTCAGATTTCTTGGTAAACAAAATTAAGAGCCAAAAGGACATGAGGCCCGTCTTCCCAGCTCGGGCCACGGAAACCGGCCCGTTTGTGCTCAATGCGTTTGCAAAGTCCGAGGTCAGGATACCCGCTTCTCTTCCACCCCACCACCCCGAAGTACTCAGGACGCTGTAGACAACAAAGTGCGAACTGCTCGCGCGGGCTGTCACAAACCGGTTCCGCGGCTCCCTTTGCTTGGGGTGTGAGTGGATCCGTCCCTGACGTGTCCAGACCCATCTCCGACACTCCGGACGGCCGCCGCGGACGCAACACGTGGGTCTCTGGATCCAGGTCCCCACGGCTTCCCTCGCCCCATCCGCAAGATCTTTTCCCAATTCGGGAAAAGGCTCTCACTCAGCCTCGAGATGACGGCGTGTCTCGCGTGCGCAGGCCGTCACACTCGGTTCTTCTCGGCCCCTAAATTCCTGAGAGTCCCCCTACTTCCCCTCACCCTTTCCTGGCCGCGAAACCTGTTTGCAACTGCGCCCCGCGCGCGCGTAATCCCCACCTCACCGGTCCGACGAAAAGGAAGAGGAACAACCCTTGAGTTCCCACCTCATCCCCAGCCCCTCGAAGGCACCCACCCGGTGATGGAATGGGGAGGTCAATGTGCAGCCCTGTCTGGGCGAGGCCGCGCGCCCCGAGCGCCGATGGCTGCCGACTGCGCGGAGGAGGCTGGGCGCTGGCGCCTTATAAGTAGGACGCTGCCGATGGGAACCCCATAAACAACCGGCCCCTCGCTGGCGCCCTGGTCTCTGCGTGCGGGCGCCGTGCGCTGCAGCCCCGCGCGGGCCGCAGGCCGCGGGCGGTAAAGGAGCTCGCGGCCTTCGTGTCTAAGTCCTTTGACCCGAAAGGCGAAGAGGGCGCTCCGGCTGGTGGTTGCCAGAACTCGGGCAGCTACTGCGACGTTCTGGACGTCGGCTTGGCGCGCGTGCGGGACCGGGTATGCCTGACCCGGGGCTCCGAGACAGGCCGGAGGACATCGGCCACTGCCCACTGCATCTGTTCAAAGACAGTTCAAAGACTGCGAAAAGGACAAATTCAAAGGCTTCAGCGCGCTCAAGGTTGCAGAAGGTAAGGCGCCCCAAGGCGCCCCAGGGGACCGGCACAGGTCATACTCCCTGCGCGCGCGCGCGCGCACGCAGCGGAGGGAAAGCAGGACACTTCTGGGATAGAAAAGGAGCGAGTAGCCTAAAGCGGGATGAACCCGGAGGAAAAATGGGCGGACAGACGAGGACCTCCTCACTCCCAAAACATGAGTGCTGGACGTCTCCAAGAAGTTCCCAGGATCTCCGGATCGATCTGTCTGTCTGTCTGGTCTACCTGTCTGTCTTCCTCCGTGTCCCACGCACACCAGTCACCGTGTCCCTCAGTCCAGGAAGATACGCTTCAGGACCGGTGACACGAGGCGCCCACAGGGCTAAGATTGCGCTCAAAGACTTACCCCGAAGTCCCCATACCCCAGTTCTGTTCCTAGGATGTCGCTGGCCCCACGGCCTCCCTTCTGTCTGAGAGGTTGTGACCCAGGATTCGTTTGTCCCCTGGCTTTCACCCAAACCTCAGGAGTGCAGTGGAGACAGGTTCTTGAAGTTGAAGAAACAGCGGGCAGCAAAAGAAGTGTCCCTGTACAGATGGACTCTCTGGCCGATGTATATGAAAGGGGAATACTGGCTAAACTCTTGGGGGCCATCATTTGAGATACAACCAACGTCTATCTTTTTATTACAAATAAAAGAAGCACGGACTCCTTTGCGTAGTCTCGTGCAAATGGGTGATCTTCGAGTACCCCAGGATGGGTATGCAGCTGAACTTCAGAGGTGTTGGGATTTGCTCAGCCAGGCGATAACCTCTGAGATGCCCTACACACAACCTTGAGAAGGAAACCAATTTCCTAAGTGCTTGATCTTCTTGAATCCAGAGAGACAGAGAGAGAGAGAAAGAGAGAGAGAGAGAGGACTACCCAGGCTCTGGGGTCCAGCTGCCCTTAACCGGATGGTGCCCTAGCTTTTAATCAGACATTTGGTTCTGTGACTCCCCCACTTTGCCTTTCCGTGCCCAGAGCCTATACCTGGTGTCACTTGAGGCCTGTGATAGTATCCAAGGACTTGTGCATGGGATGCCCTGACCTTTGTGCCCTCCACAGAGGCTGGCCTTCCCTCTGCCTGGCCAAGTCTTACTGAGATCAGCACACCCCTAGACATAGCCCCAGGACATGGGGAAGAGGGCCTTGTGCCCTTGACACTTCAGTTAGGAATGGGGTAACACAAATGGACACCTCTCCAACTTACATTTTTCTTCCTTTTGGATTTGCACCACACACACATACATGCACACACATGTGCACATACAAGTTTCAGTTTGACTAAAATAAAGTGCAGGCTTGGGAGACTCGTTAGGCTACTCATGCAAATTCATCTTCTTGTGAACGCTGTGTGGTAGTCTACTCTCAACTGACTGAGCCTGGAGCCTGTGGGGGTCCAAAAGCATGGAAGGGACAATGGACTTTGTTTCTCTCCCTGTTAGAGCAACGAAGGTGAAAAGGTAGGAGTCTAGCAGAGTCTGTTCCTTTCAAACAGATAAATTGGATTTAAAAATCCAACTTGGGAAGCATGCCCAAGGCTCAGAAGCCAAATGGGGAGATTTTTAGAATGACTGGGAGCCACATAGGAGAGAAGTTCAATCTTCCCCCCACACTACCCCCCCACCCCTGTTCCTGTAGATACTTCATTTTATTTAAGCTTCAGTCTCTACAGAAGTTTCTGGGCCCGAGGACTTTCCATGGTGTGTCTTGTGAGATTGTGTCAAAGCTCCCCAAGGCCAAGCAGATGCACACAGGAGCAGAGGCACCTTTCTGTAAGGCCCATGGTGACTCTCACCTTCCATTTTAAATCTCCTGTACTGAGTGGGAGGAATGTGCTTCCAAACAGGACAGTCATAGAGACTTTGGGTACACGCTGCTAGAGAAGAAAAACTCATGCACCTTCTGTATTTCACAGTACACACACACACACATTAACTCATGTACCTTCTGTATTTCACAGTATACACACACACACACACACACACACATTAACTCATGTACTTTCTGTATTTCACAGTACACACACACACACACACACATTAACTCATGTACCTTCTGTGTTTCACAGTATACACACACACATTAACACTTTCATACATTAGTACACACATACTCTTCATTGTTGAAGCAGGCAAGGAAGATTTGAACATGTTGTGTGGGAGAAGCAGTCCCAGATTCAGTGGCTTCCGTTTAAAGATGTGGATCCTTGAGCAGGGAGGTCTGTGGGTGATCACAGATGAGCAGGGTCTGTCCAGAGCGAACCTCGGTAGGGGATCTGCCTTGGCTTGGGTCCCCCGAGAAAGTCCCCAGCAAGCAAGGCTTGCTTGGCTGGCTGCCTTACAAAACAGTATTCACACGCCACTTTCCTTTGGGCAAAAGATGGCTAGAGCTGTGTCCACAGACACCAAGTGGATAATTGAGAAAAATATATTCCAAGATTAGGCCAAGACATACTGAGACCAATCATGGCTTTTCCTGAGAGAGAGAGCAAGAGTTAGAGCTGGTTTTCACTGCCAATTGCCGGTGCTGGGCTGCGATCCCCGCAGGCGTGTTCCAGTGCAAGGAGAAGCATGAGAAGGTGAAGAATGAGGACGGCAGAAGAAGCTGAAGCAGCTGCATAGCCGCACCAACTTCACCATGGAGCAGCTGAACCAACTGGAGCGGCTGTTCGACGAGACGCATTATCCGCCTTCATGAGCGAGGAGCTGAGCCAGCACCTTGGCCTTTCCGAGGCCCGCGTGCAAGTAGCGTGCCAGTTGCTCTACGGTCCCGCACCCTATACACACCTGCACACGGCCTGCACACCCACGCTCCGTACACACCTGCACCCTCCCTACACAACCGCACCCCGTAGCCCAACCCGGCCCATATAAGCCCGCACCCAGTCCCGCTCCGCCAGAGTTCATAGACACTGCATGCACAAGCTGCACGGCAGAGACTGCTAGGGGAGAACTTGCAACCCCGGGAGAGTGGGAGGGGGGATGGTTACTGAACTCAACCCTAAACTATAAGGCATCCCTTGACATCTGTAGCTTCTAGATTCTTCTTCCTCTGTCTACTTTGCTTTCTTTGGAGCCCTTCTCTCTGTCTTTCTTTCTCTCTCATTAGCTGCTCTCCCTCAAAAATAGTTGAAGGATCACACGGTTGAGAGGGCTCCCTACTTTGCCTTAGGGCCTGGGAAGGAGGTACAACACCTGGCTTGGGCATGTGTAAAGCGGGATTAGGCAGAGCCCCAACTGCCCCTGGGGCACCCTTTGAATGCATCCTGCTCCATCTGCTGGGAGGGAGGGGGCGCTTTTTCCCGAGTATTGACGATGTTTGCTGAAATTTATCCATTTATGTATTGTGTGCATATTGTTTGTCATGCGTGGGGGCATGGGGGTATGGAAAGGGGGCAAGAAAGGAGATATGTAGATTTAAAAAAATCAGTGCCAAATTCCCTTTTCTCTATGAAAAATCTTTTAACTGTCTGTTTATGTCTCCTGCATGGACAGAAAAACAGAAGGAGAAGAAGGTTGGAAGAGGAGGAGGAAGGGAGGGGGAGAAAGACCAATATGTCTCCAGACTCTGGAGAATTCTTCCAAATAAACGAAATTCACATTGACAAGCAGGTAGGGGATTCATTGTTTAAAAAAATTTTTTTTAAAGAATTTGCTTCTCACCATGAGCAACCCCATTCCCTGATTTGTAATATAACTCTCCTACAATATTGTTCACAAAATGAAACTACAAACACTATTGATTAGATAGGTCTTTTTAAAAAAAAGAAGTAAAATGTTTTAATTTAAAAAATTAGATGTACTGGCTCCAAACAGTCACAATAGTGTTCCTAAGCTTAAGGGGAACACAGAAAAGGGTTCTGGGAAATGCCCCTGGGTCCTTGCACCTCATCGGAGAGGAGGACCCAGAGGAGAGTTTGTCAGGCACAGTAAAGGATGCTCTGGGGACTGGGGGTGGGGGAGGCATTGAGTGATGAGGAGGGAAGAAAGAGGGGAGGGAGGAGCAGAGGAGCGGGGGAGGTGGAGGGAGGGAGGGGACTGGTGTACCTGTTAAGTTTATATGAGTGGAAATAATAATAACAAAAAACTTAGATGTACCAGCTCCAATTCACACTTCTTTTGCTCAGAGAAGAAAGTTAAATCTCTCTCTCCCCCTCCCTCCTTCCCCCCTCTTTTTTTTCTGTAGTGCAAACCACAGTTATGAATTGAGCTGACCTTCCTTAAATTCATCTAAAGATTAAACTTTAGCTTTAGGGAACATCAGCTTCTGGGGCATTTCCTTGGCCTGTCTTCTCTTCCCCGGGATCCCTAACAATCTCCTGGGCCTTCCATTATTTTTTTAATCAAAATAAATTACTTGTAATTTCATTTCCTGGCTATTTCTTTCTCTCCAGCATAGCACCTTGGCAGAAGGTACTATTTGCAGAAAAATTACTTTGGGGACCTTATAGTTCTTCCCTTCTCACATACTCTGAAATAAATAGCAAAAGTGTATTTGTGGAAGGTGTGTTGTGTATATGGGTGGGGGGGAGGTAGAGGTGAATTAAACATTTAACTTCTGTAAATAGCCACAAAGAGCAAATAGGGTAAAGATACAAGATGAAATTTTTCTGTTGGCTATGGGAAAAGGTATCAGGTAATATAGACAGAGCAGAGTGGCCATAAAAATCAATTAGTTAAGAGACATATTCATTATGGGAGCTGGGGGGGAGTGGCCAGGTGGGGCGTTCATGTGCATGGTGTGCATGGTGTGCATGTGGAACAACAACCTGTCTCTCCATGCCTGTCTTAGGAAGTGTTTGGTACCCTTTCATGGTCGTACTGTTAAAAGATAGAGTTTCAATTTAGTTTGGAAAATTTGCTGTAAATAAATTGACCGTCAGATGGAAACTGATTCTTATTAACCTTGTATTTTGGTGTTGTAGCGGGAAGTCACATCACTCAGTTGTCAGACGCATAATTGAAAGTTATGAGAGCACCATGAGGAGCAGCCGTAATTTAATAACAACAAATATCTTTGGGTTTATGGTGCACAGCTAAATTAAATGTTGTTAGTCATTGTCTGGGAGGAAAATCAAAAGGAAATCACATTACTTGCTTTGCGAAAGACATTGGCAAGCACTTGAAAATAAAGCAAGTATCTGCCTAAAACAGTGCAGCGTGCTTTACTTAGCATATTCCAGACTAATTAGAACTGATTAGGGATCACCCCAAAACTGATTTATTATCACTTAATGCAGGAGATAATTCATCACCTTCATCTCTGACAATCTAATTATTTCTCTTCTCTCTGGCTGGGATGGAAAAGGGATGGGAGGGTATAGCGATCTGAATTGATTTAAAGACTGCACTGCTTTATTTATTTGGGGGGGTTATTTGTTTTAAAAAGTTCCAAGGCTGGAGCCCCCTGGGGATGATGCTAGAAAACTGGCAGCTTGCGCATTTAGCCAGCAAAGTAGCAATTGAAGACGGAAGGCAGGCGATTACAATGTTCAGGCTCTGTGGCAGAATGTTCTGAAAAGCCGAATCTCCTTAGGGTGTAGGGTAAGTTTGTTCTCCTTTAGGGAACTGGTGGCTAGTTACTGAGTGTCTAGGGCATGCAGACTCACTCCTATCTTTTGGTAGGACACACTAGATGCACCCTGCCAACTCCTTGCATTTGCTGGAGGGTCAGCAGAATTCGCCCTCAGTTGAAACCAGTGCTTGAGCCATGGTGTCTGTCCCCTCTTGTTCACAATTATTCTGCAGTCAGGAGATCTTAGCATTGTTAAAGGTGCCCAGGGGAAAGAAGGAAGTGGGGGGGCATACCTGCCTGCCCATTTCCCGAGGGCTAGCCTATCAGGACTTGGACTGTGAGTGCAGGAGGCAGACCATGCAGTACTTTCCTCTGCAAAATTGGATGTCAGAGCTGTGAACTCAGTCGGGCTGGGTAAGAGGGTCCCAAAGCCCTTGGGGGGATTCTCTTTGCCCAATTCTCACTGCATCCATGTGTACAATGTAGAATCTTGGTTACCTATGTAGTGGATGTCTGTCATTATCATGGGGCACCTCTCCCTTCTCATCATGGGGCACCTCCCCCTTCTGCCATAGCTCACCAGGATTTTCTGTGAGAGTTCAAAAGACACAGAGAAGATTCTGACCTCAGGTTGTGCCACTTGTGCAGGGACCACACAGAAATGCAGAAGGTTCTGAAATCCACTTACCTACTTTGAGTCATATCACAGGGGTGTAACTTGGGGTGCTGGGTATGCCAGGAGATGTGTTAGCATAGAATCAAGTTTAATATTCCACAATAGGAGAAGAGCTTGGCAAGCATCTGGAGAGAGGGTGTTCCCTGGGGCTACCCAGAATATGCACCAGGACAAGCCCCAGGGTCTCCCATAACCTCCCAGGCCTTCAAGGATCATGGGGTACATATTTTGGTTTAATTTTAAGGTCTGGTTCCAGAACCGTAGGGAAAGTGTCGAAAACAGGAGAATCAGATGAACAAAGGTTCATGATGTGGGGGTCGGGGTGTTAGAGTCCAACGGGACCTGAGGGGCCATAGAACCTGCTGGTCATTGTTGTCTACAGGTATCATCCTCAGGACAGCTGGCTACCCAAACACTTGCAGGGTGGCTCCCTATGTCAACATGGATGCCCTGCACTTGCCTTTCCAACAGGTAAGGAAGTGGGGGTGTCCTTTGTACCCTCCTCCACATCACCTCCCAGCATCCTTCTCCCTTGGCTTCAAGAATAAAGTGGGTGCTTTTTACAAGGGCTCTTTATAGGCGCATTATTTAGACCAGGCCATAAAACACCAAGGGCCACCTTGGGGAGTGTGGAAAGCTAAAGTCAAACACACATTTTTACATCTAAGGAGGTGGGGGCGGGGAATCCCACCAAGGCGGGAGCCACACACTTAGTTGTCACCACGAGTTTGGCTAAACATGGGATGCCTCATGCTTGGGGATTATGGTGACCTCACTCTCTCCAATGTCTGAAAGCCTCAAGGGCCATCGGTTCACAAAGATGGTGTTTTAGGGATACTTGGGGCCGAGCTGGGAGGAGATTTGGGAGGCTAATGATTTCCTGGGGGTCCTTGGCAGGTGAAGCTTCCAGGAAAATGGAAGAAAAGGGGGATACTGAAGCGTCCCCAAGACTAGTACTTGAGGAAGAGGATGATGGCATCAGAAAGTGAGGATCCCCAAAGTCTCCTGCAACGAGGTGGGCCACCTCCGGCGTTGGGAGGCAGCGCAGGGCTGCGGACCGGTTTGCCTGTCAGAAACCAGGAAAGGTTTGCACTTGGATATGTGCACAGAGACAAGGTCCGTTCATTGTGCCCTCGCGATGCGGGTGCACATAGGATCTGGCGCAGGGGACACCTCCGGGCCATTCGGTAAAGGACCCCCAATGGGACTTCACTGCAAACGGTGCCTGTGGATCGGCTATGCGCAAGGCGCCTTTGGGATGCGTCTAGCTCTGCAGGTGCGGAGGAGAAAGGGGGTGATGGCGGTGAAGGGAGAAGGGGGGCCCCAGGACCCCAAAGCGAGCGCTCATCCTCCCCCCTGAAGGTACAGGCACAACTGCAGCTGGAAGGCGAAGCGCACGCGCACCCGCATCTACACCCGCACCTGGCGGCACACGCGCCCTACTTCAAGTTCCCGCCGCCGCCCTTCCGGCTGTCTATCCGGTCCCTGGCCGAGTCGCTTTCGGCCTCCGCTGTGGTGGCCGCGGCCGCCCAGAGCAACAGCAAGAATTCCAGCATCGCAGACCTGAGGCTGAAGGCCCGCAAACACACCGAAGCCCTGGGGCTCTGACTCACCCACCGCGCCCCAAGTCCCGTGTGCCCCGCCCGGGTCCCCCCAAGGCGCAGACCCCAGGGACAGGATCCTTGCGGGGACCCAGGCGGAAGGACCCACGCGGGGACATGTGCACCACACGGAGGGCCCCTTGTCAGACACTCTTTGCGTGCACCTTAAACCCGCCACTGGCCACAAGCCTCATCCCTTTCCTTCTGCCTCTGCTGTTGCTGCTGCTGCTGGCGCCACCCCTCGTGTGCGTGCAGCTAACTAGCTACACACCAATGGAAGATTCTAGAATCTATGAAAACCAACACCACGAAGGAGCCTTGAAGAAATCCGTTCTTTTTGTTTCCTTTTTTCCCCAAAACTTGATTCATTGTCGTGGCGCGGATGTTTTCTCCCAACGTGGGGAGGAACTGTGAGAAACGCAGTGAGTCAGCAGCACACCCTCCTCTTCCACCGACCCCAAAGCTGCTGGCCTTGGGGGACCTCCCAAATCGTGAAGCGTTGTTCCGTGAGAGGTCCCCCAAGTCGTGGGGAGCCTGGACTTTGGGACCATCCATTACGCTCGCGTTTCGTCCCAACACAGCCTCAGAGTGCAACCGGCCTGCTTGGCTTACTTATGAGTCGACTTTCAAACTTCCTGAGTCTGATTCCTAAAATTGACCCACCCTTCTTTTTTCCGTGTTCAGCTGCAAATGGCTGGCATCCGGCAGGGGGGAAGGAGATATGTAAATGGCAAGCCGTTGGTCCTTGGATGCCTTGGGTCCAGCAAAGTGCAATACTGTAAATATAAAAAGACATTGTTTTGTTCTTTTTTAGCCATGCAGTCCTGGGATGTTGCTTAAAAAACGCTAGTGCTTGGCAAGGAGGGTGCTTCCATCCCTGCAAGGGAAAAGGCAGAAGAAGGCAGGTGAAGGCTGTGCGCACAGAATCTGTGCATGTGGCTCACAGGCTGTGCATTCGGCTTACAGGATCTGTGCATGCAGTTCACAGGGCTGTGCATGCACCTGCTGCTGTCTCAATCACTAAAGAAGGCTGTGCAGGCTGTTGGGGGAATTTGAAGTTCCCATCCCTGTCCATAGACTTGGGGACCTTGCAGTGCAGCATGCTAGGTCCCCCTTGGCGGTTCCTGTCTCTGTGCCCTCCAAGGTCCACATTGCCTTAGCTATACAGACCTGTGCGGACCACGGATTCTGTGCTTTTCCTGAAAGCTTGGTACCTTGTACATGGTTATCTTTGTGCCTTTTAACATCCTTCATACAAATCAAAAGGCCCCCTGAACTTCTTTTCTGTTTTGATTTTGAGCCTTGATGCTTTCTCTAAAGTGGTGGAGACACACGGCATGTGCTCCCCACTGGGGTGCCACGAAAGATGTTTTTATTTCACTTGTTATTTCATTTAATATTTTAAGACAGGTTCCCAGGTAGGCCAGGCTGGCCTCATGTTCTGACCTCTCCAAGGCTGACTTTGAACTCCAGACACCCCTGCCTCCCTCTACTCAGTGCTAGGGTGACAGACCTGGTTTATGAGGTGCTGGGGACAGAGTCCAGACTGCAAGCATGCTGCAGAGAGCTCTCCCAATTGAATCAAAGTCGCCTTTGAATTTTTAAAACTGCTTTAGTACAAGACCTCATGATCTCAGTGGTGGCCCCGGGTATGCGAGTCCTGAGCTCAGCTTTAATACCTGTTAACTTATTTTTTAAAATTGGATAAATTGAATCTTGGGGGGGTTACTGTAGTTCAGAAAACATAATCCTGTTTAACAACTTCCCACAGAAAACCTTTATAAGAGGTAATGCAGATTTTCCTTTCCAGGGGTGGGCTTGGACCAAGGAAACTTGTGTGTTTCACATAAAGCCACCACCTCAGAGCCTCCTCCTCAGCCATTGTGAACCTCACCAAAAGTGGGGGACATCACACCTGAAGCCCTTCACATAGAGACACCAGGAAGTGTGGCTCAAACCTTGTTTCTCTTAGATCTCCTGTGTGGAGGGAGCCTGGCTAGACTCACACTTGGGACCCTCACTAGGCTGCCACTCCCAGAAGCCTCTGGGATTGGCATTAGCTGTCCTTTGCCTATACCCTAGGGAAGTAAGCAAGTGGGGGGTGACTCTCACTTGCTGCAGCCTTTATCTCTGGCTTCCTTCCACTTCCTACTTTGTCTTGTTGGGACAGGAGGTGTGGGTATGGGATGCAGGTAGGAGCTACAATATTTTCCCCAATGACTCCCTCCTATCCCCCCAAAAAGATAAAGGCTCTGACACTGTCTAGCCCTGTAGTTTCTTTCAGTGCAGTTTAGTTTCTGGAGTTTCATCTGTTCTCATGTGCACACCCTGTTCTGTGTTCTGATGAGTGAGGAGCTGTGTGTGGGACATGAAGTTGCAGTGGGAGAGCAGAGCTTTTCGTGGGGTTTTGCCAAAGCCCCTAAGGGATGCACTGAGGATTAACCCAGTGCACTCCATGAAGGGTTCTGGAGGGGGGTGTTTCTAGATGTCAGAGTTGTGACCACTGCTCTCTGGAAGCTCAGCTTTTTCATGTTTTTCGTCCCAGCATTTTGCAGGTCACAAGATCACTGACATGCTGGGCTGGTTGCAACTTTGCCTGCGTGTTGGGGCCTGGGTCACCTCACAACTAACTCCTTTTCATAAAATTGAGTTCCTTTTGGGGGGCTGCATTGCATGTTTCTGGCCCTTGTGGTCTCTGGTGACTCTTCGGGGCCCACTTCTGCTGAATATGACAAAAAGAAAAAAAAAAAAAAATCAGAGTAAGAAAATTCCAGAACAAGAAAATTCCGAGCAAATGCCTTGGCCCGCTATAAAACTCTTCAGAGGCAACATTGCCAAACTTCCTTGTTTTTCAACCAAATCTGGGCGAAAAGAGTGTTTATCATGTCGTCCCACTTGCCATGGACCAGTTGGATGTGTTTTCCTTTTTTCTTTTCTTTCTCTCTCTCTCTTTCTTTCTCTCTCTTTCTTGTTAAAAAATCTGGCTTCTAATTTATTAAAGAAATGTTAGCTTAGTCAACATGCTGATTTTTTTTTCAATACACAGGAAAAGCTTAATGGCAATTTATAAATGTTTTATTGAAATCCGATATTTAATGGGAAGTTGGAAGAGGATTTCAAGTTTTGGAGCTATGAAATGTGCTATTTATTAAGATGTGAGAGGTTCACAAAGCCAAGCTGGCTACAGCTTAGATGTCCCCCTCTTCTCTCCTCTTCCCCTCTCCTCTGGCCCAGGGAGGGGAAACTCACTTCCTCTTGAGATTGATGTGAGTGGATATGTTATTTAGTTTTGTTTTTGGAAAAGTTCATAAATATTTGGTATTATAACAATGTTGAATGTAAATTTGACATTGCCTTGCATTTATTTTTGTATTTCTTCCACTCTTTCCTTCCTCCCACCCCTCTTGAATTTATGAGGCACAATGTTGATTCTTGACACAGTGCACAACCAACAGGCCGTGACTTGCAGGGTGACTGCAAGCCAAGAGAAGGAAAACTTTTCCTGGTGACCCTGGTTTTGGTGGGGAAAAGGCTTCCCTAGGTGGATTTATCTTTCCTTGTATTTGTGGCCCAGCACCCCATGCAAAGTTCTGTGCATCGCCCCATGTTTACTCAGACTGTGTAATCTGAATGTACTTGTTGTAAAACTATGGTATAAATAAACTTATAAATATTTATATTCAAAGTCAAAAAATAGGGGGGGGATGCCTTGGCCAGGGCAGAGTTGAGGCCCTGGCTCACAGTCATGTTGGCTAGTGTGTATCTATGGCTGGTGCTAGCGTCAAGGGCAGAGATTTCAGGTGGGTGTTTGACCTACCTACCTACCTTCCTCCCTTCCTTCCTTCCTTCCTTCCTTTCTTCCTTCTTTCCTTCCTTCCTCCCTCCCTCCCTCCCTTTGTCCCTCCCTCCTTCCGTCTTTCCTTGAGAACCTTCCAGAAGCACCTCAGGATTCTTACAGTTGCTTCGAACCATTCCTAGAATTTTGAAAACATCCACTGTCCCCTGAACAAAACTAGGTGCTTCTTTTTTCTCTGCTGACTATTAGTCTTCCCACTAGTTACAAACTCCGGGTTGGTTTTCTTACAGATGGGGTTTTCTTCTTTCTATTTTTGGCTGGTTGCAAAGGATCCACATGTACCAGGCTCCAAGTGTTTTTGGCATTCTTCACCCATGAACAAATGTGCCCAGGCTGCAATTTCTGTTGTTATTGTTGTTGTTATTATTCATTATTATTGTTTCTTTTGTGAGGTTTGGTTTTCTTTCTCTGTGCTTGAAAGACTTTTTTTCCAAAACACATCACATATCTCAGACAGTTTGAGGGCCCATCATGCAGAGGGCCCACCTCTGTGAAAGCGGTAGATGCACATTTGTCATTTTCTGTCTTATCTCCAGTGCTGGGTGAAGCATGTAGTTGTGTTTGATTCTAAAGATAACATAAAACCAAACACACAGGGATTTTGACTGGAGGCACAAAGGCAGAAAGAGCCCACAACCCAGTGAAGAAAATCACTCAGCTGTCAACTTCACAATCACACGTCACCAAAGTAAAGGACTTCAATCCGAGTCAGAAAGATCTAGATTTCACAGTTTAAATAACAAAAAATCATCCTGACATTTTTTCTTTCTGTCTGAACTTTGAAGTTTTTGGAATAAAGGTTGAAGTAGACACAAAGTCTTTTTCTTCTGGGGTGCAGAAGTTAGAGGGGTGCCAAAAGTGCAGAGTTGGGACATCTGGGTCCCAAGCTACAATTACCCATGGTTTGCTTTCTGCCTGTTCTAGAGGCACCACCCATATCCATGCTTTTAGGGGGAACAATGGATCCTACCTCTTTTCTGCTTTTTTCTGGGTTTTTCCAAGTTCTGCCTTCCAGGGCTGGATGTGCAGGCCGCCACCATTTCCACCTGCCATTTTTTATGTGGCATCCAGGATTTGAACTCAGATCCTTCTACTTGTGAGGCATAACCTTAGGCCCTCTGGCCCCCTGTCCATCTGCCTGTCTTCCTGCCAATACCTTTTGTCATGTTGGACATCCTGTGGGCGGCCTCATGGGTGGACCTGTCCACAAACTTCACAGCCAGGCTTATTTTTCTCGGATCCCATTTCCAGAGACAGAAAAACATGAGAGGCCATTTTTTTGTTGTTGGGGGGGGGAGGATTTGGCACTAATGCTTGCTAATGACCTAATTAATTATTCTCCAGGCAGATACCTCAGCAATGCACTTAAATAAAAAAGCTAATTTATGAATTTGAGTGTAATTCACATGCCCTACTTGATGAACCATTACTGGGTTTATTTATTTTTAGGAAATCCACACTGCTGTACATCCAGTGCCATTATCAAGCATTGAAATGAGTTTTTTGTTTTTTATTCAGTCTGAAAGGAAATTTGCCCCCAAACTCCTCCATCCTGTGTTGCTCCAATCTTCCTGTCTGTTTTTATTTTTTCTATTTAGTATTGGGGAAGGCCTGGGAGCCCAACATTCAGATGTTGTGATAACAGGGTTGTGAGTTCAAGTCCGACAGAGTGATTAGAGCCTGTATGTGTAAGTGTGAGCATGTGTGTGAGTGTGAGCATGTGTGTGTGAGAGAAAGAATGTGTGTGTGTGTCTATAATATGGTGAGTTTTTAAATCTTGCTCATTCATGTTTTGGATCTTTCAGGACACTTTTCAGGACATTTTAAAACCAAAAAGTATAATGTCAGCTGGAAATTCTTTATAGGTGTTTTTATTGGAATGGGGATATGTTATTCCACTTTGGGATTATTAAGAGCTCTTTGTTTTTATATTTTTCTTTCTGTATATTATAGGTTGTTGGATTTCTGTCAGATGCCCTTTCTACATTATTAAGATGTTCATGTATTTTTGGGAGTCAACTCATAATTTATCAGTGCATTAACTAAACTCACTGATTTTTTTTTTCTGTGTATGTGTGAGTTGAACCAACCTTGAATCTCTGGGCCAAATGACACTTGGTCGAGATGTGGAGTCATGCAATGCTGGATTCAGTCTGGTGAGGACTTTTTCCATGTATTTGTAGGAAACTCTACTTGATAGCTGCATTCTTATGGTATCTGGGGCTTTAATACAAAATTTCTACTTGCTCACTCATGCTTCTGATTTGTAATGTTAGGCTGAGTCAATGTTTTCTTTTTTGTGTGTGTGGGTTTGTTTTGGGGGGAGGGGTAGTGTATCACTATGTCACCCAGACCTAGCAGCATAATGCTCAGGCCTCTGGGAACAGACTGGTGCCTGGCACATGCAGTGCGAGCTCTGTGCTTCTGAGCTGCTTTACCACGTGTGCAAAGTGTGTACATCATGTACATGTGTTCACACAGGAGTGTGTATACACTTATGTGTTCATGTGTGTGCATGTGCACTCTATACCCCATGAATGTATAAATGGAAATACATGTACATCAGTATGTATGCATGTGCACATGTGCATTCACATTCCTGTGTCCATGTGTGTGCATGTGTAAATGTGTATATTCATGCATGTGCATGGCTGTTCACATATGTGCATGTGTGTGTGTGCTGGCTGGCTGCTTTGACACAAAGTACTTTCTCTTTCCTCTTTCACACCCTGTGACTTTGTATTTGGAATTGCTTCCGCCAGGCCTGGATTTCCAGCCTCTATATTCTTTTTTTTAATTTTTTTATTATTTATTCAATTGTGCGTGTGTGCGTGTGTGTAACCCCGGACGAATTCCTCCTCCTGTTTATTCTGCCCCAGGGATTCACAGGCTCCGCCCTACCAGGGCCAGAAATGCAAGCTGCCCCTACTTCCGCCGGGTGTCTATACATGGGGTCTAGGATCCGAACTCAGGACCTTTCGCCTGCAAGGCAGAGGCTTAACCCCTGAGCCACCTCTCCAGCCCCAACTTCCAGCCTCTATAGCTGGCTTGTTCTCACTTGGGTCTGCAGCAAGGTGGTGTTTGTGGTGGGATGTTGTTTGCAGATGGTGGTCTCAGCCGGTTGTTTACATGTGTGCGTGTGATCCCACCAGCCATCATCAGCATACTCATGTTTGCAGCCAGATTTCAGAAGAGATGGGTGGCAAGGGGCGTTCCTGGGACTGTGAACACATTCCTCCTCCTTCTCCTTCCATTCGTTCCTCTTCTTCTTCCATCTCTCCTTACCCCTTCCCCTCCTCCTCTTCCTCTCCCTCCTCCTAACCCTGTTCCTCCTTCCCGTCCCTCGTTCCAGCGATCCCTCTTTGCTTCTGTACTCCTCATTTCTCTTTTTAGCATGATTTTTCCCTGGTTGTAGAAACGCAGCGTGCAATCCCCGGCTCTTCCAAGGGGGGCGGCTCACCATAGGCAGGTTAATTGGTAATAAGAAATACGGCGGCTACACGGGCAGGACGGCCCGAGCTCCCATTGCCAAGAAAAACAGGAGCCAACTCCTTGCTTGGAAAAAATCTACCGGGCGAACAGGAAAAAAAGAAAAAAGAAATGAAAATGAATTTCAAGAGCAGCTGGCCAGTGGAATGCAGAGCTGCGTCCAATGCGTGCTCCCACCTGAGGGGGCGTTCCAGGCCTGGGGATCCGGCTTGGGATGTGAACTTGGCACCAGTGAAACAAAAGAGTAGTTTGTAGTCTGATTTTGTTTCTTGGTTCCCGGCTGTTCCATGCCTTTCTTTTCTCTACTTTGTACATGGCCGGGGGAAGAAAGCAGGACGCAGGGCAGGGCGGCCAAGGTCCAGGCCAGCGCGCCGCAGCCCTGCAGGGGATCGGTCTGTATAAACACGGGCTGTCGTGATGCCCCGCCTCCTTTTCTCCTAGCTGAACCCACATTCTCGCAGGAAGCCACCGAAGACCGAGCCTGGAACCTTTATGAGCTGCTCATGCCGCTTCTTACAGGCCATGTAGGTGGGAATCACGTAGGAGAAGGCGGGGCTGGAGGCAGAGGCAGGAGGCGGGCTCAGGTCCCCACAGCCCTCAGGAGGCAGAGAGAGCAAGAGAGCCAGAGTAAGTGAGGCGGGGCTACCCAACCTTACAAGGCCCCGCCCCCATAACCTGCCTTCCTCCAGCAAGGCTCCACCTCCTAAAGATGCCACGACCTTCCCAAACACCGGCACAGGACCCTGTGGGAGGCGACTTACATTCACAGCAAGACGCACAGGGCCCCACTTCCTCCAGAGAGATACCATTTGTTAAATTGTTGACATGAGAAGCCCCCTGGGAAAGAATTCAAATTCAGACCACAGCAAGTGAAAAGTTCCTCCTCTCTTTCTCCTACTTCTCCCTTCATCTTTTGTTCTGTCAAATACATAAATAAAACAATAAAAGTAAAGTTGATGAATTGCTGTTTGATAGATAATTAAATAGAACATTAAAAAAGAAAGAAGCTGTGTGACTTGCTCTCTCAAACAAATAGCATTTAAAGAAAATAAAGTTTGGCTGGAGAGATAGATCAGGGGTTAAGAATCTGTCATGAAAGCAGAAGGTGCTGAGATCGGATCCAAGATGTCACGTAAAAAAATGCCAAGCAAAAATAGCAGCGGCCTGCATCTATAGTGCTGGTGGGCAGAGCCTGGGAATCCCAGGGCGAAGCAAGGAAGAGGTAGAAGCAATCCAGGATGATTCCCTTGCCCCTCACAGAGATACATGTGCTCTCTGATACACACACACCACACATACACCAAATAACCTATAAATACTAAAAAAAAAAATAAAGGTTAATAAATTCATCTCTTAAATGAAAAAAAATAATGAATTTCTCTCTCAGATAAAGAAAATATTAGAGATAAAGTTCAATTTATGAAGCTCTCAAATAGAATATTAAAAATTAATTTAATAATGAATTCACCTCAAATGAATGGATACAATATTAATAAAGTTAAACTGAGTGAATTTCTCTCAAATACATAAATAAAATATTGACAATCAAATTAAACAGTGAATTTCTGTCAAATAAAAAAAAAAAAGAATAACAAACCATAATTCAGATCATCAGAGACCCTACATTAATCAACATGAACCAGGCCAGCCTAATCTCTCTCCATCCTAAAGCTGAGGAGGGCCACTGGAAGAAAGGGAGGGAGGGAGGAAAGGAAGGGGAATAGAAGGGAGGGAACAAGGGGATACAAGGAGGTTGGAGGGAAGGAGAGGAATGGAGTACCTATCAAGTATGTATAAAAATTATTAATAAAAATAAAATATAAAAAATAAAGTTAAACTTCACGAATTCATCTCTTGAATAAATAAAAAAAATTGAAAATCAAGGTAAAATTAGCAAATTCTCTCTCTCCAATAAAGAAAGTATTTTGAAAGAGCTAAACTGTATGGATTTTAGACTGTTATGTGGAAATTCTATGCATGGCTTGGGTATACTATCACCATATGGAGAACCTGATTTTATCTCATTTATTTGTTCTGTGTTTCTTGATTGATGGATTGATTGATTAAATGATTGGTTGATTGATTTTTTTAGCACCTACTGCTTTCCTGCAGTGAGCAGTCTGTGGTGGGATTTTATTTTGTTCACCCTGTCTGCTGCATTCCTTGGTGTGCATGCATGCAGAAAGACAAACAAGGTGCGCATCAATGCATCTCAGACCATGGAGTTTTACCATCAAGAGCCAGCCAGCCAGACTCCGGGTTCTCACTAAAAGAGCTGTGCCAGCCCTGAACTCAGGGTTACGATCCTTCTAGATATAGCCAGCTGTACATCACAGGCCTCTGAGACGGGAGGGCTAAGCGTAAGCAGATGATGTTCTGTTTGCTGCAGAAACCCTGTCTGCAAAGGAAGTCACATGCCAAAGTTCTGAGATAGGGACTTGGACACACTCAGGGCCTCTCTCATTCCAGGGGGTTATCTCACCTTCACATCCTTCCCTCTGCACAGATTCAAGTGATGTCATACTACAAAAGATGGAACCCATCAATATGTAAGTATTTGTTTAGGGGCTGATTCTTTGGTTCTTCCCCCTTCAAGCCTTCCTTCTGTTGCTGGTTAATGAAGGAAAAAGTCAGCAAAGAGAATTTTATTTTGCAAGAAGGAATCCAATGATTTGGAATCCCCCATCCCATACCACTAAGGTTTCCTTCTTCTCTTTCCAGATAGGAGGGACACGGAAAGGGAAAAAAACGTGGGATTGGGATGTATGAGCACTCACATGTATGCATATGTGTGTGTGTGTGTTTGTGCGCAGAGGTTTATGTTTGGGAAGCAGGCATGAGCCATTTCCTGCCTTGACTTCAAAGGGGACCTTTTACAGACTTTTCTCTCTCTGGGTTTTCTTCCTTGGTTGCCTCACAGCTGTGGGGAGCATTTTGCTATGTGTTCATCCCATACAACTATCCCATGCAATCACTACCGGTGCAACTTGCTATTAAAATTCAGAGGAAGGAGGTGATGGTGGAGAGGGGGTCAGGAGGCAGAAACATTAGGCTCTCCCACACTCAGTGGGCAGCAAGATGTGAGGGGGATGCTAAGCACATCCATACTTTACCAATAAAATTTCATTAAACAATGCTTACAGGGAACAGAGCCGCAGATCAAAGGCCAGCAATGCAAAGAATGAATTCCCCCCCAAATACAAAGTAGACATGCGGGAAGGCAGGGGACATCCCGAATTCTACCCACATCTGTGAGTTTGTCTCTAGTAGTTTGCACTCTTTATCTGTGTTTTGCATACTGCGATCATATTGCTATTTGTGGCCCCAATATTCTTACCAGTGCACAACATTTTCCATAATTAATTCATTTGCAATTCCTGTCTGCTATTCCATAATGTGCATAGCTGTTCCACATATTTTCTTTGAAAGTCTAATTTTTTTTCTTGTATGTGTGTGGGGTGTACCTGCAGGGATGGATTTGTGTATGCATGTATGCATGTGTACATGTGTATATGTATGCATGTGTGTGTACATAGCCGGGTGCATGCACAAGAGTGCAAGTGAGCATGTGTGTCTGTGCAGGAAGGGAAAGGCTGAATGTGAGAGCTCACCCGAAGGCTAAGGATTGGAGCTCTAGGCACTTCTATAAAGAATCAGGGATTGGGGCTGGAGAGATGGCTCAGGGATTGTGACTGTCTCACAAGCAGAAGGTTCTGAGTTTGGATCCCAGGTCCCACGTTAAAAAAAAACAAAATAAAAAAAAAAAAACTTTAAAAGGCTCATTGTCTTCTTCAACATGTTGAGCACCTTGGGTTTCACTAGTACTGAAATAATAATAATACCAATAAAATTAATGAGAAGAATCAGGGATTAAGTCCTGAGCAAACCTAGAGGCAACTGTCTGATTGATGGGGAAGCGCTGGTCATGGTGGGTGGGACTAGTGCGCAGAGAGGTGGATAAGATGAAGGGAAATTGGCATCCTTCTGTATACTTGGCTAGACATGGTAGTCTGGCAGGCGATTCCTGAGAACAATTGTTATATATATAATATATATATATTATATATATTTGTCCTAACACACATCGAGGCCAGGCAGACTAGGGATCAACATCCTTCTTTCTTCCCCACCTCCAAAAAAATCAATACCATAATAATAGAACTCTGCACGCTCATCTGGTCCCCCCAGCCCCTTGTTGGCCAGTTACAGGCAATTTACTGGTGTTGACAAGTGCCCACAAAACTGATAGTATTAATAGCTTCTCCTCTTGGGGGAACCATCCGTCTTCCAGGGTCTCCCTTGGAACAGAGGGTCCAAATTCAGGGCAGCTAATGGTTTCCTCACTCATTTGCAACCAATATACACGACCGTGGAGCTGTGTGGCCAGAGACTGAAAGCCCAGGGGAAACTTTGTAAGAACCTCGGAGGGCTTTGGACTCGCTGACTGAGTTCCTGCAGCGTCCGTGTAAACATGGAAGGTTCTAGACCTGGCGTCTTCTCAGTGTGGGGAGAAGCCGGTGAGCGTGTCGCTGAGCACGCAGCTGCCACAAGTTTCTCGGGAAGACAGACTTGAAGTCACCTCAAGGTACGCAGTTGGGAAGGACGTCATCAGCCGATGAGACCCTGGCGCCTCCACGCCGGATGGCCCCACACTTTGGTTACTGACAGCCCTTCCCCACCTTCTCAGCACCGCACAATGTGCTGACTCGGCATCCCCAGGCCCAGAAGGTGAGTTTGCATTTGGCCCAGAATGCCTCCTGGAGTTGGATGTGGGCCGCTGGGGGTGGGATATGCTTCATATCCACAGGTTCCGAGAGAGCATGCTATTGTCCATGAACTTTCATTTGCTGATGGTTTCATGGTGGGTGTGTGGATGTGTGCACGGATGGGTGAGTGGTGGCTGGAATGGTGAGTGGATAAATGGGTTAGATGGGTTGATGAATGGGTGGAGGATGGATGGATGAATGGATATGTGGATGATTGGAAGGATTCATGAGTGGATGGATGGGTTGGTGGATGGGTGGATGGATGGGTGGGTGGGAAAGAATGGATGGATGGATGAATGGGTTGGTAGATGGATGGGTGTGTGGATGGATGGGTGAGTAGGTGGATGGGTAAATGGGTGTATGGATACGGATGGGTGGATTGGTGGATGGATGGGTGGGTGTGTGGGTATGGATGGGTGGGTGGGTGGATGGATGGGTGGGTGGATGGATGGGTGGGTGGATGGATGGGTGGATAGCTCGATGAGTGGATGGTTAGATGGAAGAGTGGAGAGTGCATGGACAGATACATGCGTGCATATATGTGTTTACTTCCTGCCAGCCTGGTTTTCAGCCAGGAAGTTCCTGGACTCTCTCTGATGGCCATTTTACCTTCTTTCCAAGCTTTCTGTAGGCTCTGCTGCCCTTCCATGAGAAAGTGGGTATTTGCTTCAATGTGCACAAATATTCCAAGGACACAGCAGGGAGACTATTGGATTTGTGCTGGCTGTCAGGTTGGGGTAGGATTGAGGGGAGCTGGTGGGAAATGGAGAGGTGAGAGGTGGAGCATCACCCACAGCCCTGGATGATAGCTGTGGTTTTTCATGGTGCAGTGGGAAAGGCAATGAGTGTGCTTTGTGGGGAGCGGAGTAAGGAGCCCTGACCTGGGGTGACCATGTAGCAGGTCGCCAGCACTGGTCCATCCTGCGTGGGGGCAGATGGGGGCATCTCCTGTGCATAAGGAATGGTTTGTCCAATGCCCGCCCATGTCTATTCTGGGAACAGGGTGAAGAGGATGGGGTCCTCAAAGACATGTAAGACTTAATCCGGTGGGCACAGCCTGGGTTTTTGGCAGCTGTCCCACCCTCATCTGCCTAGAAAAGGAAGTGGGGTCACACCCTCTCTCTGCTGTGTATGTGGAGGACCACGGGAGTCAGCCATGGTTTATGGCAAAGTCCGGGGATCCGAATATGGGGAGGTGTCGACTGCAGCATGCTTAAGGTATTGGGGTGCAGGTTCAAGATGTACAGGGGGAGTATTTGGGTTCCATCTCCCTGCAAAAGGGAAAGAGAAGAGCCCCCTACATCCCCCAAAGGTGCTGAGATGATGAAGTTGTGTCTCGCCATGCCAAGGGTGCCTTGGGAAGTACTGATTTTGAGCGCAGGACACTAGGCAGGTGTATGGGACTGAGGAGTGGGTGGGCATGGACGGGACATGCATGTGACAGGGACTATAGAAAGAGACATATGGTGCACATATGTAGATATAAGACAGAGGGTACATGCATCCATAATAGTTCCATAGAATGATACATATATATATATATATATACATAGATACATAATAGATGATACATGCATACATAATAGATAAATAGATGCATAGAATGACACATAGATACATACATAGATACATAATAGATACACGTGAATTGTAGGTACATAGATGATGTACATGTACATACATACATGATATACATAGGTACATGATAGATGGTAAATACATACTAGATATAGATACACATAAATACATAGACACATGATATACATAACAGATGATAGATTACATAAGTACATAGATGTATATATATACATATATAGAATGATACATACATACATAAAAGATACATTGACAAATGACATAGAGCGATAGATAGATAGATAGATAGATAGATAGATAGATAGATAGATAGACACACAGATGATACAGAGAAAGGTAGATAATTACACCGATATATAGATTGATAGGTGGATGCACAGATGGTGGGCAGAGCTCCGACTCAACAAGTAGGTGAATAGATGTTTGATACACAGATGAGCAACCAACACGTGAGCGGGTCTGTCCCGGATTCTGGCTTGTTCCTTAGGACTCGCTAGATGTTGCACAGCCGATCTGCATGAACATTTCTTCCACCGCCGCCGAGTGGTGAAGGGAGCTTTGTGAGCCCCACTTTTTCATGGGATGGGGGGTTCTCAGGAAAGACATGCTGCGTCAAAGTCAGTGCATCTGGTCCCCCCAACTCCTAGCTTATGCTCATTTCCTATGAAATCCAGTTTTGCAGAAATAACCCTGCTGTGAAGCTTATGAGCATAAATTATTATTTTTGTATTATTGAGTCTGTCTAACTGAACCTGGGCTCGTTGGCACCTTCTCTTTGATTCTTGCAAAAATCCCCCCTGAATGCACCCTGCTCCGAGCAACTGAAACGGAGCCGCGGCTCATTAGACTTGCTGGATTGGGAAGAAGTTGGGGGATATTATGTGTCTTACTTAATGATGTCTCAGTTTTCTCAGAAGGAAGCTCAAGAGGATGTTTTGGGGGGGGGGAAGAGTCGTGAATCAGGAGAAAAAGGGAAGCCCCGGAACATCAGTGAGCTGGGCCCCTGAGAAGACACGGAGGCCTTGGCAGATTGGGGGGCCAGATGTTAGGCACGGGAGAAAGAAGACCTGATGGGAAGGAAGGAACTCCGAAACCTTGGGGTAAGATATGGGGTGCGCGTTGTGTAGGCTCAGGAGCTGTGGGTTCTTTTTCTGCTTCTCTGGGGGTTGCAAGATATTCTGCTCGTTGGAGGGAGTAGGGAGCTCAGAATAGCACCCTGAGGGTTTGGGAGGTTCAGCATGGAACCATGAAGGGGCGCTGAGTCCTTCCCCAGAACTCATGGAGCTATTGTCAAGTCTACATCTGGAAAAGGCGCCTTTGCTCATATGCACAGGGGTCCCTGAACACCTCCATCTTATCCTCTTTGGGCTTCCAAAGTGCAAGGCTGTGAATTCATATGGAGCTCCACATTCTAACCACACTGAGCCGACTGCATCTTAAAAATAAAGCCATCTCATGTTTTCCAATCCAGCTGGTCCGGGTGTGAGGGGCTGAAGCTGATTGTGAGGTGTGGCTGATGCCTGCAGTTGGAGAAGGTGAAGAAGGAGGCAGGGCTGTTTGCTGAGACTGCCACAAAATGCCTGAGGCTGGTGACTTGACAAAGCAGGTTGATGTAGGAGATGGGTCGTGGTTTTGGAGACTCTTTCCAATACAAAGTCTTATTTCCCACCTTAAAAGAGGTGGGTAACAACTCTAGGCTTAAAGAAAAAGAAAACACACCTCACACCTGCTTTCGCGAGAATGCATCTGATGTCGACAGAACTGATCCATCTGCTTTCATGATAGCTCCTCAAATCTCTCTGCAGCTGATTAGATTGAAGGATTCTTGTCAAGTTTCGTGATAACTCAGCAAGCATCATGCTAACTCCTCGCCTCTCACAATAAGTTCCCCCCACACACACACGCACACACACCTAGAGTACTGTGGTTTCTTTTTCAGGGCGGTGACATCACTAATTTACAAGTCCGCCATTTCTCACTCAGGAGACCCATGATGCATTGCGAGATAACTTCATCCAACCCAGAGCAGAGCCCGGCAGCAGTATTGGAATATTATATGCCCAAGAAGCAGGCAACCACAGTCAACCCACAGAGACCGGAAAATAGATTCTCCGTTCCAAAGCTGTACAGGGACTCTTATTGGGGTCAATTTAAGCTTTGGGGCAGTTGGGGTGCAAGGAAAGGGAGAGGAGGAAAGATTGTTCTGGAATTAGTGATGGTCGTATTCTCACTTGAGATTATGGCTAAAAAATGACTCATTTTCAAAACTGTATATTATGAAATTTTATTATTATTGTTTGTGTGTGCTGGAAATCAAGCCCCAGACCATGTGCAGGCTTCGCAAGCTGCCTGCTGGGGAATGTTCTAGATCTCAACTCCAGGCCAATTCGAAGTTTGAATTAAAATTAATTACTAGCATTAATTGGGAGAAAAACGCCGGTAAGCTGTGATCTATGAGTCAAAGCCACGCGGGGTGTGCAGGTGCTTGGATGAGAAAAGCCCAGAACCTTCTCTGGGTCTTCTGAGTCCCCCAGTCTGACTATGATTGACAGTTCCTGGGGGCTGGGCCACTTTTAAGTTTTAAAGAAGTGGATGGTTTTCTTGAGTCACCATAGCGACAAGTTAGCCATGGAAATCTGCTGGAAGGGAAGTGAAAGTGGAACCTGAGTGGAGGCACTGGAGGGGCGAGTCATTACCCATGGATGCCTAAGAACCTGGGTTCAAATCCTCACCATTCTTTTTTCTTTTAACTTTCGGGTTGGGGGGGACTGCTGAGGAGTCAAAGCCTTTGACTCTCAAGCAAAAGGACCTGAGTTTGGATTCCCAGTTTATTCCTGCTGCGTAAAAGCGATTCCCACACGCCACTTCTGCTTCTTACACACAGCTTGCCCCAGAAAGCAGAAATGAAATGGATCGGGAGCCGAGGGGCGTGACCACCCAGGGTGAAGAGGATGGGGTTCCTAAAGACGTCCACACCTTGACCCCAGTGCAGACAGAGTGACCGCACCAGAAACACCCGAGTTCAGATGCCCCTAATCTTCTACCTGTTGCTGTGCCCCATCTTTCTTCTAGCCCAGGAGTAGCGAGGTGAGTGTGGGAGCCCTGAGCCCCCCTCCTCCACTGAACATTTGTGAAGAATTAGTAGTTGAGGACAGATCCTGAGCAAGCCTGCAGGAGAGTGATTGATGGGAAAGACTCAGCCCACGGAACGTGAGATCCAGTGGGGCATCCCCTCCCCCCAGGAAGCTGAGAGGCAATAAAAACTTGATCAAATATTAAGTCCCAACCCTAATGACTCGTGAGGCTCCACTCCCTAAAAGTTGTAGAATGCACATAGCGCCACCTGCTGGGAACCTGGTATCCATCCGCATCGAAACCTCATCAAGGAATTTGAGGGGAGGAAAGGGTTCCAATGACACAGTCAATAATCCAGCTGGGCGGACGCGCAGGGACTGCGCCCAAGCCTCGAGACCCGAGTTTGAATCTCTACAAACTCACAGGCTGGGGAGGAGAGAACTGAGTGCCAAAAGGTGTCTTGTGACCTCCACCTGTGAGCCACGGGATCCACGCATGTGCTCCCCTGCCGCAGAAGACGCCCCATATCCCCGTCATGCTGGGACAGAGAGGCCGCTCTCTAAACTGAGCCGTGGCCTTTCTAGGTGGTGAAACCGAGGGTGACTCCCTATAACACCTCAACTTTGAGCCGCGCACATGGACGCTGAGCTGGAAGTGCCAAGCCAACACCACGGTCTCTCGCTGCAGCATGAAACCCGCAGTTGGGGAGTTCATATCTGTCAAGCTGCGTGCAGCCCGCGCCCCACGGGGGCCTCAGCATCCAGCCCCAAGAGCATGCTGGGTACCCACCCCCTGGATAGCAAGGATGCAGCACGACAGAACCTGGCCATGTGTGTCTTCAAAGTGCAAGATATGTCATCCCTCAGGAGGAAAGAGGCACAAAGATGGACGGACTAGATGGATAAGTGCATGGGTGGATGGGTGAATGGATGGATGGATGGTGGGTGGATGGATGAATGGGTGGATGGGTGAATGGATAGATGGTGGGTGGGTGATGGATTGGTGATGGATGAATTGGTGAGTGTGCTGACAGAGACACACATGCGTAGCTTACTTGTCATGTGAAACCTGTGATAGCTGCCATGTCATAACTACTTCCTGGTATACTGAACCAACCAGCAAACGACCCATGGAGTTCTACGATGAAATCCTGAACTTCGAGAAGATAGGTGATTGCAGGGACAGGTCCCATCTCATGGATTATGGGCTTCTCCCACATCAGTTAATGTCTCGCAGGCTTGCTCAGAGACTTGCCTTCACCAAAAATTCTTCAGAGATGTACCTAAAGGCTCAGTTGTTTGGGCTCAAGCTGACATGTGGATCAGAATAACAGGATATTCCCATTTCTCCCACAGAGAGGATGGACCCACTTACCAACATCTTGGTGACCTGCAACACAACCCACTGCCACGGTGATGTGACAGCAGCCAGACACGTGAACAAGACTATCTTCCTGGGAAATCTAGCTGGACATTCAGAGGGAGGTGATGTACCCCAGAGCACTTTTGGAGCCAGAATAGGGAACACAGGGCACAGAGAAAAGCATGGAGGGCCGCAAGACCCATGTGTGAATTCAGCTATCTGCTGGGGGTCACAGTAGACTCTTCTTTGTAGAATGTTGAACCCCACAAGGAAAATCTGCTATGAAGTGTGACCTCCACACACAGCGGGCTGTGTGTGTTTCCCAAGCATTAACATGACAGCTCTGTACACAGGCTGTGGTCAGAAGCCAGTTGTCTTTCATCCTGCAGGATTCTGGGACTGAAACTCAGGTCTCCAGGTTTGCCTACAAGCTCCTTTGGACCCGCTGAGCCCTCTTGCCAGTCCATGCTCTCTGCTTTTAAAAGCAGAATTTTTTTTCCCTAAAAGGTCACCCATAGAGAACACCATGTGCCTGAACTCATATGTACCCTAAATGTAGCATGGCGGGCTCCTGGTTGTAGCAAATGACCACAGTTTGAGTTACCGCTCACCTCCTAGATCCCTGAATACTTCCTCCCCATAATTGCTTCTTGCACACTCAGGTTGAATGCGCAGACCTTCTGCTTCCCCTGCAGATTCCCATCAAGTGGACAACATGTACATCTTCCCAAGCTCAGTACCTTGAGCTAAGCACACTGTGTAGATCCAAGTGGAACGAGTGGAGCACAGCTGTGAAGTTTAGTAAGTGGCAGCCACCGTCGGCCCACGAGGATGGGGGTAACCTTGTGCAGCAAGGGACAGGATCAAGTCCTTGGCACCCAACAAAGAGTTAACAGGTTTGTCATGGATCAACATCTTGAGCCTAAGGAGAAATTGGGAAGAAGCAGGAAACTGGCATGCTGAGGTCTTAAAGAAGGTGATCCCAACACATGTTCAAGCTTTTCCATGGGATCCGAGGGGTACAGGCTGTGTGGCCTGCCTAGCATTTGGGGTGCAGGGTTCCCTCTCCAGAGTCTACATGGGGAAGAAGGATGGATGGATGGTTGACAGACAGATGATAGATAATGTGTGTGTGGATAAACAGACAGAAAATGGATGGATACATAGATGAATAGATGATTGACAGATACATAACAGATAATAGAGATAGGTACAAAGATACATGGGTAAATACATAGAAAATGGATGGATAGGTATGTATATGAAAGATAAATGGATAGATACATGATTAATAGACAGATGATTGAGTAGATGGCTACATATAGATAGCTATTACATAGATGTATGATAAATCAATAGACTGGTAGATACATAGATCAATAGATTGATAGATGATGGATAGACAGATAGGTAGATTGATATTGATGATAAACACAAAGTAGATGGTAAGTAACAGATCTCAGAAAACAGACAAATATTAGAAACTGATAAAAAATTAAGTGAATGACTGATTGACAGATGATGATGATGATGATAAATTTGGACTAACCTCAAGGTCCCAGATGGCAGAGGTCTTGTCCTGCTCTATCCCACCCAGCCAGGTTCCAAGAAGCACAAACTTCCTGTTCTGGGTGTCCACCTGGTGGTCGTCTTCATGACTGATGTCTGCACACTGACCCTGAGCTTCCTGTGCAAAAATCACCCCCAGAATACAGGGGCACATGCGCTGTGTGCCTTAGGCTATCCAGCTGCAGAGTCAAGTTCTATTCAGCCCTCAAAAAACTGCCCGAGGAGGGCCTGTGATAGGGCTTGTCATGCAAAGGAACTTGCAGCTTAGCCTGAGCTCTGAGTTCAGACATGGGCACACATGGAGATCTGTGTTTCATGACTTTCCAGGTTCCTGAGGATATGGGGTCTCCTGTCCCCCATGCCACACATCAAGGACAAATCAGCGACAATGACCAGCAGGTGGGTGAGACCAGTAGGAGGGAGAGTACGTGGGTGCCCCGAGTGCAGGGAATGGGAGGGCCACAGGACCCCAGAGTGCTGCCGGTTCTACTCAGTCATCCCCCTGTCTGTCACCTCCCCCAGAGTGGGAAATTTTTATTAAAACCAAATCCTAGCCGATTGTAAAATTTTTATTTAAAAGCAAAATCCTTTCCAGTCTGCGGCCACCTAAACCTCATTTTCACCCCCAGATCCTGGGTTGACTCTTGTCTCACAGCCCAGGAAAGTGGACACTGAGGATATCTTAACAGTAGAAGTGGCAATCCTGCAGCCATGGCCCATGAATGTGCTAGGAGCTGCCAGCCCGAGTTTTGTGGAGTCTCTGTTGTTTGTTTCGACTGTATATGTTTCTATTCTTCCATTTTTTTTAAAAAAAGAAAGTGGATATTTTTGCAAAGGTGTGTGCAGTGAGGGGGGGGGCCCACATGTCCATGCAAGGCACTGTGTTGAGGGGCAGCATTAGGATAAGGCCATCTCTTTTCCCCACTTTCATTGCTTCCTCCCACCCAGAACCTCAGATGGAGCTTGAGCTGGCTGATTCCCAGGGGAGAGCAAACAATTGCCCTGGGTCAGACAGGCACCCTGGCCATACTCCTGGAGGGGATGACAACCCCAGGAAACCACAGGAAGTCTCAGGAATGGAGGCACAACTGAAAAAAAACTCACACATAAGCCAAGAGCAGAAATGGCCAAAAAAGTCTCACAGGCCCTGTGTGGATTCTGTCTCAGGTCCCCCGGGTGTGAGTGAGCTGTCCTGGCTCACTCAGACTTGCATCAGGAGTGGAGGAAACCCACCCAGCCTCAAAAGACAGACCTGCAGGCCCTAGTCTGGAAGGACATACAGGTCTTATCAGAATCTTTGTCTCTAGAGATGCTCTCACACCCCAGGGGGTAGGTGGGTCTACATCCTGGTTTGCCCCTGCCAAAGTCTGGGGCACATGATGCTCCCTCTACAAGGCCCATGGCCACATGGCAGAAAAGTGGAGCCCCCAGTGAGTCACTTTTTGCTTTTCTTGTGGATTCAGAGAGTTGGGGGGATCTGTTTCCCCCAGGCTCATTTACCCTATGAGTCTCAGGCTTGTTCCACCGATTATTAAAAAATGGCCTAGATAGTCTAAGGAAGTTGCCCAGGGGTAGAGGAGAACCAAGCCAGAGAGTCTAGAACTCCAAAGAAGGTCTGCTCAGCCCACTCCGTGTCCCTCTCCCCCCCAAAAAAAAACTCTAAGCAGTGTTTTTCTCTCAGCTGCCACAGCCCTGGGGTAGCAGAGGGGGAGGTCTCCCCAGAAGCCATCCCAGCATGCTTGAGGAGAACCAAGCCAAGCACCCCAAATCCTAAGTCCTAAGCCTTAGCATGCCTCCCCCCAAAATAGCATGAGGTCCAACCTGGAAGAGGTTCCAACTTACAGGGTGCAGGGGGGAGTTAAATTCTTTCTTCTCTCAAATAAATGACTATTGCAGGGGGCAGTTGGAACTGGAACCCAGATCCTGTAGGATTCTTGATTCCCTTAGCTAGTTGACCAGACAGTCTGGTCCTGGGCCAGAGGAACTTTTGTTAGACGCCTGAGGCCTAGTTGGAGGATTCAAACACAGGCCCCTGACCATTGTATGGTGTCCACCTCTAGGCCTAGCAGGTCCGATGCTCTTTGGCTCCACATGCAGATATTGATCTTGGTGTTCCTGGTGGTGATAAGGATCATAGAGGCTGGGGCCTGGCAAACTCTGGGGGGACCTGGTATACCAAGATCCCAGCAGCCCTTGCAGCTTCTGGTCCAGCACAGGCCAAAGCATCCCCTGTGAACAACCTCAGGCTGGACCTGGGGAGGAAGATACTAAAGTGGACATACCACACACAGGGTATGAAGTGGACATACTACAGGGTATGAAGTGGACATACCACAACTGCTGTATCTGCATCCTGTTCTCAGCCTTGGGGACCTTGACTGGCTGTCCCTGTGGTAAGCACTGGGGGAGGTGATGCTGTCTCAAAGGCTGGATCAGCGTTTGCTCACCCAGCAGCACAACTTCCAGTTCTGGCAATAGCCATGTGGATTCCTCATCAGAGAATCAGCTTTGGGAGTGCAGCAGTTTTACAGGGGTTCATGACTAGAGGAGGTTGGGGGAGGAGGAGAAAAGTGACAAAAATCGAAGTTTAGCTGCAGGTTTGCAAATCAAAGACCCACAGGTGGGACTAGATATGGACACTGCTTGATGTTACTTTGTAGTTTTTGCTGATTCCAGATGCCTTTGGATTTTTGGATTACAGTATCTCTCTGTGTCTCTCTGTCTGTCTCTCTGACTGTTTCTGTCTCTCCCTGTCTCTGTCTCTGTATTTCTTGGTGTCTCTGTGCATCTCTATATCTCTATGTCTTTCTGTCTCTGTATTTCTGTGCATCTCTATATCTCTGTCTCCCTGTCTTTCTGTGTCTCTACCTGCCTCTGTCTCTATATCTGTGTCTTTCTCTTTGACTTTGTCTCTGCCTTACCTAGTCTCTCTCTCTACATTTATCTCTCTTTTTGTCTCTCCCCATCTCTGTCTGTCTCTGGATCTCTCTGTCTGTTTCTGGATTTCTCTGATATCACAAACCACACTAAAATCTTATCAGGGTTTCCAAGCGCACCTCTTCTCTGTAAAGTGCAGATCTCAGGGGTAGGGGGTGCAGAGGGAGCAAGGCATCCAGTAGCTGGACTCCTGCCTCTGGGGGCACACTGGCTGCCTAGCAGATGCCTTTGCACATATGGTCACTAGCAACCAGCCGGTCTCCTCATATCGCCCTCCTTTCTCTCTGCACTGAGTGGTAGCTGCTTTCCCTAGGGGACAGGGTCCCCACACACTAATCTCCCCGACCCCACATCCCATCTTCCTGCTTCCTGCAAACTCAGACTCTGAGAGACTGTAAGAGGGCTTAGTAGATAAAAGAGTCTGCAGCCAAACCTACAGTCCTGAGTTCTAATCTCCTGTAGTCCACCTCTCTTCTCTGTCTCTCTCTCTTTGGGTCTTTCTCTCCCCATTTCTCTCTGTCTCTGTCTTTTTCTGTCTTTGTCTCTCTCTCTCTTTCTCTCTCCATCTCTCTCTGCCTCGTCTTTCTCTCTGTGTCTCTGTCTTTGTCTCTCTGGCTCTCTCTCTGTCTGTCTCTTTGTCTCTCTCTCTCTCTCTCATGGCAGGAGCATCAGCACTCAATGCTCTCCTCAGCTACATCCAAGTTCCAATGTAGCCCAGCCTAACTTGAGACTTTGTAATCACCTTGGGCTGATTTGAGCCAATAGGGTCACAGGGAGTGGGATTGTGGTCAGGACGAAGCTGGGACCCTTTGGGCTGTGAATTAACTGAATCCCAGGCTGCAGGGGAAGGGGGCCTGGGGGAGGACGCACATGCTTTCAACGTGAAGGGCTACCAAGGCCCTGAGTGAGCATACTGCACCATCTGGGCAGTGTGTATGTCTCAAAGGTAGGCGGTTAGAAGCTGCTCTTGCATGTTCCTGAGTGCCCTGCTGCACCATGGTGCTGTCATTACCGTGGCCAGCAAGACTTCTGCCAGCCACTTCAAGGACTTCATGGTCTTCAACAACACAGGTGAGGGCCTGGGGCCTAGGTGTGAATCACACTGCAGCCAAGTCCCTGCCCAAATCAAGCCCCTGAGAACAGCAGTGGGCAGCTCTGGAGGCATCTCTCCTCCCAGGTATACAAGGATCTGCAGCCACAAACTTCTCATGTCTCATCTGCCACATGCACTTCATGAACTGCAGCTAGGCTCCCCAGGACATCCAGTATCATTTCCACATCTGGTTTTCTAAGTAAGTGGGTCCTGCCGACTGTGGGAGGAGGGGACAATTCCTGGAAGAACCTAGCACTGAGCACCCCAGGACCCTGAAGTTACTATGCTTGCTGTGGTGAGGAGCCACGGTGGGAAATATGAGGGTCAAAACACAGCTAGGGGTGGGGAAGGTCCTGAACAGGCCTATAGCTAGACACTGCTGCCCACTGAACACTTACAGCTGAGCCCTGGGCACCTCTGTGGAAACTTGTACTTCAGCCATCTGCTCAGTGAATCAGAGTTCCAGAATCTGGGGACCTGAATTCAATGCCCAGAAGCCCAGGGGATATGGATGTTTTTGTCCCATTGGTGATTGGATGGATGGTGAAGTGAGTGTGGCCACTACATTGTAGACAAGGTGGGGACCCACCTGGGCTGCTATTATGAGCAGCTTGGGGAGCCCCAGTTGTCTGATCAGTTCTTCCTGCTGCACGGGGCCAGCCACAAGGCTCTGGTTCCCTTTCTGGACTTTGTGCCCTTCATAGCTGTGGAGACTATGAGGAAAGTTTCAGTAAGAAAGAAATGGATGTGAACTAAGAAAGCCTATGTGTAATATTAAAAGAATATGAAAACAACTGAATGTAAAAACAATTATATGTAATTGTGCATGATAGATTAGTGGGCTGCTGTGTCAGCCTAAACTGTGTGACAGATAAGTAGGTGTCTGCGTCAGCCTAGCTGAGGGGCAATACAAACTGTGTAAGACATAATAAATGAAAATGAGAAATATCAAAATGAGGCAAAATAACTGTATTGTAACTGTAAACAGACATGTACCCCAATGATGTAATGTGGAGTAAAACAATATTTAAGGGACAGGCTGAGAACTAGGACCTCAGTTTGGTAGGGACAGAGCATCCCAAGGCTCTGTCTGGTTGGCAACTGAACTCCCTGATGCAGTTCCAATCAAAGTACTGCCTGCTACCCTGGGGACGTGACTGTTGATCATCTGACACCCCTCAGCTCTGGCAAGGTGCAGAAATGGCTCGAGACTTGTGCCCTGGAATACGTCAATTGGTAAGCCCCATGTGGTGTGGTTATTTGCAGGGTGACATAGACTTCCAGGAAGGTAGAAGTTAGCAGCATAGGTCCCCCAGATGTGCTCATGATAGTTGATGTAGTCGGCAGGATATAAGTCAAAAGTAACCTGGGGAGAGAGAAAGGGAGAAGCTGCTGGATAGTCAAGGCTTAGCCGGTGTGAGGTAAAACACCCACAAGGCACAGAAACAATCATCCAAGTAAGCCCTCTAGGACAAAAGGAGTTTCGACCTAAGCCGAGTGGGGGGAACCCTACCTGAACTCCCCTGGTCACATGACAGGCAGGTTACAGGCGAAGTACCTTTGGACAAGACTGAAATGATCTGGTGGCTGAGCTAGCTAAATTGGGGAACACATAGAATTCCTAACTGCAGCTCATACAGCCACTCTGGCGAGCCGTCTGGAGATTCTTAAAGAAATTAAAGATTGAAATGCCATATGACCCTGCTATCCCACTTTTGGGAATAACCCCCCATGCAGCAGAGGTTCACCTCGATAGCACAAGCTCGACCATGTTCATAGCAGCACTGTTTACAATAGCAAAGTCATGGAATCAACCTAAATGTCCAACAGTTGACTAGTGGATAAGGAAACTGTGGTACATCTATACAATGGAGTACTACTTAGCCATCAAAAATGATGAATTACTGGAATTTGCTGGGAAATGGATGTCATTAGAAAGAATTATATTAAGTGAAGTATCCCAAACCCAGAAAATTAAGCGCCGTATGTACTCCCTAATAGGTGGCTCCTAGTACCAAACTCACCCAGCCCACATTGAGACACTCAAAAGTAAACCTATGTAACACAGTAATTGCAAGGATTATGAACAAGAGAGATGGGTTAGGAGGGCCACACCAGAAACAAGGAGAGAGGAGACCATGTTACAGCAGAGAAAATAGGCCTCCATCAAGGTCTGCAAGTAAGTAATGAGAAACCTGGTTAAGTTCACAGACGTTCTTTCCTGATCTCACCAGAAGGGGAGGGCATATAGTCTAGCAGATAAAAAGTAATCATTTTGCAAATGGGTGATGGACCCCTCCCTCAGTGAGGTTTCCTACTCTTATTACATCTACCCTTGAATGTGCTATTACAACAAGACTCCAGTTTAACAGCTTTTTGTCTCTGGCCAGGGGGTGACATACAGTGCCCAGCAGAATGGAGTGAAGGGAGTTGCAGGAGCAGCAAAACTGCAAAAGAAAATCAACAAACCACAATCCAGAACTTCAGAGACTCTATATCAATCACATAGAACTAGGCCAGCCTAATCTCTCCCCATCCTGGAGCTCAGGGACATTTGCGGAAGAGGGGCCGGTAAGATTGTAAGAGCAAAAGGATGGGAGGAGCAATGATTTGCAAGATTCTCAACAATAGTTGGGGCCAAAGCAATCATAATGGGACTTTGCATGCCCTGCGCAATGTCCAGCGCACTGTTGCCCTCATAAAGTCTAGCATCTGTTAAGGGCACCGAGACCCCTGGAGGCAAGGGATTGACAGCCATAGTAGTGATCTTATGCTTAAGGGGAACAAGAGAAAGGGCTTATGGAAATGCCACTAGGTCCTTATATGTCATCGGAGAGGAGGACCCAGTGGAGAGTTAGGCGTACACAATAAAGGACTCTCTGGGAATTGGGGGGGAGGCACTGGGGGAAGGGGAGGGGGAGGAGAGGGGAGGGAGGGAACTGGTAAAAAATTTTAAAATGTATAATTAAATTTAAAAAAAAAAAAGAATTCCTAACTGCAGAGATATTCCAGATTTTTCCTTTTAAAATTACAAAACAAGGAGTTAATTGGTCGGGTAAAGAAACCCCAGTACATGGGAACATTCCTAAGTAGAAATTTGCCAATAAAGCAGAGCAGCATTATTATTTATATACCATCTCAGGACCAGCTCACAAAAGATATTACCATAAGAAATTTTGTAAGCAATATTTTGACCTAGCCACAAGATGCCTTGGTTCAGGAATCGAAACCAAGATCAAACAGTACAAGAGAAAAGGTCAGTATGGGATAAAATCAGGAATGTAATCGAGAAAAGAACCTCGTCTATGGAGACTAATGTCTAGCTGCCCCTTATGGACCCTATTGTAATGGAACCTCTACTGGAATGGGCACCAGAGGCTGAGGATCCCGCCATATTGATAAAGGCCATTAAGGATATAGATTTTGATCAGAGGCATGGGAAAGTACTAGCTGGAAAAATAGTGCAAAAATTTAGCAAAACAAACTCATTTGCACTAGACTTAGATGCCCCAGAACCTGAGGCTGAAGATCCAGGAGGGAGTGACCAACAGAAGGGGAAAAAGAAGAAGGGGACACTCTTCTCATTTCCACTGCCAACTGTCACCAAGGTAACAAGACCCCAAGTGCGGACACCCCTAGCACCGCGCTTTAATAGTACAAGAATGCCAAATGCAGATCTCCACGTGGAGATGTGGGATTATACTAGAATAGAGATACAGCAAATGAGAACAGACTTCCCACAGAAAGGGCTAGCATGCTAATACCTGTTAAGGGTGTGGAAGAAGGGAGCTGACTCACAAGACTAACTGGACAGGAGATGAAACAAATGGCAGGGATAATAGAGGACCCCCACATTTTCCAAGCATTAGCTGACCTTGCAGAACAATACTCCCAGACAGAGACTACTCTATGGGAATGGCTAGGAGGAGCCTGGTGACAGGCATTTCCCATACTAGACATGGCCCAGATAGAGAATACTAAGTCATGGAGTAACACAGAGGAAAGCATCAGGTTGTTCAGGAAATTAGGGCTGCTGTGGAAACTATATAACCCCACGACACCACTCTATGGGATGCGCCATTTACAACATCTGTCCAGAAAAGTACTCTAAAAGGTGCCCCCAATGGAATGAAAATAATATTGCAAACTGTGTTCACTTCATTCCAAACAATAAAAGATGTAATCAATTATTTAAGACAAAAATGAGAACTAGAGCAGAACAAAGTAATATCCCTGAGCATACAAAGTAGAGGTGTAAATCGATCAGACACCCCCAAGACTGACTAGAAAGTTCCCTGAATCAGGGGATGGAAGGCTGAATAGATTCAAATGTCCCTATCAGAAAAGGAGGCCTTTTTTAGACCAGTACTCCAGGCCCGGGAACTGTGCCCAGGCCTGGAGATTGCTAAACATCTGTCCATTCAGAAAATGAGAAACGTTATCCCAAGGCCAAGGAAAAAGGAGGCATGTAAACCATGGAATAGGGAGTCTAAGATTGAATCAAAATGACCCTCCTTCCTTGGGATGGGGAGAGTGATAGGAAGGATACCAGGCCAAGGATCAGTTTACCAGTATGAAATGGGAAATGGATCCGGGAGAACTGGATAATAGATACAGGAAGACAAATATTGATCCTTAATCTGGAATCCCATTTGAAACCCATAACTTACATTCAAATGATTGGAGTAGAAAACAAACAGATATAGTCCAAAGTAATCAGAACTATTGAAAATATATGACAAGAAAATAGAAATAAAACTAATACTCTGGCCAGCACCAGATGCAATTCTAGGTATGGATATAATCCCAAAAATCTGGAAAGAATATTTACCACTAAAAAGTGGTAAGTATAGGAATAATCAAAGTCTTGTTGATTCAAATAAAGATGGACCCAGTGAAACTTCCACTCATAAAAGGATCCTTTTCTAATCAATACCCATTGAGGGAAGGAAAAGAGAGTATAATACAAGGCAGTTCAGAGACTAATGGCAGAAGATATTATAGAAAGGACAAACTCATTCAATTTCAATAGCCCGGTACACGAGCTGTCTGGTGATTAAAAAAGTTAAAGATTGAAATGCCATATGACCCTGCTATTCCACTTTTGGGAATAATCCCCCATACAGCAAAAATTCACTTCGATAACACAAGCATGACCATGTTTATAGCAGCACTGTTTACAATAACAAAATCATGAAATCAACCCAAATGTCCTACAGTTGAGGAGTGGATAAGAAAAATGTGGTACATTTATACAATGGAATACTACTCAGCCATCAAAAATGATGAATTAATGAAATTTTCCAGGAAATGGATGGAATTAGAAAAAATTATATTGAGTGAAGTATCCCAGACACAGAAAATTAAGCACCATATGTATTCCCTAATAGGTGGATCCAAGTAACAAATCCACTTAGTGACACACTCAAAGATAAATCTCTGTAATACCTACAGTAATAGCAAAGATTATAAGCAAGGAGGGAAGGAGAAGAAAGGCACCACCAGAAACAAGGAAAGAGGGGAATCATGCTACAGCAGAGAAAGTAGGCCACCATCAAAGGCTGCAAAGTAAGTAATATGACATGTGGTTAAGCTCACAGACTTTCCTTCTTGGTCACTTGCATCAGATGGGGTATGATCTCACCAGACAAGGAGGGCATAAAGTCTGGCAAATAAAAGATAATCATCCTGCAAATGGGAGACTGATCCTCCCCCACCGCAGCCTCCTACTTATTCAATATACCTTTGAATATACTCTTATAATAAGACTCTACTTTAACAGCCTTTTATCTCTGGCCAGGAGGTGACATCCAATACCCATCCAGATGGAGCCAAGAGCAGTGCAGGAGCAGCAAAACTGAAAAAAAAATCAACAAACCATAATTCATAAAATCAGAAACTCTACATCAACCACCTGCAACTAGGCTAGCCTAATCTCTTCCCATCCTAAAGCTCAGGGAAATTTTCAGAAGAGGAGGTGATGAGATTGTAAGAGCTCAAAGATGGGGAGGAGCAATGATATGCAAGATACTCCATACAAGTTAGGGCCAAAGTAATCATAATAGGACTTTGCATGACCTGCACAATTACCAACATATCATTGAACCCCCAAAGTCTAGCATGGATCACAGGCACTAGGATTCCTAGAGGCAACGGATTAACAGCCACAATAGTAATCCTATACTAAAGGGGAACACAAAAAAGAACTCTAGGAAATGCCACCGAGTCCTTACACCTCATCAGAGAGGAGAACTCAAAGGGAAGTTTGACATGCACACTAAAGGATGCTCCAGGAATGGGGAGGAGGGGTCACTGGGAGAAAGGGAGGGATGGGGAGATAGAAAAGAGAAAAGGGGGGGAGAGAGTAAGGGGATCCAGGGAGGGATGGAAAGAGGTAAGGGAATGGGATACTTATCAACTTTGTATGAGTGGAAGAATTAAAAAAAAAAAAAAAAAGCCCAGTATGGCCAGTAAAGAAACCGTCAGGAGAATGGAAAATAACCATAGATTATAGAAAGATTCATGAAAAATCACCAAAAATGCCAGGGGATTTGCCTATTATAGGAAATATATTTTAAGAAATTACTAACACCACTCCAGAATGGTTTAGAACAATAGATTTGAAGGATATGTTTTTCTGCATTCCATTAGAAGAATAAAGTAGAGAGAAAATGATGTTCCCATGGGAAGGAAAACAATATAGGTTTAATAGATTAGCAAAAGGATATAAGAATAGCCCAATTATAACACATAGCCCTGAGTTTCATATTAGACAAAGTGAAGCTGCCAAAAGGAACAAAAATATGGGTGTATGTAGATGATATAACAATAGTAGGAAAACAAAAAGAGACAGCACAAGCACTGGAAAAAGTGAAGGACAGATTAGCGCAGGAGGGCTGAGCCATAAACCCAGACAAAGTAAAAGGACTAGCAAAAGAACCAAAGTTCTTAGGTGTACAAAGTCTACACAAGGCCCCACCATCCCCAACAATATAGTTGATAAGATCGAGGTGATAGCAGAACCTAGAAATAAAAGAGGCACACAGAATAATGGGCCTGTTTGGATAATACTGAAGGAAGCACATACCCTATGTGGGGACAATTTTAGAACCATTATACAGAATAACATGGAAAGCAGAGGATTTTTTGTGGGGAAAAGAACAACAAGAAGCATTAATAGCAATGAAGGAAGCAATCAGGATGCAGAGAAAGCTATACACCAATAGGGAAGGAGAAAAACTAATAGTGGAAATATTGTTCCACAGAAGCCATGCAACTTGGGTCATATACGCAGGAACAGTAACAAGACCCCTGGTATTCTTTGCTAAGAAATTCCAGTGGGCACAGAATGCATACTCAGTGTTCGAAAAAACACTGTGAACAGCATATGAAGCAATAAAAATGATGTTGCTTCTGGCATCACATCATCCAGTTGAACTGAGAACCGTGATACCACTCCTATCCTGGTTGAAGGCCAGGTAGGAGACCATCATGCCAGAAAGCCTAGATGCCAAGGTTATTCACTGGAGATGGTGTTTGCAATCCAAACTGGAGCATTCCATGTCAGTAGCAAAGAGGGCTGTGTCTTTCCTACCTCAACAGGCAATGGTCTGGGAAATCAAACATACATACACACCAACCATTTGCCCCCCACAAGGTTTGCCTCTGCTCTGAAAGAGATACCCCTGGTGGTATGGGGACCAACAACTTGGACCCCAGGATTGGAAAGTGCATGGTTCACGGATAGGTCAGCCATATCGGATGCGAATTCCATCAGATGAAAGGCAGAAGCACTGAGACCCCAAGATGGGAAAGTGGTGACAGAGGAGGATACCTCAAAGTCTGCACAACATGAGGAGGTAAGAGCAGGACAGTTGGCATTACAATGGTCACTAAAAGAAAAACAGAAACAATGCTATATATTTACTGAATCCTGGTTATTGGTGAATGGGCTGGCTTTTTGATCAGGAAAGTGGAAAGAAAATAATTGGAAGTTAAATGGCAAGGAGATATGGAGTGAAGAGGCCCAGGAAGAGACAGCAAAGGAAGTAGTGATCAAGGTGACTCATGTGAGTGCACATATAAAAAAGGAAGGAGGAAATGAAGAATGGAATAGAAAACTACCTAAAATTATAGCACTAGAATTAAAAAAAGAATGGGTACCAGAACAGATAGGGGATATGAAAATGAAACTTAGAAAGTTATGGAAAATAAAGCAGGATATTGAAAGGCAATGGGAAGTACAGAGCTGACTACTATTGCAGATGCACCAAGAATTAGGCCATCCAGGCACCTATACATTGTATGAATGGTTTAAACATAGGAAATAAGGACGTCATAACAACATTAAAAAATGCATTACGAGGATGTCAGGAATGTAAAAGGAAAGGACAATTTAGAAGGAAGCCAGAGGAAACTGAAAAGAGAGAATTCAACTGGATAGTACAGATGGAGTTCATAGGACCACTCAAAATTTAAAGAGAGATATGCCTGCACTATGGGAGACGAGAGACTACAGAACTAGGAATGGAAGTTGCAACAACAAAACCTGACATGAAAACTACAGTAGGGGCTGGAGAGGTGGCTCAGGGGTTAAGCCTCTGCCTTGCAGGCAGAAGGTCCTGAGTTCGGATCCTAGACCCCACGTATAGACGCCGGGCGGAAGCAGGGCGGCCTGCGTTTCTGGTCCTGGTGGGCGGAGCCTGTGCATCCTGGGGCAGAGTAAACAAGGAGGTGAAGGCGTCCCATGGTGGTTCCCGAATTCGTCTGTGGTTCTACACACACACACAGACATACACACACAGGCATACACATACAATTGAATAAATAATAAAAAATAAAAAAATTTAAAAAAATAATAGAAAATTACAGTAAAAGCAGTATGGCAATGGATACAGATGAATGGAGTGCCAGTATTGATACAGTCAGACCAAGGTACACACTTCACAGCAAGAAGAGTTCAGGAATTGGCAAGAAAACTAGAAATAGGATAGGAATTCCACTTAACATATAACCCCACAGCTGCAGGAAAATAGAAAGATTTAATGGTATGATAAGAGAAAAATTAACTCATAAGGAAGGCCAGCCTTGGAAAGACACTCTACTACAAGCAGTGCCAGAACTAAATGAGAGGCTCCGAGTGCTAAGGAGATTGCCAATAGAAGAAACTAAACAAACTAATATCTCGTTGCAGGAAAACCAGGATGCAGAAGGTAAACATTTACTTATCTCATTTCATATTCTTACTAGGGACAATAAGAAGCCCGTAAGAGGAGAAATAGTTGCAGAAGGAACACCCAACACAGTTTGGATTATGTAAGGAACATTTAAGGAACATTAAGTAAGGAACATTTAAACCAAGTAAAGCTGGAAAAGGTGAGATGAATATCCTAGGGTGGGTATACAACTTGGTCAGGTTAGTAGTCATTATAGTGCATTGTATTGGCACTGACAGAACATTATACGTTCTGTGATAATTGTAATGCTAATAACACCTGGCAAATTAAAATGGCCACTAATTATTCTTTATGCTTTCTGGACATTCAAGTAGGCCAGGGCCAATAGTACCACAAATAGCACAACTAATACAGCTACTACTGTAAAAAGATTTCAGATAGCAAAAGGTAAAGACAGAAACATACTAAAAGTAGAAAATGTAATACCAAATTTCTGGATCTCAAAACATTGGTGACTCAATTGGACATGTTAAGCAAGACTGGATAAGGAAGTACCACAGGTGTTATGTTGACTGTCACTCAGATCACTGTGCAGAATTTTGGAAAGTAAATTATAAATTTGATCCACTGGCACATATGGCACAATTGTATGAACAGACAAGTAACCCAATAGAAACAGAGAACTTGGAATGCAGAAATTTGGCCATGAAAATGCTATCATTATGAGCTATGGAAGAACATAACAATGAATGCAGCACATTATGTTTCAGGATACACCACAACTAGATCATTCTTTAAAATACACATGAACAGGTATACATTCCACTATGAAGATGCGTCCCTATATTCTAGTTGTCCACAGATGGCACAAACGAAAGTGTTCTCATCAATGATAGCATACATATGTATATATATATATATACATATGTTTAATTGCTGAACTTAGAGAAAGTCTTTCTTAAGAATGGGTCCAAAAAAAAAAAAAAAAGAATGGGTCCTACATTAGGTGGACAATATCACAATTAATAAATGCAACAATGAATGACACATAAGAGAATATAATTTGGGGAAACAAATCCAATAAAGTAAAGATTAAAAATGAATGGATGAAGTTATGCTAGAATAGGACAAGGGATAAAATTGACACAGAATATCAGTCCAAGATTAAAGATTGGAAAAGTTGGCAGAATGACAACATAAAGATATGGGGAGATGACATATGTTTCCAACATTTACTGGAGTGGGACGAGCAGACTCCACTTCCAGTTTTCAGGGTGACTGGCATTATCCTTCCCTTATGGAATGGAATGCCCGGATTCATTATGGGAACAGTACCCAGAATTAAAGAGAAGCACAGCTGCAGTCCTACGTATGTATGGCTGACTTTCCGAATTTACCAACATATGGATGCTTAGGATACTATAGGCATACTAACAGCTGGGATAAAAAGATAGGAAATGGCTCTTTCCCCACTAACCCAATGTTGGCAAAAATAGCAGCACTGGGACGCAACATTGAAAGTTCCCTGTGGTATTAACAAACCCCCTACTAGAGGCACTACCATTGAAAACACCAAATTATATACCAAATGAGGAAGCAATACTGGTAACAGGGAGAAGAAGACCCATTTTTCCCCTGGTATCTTACAGATGGAAATATATAAAGGAGGAAATGTGACATATTCATATGGCTTGATATACCCAAAAAAATTTGTGTATGGAGCATTCTGGAGTACAGATAAAAAATTCTTCACAGGAAAATGGGATAACAAAACCCTCCCAATAACATACATAAACACACCATTGAAACTAAATAATGGAATGCAGATGCAGCTATGGAATATCACCTTAGATTTTGCAAAACAAAGCAGATGTTTGTTTTTCAATATAAATATAATAACTGGAACAACAGAAAACGAATGCTATAAAGCAACAGACCCCGAGGTAAGCAGAATATTACCAAAAAGGGTGAACATATTTTTTTAATTTTTTTGAAATTTATTTATTCAATTGTGTGTGTATGTGTGTGTGTGTGTGTGTGTGTGTAGAACCACAGGTGAATTCAGGAACCACTATGGATCACCTCCACCTCTTCCTTGTTTACTCTGCCTTGGGATTCACAGGCTTTGCCCTACCAGGACCAGAAACGCAGGCCACCCCGCTTCTGCCCGGTGTCTATATGTGGGGTCTAGGATCTGAACTCAGGACCTTCCACCTGCAGGCAGAGGCTTAACCCTGAGCCACCTCTCCAACCCCGATGAACATATTTTTTGCCCAAAATATGTCATATAATTTTGATTCATTTTACAACAAAAGCTACAATTATGTGGTTAATGTAATAGGTAGTTTGGAAGGAGTTCATATAATAAGGACAAAAAAAATGAAGTGCTTAAGTGGAATGGGAGTGCATTTGTCAGATTTAGAAAATGTACATGAGGAAGCCTTAACCTTCCCAGTACTACTGGATATCAATGTTACTCAAGTAAAAAATGTAAAATATGAAGCTAAGAGTTGGAATTAAAAATCTACAGAAGAAGGAAGGAAATGTGATATATTCATATGGCTTGACATACCCAAAAGTATATGACATAAGTACAGAGGAGGAACATTGGACTTATACAGGGGCTAAGAGTATAAAATATGTTCCCCCATTATTTCATAAAGAATATGAATGTATAGATAAAATATCAGAAATTAATATAGATCAGAGTCACTACTCTTATGGAGTTAAAGAAGCATCAAACAGAAGTCTAAGCTTTTGGAAAACTTTAGGATATGCAGACAATGCAATGAATAAGATATGAACCCGGGCTGGAGAGGTGGCTCAGGGGTTAAGCCTCTGCCTTGCAGGCAGAAGGTCCTGAGTTCGGATCCTAGACCCCACGTATAGACACCGGGCAGAAGTGGGGCGGCCTGCGTTTCTGGTCCTGGTAGGGCGGAGCCTGTGAATCCCGGGGCAGAGTAAACAAGGAGGAGGTGGAGGTGGTCCATGGTGGTTCCCGAATTCGCCTGTGGTTCTACACACATACATATACACATGCACACACACACACACAATTGAATAAATAATGACAATAAAAAATTTTAAAAAAAGATATGGACCCATGGACATGTAGAATCACCATATCATTATTACATGTTCTTGCTACATCCTGATTGGAAAGTAGTGACACAACTACCAAGACTAAACATCACACAGCTGAGCTTTACACTAAGCAAGACAGGCTGGGAGAAGGTACATATCCTGCCTGCGAACTTTGATGATTGTTCGATAAAGAGAGATAGCCTGAGACCATGCATAATGGATAGAGGAGGCATCAATGAAACACATAGATTCTACACAGCCCATCAAACTTCACGGATAATGAGGACTACAAAGGTTATGAGATTGATGAGGAAGAAGATAAGAAAGAGGAAGAAATAAAATAGGTAAAGAAACATTTACCTAGCTATGTGAAAGTCAATAGAGCTAGAATTCAGGTACCAAATTTTAATCTACAAAAGGATATATTGTTAAACCTACAGATTAGAAAGATTACATTGCACCTGAATATAAAGATTTATACCACTCAATTGCAGTGCATATTCCAAGATTTTGATATATTGGACCTAGATGCAGGAATAAAAAAGGGGTTTATAAAACCACTTCCAGTTGATGTTCTTGGCAGGAGCAGCAATTGGAGCAGTGAGAGCATCAATGGCAACAAAAGACTTGATAGTGAAAATAGAGGACCTAAAGAATATACAAGCGAAGGAAATGCATGCACTAGCAGCCTTATCAAGTTCTTTGGAAGCAGCAACATATGGAATTAAATCACTGCAAACAGCAAAAATTATTGAAGGCATATGTAGATGGACAGGGAATACTAATGCAGAAACAACTCTGATTTGGTCAAACCTGAGAATGTCAGCACTAAGACAAGAGTGTGAAAAAATGAAGAAATACTTAAGAGAAACAAGAGAAGTTAAGCTGTTATTTAGGACAGGAAAGGCCAAGAAAATAGGCTGTTCCTCACGATGTTAGGTGAAACAGAAGAATCATATTGTGAGCAAGGACTATGTTCTCCTATTACAAATATTACAAATATCAAAACAACACATGGTAACAGCATACCCCATAATCCCAATAGATAAGAAAATAGGAAAGCAGTTTGTAGCACCAGCAAAGCAATACTTGTGGATTAATGGAAAGGTGGGAGACCAGGACTTGTTCCTGAACTCAAGTGATTTAAAACCATTAACCAAATCCTTATACATGTCCACAGCAGTGCCGCAACATATGTTCCATTTGGCAAAAGTATATATGGTGCAGAGACCTCTAATGATTTATGACACAGGCAACCTAATATTGGTAGCATGTGGAGAGGACTATAAAGCCAATGTGTATTTTTGGAATAGTACAGCATAGGACATAAGTAACTATACAATAACTAACAATACAGGAGATGGATGGTTGTAATCCATTTGTCCCTATAATAAAGCTAGAAGTTCATCAGGAAACTGGACAGTGGCAGCAATCGCACAGGTAAGTTTGTTGCAAGATATTTCGCAGTCTGTGAAACAATTTTGGAGCACAATGGACTACTTTAATGCAGCACAGAAAGAGTGGAGTGAGTTGTAGGAGAGGATGAAGAAATACATAGATTATAATAATGATACATTCCAAAGAATAGATAAGGAACTAAATTCAGCACGTACTCACCATGATAAGATCCAGTGAGGATTTGGCGAAAGTTAGACACGAAATACAGACTGATACATTGATTATGGAACACAATTGGTCAAATGATCAATGTCATTGGTATTCAGTACTTCTACCAAAAACAGCATGTTTACCAGACCTGAACCCATTTCACTGGTTCAGGGGACTGCTAGTATGCAGTACTAGCTTTGGTAATCCTGGTATTACTATGTACCAGTCCAAGAATATTACAAACTATAATAAAATGTTGCTTCAAGGCACTAACCTTCAGCGCAGTAAGAGAAGAAGGAAAAAGAAGAAGGTGCTATAGATAGAAAATAGTGTTAAGAAGAGTAGGGAACTGTAACCAAAAAGATCATGTGTTTCAGAATGCTGAGAGGACAACTGATGGAAATCTACATGGCACCATGGATATACCCAGCAGGACCAAATTTCATTATGGACATGTGGATATTAAAGATGGAGTATGAGGAATCAAAAATAGTGACACAGGGGCTGGAGAGGTGGCTCAGGGGTTAAGCCTCTGCCTTGCAGGCAGAAGATGCTGAGTTCGGATCCTAGACCCCACGTATAGATGCTGAGTGGAAGCAGGGGCGGCCTGTGTTTCTGATCTTGGTAGGGCGGAGCCTGTGAATCCCTGGGCAGAGTAAACAAGGAGGAGGTAGAGACGTCCATGGTGGTTCCCGAATTCGCCTGTGTTCTACACACATGTGTGCACGCACACACACACACACACACACACACACACACACATGCACGCACACACAATTGAATAAATAATACTAAAAAAAAATAGTGACACAATTGGTGGACATAATGGCCCCCAGAGACTGCCCATTTTGTATCCATAGATTTTTTTAATTTTTGTATTATTATTTATTCAATTGTGCATGTGTGTGTATGAATGTGTGTGTGTGTGTAGGTGTGTGTGTGTTTTGTGTGTGTGTGTAGAACCACGGGCAAATTCAGGAACCACCATGGACCGCCTCCATCTCCTCCTTGTTTACTCTGCCCCGGGATTCACAGACTCCACCCTACCAGGACCAGAAACACACGCTGCCCTCTGCTTCCACCCAGTGTCTATACATGGGGTCTAGGATCTGAACTCAGCACCTTCTGCCTGCAAGGCAGAGGCTTAACCCCTGAGCCAACTTGCCAGCCCCTGCATCCATAGATTTAAGATGTAGTTAGGAATACGGAAAGAAGAGGAACCAGTTGGATACATACTGATGCTACACCTACTCTATCATCAACCACAGATGAGAAGAAATCTGAGACATATAAAACCAGTAGTAATCAATGCTTTAACGATTGTTCTTAACTATTGCTGTGAGAGAGCACCGAAAGTCAATCAACTTAAGGGAGAAAGGTAGGTTTATTCAGCTTACAGTTCCAGAGGGAAGGTACAGTCTCTCAAACCAGAGGCGGCACGGCTGGATGGCCAAAGCTGGAGGAGGCTAAGTCACCGCAGACATCTTGGAAGCTGAGACCTGCAGACTGCTTGCAGCAAAGGCTGACTTCTAGAGGTAGAGTGGGACTAATCCACCTCAAGGCCCACCCCTTGTGACTGCCTTCCTCCAGCAAGGCTCCACCTCTCAAGGTGCCATGACCTTGCCAAACACATGAGACTATGGGACACACATTGCAAACCATGACATTCCACCCCTGGCCCCCACAGGCTCATTGCCATCTCATTATGCAAACCATACTCAGACCAACTTTAAAAGTCTTCATAAACTACAATGGTAGTCCCAACAGTCCAAAAGTCCAAAATCCAAAGTCTCCTATAAAATCAAAATTCAAGTTACATACTTCTAACATACAATGGCACAGAATAAACATTCCCATTCCAAAAGGAAGGAATGGGGGCATATCCAGGAAAGATCAGTCCTTAAGACCAAAAACCAGCAGGACAAACTCCAAATCTTGTAGCCCTAAGTCCAACAGGTGAGTCTCTTGTTCAAATCATCTCAGTTCCAAAGGGCTTTGTTTCCACCCCTCCAACGCAGCTGCCCATAAAATACGTTGGTCTCTTGAGCTGACTTCTCCCAGTGCATACAGCTCTCCTTGACAGGTATCCCACGTTATGTCTGGAATTTCTAACATCTTTACTTCTCAATGGAAAACCAGGCTTTAACTCCACAGCACAAACTGCCCTTCTTAGGCCTCTAAACTGCAGGCTTCTTGCCTCATGATGCCTGGATTCTACCAATTTTTGAAATCTTGGAGGAGGACTCCATGATCTCCTCCCTCTTGCATCACTGATGCCTCTAAAACCAGAACAACGTGGATGATTTTGCCAAGACTGGCTCTCCCCCCTTTTGCACCCCAACCCACTCCACCGGTCGGGACGCGCGCGCGGGCGCGTTCCAGCCAGGCCTCAACCCCCGCCCTAGCTGGTGAGTGCCCCCCCCCCCGGGAACGCCCACCAGGACCCCAGGTCGGCCCACAGGGACCCGGCTCCCACTCCCACCATCCAGCCGGAGCCGCGCGCGCAGGGCCGAGGGAGGAGGAGGACTTCCCCCTGCGCCAGGGCCCCGCCCCAGCTGCCCTCGGGTTAAATAGCTCCACGCCGTCGCCCCCATCCCCCCTTTGCACCCCACCCCGCTCCACCGGTCAGGACGTGCGCGCTTTAGCGGTCCAGCCGGGCCTCACCCCACAACCTAGGTAAGTCTCCGCCTGCCCCGCCCAGCAGGACCCCAGGCCAAATAATTCAGTTTAGTGAAATTGAGAGATCTTAAGAGTTAAAATGACAATGCCAAAGTCAAAGTGCAAATCCATGAGAAGCAACACTCAAGTAAACAAATTTCCCACTGAAGAAATTAATCCCATAATGTTAGACTCCAACAAGAACAAACCCACAGAAAAAGGCCAAGAAAGCCCCACCCAGGATAAAGACTTTCAAAATATGATCATTACCATGTTCAATACTATGAAAGAGGAAATCCGGGAGGAATTACATAATCAAATCAATTGCTTTGAAGAGGAACACAACAGACATCTGGAGGAGTTGAGAAAAACAGTGCAAGAAACAAAAAGTGGCATAGAGCAGTTAAAACAAACTCAAGCAGAGTTTAAAACTGAGCTAAAAGACAAGTTATCTTCAACCCAGAACGCCACAGAGAGTCTTATCAACAGAACTAACGAAGCAGAAAACAGAATTTCAGACCTTGAAGATAAAGTGGGAGTACTAACCAGCTCAATGGAAGAGGTTGTTAAAGCCAAAAAGATACTTGAGAGAAATATCCAAGAGATATGGGACACCCTGAAGAAGCCTAACATGCGTATTCATGGAATACCAGAGCAAGAATCTCAAAATACCACCCCTGAGGAAATATTTCAAACGATCATGAAGGAAAACTTTCCTCATCTAAAAAAAGAGAGGCACATCCATATACAAGAGGCATTCCGCACCCCAAACAGATATGACCAAAATAGAAGCACGCCGCGGCAAATAATAGTTAAAACACTCCACATTCAAGATAAAGAACTGGTGCTGAGAGCTTCAAGGGAGAAAAAACAAGTCACTTTTAAAGGTAAACCTATTAAAATAACAAATGACTTCTCAGTCGAAACAGTAAAAGCAAGAAGAGCTTGGAGAGACATACTTCAAGTATTGAATGAGCAAAAATGTCAACCCAGGCTGATTTACCCTGCAAAACTATCAGTCATGATCGAGGGAGAAAGAAAAATTTTCCAGCACAAAGACAACTTTAAGGGATACATGGCCACCAAACCAGGCCTTCAAAAAATGCTAGAAATGATATTCAAGCGTGAAGAAAAAAAACAGGCATATCCAGGAGAACAGAAGGCAAGTAGAACATCATTAAAAACGAAGCAATATACTTATACAAGCTACTAAACATAATAAATGTCTGAAATTAACAATAGTTTCTCCATTATAACACTAAATGTTAATGGACTTAATTCACCGATCAAGAGACACAGATTACAAACATGGATTAAAAATCACAATGCATCAATCTGCTGCCTGCAGGAAACCCATCTCACCACAAAAGATAGGCACGCTCTAAAAATAAAAGGCTGGTCAACAACTCTACAAGCAAATGGAAGCAGAAAACAGGCAGGGGTAGCCATTATGCTATCAGACAAAGTGGATTTCAAACCAAAGAAAATTATAAGAGACACGGATGAATACTACATTTTAGACACAAGTACAATTCACCAGGAAGACTTCACAATACTGAACATATATGCACCCAATACGGGCCCCTCCACATTCATTAAGAAAACCCTACAGCGTCTAAAGCAAGAAATCAATCCCCAAACGATAATTCTTGGGGACTTCAACACCACCTTCTCAACATGGGATAGATCAACTGGTCAAAAGCTTAACAGAGACACTTTGGAACTTAATCAAACCCTGAAAGAAATGGACCTTACAGATCTCTATCGAACTTTTCACCCACGCACCAAAGAATACACATTTTTCTCAGCAGCACACGGAACTTTCTCCACAATAGATCACATATTGGGCCACAAAATGAATCTACACATATACAAGAAAGTTGAAATTCTAACCTGTGCCCTATCAGACCATCACGGCCTAAAGCTGGACATCCACAACACATCAAACAAGAGAAAATACACTAACTCCTGGAAACTTAACACTATGATGCTAAATGAGAACTGGATTCAGGAAGAAATTAAAAAGGAAAGTCAAGATTTCCTGAAAGTGAATGATAACGAAAATACAACTTACCAAAATCTCTGGGACACAATGAAAGCTGTTCTAAGAGGTAAGTTCATAGCTCTTAATGCCTACGTCAAAAAAATGGAAACATCAGAAATAAACAACTTAACAATGCAGCTTAAAGCTTTAGAGAAACTAGAGCAATCTGATCCCAAAAGTAGTAGAAGAGAGGAGATTAGCAAAATAAGGGGAGAAATATCTGAAATCGAGATTAAGAAAATGATAGAAAAAATCAACCAGTCAAAAAGCTGGTTCTTCGAAAAAATCAATAAGATTGATACACCCCTAGCTAAACTAACCAAAAGCAAGAGAGAGAAAACCCAAATTAACAAAATTAGAAATGAACATGGAGTTATCACTACTGATACCCAAGAAATCCAGAGAATTATAACATCATATTTCAAAAACTTATACTCTGTGAAGTTTGACAACACAAAAGAGATGGATGAATTTCTAAGTAAACACAACTTACCTAAATTGAATCAGGAAGTTGTGAATTATTTAAATAGTCCTATAACATATAAGAAAATTGAGGAAGTAATCTCAAATCTTCCCACCAAAAAATGTCCTGGACCAGATGGATTCAGCACAGAGTTCTACCAGACATTTAAGGAGTTAATAACACCAATACTCCTTAAACTGTTCCATCAAATAGCAAAGGAAGGAACACTACCAAATTCCTTCTATGAAGCTAATATCGTTTTAATCCCAAAACCTAATAAAGATTCACTTAAAAAAGAAAACTATAGGCCGATCTCCCTGATGAACAGAGACGCAAAGATTCTCAACAAAGTCTTAGCAAATCGGATTCAAAAACATATTAAAAAGATCATTCATGGGGACCAAGTAGGCACACAAGGTTGGTTCAACATACGCAAATCAATAAATGTAATTCATCATGTAAACCAGTCCAAAGTCCAAGACCACATGATACTCTCGATAGATGCAGAAAAAGCTTTTGACAAGATCCAACAGCCTTTTATGATCAAAACGCTAGAGACTGTAGGAATGGAAGGAACCTTTATCAATATCATAAAAGCTATATACAACAAGCCCACAGCAAGGATTATGCTCAATGGGGAACAATTGAAAGCATTCCCACTTCGATCAGGAACTAGACAAGGCTGTCCACTCTCACCACTTCTATTCAATATTGTACTTGAAGTCTTAGCTGAAGCCATAAGACAAGAAAGGGACATAAGAGGGATTCAAATCGGCAAGGAAGAAGTCAAGCTATCCCTATTTGCAGATGACATGATCTTATACCTGAGTGATCCCAAAAACTCCACCAGGAAGCTCCTGGAACTAATTGAGAAGTTCAGCAGAGTGGCAGGATACAAAATAAATGTGCAAAAATCAGAGGCCTTCTTATATGCCCAGAATGAAAGAAGTGAAAAAGCCTTGAGAGAAACAATCCCATTTATTATAGCCCCTAAAAAAATGAAATACCTTGGTATAAACCTAACTAAGGAGGTAAAAGACCTTTACAATGAAAACTTTAAAACCCTAAAGAAAGAAATAGGAGAAGACACCAGAAGGTGGAAAGACCTCCCTTGTCCCTGGATTGGCAGAATCAACATCGTGAAAATGACCATCCTACCAAAGGCAATATACAGATTCAATGCTATACCAATCAAAATCCCAAAGCAATTCTTCAAAGAAGTTGACCAAACAATGTCAAAATTCATATGGAGGCACAAAAGACCCAGGATAGCAAAAACAATCCTGAGTAACAAAAACACAGCTGGAGGTATAACCATACCAAACCTTAGTCTATACTACAAATCCATAGTTGTAAAGACAGCCTGGTACTGGCTCCAAGATAGACACACAGATCAATGAATAAGGATTGAAGACCCAGATATAAGCCCACAAAGTTACAGCCATTTGGTCTTTGACAAAGGGGCCCAAGGAATCCAATGGAAAAAGAACAGCATCTTCAACAAATGGTGCTGGCAAAACTGGATCTCCACATGCAGAAGATGAAAGCTGGACCCGTACTTGTCACCATGTACAAGACTTAATTCCAAATGGATCTAGGACCTTGATATCAGGCCAGAGACTATAAAAACCATAGTTGAAAGGATAGGGAACTCCCTCGAGCTGATTGGGCTAGGCCAACAGTTCCTAAACAGACATCCAATGGCACAGTCACTGCTACCAACTCTCAACAGTTGGGATCTTGTGAAATTAAAGAGCTTCTGTTCAGATAAAGAGATTGTAACGCGAGCTCAAAGGCAACCCACAGAATGGGAGAAAATGTTCATTAACCACATATCTGATAGAGCTCTATTGTCCAGAGTGCACAAAGAACTTAGAAAATTAAACTCCAAGGAAAACAATGGCCCAATTAAAAAATGGGCCCTGGAACTTAAAAGAAACTTTACCAGGGATGAAATTAAAATGTCTAACAAATATCTGAAAAAATGCTCCACTTCTTTAGCCATCAGGGAAATGCAAATCAAAACTTCCCTGAGATATCATCTCACCCCGGTCAGGATGGATGGCAAAAATCCACAATACTAACAACGACAAATGCTGGAGAGGATGTGGAGAGAGGGGAACTCTCCTACATTGCTGGTGGGAATGCAGGCTCATACAGCCACTCTGGCGAGCCGTCTGGAGATTCTTAAAGAAATTAAAGATTGAAATGCCATATGACCCTGCTATTCCACTTTTGGGAATAACCCCCCATACAGCAGAGGTTCACCTCGATAGCACAAGCACGACCATGTTCATAGCAGCACTGTTTACAATAGCAAAGTCATGGAATCAGCCCAAATGTCCAACAGTTGACGAGTGGATAAGGAAACTGTTGGTACATCTATATAATGGAGTACTACTCAGCCATCAAAAATGATGAATTACTGGAATTTGCTGGGAAATGGATGTCATTAGAAACAATTATATTAAGTGAAGTATCCCAGACCCAGAAAATTAAGTGCCGTATGTACTCCCTAATAGGTGGCTCCTAGTACCAAACCCACCCAGCCCACCTAGAGACAGTAATTCCAAGGATTATGAACAGGAGGGATGGGGTAGGAGGGCCACACCAGAAAGAAAGAGAGAAGGGACCATGTTACAGCAGGGAAAATAGGCCTCCACCAAGGACCCAAATAAGTAATGAGACATCTGATTAAGTTCACAGACTTTTGTTCCTAATCATTTACTTCTGAAGGGGTATGATCTCACCAGAAGAGGAGGGCATATAGTCTGGCAGATAAAAAGTAACAATTTTGCAAATGGGTGATAGACCCCTCCCTCACTGTGGTTTCCCACTTTTATTACATCTACCTTTGAATGTGCTTTTATCACAAGACTCTAACAGCTTTTTGTCTCTGGCCAGGGGGTAACATACAATGCCCACCAGGATGGAGTGAAGGGCATTGCAGGAGCAGCAAAACTGTAAAAGAAAATCAACAAACCACAATCCAGAACTTCAGAGACTCTATATCAACCACCTAGAACTAGGCCAGCTTAGTCTCTCCCCATCTTGAAGCTCAGGGAAATTTGCAGAAGAGGGGGCGGTAAGAGTGTAAGAGCAAAAGGATGGGAGGAGCAATGATATGTAAGATACTCTATACTAGTTAGGGCTGAAGCAATCATAATTGGACTTTGCATGCCCTGCGCATTGTCCAACACACTGTTGACCTCACAAAGTCTAGCATCTGCTAAAGACACCAAGATCCTTGGAGGCAAAGGATTGGCAGCCACAGCAGTGTTCCTATACCTAAGGGGAACACGGGAAAGGGTTCAGGGAAAGGCCACTGGGTCCTTGTACGTCATCGGAGAGGAGGGTCCAGAGGAAAATCAGACATGCACAAGAAAGGACTCTCTGGGAATTGGGGTGGGAGGCACTGGGGGATGGGGAGGGAGAGAGGTGGGGAGGGGGAGCAGGGGGTACGGGGGGGGAGGAGGGAGGGAGGGAACTGGTGTACCTAATAAGTTTGTATGAGCTGAAATAAAAAAAAAAGACTGGCTCCCTTGAATCACAGCTGATTCTGCTTCTCTATGTTGACCATCTCTTTCACTCCTGGGCAGTTGCTTGGTAAGAGAAACCAACTCTTGCTTTGGAATCTACCCTTGACCTCCAGTCTTCTGAAAGCATTTGCATTCTTTTTTTTTTAATTTTTTATTTATTATTATTATTATTTATTCAATTGTGCGTGTATGTGCGTGTGTGTATGCGTGTGCGTGTACGTGTGTGTGTGTGTGTGTAGAACCACGGCCGATGGACTGCTTCCACCTCCTTCTTGTTTACTCTGCTCCAGGATTCACAGTCTCTGTCCTACCAGGACCAGAATCGCAGGCCGCTCCCGCTTCCACCTGGAGTCTATATGTGGCATCTGGGATCTGAACTTAGGAACTTCCGCCTGCAAGGCAGTGGCTTAACCCTTGAGCCACCTCTCCAGCCCCCAGTATTTGCATTCTTATGAGTGGGAGCCTTCCCTGAGGATCTTGCCCTCAAGCTATGGCCTCTCCTATTATTCAAATAGTTAATCTCTCAACAGCCATTTTGTTCTCTGCTTCTTCCTGGTTCAACTCTTTTAAGTTTGCCATTGTATTTTTCATCATTGGTTCTTACAGTTTTTGCTTCTTCCTGCCTGATTCTTTGCTCTTTTTCATAACTCTGTAGACACCTAAAAAATAGCCATATCACATTGTCAAGACTACATTGCTTTGAAATTTCCTCCACCAAGCACTCCAGCTAATTTCAGGCAAACTTTCAGGATGAGGGCAAAACTTCACTAAACTCTCGGCCAACACATGGCTCCATGTGTCACTCGTCCAGTTGCAAACACAGTCTCTGTTCCCATCTGGACCATCACAAGCTGGGCTTCCACTGTCTGCTTTTCTCACAGCATTCCTCTCCTCTGAACTCTCACAAGAAAGGTCCCTTTGGCCCAATCACCAAGACGCGAAGACTTTCCCAGCACAAAGTCCCAAAATTCTCCGTATTTCTCCCAACAAACAGTTCCAAAGGCACACTAGCCACATCACAGCATTGGCCATACTGCTGGGTACCAACTTTTCTCAGCTTCACAAACTTCACTTTGTGGTACCAGCTGTTCTTATCTCACAGCAATACCTCACAATCCGGTACCAATTTCTGTAACAGTTACTCTTTTTTTTTTTTTAATTGTTTTATTATTATTATTTATTCAACTGTGTGCATGTGCCTGTGTATGTGTGTGCGTGTGTGTGTGTCTGTGTATGTGTAGAACCACGGACAAATTCACAAACCACCATGGACGCCTCCACCTCCTTCTGCCCCAGGATTCACAGGCTCCGCCCTACCAGGACCAGAAGCACAGGCTGCCCCCACTTCTGCCTGGAGTCTATACGTGGGATCTGGGATCCAAACTCAGGACCTTCCACCTGCAAGGCGGAGGCTTAACCCCTGAGCCACCTCTGCAGCCCTGTAACGGTTACTCTTAACTATTGCTGTGAGAGAGCACCCAAAGTCAATCAACTTAAGGGAGAAAGGGAGGTTTATTCAGCTTATGGTTCCAGAGTGAAGGGACAGTCTCTCAAATGCCAGCATGACTGGCTAGCCAAAGCTGGAGGAGGCTAAGTCACCATAGACATCTTGGAAGCCGAGAGCTGCAGACTGCTTGCAGCAAAGGCAGACTTCTCCTGAAGGTAGGGTGGGACTAATCCACCTCAAAGCCCACCCCTTGTGACTGCTTCCTCCAGCAAGGCTTCACCTCTCAAGGTGACATGACATGACCTTGCCAAACACATGAGACTGTGGGGGACACATTTCAAACCATGACAAATGCCATACAGGCAGGCACACTGCTGGTGCTGATAGTATCAGGCAGTAAAACAACCTTCAACTGGATGTACACACAACTCATAAAAGATGAGCCTCAAAATGTAATTCCCCTGACAAGGGAGTATTGGAATACCTTCGATGTAACAAGGGGTACCCTGAAACAGCAGAAAACAGAAATAGAGTGCCAATTTTGGAATACTTTGCAATAAGGAAGACATTGATGAACTTCATCAAGAATGAATGCTGGCCAAAGGCATGGGAAAAATGGGAGAAAATCTTCATAACCACATAATGGAATACATAACCACATATCTGACAGAGCACTATTATCCAGAGGACAGAAAGAACTTAGAAAACTAAACACCAAGGAAACAAATGGCTCAATTAAAAAATGGGCCTTGGAACTTAAAAGAAACTTTACCAAGGATGAAATTGAAATGTCTAACAAATATCTTTAAAAATGCTCTGCATCCTTAACCATCAGGGAAATAAAGATCAAAACCTCCCTGAGAATTATCTCACTCTGGTCAGGATGGCAAAATCCACAATACAAACAACACCAAATGCTGGAGAGGATGTGGAGAGAAGGGAACTCTCCTACATTGCTGGTGGGAATGCAGGCTCATACAGTCACTCTGGCGAGCCATCTGGTGATTCTTAAAAAAGTTAAAGATTGAAATGCCATATGACCCTGCTATTTCACTTTTAGGAATAATCCCCTATACAGCAAAAATTCACCTCGATGGCGCAAGCACGACCATGTTCATAGCAGCACTGTTTACAATAGCAAAGTCATGGAATCACCCCAAATGTCCAACAGTTGATGAGTGGATAAGGAAAATGTGACACATTTATATAATGGAATACTACTCAGCCATCAAAAATGATGAATTAATGAAATTTGCCGAGAGATGGATGGTACTAGAAAAAAATTATGTTGAATGAAGTATCCCAGACACACAAAATTAAGCACCATATGTACTCCCTAGTAGATGGATCCTAGTACCAAACCCACTTAGTGACACACTTTAAAGATAAATCACTGTAATACCTACAGTAATTGCAAAGATTATAAACAGAAGGGAAGAGGAAGGAGGGCACTTCCAGAAACAAGGAGAGAGGGGATCATGCTATAGCAGAGAATACAAGCCACTATCAAGTACTGCAAGTAAATACTGAGACATCTTGTTAAGCTCACAGACTTTCTTTCCTGGTTACTTGGGGTTTGATCTCAACAGAAAGGGAGGGCATAGAGTCTAGTAGATAGACGGTAATCATCCTGCAAATGGGAGACTGACTCTCACCGAGCTCTCCTACTCTATTCTACCTTTGAATCTACTCTTATAATAAGATTCTATTTTAATAGCCTTTTATCTCTGGCTAGGAGGTGACATCCAATACCCATCAGGATGGAGCCAAGGGCGGTGCAGGAACAGCAAAACTGGAAGAAGAAAAAAAAAAAAAGAACCATAATTCAGAATATCAGAGAACCTACATTAATCACCAGGAACCAGGCCAGCCTAATCTCTCCCCATCCCAAAGCTCAGGGAAATTTGTGGAAGAGGGGGTGATATGTTTGTAAGAGCCTAAAGATGTGGAGAAGCAATGATATGCAAGATACTCCACACAAGTTAGGGCCAAAGTAATCATAATAAGATTTTGCATGACCTGCGTAATGACCGACATATCATTGATCCCCCCAAAGTCTAGCATGGATCACAGGCTCTAAGATCCTTAGAGGCAAGGGATTAACAGCCACAATAGTGTTCCTATACTAAAAGGGAATACAAAAAAGAGCTCTAGGCAATGCTACTGAGTCCTTACACTTCATCAGAAAGGAGGACCCAGAAGGAAATTTGACATGCACACTAAAGGATGCTCCAGGAATGGGGGAGGGAGAAAGGTTATCCAGGGAGGGGTGAAGAGAGGAAGGGAAATGGGGACCCTATCAAGTTTGTATGAGTGGAAAAAAATAATTTAAAAAAATCTAGAAAAAAAAAAAAAGAATGTATGCTCGCAATTGGCCAGATCGTATTATCATTCTAAACAGTGAAGGAAGAAACACCACCTATTGGGCAGACATCATAGACTGAGGCGATTTTCATGGAACCTGGGAGGTTCCTTGGGAATCAGGGAATGGACTGTGGAGAGGATAAGGAAAATTTAAGTGTGGAAGAAATGGATGAGGAATAAGAAAGCCTATGTGTAATATTAAAAGAATATGAAAATAACTGAATGTGAAAACAATTGTATGTAATTGTGCATGATAGATTAGTGGGCCGCTGTGTCAGCGTAGCCGCGGTGCAATACAAACTGTGGAAAGCATAATAAATGAAAATGTGGGGCTGTCGAGGTGGCTCAAGGGTTAAGCCTCTGCCTTGCAGGCAGAAGGTCCTGAGTTTGGATCCTAGACCCCACATATAGACGCCAGCCGAACCGCGGGGAGGAGGGGGGGGAAAGGGAGGGGGGCATTTTGCGTTTCTGGTCCTGGTAAGGCGGAGCCTGTGAATCCTGCAGCAGACTAAACAAGGAGGAGGTGCAGGAGGCCCATGGTGGTTCCCGAATTCGTCTATGGTTCTACACGCACACACACACACACACAGACACACACACACACACACACACTCATACACACACACACACTCATACACACACACACACACATACACATGTGCACAGATGCATACACACACAATTGAATAAATAATAAATAATAAAAAGAAAAATAAATAAATGAAAATGTGTAATATAAAAATGAGGCAAAACAACTGTATTGTAAATGTAAACAGACATGAACCCCAATGATGTAATGTGGAGTAAAAGTGTATTTAAGGGACAGGCTGAGAACTGGAACCTTAGTTTGGTAGGGACAGAGTCTCAGATCCTCTGGAACTCCTGAGGCAGGTCCAGTCAAAGTACCGCCTGCTACCCTGGGGATGTGACTATTGATGGTCTGGCATCCCTCAGCTCTGGCAAGGTGCAGAAACGGCCCTTCGTCCAGCTCGGGTCCGGCCCTTCGTCCAGCTCGGGTTCCTGCTCAAGACCTGTGCCCTGGAATACATTGATTGGCAAAGCCTCCCTTCTCCCCCTCCCTGTGGTTCGGTTATTTGCTGGGTGGCATAGACCTCTGGGGAGGTAAAAGTCAGCAGCAGATGTCCTCCAGGTGTGTTGGAGACAGTAGCTATCACCCATGGTAGATGACATCGGCCCCAGCCATCTGGCCACAGGGAGATATGAGCCCCCTGCCAATGTCATGGTGGTCTATGAAAGGCCCCTGATGGAACAATACCCAGAGGAGATATGAACTCGCACTCAGCAAATTCTATTATTTCTATTCCTACTTGGCACCCTCTCCACATCCCCCCACTGTACCTCCCTCCATCTGTGACCTCCAGACTGCTCCCATCCTTTCCCCTCCCAGCCTGCAGGAGGAGTTCGCTCACTGTGTGCAGTGAAGTACGCAGGAAGATCCCTCAGTTAGTATCTCTGGGATCAGCTATGGAGGGAACTGAGACCCTCCCCCCATACCAACACACCTGTATCTCCCAGAACCTGCCCCAGGGCTTTAGAACTTGTGTTTGGGGTGGGAGGTTGAATAAGACCCAGCTCAGTGAACTCTTCAGCCACACAGCTGGATGCTTGGCACTGAGTCCTCCAGCATGGTTGCCATGCAACAGGTACCTGAGTCTTTGGTGCTGAGTTCTCCAGCATCAGACCTCCATGCACGAGGTCCTGAGTCCACCCTGCTTTTCTGGTCAGATTTTTCTGTAGGGATAGGAGAGGAATGAGTACCGAGTGTCCAGTACGGAGTCCAGGACTGAGCACACAGTGTGCCTGAGAGTCAGGAACCTCATGACAAACTCTGGAGTGATGGGACTCAATGGCTGCGCTTCAGTGAATCCCGCTGCCTGAAGACAAGGTTGTTCCAGCTCATTTTCCTACCCTTGGCCCTTTCTCCTCCTCGGCATTATTGGAAGCCGACCATGAGCTGCTTTTCTTCCCTGCCAAATATGATGGGGCCACGGTCCTTGGAGCAGTGGGCTCCTTCATCCTGAAGGCCCTTAGCCTGGTGTTAGTCTGTCCTAGATGGTGGATTCAAGGTGGGCAGCAGCCCGGCTGCTGATGGGATGGAGAGAAATATAGAAAAGGACGAAAAAGGGGAGAGAAAGGAAGAGGACTAAAAAGCTGTGTTGTGTGCAGCTGGGGTGACCCAAGATCACCTCCTTTCTGCCATCCTGCAATCCCCAGATATAAGCTGAAAATCACCCATCCGGAAGGTGAACAGTTAGCCCAAAGCTTCATGGCTGAGTAGGACGTAAGATAGAGATACACCCCACCCGAGTACTAGGTTCAGCCTGGGGGACAAGATAGGTGATCACTGGATTCTGGTTTCTCCCCCTCATCTAACCATATTCCCATGGTCTACACATGCACACACACACACACACATACACACACACAGATGACAGCTGCTGTCAAAGCTTCATTCCTTTCTATGGCCAAGTAATATTCCACTGTGTGGTTCCCTTTCTCAAGGCTGAGTAACATTCCATGGGGGGCATATGTGCCACATTCGCTGACCTCTGAGTCACCTTGTTGGTTTCAGCCAGCTTTGATTGATAATTACTTCTCTTTTTAAAAAGGTCCCTCCAGGGGCTGGACGGGTGGCTCAAGGGTTAAAGCCTCTGCCTTGCAGGTGGAAGGTCCTGAGTTCGGATCCTAGACCCCACGTATAGACGCCAGGTGGAAGCGGGGGCGGCCTGCGTTTCTGGTCCTGGTAGGGCGGAGCCTGTGAATCCCAGGGCAGAGTAAACAAGGAGGAGGTGGAGGTGGTCCATGGTGATTTCCGAATTCACCCATGGTTCTACACACATACACATACACACATACCTACGTACACATACACACACACGCACGACTGAATAAATAATAAAAAAAATTTTTAAAAAAGGTCCCCCCAACAGCAGCAGGTCTGCCCCCCCCCCATATGCAGAAGACAAAAGACCTTATCAAGGTGGAAGTTTACCAAGCTGTTGGAGGAAGCTACCTTAGCACCCCAAAGTGTTAAAAATACCATGGTTGGCTCTCAATCCTGGTGACCCAAGTTCAAATCCTGGGAGTCCAAGTGGTGGAAGACTCTCTCCCCACTTTGTTTGGGGAAGAAATAAAGGATTTCAGCACCTTGGCTATGTTCATAAGGTGCCAACAGTGAGCCTGTGGTTCTCTCTCTCTCTGCATGAGAGTATTACATGGCCATGAAAAAGAATGGGGCTTCGGATGGCTCCAGAATAAGGATGTGGCCTAGGTTCTTCTATGTAGGTGAATGGATTTGATCACACAAGGACGTGCAAATACTGCCGGGTCTTGTGTGTGCGGGCGCAAGCCATATGTGCCAAGTCATTCCACAGCGCTGCCCTTGGGGGGCTCGGACTTTGTCAGAAAAACTGTTTTGCAAGAGAGATAAGGCAGATGGAAGAGATTTTAATTTCAACACCACAGGTTTCAGCTGGGGCAAGTAGAGATGGAGGAGAGGTGTGTCTTTCCAATGACTTCCTTCTTTCTAGAAAACATAGAGTTGGGGGGGTAAGGAGACTCAGCAACATCTGTCTCTATCATGAGGCCCAACAGACCCCAGCCAAGACCACTGGCTGGATGCCACACAGTGACCATTTCTTGTTTGGTGACACTCAAACACAGGACTGATATCAAGATTATGGGGTTCAGGCTGCAGGTAGGTTGGGGCCAAAAAAGGGTCTGAGCATATATACATTACAAAGAGATAGTGATGGGAAGTTCTGGCAATCAGCTGAGGCCCTGGAAGCAGCCCAACATTCCAGGCTCCTGACCAGGGTCCCCTGAGGGTCCCAGAGATTCTGAGGTCACTTGTCTGGAAAGTTCCCCTGGGAAGTCTGTATCAGCAGAGGAAGCTCAGAGCCTGGAAGTGACCATAAAGGGAGGGAATCGTCCTGGGAGACCTGACAACCCCCCATGCTGGGAAGTGAGGTTCATGCTGAGCAGAATCAGAGCCTCATACCACATAGGGCAGAATGTGGGGGCTCTGCCCCCCATAAGGCAGCCCAACCAGCTTTTAAACACACTGAGCACCAAGGGTATCTATGTCTTTCTCCTCATTTCTCACGGTGGACTGCTTCCAATCTGTCTCTATGTCTGTCTCTGTCGGTGTTTATCTCTGTCTTTCTGTGTCTCTATGTCTGTCTCCTCATCTCTCACTGTGCACCACTTCCGATCTGTTTCTGTCTCTGTTAGTGTCTATCTCTGTGTCTCTATATCTGTTTCTCTGTCCTTCTGTGTCTCTGTCTCTGTCTCTGCTTCTGACTCTGTCTCTGTCTCTATCTCTTGGTCTCTATGTGTTTCTTCTGTCTGTCTCTCTGTCTCTGTCTCTCAGCCTCTGTCTCTCTACCAGTGTCTATCTGTGTGTAATGGTTACTCTTTACTATTGCTGAGAGAACACCCAAAGTCAATCAACTTAAGGGAGAAAGGGAGGTTTATTCAGCTTATAGTTCCAGAGGAGACAGTTTCTCGTGGCAGAGGTGGCATGGCTGGCTGGCCAAAGCTGGAGGAGGCTAAATCACTGTAGACATCTTGGAAGCTGAGAGCTGCAGACTGCTTGCAGTAAAGGCTGACTTCCCCTGGAGCTGGGGTAGGACTAATCCACCTCAAGGCCCACCCCTTGTGACTGCTTCCTCCAGCAAGGCTCCACCTCTCAAGGTGCCATGACCTTGACAAACACATGAGACGGTGGCAGACACATTTCAAACCATGACACTGTGTCTCTGTGTCTCTACCCCCACAGCAGCTGTCTGGACCCTCCAGGCCCTGATAACACCCTTCAGGCAGCCAACGGTCCATTCTAGAGCCAGGACCCTGACTCGACCACCCAGCCTTTCAATCCCCCATTCATGTATGTCCCACACACCTGCCAGTGTACATACCACATGGCATTGGCATCCCACACATTGTGTGCATTTACATGGGTACATGCATACTCATGTATGTACTACATATCTTTTCAGCAACATGGTTTGTGTTTCCACATGATCCACCTACCAGTCCTGCACAGCGTCCAAAATCTTTCTGGTCATCTAGATTGAGGGCTGTGACACAGTATTTAACCTTCACCCTGGCCCTGGGAGGTATTTGGGAGTCACATTGGGCGGGACGGCTCTCTAGCTTAAGGCACTGAGCAAGCCTGTGAAGGATGTTGTTCTTTTCCTAACTGAAATGGTCAGACCCACCTATGGTGGCCCACTGGTTGGCCAGGTGCAGGGGGGACAGATGCTAAAGGGGTGTACATGGTTGCTGAACCCCAACAGATGGGATGTGACCCTTAGCTCATCACACTGTGACAAGCAACCACCAGTCACTTAATTATTTCTCCTGAATTCTTGGGAGTCACGTCTTTGGCTCCAGCATCTGCCCCCTATCTGTCTCCAGAATCTGAGCAACTCCCCAGGGGCCCATGGAGCTGGGGATGGGGGTAAAACAATGTGAGTGGCTAGGGCCACCAGGAAGAAGTGGGAAGAACTCGGTGATCTTCACCTGCCAAGGGGAAAACCCAAAGGCATATTGCTTCTAGAACATATGACCTACTTGAGCACCCCTCTCCCATCTTGTCCATCTGCCCAGGAATGGTCCAGGCCACCGAGCTGTGGGTCCTTCCCATATCAATCAGACCATCTCCTCCAGGTTTCCCCATAGCTCACCTCAACTGCCAACTCCTCATGGCTTGAGCCCACAGTTCAGCCTGCAAATACCAGGTGTGCCCAGTTCACTTCAACTGCCAATTCTTCACAAGTACATTCAGAGCTCAGCCTGCAAATGCTAATTCTTCACAGGTGCACCCAGAGCTCACTTCAACTGCCAGTTCTTCACAGGTGCACCTGGAACTGAGCCTGCAACTGCCAAGGCAAAAATCTTTTTTTTTTATTGGAGGGGGGTGCAGACACACAAAAGGAGAAAAGTCCATACCAGAGTCTCATCCTGAACCTCGCTGCATGGAATAACCCACTTACAGGTGGCTTCCCAACATACACACACCCCCGACCCACCCTGGACCCAAGAACACATTTGCCAGCCCAGTCTGGTCATGTAAAAATGCCCTATGGTCAGCTTTTGCAGCAATGCCCACTAACTATGCCCTATCGACCTTTCCCCACTCCTATACCTCAAAGTTACCTCAAGTCAACAGCCTAGCTGGATGCCAGGCAGGGTGACTGCAGTTCTCTGGGATCCCCAACATCAGGCTGCCATGTAAGCTGGCTGGATCAATTTTGTCTGTCTTCCTTGTATACAGCGTGTCTCCCACACACCCAGGAGCATGGATCCCAGACTGGTAGGGTGTGGGCATGGGGTCAGCTCCTTGCATGTCCCCAAATGGGGCTTGGAAGCAGCTTTCATTTCTGCAAATCTCTTTCTGCTGCATGGAGTCTAATGAGCATAGGGAGTATTTGGGCAATTTCCTACCATAGGAAAAGCTGGTGTATAAACAGGTGGGGAGCAGACCTGCCCGCCTACACACACACACACCTAGCCCCACATCCCCAACACACACACACACCTCCCTCCAGCCTCTACTCTGGACAAAAGCTCCTGGGGACTCCTCCAGTGGAGTATGAGCTGCCCTGAAATTCTGGGGTGCACCCAGAAGCACGAGTTGCACCCCAAAGATTTGCAAGTAGAGTTGCACAGTTCTTGCAAGTTGCATCCCCTCACCTACAGGGTCTTGTCCACATGTCATCACCTTCTGAAAATTGGGTGAAATGTGGGATTCTCAGTGGCACAAGAGGGTCTCCCTGCAGAGGGAGGATATGGCAGGGAAACCCCCATCCCGATAAGGGTGACCCCAAATGATCAGCGGGGAAGCAGGTTTCTGTGCCCAGTGGGGTGCATGTGCATCTGTGGGGAACAGAGAGGAGGAAATGGGGAGTTTGGCGAGGGGCAGGGGTCCAAGCTGTGGTGGGGCAGCTGTGTGGTGCCAGGGACAACGAGTTCCCCACTGAGCTGAGTCTCATCAATGACGCCCAACTGGGGACCTGAGGCCCTGGGCATGCTGGATAACGATGTCACCCCGCAGAGTGACACACATGCACAGGCATGCAGACACATTCATGTACACACACACATGATCCCCTACCCCATCTTCCAGCCTGCCCCCAGTCCCTGAGCCCCTCGCATGCACTGTGGCTCACTCGGCTGCTGACACTTAGCTGCTGCTGCCTGCTGACCAGCCACCATGATTAGATGCAGCCAGGGCCTTCAGTGTGTGTGTGTGGAGAGCATGGGGGTGCCTTTGGGGTGTGTAGAGGGGTGAGTGTGGATGTGTGTGTGGATGTGAGGTGTGTGTTTATGTGCATTATGTGTGAATGTATTTGTGTTGTTTTATGTCCTCTGTCTCTCCCTCCTCTTCTTCCCCTCCTCTTCTTCCCCTCCTCCCTTCCACCCCTCCTTCTTCTCTTTCCCACTCTCCCCCTTTCTCCTGTTCCTCCCCTCTTCCCCCTCCTCTTCTTTGCTCCTTCCTTTCCTCCTCCTCTTCCTTCCCTCTTTCCTCCCTCCCCTCCTCCACCCCCTGCTCCTGTTCCTCTCCCTCCTTCCTTTCCTCATCCCTCCTTCCTGATCACCGTCCTCCCTTCCCTTCTCTCCTTCCTCCTCCTCTTGTTCTTCCTATTTTCCAAGCAACAGATCCCAGAGCCTGAGCCACTACTGACCTATGAGCTCTGAAGATCTTGAAGTGCTCACTTTTTGGAGAAGGATTAGTGGACCCAGTCCTGAGCTTGGGATTCCTGTTGATCGCAGCCTGTGTCCCCCACAGGAGGCCCAGAGCTGCCCATCAGGAACTTGCGGTTGCAGCCCAATGTGTTGATGCTGAGCTGGAAAATGGCAGCCAATGTCATCAAAATCAAGTGCTACAAAAACATGTATGAGAAAGAGGTGAATCTGTGATGCATGTCTCCCAAACCCAAGCCCCTAGGATCCGAAGATGGGGGGTGCGGAGGCACTCCGGGAAAGGTCTACAAACCCCATGATGTGTGGATCATGTGTAAGGAGCTTGCTCAGAACGCACACAATCTTGGAGTCTGTAACCACTGAAGTGAAAAATAAAAATGAACATTCAAGGGTTGGCAAGAGGGCTCAGCTCATAAAAGGGTCTGAGGGCAAACTTGGTGACCTAAATTCAATCCTGAACTCACATGGTGGCTCCTCAGTGATGGTGGCTCCTCAGTGGTGTGCTTGCTCTGGGGCCCGAATCTGCTGCTGTGCAGTGAAAAAGGCAATTTACTACCAGTTTTTGGCCCTCTCCTTGTGCCACATGACCAACTACATTGTTACCCTGCTGGACAGGCCACTATTCTCCACTTGGATTTTATACCCAGAACGAGGTGAGCAGATGGAGTGGGCTTAGGGTTTACAGGCTTGGATTCATATCCTGAAGCTTGCTTCTGTTTCAACTTCCACCCCACAGCTGGAACACATTTCTTTTGGTTTGCATTAGTTCCCAAAACATGTCCACCGACTTCTTGCTTTGCTCTGGGATTTCCCAGGCAGAACTTCAGGGCGCCCCATATTGGCCAAGCATTTTGGGCCTGGATTGAATTCAGATCTTTTTTAAAAATTTTTTTATTATTTATTCAATTGTGCGTGTATGGCATGTGCGCGCGTATGTATGTGTGTGTGTGTAGAACCACGGACGAATTCTGGAACCACCATGGACGCCTCCACCTCCTCCTTGTTTACTCTGCCCGGGGATTCACAGGCTCCGCCTTACCAGGACCAGAAACGCAGGCTGGGGTTCGGGTGCCCCAGGCGCCAAGCTCAGCCGCTAGGTTTCTTCAGCTACGGGAAATCCCTTACCAAGAATGTCCGGAGCTACATGGCCGACGCGGGTGGCAGGCGCGTGGGCTGCCGCTTTCAGACTATCTCTAGCCTGGGCCGAACCTGGTACATTATCGTCACGATTAACGCTCCCAGCTCCTGAGAGCCCAAGTCCTGCAGCGACCGCCCCTGAGAGCTGCTCAGCTTTGGTACTTGGTTCGGCCCTTTCACAGCATGGGCTCCTCCCCTTTTTTCCCCGTCACCCCCTGCCGTTTTTTGCCTTGCTCCCTAAAATAGCTCCTGCCCCGCCTCCTATCTCCAGAGACTCTTCTGGAAGCCCGGCAGGCAGTGGAGGCTCAGCTGAGGCTGGGGAAACCGGCCCTGTGGTGTTCCTTGAGATTGAAGAGCATTAAGGTGGGAAGGGAGAGGGGGAGGGAGAGAGAGGATGGACAGAGGCCCAGAATCTTCCCAGGGGACTCAGAGGCGCCAGGAACCCCCCAGAAGGTAGGGAGCCAAGAAAAGGGGCGCAGAAAGAGAGAAAGAAGGAGAGAGAAACATGGAGTATCCCGTGTGTGTCTGCAGAGAAACTGACGCTGCCCCAAATCTGCACGAATTGCAACGACAGCCGTGCCTCCTTGAGCTGGCATATGATTAGCCTGTTCAGGTGCCACTTGAGAGTACCAGCTGCGGATAGAGATGATGGGCGGCTGCCAGCAGCTGCACTGGGGCTGTGAGGCGCTGGGACCCCCACAAACAGCTCGTGTGCACGCGTATATGTGTGTGGCAGAGGGACTGTGTGTCACCATAGAGGGCACTGTGTGTCCCTGTGGAGGACCAAGGGTGACTTCAGGATTCATCCTGGATTGCTTCTACCTCCTTTGTGCTTCATCCTGGGATTTCCCAAGATCTATTCACTAGGGCCAGAAGTCCAGGCCACTTTGCTACCGATTCTGCCTGGGGTTTTTAATGTAGAAATTGGGATTTGAACTCAGGTCATTTTGCTTGTGAGGCAGAGTGTTAACCACTGAGCTATCTCGTCAGCCCTAAACTGATTCTGTTTTTACTTCATTTTCTTATTTAATGTTCAAGATCAAGCCAATTTATTAAAGAAAAGGAAAAACCAAAGTATTCTTGAGTTAATTTACATCTTACACTGAATTATCTGTTTTATTTCTCTACTCAGTTTCTGGTTACTTCATGCAGAACTTCTATTATTATTATTTATTCAATTGTGTGTGCAAGTGTGTGTGTGTAGAACGACGGGCAAATTCAGAAACCCCCATGGACCACCTTATCTACTCCTTGTTTACTCTGCCCCGATTCACAGGCTCTGCCTTACCAGGACCAGAAACGCAGGCCGCCCCTGCTTCCATGCAGCTATACATGGGGTCTAGGATCCGAACTCAGGACCTTCTGGATGCAAGGCACAGGCTTAACCCCTGAGCCACCTCTCCACCCCACTTCATACAGAATTTTATTCCTTATAATTATTGACAACTTTTATGTATTTATGTGTAATCATTGCTTGCTGTTTACCCCTTGGGCCAAGTTGTTCTCTCTTAATGGCAACAGCATGTCCTTGTAATTCTCTAATGTCACTGTGGAGACACTTTATTTATTCTTTAGCCTTCATTGGTAAGCCTTTGTTTTCACCCACTTATGACTTACAACTACTCAGTATATTTCTTTGCTTTATAGACTTATGTAATTATATATATCCAAATCTGGATATTTTAAATGACCATTTTTCTAATATGGTAAAATTTGCTAAAAGTATTAGTTCTAAGAGCTGACTCCTTACTTTGAAATGATTGGTAATTTAAACTTTCCACCATGTGGTCTTCAAGGAATCGAACACAGGTCACCAGGTTTAGCATCAGACCCCTGGCTTCCCATAGTCCTTTCTGCAGCGTTGGAGGATATCTGAGAGCACAGAAGAGGGAACTTCTTGGGAGTGGGGAAAAGAAATCTTTCTCAGCCCACGGAGTAATGGCACGTCTACTTTCTTGTCTTATAGAGTTTCAATTTGATCTTGACGCCATATATAAGTGACCAAGGTCTCTCCAAACCGGTTGCCATAAGCAAAGCATTACCTGTTGCTATAGTGACCATCCATCTATCTGTGGACATACACATCCTGACCAAAGCCTGGCAATGCTGGGATTTGCAAACCCATAGTTTGCAAGACAATCACATCTCCCCTCCATTTTTCAGGGTGTATATGGGGAGCTGTGCATAGATTGCCATCTGCATTGTTCGGCTTGGTGGCATTGACAACACACCAGAGACGGTGTTATAAAGAGGAAAGGTTCGAGTGGCTTGGTGGTCTCTTAGATCATGTGATGGGGCATGGAAGCAGAGAGAGACTTAGTATCTCTGTCCTGCCCCCAGTGACATCACTTCCCCCTCTTTCTACCCCCCCAGGTCCCATGCTAATCATATCACTCACTCCAGGACACGTTCCCCCCAAACTTCACTACCTCCTATAGGCCTTCCTGATGACATCACTTTCCCATCAATCCCCTCCCTCGACTCTACTAGTGATGTCACTCCCACAAGCCCCTCCCTATGATGTCATTCTCTAGTACCTCCCTCAGGATCTCCCTCCCTCCCACTGGCCCCTCTCTCCAAGCCAGGCCTCCATGACTGGTTGACATCACTCCGTCCTATCAGCCCTTCTGGGTGACAATAGTTCCTCCCACTGATCCTCTCCATGGTGGTACTTCCACCAGCCTTGCGGATGACAATCATACCATCTAGCCCTTCCCTAAGGCTGTGCCCTGACATCACTCCCTCCCTCAGGCCCTCCTGAAGAAAGCCAGGCATTATGAGTTTGTTGAGTTTCTCTTTCTCTGTCTGTTTCTCCCCCCTCACTCTCACCCCCATAGCTCAGAGTCAACTTCTACCCACTGCCCAACCCTCATATGTTCATGGTGCAGATGTGGGTGAAACCTCTCTATGGCCACATCTATAGCACCTGGAACACTCTGCAGTGCTTCAGTGAGGGACACAGCATGTGGAGTTCAGGGTTCACCCATACTGCACACACCAAAGGGTCTTATGGTGAGGGTCCACATATGCTGCATGGGAAGCAAGGGAGTACCCGGCAGCACAGGTCACCCCTACAAGAACCTATCTCCTTGTCTGTCAGTGTGCAGCCCCTAGGATAGTGACAATCACGTGCTGAAGACAGCATTGCTGGTGGGCTTGGGGACTGTGGTCAGCATACTGGGGACCTTGGTCCTCTGCAGAAGGTGAAGGATAAGTCCCCTAACTCTGGCTGTCTGATTGATCCCTCCCTGTCTCCCCTCACTGGGGCAGCTATTTCCCTTACAGTTCCAGGGTGACTTACTGTGACATGCACAAGGCTCAATGTCTCCACTGGGTCTCTTGATCTAACTGGGGGGGAGGGGGGTCTTAGCACATACTGTGTAGTGTCTGTGAGTTGATTGATAGCCTCTCAATCTGTGTCATGGGAAATATACACTGTGGTCCCTCACTTGGGTCCAGAGTGAACAAAGGGCTTATACATTTTTTTTCTTTCTTTTCCTAAGTTCTCACCTTCGCAAAATCTTCTCCAGAATCTGTGAAAGACTCATAGACAAAAAGATGCACAGCAGGGAGTTCATGCATTATGGGTCTCTGGGGACATGGTGCAGGTGTGGGTTGGGAGTCTGGATCTCACCTGGTCTTTGCAGGTGGCTTGGGATCCAGTTGCTATGGAAGAATGTCCCATCAGCCAGGTGCAAATTTTGAAGGAGACATGAGGCTAGACACAGGCTGAGGTCCCCTTGGGAGGGGGTTTAGACACTTCCAGCTGCACCTTCATATCTTGGCTTGCAACTAAGCCAGTTCCAGGAGGTTGGGCTGGGAATATTTGTGCCCCAATCCTCAAATGCAAATAAATTTGAGTGCTGTGTGCACTTTTACAGAAACCCAGTTGGTGCACATGTGGGAACCTAGACAAGGACTGGGTCTGTGCATGTGTGCATGCATCTGTGTATATCTATGTATATTCCTGTGCATGTATGTTGTTTGTATGTGTGGTGTGTGTTTATGTCTTGTGGATACATTTCTGAACTATGTGTCTATATACATATGGCATGTGTACATTTATTTGCATATATGTGTCCTGTGGTGTATTAAGTGTGTATGTGCACGTCTGTGTGTGTGGTATATGTGTGTACATCATACATATGTGGTAGGTATGCATGTGTTTCTGTGCATTCTGATCTATATATTTGTGCATGTATTCACAGGTGCACATGGGTGCAGTGCAAGGGGACCACAGCCAAGATCTAAGGATCTCCACTTCCACCTGCCAGCCTTGGGTTCCAGGTCTGAACCCAAGTCCCTGCTGAATGCTGGCTGCTCCCTGCTTACCTCCTCACTGGGTTAGGGGGCAACAGCTTGATGAGGTACCTGGGTGAGGTCTTAACTGCAGGAACAGGTGCTGAAGGCTGTCCCAGGGCAGGTGGTAGGCCTAGTGACCAAGTTAAAATATAACATGTCCCAAAGGTAAAGTGTTCAAGGACCTGGGTGGACTTGGGACTGCAAGGAGCCCTGGGGCATGGGATATAGGATTTATCCTGAAGCAACAAGATAGGAAAAGGGGGGAGGGAGCAAGGGAATCCAGGGAGGAGTGGAGGAAGGGAGAGGAATGGAGTACCTATCAAGTCTGTATGAGTGGAAAAAATAAATATTAAAAAAAAAAAAGATAGTGGGCTTAAGGCTGGATCACTAAATTTTATCTGTAGCTAACCTTCTGCCCTAAATGTCAGCAGGGAGGGTTTGCAGGATGCAGGGTCTCCAGGTCTCAGATGCTGAGTGCACAAACTAGAGGCATTTAAAAAGCAGGTGTATGGGGGAGGAAAACCACGTGGGCTCTTGGGCAGATTTACAATTCTCAGAATAGCTATAGTTGCACACATCTGGCAGCTACACCTGTTCTAGAGACCTTCCCTAGCCTGCAAGAATCACTCAACAAGGGGCTTGAGTGGGGAAAGAAGTCGGCTTGTTGAAGAGACCCTTCAGTTTGACCTTGCAGAGTCAGGGTGTCTGCACCTGAGTTTCTCACTCCTTTCCAGGCTCAAGATGTTGATCCTGCATACTTACATGGGAAGTGTGTAGAAAGTGCCCAGTTTTTGTGCCCTGCACTGAGAGAGACAGACAGGTAGATGACTCTGTCTTCCTGTTTGTTTTAACTTTTATTAACTTGCAGAATGCCCGACACAGAACATAAACTGTGATCTTGCCAGAGAAAATGAGACCCAAGTGGTTCTCTCTTTACAACCTGACACATGTAAGGCCAGACAGTAACAACCCACCCTTACTCTCCTATCCAAGTGACTGGGAAGGAAGGGAGAAACACTACACACCATTGAACATGACCCCAAAGAGCCCTCCTACAGTCTTTCGGGGCAAAGAGAAGGAATTTCCGAAGGTCAGTGATCTGTCACCATCGAGCATTCTCTTGCGGCTGGGTGCCTAGATGACCTTCTTGAGCTCATCATAGATGACAAGCACGAAGGCCCCGCCCATGCCTCGCAGGACGTTGGACCAGGCGCCTTTGAAGAAGGCTTTGCCGCCCTCATCATTGAAGATTTTCCTCCAGCAATCCAAGGTTCCGGTGTACATGATGTCGGCTGGGGAAGGGTAGACACGGCTTAGGGCCCAGCAGTGGACCCAGAACAGAAGAGACGGGACTGGGGAGATGGCTGGAGGTTAAAGCCTCTGCCTAGTAAGTAGAAGGAGCCAACTCGACTCCCCAGAGCCTATGTAAAAATGACTCCCCAGAATCTATGTAAAAAAATGGCAGGGGCTGGTGATGCTGGTGGGTGAAGCCTGGGAAATCCCAGAGCAAAGCAATAAGGACTTAGAAGCAATGCCAGGTGATTCCTGCTACCCTTGGGTTGACACAAGCACCGCAACGCACCTCCTTTGCGCCCGGACTGCATCATCATCCTCCTGCGCACGGTGTCAAAAGGGTAAGAAACCACGCCTGCCACTGCCGTCACCGTCTGTGCGATCATCCAGCTCACCACGATGTGTGTGTTCTTGGAGTCTGGGAGCATGCCTATGTGGGAAGACACACACGCCAGCCAACTCTCTCAGCCCCAGGGTCTCAGCACAACTGAATCCACCCGTCCCCAGGTGGGGCGCTCACTCACCCTTGGCTGTATCGTACACCCCGAAGTAAGCGGCTCGGTAGATGATAATGCCCTGCACCGACACGCTGAAGCCCTGGTAGAGCCCCTGAATGCCATCCGACTTGCTAATCTTCATCAAGCAGTCGCCCAGGCCCTTGAATTCCCGCTCGGAGCCCGACTTGCCTACGTCGGCAGCCAGACGGGTTCTGGCGAAGTCTAGCGGGTAGACGAAGCACAGGGAGGTGGCACCTGCCGCACCTCCAGATGCCAGGTTGCCGGCAAAGTACCTCCAGAACTGAGTGTGCTTGTCCACCCCGCCCAGGAACACCTGCTTGTATTTGTCTTTGAAGGCAAAGTTGAGCGCTTGCGTGGGGAAGTAGCGGATGACGTTGGCCAGGTTTCCGCGCCAGAAAGACAGCATGCCCTGCTCCTTCGGGATGCGCACTATGCAATCCATGATGCCCTTGTATTGCTTGTCCACGGCGATCTGCTTGCTGGCATGCTGGACCTATGGAGACCGAAGAGGGCTCAGGTCACCCGGGAGGCCGCAGGGAGCCCAGGGATGTGAGCCAGACCCACCCCATCCCAAAGTCAAAACCCGGAAGTGCTGGGAAGGTGGGTCTCTAGGTAGCAGCGGCTGGCTTGCTAGAGGCCCTGGCATGTACCAGCGTCATGGCATAAACCCTCCGTGGGGACCACACACCCGCCACCCGACACTGTAGGCACGAAAATCAGAAGCTAGTTGTCACCTTAGGGTCAAAGCAAAATTCGAAGTGGGTCTGAGCTGCTGTAAGAGAAAGCCGTTCGGACCAGGACGCAGCGGGCCCGGGCCCCAAATCTCAGCACCCAGGACTAGCAAATTCTCGGCCAGCCTGACTCCCCACATCCAAATAAGATCAGCAAGGCAAGGAGCCCGCCATCTTGGTGCATTCCAGCGAGTGGGGGCTGAAGTACGACAGGGGACGCTTAAGGGTCCCTCAACCAGACGTAAGGCGACTTCGCCGCATGGAGAGCAAGTCTCAAAGTCCAGAAACCCGAGGCGGGAAATGATCTGGGACCACAACCCTCCTCCCCTCCGGCTATGAAGAAGGAAGAAAGGACATAGAGCAGCAAAACTGCAAAAGAAAATCAACAAACCATAATCCAGAACTTCAGAGACTCTATATCAACCACCTAGAACTAGGCCAGACTAATCTCTCCCCATCCTGAAGCTCAGGGACATTTGCGGAAGAGGGGGCGGTAAGAGTGCAAGAGCAAAAGGATGGGAGGAGCAATGATTTGCAAGATACTCCACACAAGTTAGGGCCGAAGCAATCATAATTGGACTTTGCATGCCCTGCACAATGTCCAACACACTATTGGCCCCACAAAGTCTAGCATCTGCTAAAGGCACCAAGATCCTTGGAAGCAAGGGATTGATAGCTAAAATAGTGTTCCTATGCCTAAGGGGAACACAGGAAAGGGTTCAAGGAAATGCCGCCGGGTCCTTGTACGTCATCGGAGAGGAGGACCCGGAGGAGAGTTTGGCATGCACATTAAAGGATTCTCCGGAGATTGGGGGAGGGGAGGCACTGGGGGGGTGGGGAGGGAGGGGTGAGAGGAGGGTGAGCAGGGGGGGGGAGAAGGAGGGAACCGTTGTACCTATTAAGTTTGTATGAGTGGAGATAATAAAAAATGTTTTAAAAAAAAAAAAAAAAAAAAGAAAGTCCAGAAATCCGGGGCGGGAAATGATCTGGGACCACAACCCTCCTCCCCTCAGGCTATGAAGAAGGAAGAAAGGACACAGAGTAGCCAGCGAGTTTCAATTGCGGTCAGGGAGCTACAACATTGTGGAGGCCTCCGGACAGTCATCTTCTAGCTGCCCACTCGACCTGCACTGCGCTGTACCAAACCCGTCTTAAAGTAAAAATCAAAGTGGGCAGAAAGACCGGCCGGTGCCAATGCGCCGGTGCCAATGCGCCGGTGCCGGCGACTCGAGAACCGTGGGAAGCTGGGGAGGGGGGCGCCAAGTTCAAGGGCAGTCTGGGAAAATATAACTCAAAATTGTGAGCCCAGGAGCTGGATACAGCTTGGTGGTAAAAGGCTCTGGATGCGGAAAACCTGAGGTCCTAGGTTTGAATCCACCTCTGCAGAAACAAACTCTGAGGCCTGGCTGGGTTCCCGTTCTCAGTCTTCGGTGGAATGAACGGGACACACGGGGACAGACGTCCAGCCCGCCCAGGGCGCGTAGAAGGCCGGGAAGGTGACCCCGTGGGGACTCCCAGGGTTCCGATGACGCGTTCAAAGTCACCGCTGCTAGGCCCAGGGCCCTGTGCACATGCGCGGCCTCCAACGTCTCCTCCCGGGCCGCAACGTCCCCAACCCGGCTCCGCCCCCCCCCCCCCCGCATGCAGCCCCGGAAGTCTGCTGCGCGAGGACAAAGAAGGCTCGGCCGCCACTTCCGGCGCGTGCCCTCCGGCGGGGCCCGGGCAGCGATGAGCACGGAAGGGCGACTCCGAGGATCCTCCGTCCTCGGGCCCCCGGCGACCTCGGGGCGTCCCGCACGCGTCACCCCACCTGCAGCAGTAGCTTGACACGCTCGATGGGGGCTACGGCCGTCTTGGAGATGGCGGCAGCGATGCCCCCGGCCAGAAAGTCCTTGGCGAAGGAGATAGCCTGCTCCGTCATGGTGCCGCAGGCGGAGGGTAGCGCTACACAGCTCGCGGAGGGGGACGTGCGCGCCGGGAGCGACAGCCGAACAGTGCTATCGCCGCGGGACCGAAAAGACAGGTCTGCTAGCGCGCAGCCGCTAAGGGGTGCAGGCCACGCCCCGGATGCGCCCCCAGGGCCGGGGTAGGACACCCATTGGCTCCCTCGGCGCCCGCTCTGCTCCGCCCACGCCTGTGCTTCTGCTCTGCGCTCCGGCGGCCGGGGCCACTCCGGCCCCTGGCTTTGCGCCTATAGGCTGCGACGCACGCTCATCCAGTGTCCACGGCTTGCGCCCTACTGTCCCGCGGAACCCCAATCCCGAAACTCCTGTCTTCGGGTCCATTGGATGAGCCGTGCGCCCATCTTGGTGGCATTGAGGAGGATCGTATCCACCACCATAGGCTATGGCAATCTGGGGGCGCCCTCTGTCTCTTAGGCTGGCTGTCATTAAATGACCCCGTGCGCCTATCATGCTCTCTGGGGTCCCTCTGAGCCGGAACCCAGAACCCGCCACAGCACTAAGACGCGGGGCGCCCGCCCCCACCGCGTGCGCAAGCTAAGGGTGTGAGGGAGCACTGCGCTCTTGACCTTATGAAGGAAAGTCATGGCAAGCGGAGCGTGGCGTCCGACTGTGATCACACCATTGGGAACAACGGGCGGCAGCAGCTGCTGCAGGAACCCGCACCCCGGGACGTCGCTGCGTCTAACGCGCTGAGTTCGAGCCGGCTCCCTAGTGGGAACAGAAGGTCAACGCGCGATCTTTGCACTTTACACCCGTGGACACGTGTACAGGTGTGCGTCCCAAGGCATCGTCGAGACCTTGCGTCAGGGTCACACTAAGATCAGTGTGAACCGCTTCCCCAGGTCTTGTCCCAAGAACCCCCAATCAGAAAGGGTGTCAGATTCCACGCAGCATTTGCTCCCTCTAGAGCTTGCTTTCTCTTCATTTTTCTTTCTTTCTGGTTCGCTCTTCTTTTTCTCTATCTTGCCAGTACTGGGTGGATAGATGGATGGATAGCTAGATGGATGCTGAGTAGGGAGTGGCTCAGTGGATGGATATATGGATGGATAGATGGATGCCTGAATGGATGGATAGATTGATGGATAGATGGATGATGGGTGGGTGGATGAATGAATGGTGGGTGGGGAGGTGGATAGACGCGTGAGTGGGTGGATGGATGGAGTCACTCTGAATCCTCTTGGGATCTAACCCAGGATTCCACTCTCCCAGGCGATGTCCACCAACAGTTCATGCCTGTTTCTCTATCCTTTGAAACCTCTAAGGAGCAGGTGGTGTGAGGTGTGGATGCTGCTCTGTACCAGGCACCTGGCCAGCTCGTTAGTGTTGTGCCTTGTGGGGTGTGCACCAATTTCTGAAGTTGCTTATCCAAGGATGGCATGTGCCAAAACTGAGGATGAGAACAACCTGTGTGTTCAGAAATGTCCCCAGGGGACCCAACTGGATGCTGGGTCAGAACACAAGTGCAGGTGCCTCTGCATGGAGTGGTCAGCATGCACATGCACAGTTATTTCTGCTGTAGACAAACCAGTCTGGTTCCAGATGTAACTAGCTGTCGTCTCTCACTTAGCCCTGGGATTCTGGCCAGTTTCTAACAGCTTAAGTCAGGGCAAACCAGGTATCCATAGATAGTGTATTATGTGAAAGTTGACCCCTGGGGGGTTCTTGTGAAGTCACCCTGAGACCTTGGGATCCAAAGGATCAGCCAGTCATAATTTGGGTACCCTGCTCCCAACAGCAGGGCTTAGGGAGGCCAGAAGCTTTGAAGGAGGCCCTGGGAGTGGGGTGGGGGATACTCTGGCCTGCTGCCACCTCAGTCACACCCAGCCCTGGGAGTGTTGAGTCCTTGTGGCAGGGCAGCATTCTATCCCTTAAGCACCAGCAGCTGATATGGAGGTTGGGGCTGCAAACAGTCAGCTGCTCCTGTGCAAAGAGTAGGTGTGACTCAGCACAGAGGCTCATGCTAGTGAGAATCTGAGACTAACCTGGGCTGGGCAAGAGGAGAGTAAGGTTAGTCCTCTTGGCCCCAGGCCTCTGAGATCCCCGTGAAGTAAGCAGGCAGCGGAAGTATGCAATAGGAGTCTAATTAAATCAGGGGAAAAAGAGAATGAGTGCTTTGCACCTGGAGCAAGCTAGGCCTGCTCTCCTGTGTGTTCTCCCAGGGAACTTAAACATGCTGCTTCCCAACTCGGGATCTTCCTACATACAATTGAGGTTTCCTCACTGGAAGACGTTGGGGAAACTACGGGTGCAGCCAGCGGCTATGAGCTCATTGATAATGTGGAGTTTGTATAACCTGGGACTTGGTTTCCCTAGCAGAAAAAGTGCGTGATTCAGACGCACATTCTGGTCACCCTTCCATTCTCTGGGTGCCATCTAATGGCCATTTTACAGAAGCAAAGGCTGGAAATTTACAACACTTAAATTCAGTGTTAGTCTACCACTGAGCCACGCCCCAGCCCCTCATTGCGGCATCTAGGCTGTTACTTTACCACTGAGCCACGACCCCAACATCACTGCGCCTGGGATTCAAGATAGGTTGTGTAGGTCTGAGCCACAGCCCAATGCTCTCCTGGTAACATGGCCCACCCCCGACCCTCAGGTGCACACTTGGGGGTGTACACTCGCTGAAGACTGACTAGGGCACCGAAACTCACAATGCTGAAGAGTGGGCGTGTCCAGCTGCCAGAAAGCTGAGGAGAAGGATGCCTACACAGGGCAGCAGCAGCTGACTGCGGGAGGATGCTAAGGAGCAGGATGTTGCTGACTGCAGGAGGCTGAGGCAGGAGGATGCCAGCACAGGGTAGGTGCTGACTTAGTGCCTTTGGATCTCACAAGATAAGTCAGTTACACCCCGTTGATCTCTGATTATCTGGTTAGGCTGTGCTTGCCTTCATGGCATCTAGGTGGGGCGATCCTTTGGGACTGCTATTCCCCCACTCCCCACCCCGCTTCTAGTCCCTGCAGCTTGTTCTGCATTGCTGATGCCCCTAGTGCTGTGGTGACTGTTCTCCTGTTGTAAAGGCCGAGTATGTATATACATCTGTGCATATGTCCAAATGTGCTGTTAAATATTCATAGTGGATACACTGTATATAGTAGATGTGCTATGTACACCATAGCACACAAAATGGCACACAATGTATAATACTATCTAAGGTATAGTCTGTGGCTGCCCAAGGCATTGGGGGAGTCTGGATCCACTCCCCTTTCAAATGGTGCACCCTCCATCAGTGCTTCTTCTCTGCACACTACTCCACTTTGGTATCTGGTTTATTCCAACTAATGTCAATCTCCACTTCTCTCTGTCACCATCACCGACAAGACTGCTGCCTTTTTCAAGGCTGAGGAGTATGGCCCTGGCCTCTGGTGGCTCTATTTCCCTGAAGTGCCCCTACTTCTGACAATCAAGGGGACACACTCACATGGGCTCCCTGCTGTGGATGTATTCCCACAGCAGCTCCTCAGTCAACTTGGAGAACTTCAAATTCATCTTCTTGTGGAACTCCAACATGTCTGCCTGAAGCTTACTGTCTGAAAATGCAGAAACCTAGCCATCAGGGGCTGACCCAGGGTGGGTGGAACAGTTTCCCAGGCAGGTGGATCAGAAGGTAGATGCATTCTGGCAAAAGGTGAGGGTGCTCCCTTCCCAGTGCACACATGCACAGTTATCTGCTTTGGAGCAACACACAGTATGACCATGCTTATGAACACACTGTGTTCCTTTCCACTTAGTCTGCAGGCCATGAAAGGCAGGTCTCAAGTCATGTCATCCAAGATCTGCCGAGCTCCCAACCAGCAAGGGTACAGGGTGCTGCCACCCTCTATCCCCTGCTTCTTTCAATGTTGTCTGTTCTCCTGGGCAGTGTGCTCCAGCTTCCTCATGGGTTGTGGATGGGGCACACTCCCTGCACTGTCTTCCCTGACACTTAGAGATGCAGTCTGCCCATAGCTTCCCCCTCCTCACCTGGACAGCATCCTATATGCATCTTGTTTGTCCATAGGATTCTCCAGAATCATCTCATCCAATGCCTGGGAGAGGGATGGGCACACACCCCTCTGCCAAAGGGGGCAAAAGACACATGGCACACTTTGTATAAAAGGCACAGAAGGACTGTGTCCACAGGTGCAAGCCCACCCCCCCCCCAAGGAGTCACAAAGAACTCTGGGCTTCTGGCACTTTCCTGGGGCATCTGGAACACATTCCCTCACTCTGTTCCCCTCCAAACTGGTTGATTCCCTCCTGCCACTCTGAATTAGCAACATCCTGTCCTGCCCAAACCATGCAGCCCCACAGGGCACAGTGGGGCATGCTCACCACTATGGTGTCTGCTCCAATCACTATATCTGGTGCTCACAGGTCTTTCTGGAAGAAATGCAAAGTCAGGGGTCAAAAGGACGAGTAAGTGCAGCAGGGGCACACCTAGGCTTGCCTGGCACATACCTGGTACATGCGACATGCCACCTCCTATGCTTTCTGCTTGGTGTACGCCCATGGGCTAGGGAACAGGGCTTTGCTTAGCATCTCCTTGAAGTGTGACGAAAATACCTTATCCCCTGACACACATGACAAAAGGCGTTTGTGGGGCTGGTGGGAAAGAGAATCACTGTGGAGATTGGTTGGCTGCCCAATACATTTAATGCAAGGACCATGTTGTTGCACGACACTAGATGAGAACTATTAACAAGAGAGCATGCAGGCTTGCATCTTTCTGCCATTCCTGGGGATGTGATTGTATTAGTTAGGTTCTCTAGAGATGCAGAATCAACACAATGAAAAATACATATATATATAGGAAATGAGTTGGCTTACAGATATGGCTGAGGTAGTCCAACGATGGCTTTTAGTAGCTGCTCAGTTCGGTAGTCAAGTGGGTGATGGCTGAAGGCTGGAAAATTCCTAGAATCTTTAGTCGATGACTAGAGGGTTGAAGAAACCTGGTGGCCAAAAGGAAGAGTGTGCTAGTACCTAGCACAGCTGCAATAAACATCTCTTCTCTTTGTTGGCTCCTTTTTATATGATGCAGTACTAGGAAGAGCCTTTGAGATCTTTGGTTCTGAAAGGATCTAGGGTGGGTATAATCCTTTCAGGTGGTCCAGTTGATCTTTCCAGGTGGTCTCAGTTGATCCTTCCAGGTGGTCTCAGTTGATCCTTCCAGGTATAGTCTCAGCCTATCTTAGTTAATACCAGGTATGTCAAGTTGACACCCAGGCTTAACTATCACAAGTTAACCACTTGTCAACTTGATACCAAATCACATTTCCTTATGCCATTAAAATTTTTCAAATAAAAACAGTAAGATTCATAGTTCTGCCCAACATAATATAGCTAAACATGTACAGCCACACACACATTATTTTTTCAAGATTAATCATAATGTCCCTTGAGAAATGCTTAGTCTTTGGTGTCCCATAACACAATATCATAATGTAGAATACAAAATTTCATCACATAACTACAGATTAACATTAAATTACATAACATAAATATTTTCTTAGAGTATGTGCACATGCATAAGCCTATTCTTGACAGTCTAGACCAGCAGTGGAATTTGTAACTACCTTCTATTATCCATTCTGTATTTCCTCCACCTTCAGCAAGCACTGTCATAGGTCTTGGCTCTATACTGGGAGGGGTTACTCATACCTTCATTCCTGGAGGATCTGGACCATTTACTATCTTTCCTGTGTTGGGTTGGTGTAAATTCCCATTGACCTTAATCACAGAACATGGTAGACCAAGAGACACCTTAGTGGATCTTCTAAATGCCAGACATATTCTTCCTTAGCACCATTATGTAGAATCAATCCAATTTCCCCTTTGTAGTCTGGGTCAATCACCCCTCCTACCACTGTTATTCCTTTCTTAGCCTGTTGACTCAAGGACATAACCAGGAGGAAGCCTTAGCTTCCAGTTCAAAAGAATAATTGCTGTGTCTCTAGGCAAAGCATTCCCTGCTCTGGACCCAAAACTTTTAAGCCAGTAAAACACAGGCTCGAGGGAACAGGAAGCGAAAATTTTCTTATTGAGTCACTAGGGATGATAGTAAGGGGAGTTATTCCTGTTTCCACATCTTGACTCCTGGACCCATGAATCCTGGCTATAGGAGGCACAATACCATATATTGGATGCTGGTTCAACACATATACTGTCTTTTGGAGAATTCTGCCCCATCCCTCCAGACTATTATTGTAGAGTCCACTACCCATGGGGTGGCGTGTCCACACCCACTCACACACTTATTCACATGTTGCATAGCTCCTGACTGCGAGGATGAAGAAAGTCAAATACCGGCCATCCCCACCTCCACCTCAATTCCCCAGAGACTCAGCCACGGGACGGGGAGTTTGTCAAAGCAAATCTCAAGTTTATTGGGGGTAACAAAGGAGCTTATATAGACAAAAAACCACAAGGCATCAAGTGGGCACCCAATTGTGTCAAAGGTCAACATATTCTTCAGGTGCTAGTGGTCAAGTACAGTGTCACTCAGCACAGAGGGCAGGTCAGTACCTAAAAGCCAATTAGGGGGTCCCTGTAATGTGATCAGGGTTACGCCCAGGGGCAAATGCTGGGCGGGCCCATCATATTATCACCTAATTGATGTTGTAAGTATGCCTTTAAAAGGCCATTCCAGCGTTCTATCAAGCCAGCTGTTTCAGGATGGTGGGGAACATAGTAAGACCAATGAATTCCATGGTCATGAGCCCACTGCCGTACTTCTTTAGCTGTGAAGTGACTTCCCTGGTCAGAAGCAATGCTGTGTGGAACACCATGACAGTGGATAAGACATTTTGTAAGTCCAAGGATGGTAGTTTTGGCAGAAGCATTACATGCAGGAAAGGCAAATCCATATCCAGAATAAGTTATCTATGCTGGACAAAAGTGCTGCCCTTTCCATCTTGGAAGTGGTCCAATGTAGTCAACCTGCCACCATGTTGCTGGCTGGTAACCTTGAGGAATGGCTGGCTCCATATCAGGGACTCAGTGTTGGTCTCTGCTGCTGGCAGAATTGGCACTCAGCAGCAGCTGTAGCCAAGTCAGACTTGGTGAATGGAAGTCCATGTTATTGAGCCCATGCATAACCTCCATTTGTACCACCATGTCCACTTTGTTCATGGGCTCACTGGGAAATGACAGGAATGGCTGGGGAAAGAGGCTGATTGTTCACAGAACGGGCCATCTTATTCATCTAATTATTGAATGTTTCTTCTGCTGATGTCATCTTTTGATGAGCATTTACATTGCCCATTGGGAGAGATCTTCCCACATGCCTCTTCCCCAGATGTCTTTCTTGCCAATTTTCCAATTATGTTCCTTCCAAGTCCCTGACCATCCTGGCAAACCATTGGCTATCACCCATGAATCAGTATATAGTCACATGTCTGGCCATTTTTCCTTCCAGGCAAAGTGTAAAACCATGTGCACTGCCTGAAGTTTTGCCCACTGCGAAAATTTCCCTTTTTCAGTTCACTCCAAACATTTTTAATTTTCCCATGCTGTCAGGGCAGTCTTCAGTGGCTGGTGGTTTGATTGTGTTGGAGAGCCAATTCCAGATATCCTCCAAATCTGCTAGCAAAATTCATCCTTATAATTCTGTTTCTCTAGAACCACTCCTAGTACCACAATCTGTATTAGTTTGGTTCTCTAGAGATGCAGAATCAACACAATGAAAAAAAATATAGGAAATGTATTGAGTTGGTTTACAGATATGGCCGAGGTAGTCCAACAATGGCTGCTAGTAGCTGCTCAGTTCGGTAGTCAAGTGGGTGATGGCTGAAGGCTGGAGAGTTCCTAGTTTTTAGCTGACAACTTGAATTGAAAGACTGGAAGGCCAAAGGAACCAGGTGGCCTGAAGGAAGAGTGATTCCTAGCATAGCTGCAATAAGCATTCTCTTTGTTGGCTCCTTTTTTTATGGTCTAGTGACTCGGAGGATCTTATGAGATCTTTGGAGGTTCTGATAGGATCTCTGGGGAGTATACACCTTTCATGTATACACCTTTTTCAGTTGATCTTTCCAGGTGTAGTTGCGGCCCAACTTTGTTAATACCGAGTGTGTCAAGTTGACACCCAGGCTTAACTATTACAGTGATATAAGAATCTACCTCTCATCCCATTACTAGAGTGTCCCCCATAATGTGAGCTAGTCTGTGATGGTGATTCCCCACATCCACCATTAAAACCTCCCCCCTCAAACTGCTTATGGTAGGTGTTTTTCTTGGAACTATATTGTAATAAACTTAAAAGTAACAAAAAGATACTAGTGTGTAAAATAAATACTAGTCTGTATTACATCTGGTGCATAGCAACCAGCTACACAATGTTCTGCATTATGTTGCTGCATAGCACTAACCAGTGCCATTCAATGTGTTTTCTTAATTACATTGCAAGGCTACACTGCATGACATAGCAAGGTCACATTGCTACTATGGTCCACAATGACAGGACCATGTTACCTGCAAGTTCATTACAAATACCAGCACGTAAATGCCAGATGGGCAGTATTGATCGCCCAGAGCCACAGATGCAGGACCCGGGCAGGAGTTGGGGTGTCGCTGGGCCTTCCTAAAATGGCAAGGTCAGAGAACAAGGTCATAACCTTGGGGGTGGGGATCTGCTGCCTCAGTGGGTTCTTCCCCTTAGTCCTAGTCAACAGGGTCCCCTATGGCAATCGGTATGATGGCACCCAAGCCCACAGTTAACACCCCACTATCCATCACATGTTGGTCCTAAATTAATGACTAGGGTCGCTCGGTAGTCAAGTACTGTTATTAGAATGTCCACCACCCCTATCATAAGCAAACCATTCAGCACCCCCCAAAAACGGGCAATCACTAAGTCCCAGATATAAGTGTCCCGTAGAATGACCCATTACCAAGGTGTCTCTAAACCCATTATAAGTACCTTATTAGCCAGGCACCCCCGAAATACTTTTCAATCAATTCCAGATATGAGGATCTGTTCAAGTCCCTTATTAGGATGTCTCTGAATTCATTAGCAGCACTCCAATATCTCCCAATCGCTGAAGCAGGCCCAGGGACTTTATGATCCCGTTGCCTGGGCGTGTCAGGGTCCTTGGCTCCCTCCCGGCGTGATGACCCCCCCCCAAGCTCCCTAACCAGATTGGGGGGAGCTCATGGCGTTGCTGAGGATGTACCGGCGTATGGAGGCGCTGGCCAGCACTACGCGCTGCCGCTGCAGCTTCCCCAACACCAGGCTCAGAGTCATGGCGGCCCACGACCCCACGAGCCGGGCGCGAACCCCACAAATGACAGCGAAGCTGCGGCCCTGAAGGAAGCAGCCGCTGAAGTCCCGTCCCCGATAGGGCTTGCCTTCACACGCTAAGCCACATCCACCAAGCGCATTATCTCCTAGCGGCGGGGCTGTGAAAGCCACGCCTCCTAGAAACCGTGTCTCACAAGTAAGTACGCACCAGTCAGATGTTAAAAAATGGCGGCCAGCTAAGGCCCCGCCCTTTCCAGAGGGGCCGAATGAACAGCAAGACGTTAACAATGGCGGCTGAGGCCCGCGGCCCCTCCGGGCGAAATCAAATGAATGGCCATCGAGGCCCCGCCCTACCTACGTAGCGTCATCCTCCCTATCTGCGCGTGTGCCAAGCTGCTTCCTCAAAATGGCGGAGAAGCCCCGCCTACCCAGCGCCCACCCGCTCGGAGAGACCACGGTCCGCATGTAGAACGCATGGCCGCTGAAGCCACGCCCTCTCGGCGTAAGTCACGTCTACGACTTTTGCTTCCGGTTCTGAGGACCTGCCAGGTTTGAGCCATGGTGCCCTGTGAGGCGGTGAAAAATGGCGGGGTACCCCGCGAATGTGGGGTAATGGTAGGTCCTCGCGTGTCAATCTTGGGGTACTCCCAGGCCCTGAGCACGCACTGTAAAGCTTTACTGTAACATCGTAAAAATTGAGTTATTTATGGTTTCTCCAAAATTGGATAAACTTGTGTAATTGTAGTGATCCACTCAAATGCTTTTAATTTGTGCATAGCGTAGTTGATAATAAGAGATGTTTATCGAATTTAAAACTGTGACCAAGCAAATATGGTGCTAGTAATGAGTTGTATGCAAAGTTTGTCCATATCAAAAAAATTTCCATGTATATAAACCTGTAACCAAAAACTGAAACATAAGAACATTTATGTCATTCTTTTAACTAACTTGCATATGTCAGAGAAATTTGTATGTCATCTAAATTTGTAAACTAAATTGAAATTAAGGATTTGTCATTCTTACGAAAGTAATTTTCATATGACTCATAATATCAAATACTATGTAATTCAACTGTATCATTGTACATAATTGCTAGGTGAAGTAATTTGTGGTAGGACGTTTATAGATAATATATTCAAGAAGAAAGAAAAAAAGGAAGAGAAAGGAAAAAAAATATATGACTGATTCATACTTATCTAGCAGGGAACACTATGATCACAAAAGGAAACATGCTTCATTTTATAATTCATGATTTATGTGTGAAACAACTTACATACATGTTCACTTATAAATTATAGGTTATACATTTAAATATAGGAGATATTGTACATGATACATATGTTAAAATTTATTAATGAAAGTTGTCATGTAACATGATATATATTACATTTGATGTGAAGTTCTATACTATTGACATTTAAATAAAAAATGTGATGTGTATGTAAAGTTATTTTTATAAAAGCCTATATAATATATATTATGCTTTATGTGGACATATTGTACATGATAGATACATAATTTTTGTAAAACAGGACATTCACAAATAAATTTCTGTCCAATTATGAGATAAAAAGCTTTATATGTGATTTGACTTATTTATACAGTGTGATATTAAATACAAAATGAAAATTTTAAGTCACGGCTGTTACCGGATGCCATAATTTCCACTTGGCATGAAGCTCCAGATGCTGTCGCCAAGGAGCGCCCTGAGCCCTCAACCCAGGTCACCCAGCTCAGGGCAGAACGTATGTGTGTGTGTGCTTGCACATGCACGCACGTGTATGTGTGTGAAGGCCTGCTCATGCACCAATAACCACAACACTCCAGAGACACTCGCCGTTTGTTCAAATAAGATACTTCATGCTTCCACACAAGGCTTAATTCCCATCATGTCACACCCGATTCCACCGTGTCTCAGCCTGCAGCACACAAGAATTTTAGTTTCTTCTAGAACTTTCCACTTCTTCCATAGGATCTGCCAAAGAAAATGGATCTGTGAGGGTGTGGATCTTTATTTATCAAAGGAAAAGAGAGAAAGGCTTTCAAGCACAGGTAAAGGTCAGAGAATAACTCAGAGGTTGGCTCTCTCCTTCCATCATGTGGGCTTCTGAGGATTTGAACTCTGGTCTGCTGGTCGACCTTGCTACTTTCCCAGCCTGAAGTGCAGGAAGTCAGAGGTACCTTGTGTCTCTGGTCCCATTCAGCTAAGCGAAGCTCATGTGGAAATCATGGTGTTGAGGGGTTTTTTTTTAGTTGAGCAGAGTGTAGGATTTGTTGGAGTGGGCAGTGTACCCTCTCTTGGAATGTGGCTGCGCTGACATTAGAAGTCATACACAGTGGAAGGTGCTTGTTCTGTGCAGCTGAAGAAAAGGGCATGAGAAGGTGCTTATTGTTTGGTCTCTCTCTCTCTCTCCCCATATGTAACTAAGAAAACATGCTTAAAGCCCCTTGGAAATGTACATGGTTGTGCATGGACACACACATGATTAAGGGAAGTTCCCCACAAGGAGAGAGGGGATCATGCTACAGCAGAGAAAATAGGCCACCATCAAGGACTGCAAGTAAGTAATCTGGTTAAGCTCACAGACTTTTCTTCTTGGTGGTCACTTGCAACTGATGGGGTATGATCTCACCAAAAAGGGAAAGCATACAGTCTGGCAGATAGAAGGTAGCTATTTTGCAAATAGGAGACTGACTATTCCCCCTCACCGTGGTCTTCTACTCTTATTCCATCTACCTTTGAATCTACTCTTATAATAAGACTATTTTAACAGCATTTTATGTCTGGCCAAGGGGTGACATCCAATACCCATAGGGATGGAGCCAAGGGGCGGTGCAGGAACAGCAAAACTGAAAAAAAAAATCAGGAAACCATAATTCAGAACATAGAGACTCTATATAAATCACCTAGAATCAGGCCAGCCTACTCTCTCCCCATCCTAAAGCTCAGGGAAATTTGCAGAAGAGGGGGCGGTAAGATTGTAAGAACCTAAAGATGGGGAGGAGGAACAATATGCAAGATACTCCGCACAAGTTAGGGCCAAAGTAATCATAATAGGACTTTGCATGACCTGTGCAATGATCAACATATCATTGATCCCTCAAAGTCTAGCATGAATCACAGGCACTGGGATCATTAGAGGCAAAGGATTAACAGCCATAGTAGTGTTCCTATACTAAAGTGATGTGAGTCCCTAAATGTCCAGCTTACTGACAGACTGTCTGAAAAGATGCACTATAAGTGTTGATTTAAGAAGACATGTGCACAGCTCTGGTCTTCACACACATGTATGTACACATGGGCAACTTCCCTTTATTTATTTATTTATTTATTTATTTATTTATTTATTTATTTATTTCCACTCATACAAACTTGATAGATACCCCATTCGCCTCCCTTCCTCCATCCCTCACTGGATCCTCTGGTTCCTTCCCTCTTTTCCTTTTTCCTTTCTCCCCTCCCTCCCTTTCTCCCATTGTCCCCCCCCCATCCCTGGAGCATTTAGTATGCATGTCAAACTTCCTTCTGGGTCCTCCTCTCTGATGAGGTATAAGGACTCAGTTGCATTACCTAGAGCTCTTTTTTGTGTTCCCCTTTAGTATAATTACACTACTGTGGTTGTTAATCCCTTGCCTCTAAGGATCCTAGTGCCTGTGATCCATGCTAGACTTTGAGGGGTCAATGATATGTTGGATATTGCACAGATCATAAAAAGTCTATTATGATTGCTTTGGCCCTAACTTGTATGGAGTGTCTTGCAGATCGTTGCTCCTCCCCATCTTTAGGCTGTTATAATCTTACCACCCCCTCTTCCGCAAATTTCCCTGAGCTTTAGGATGGATCATATAGGTGAGGCCAGACCTGTGATTCTGAGTCACCCCCCTTTACAGTTTTCCTCAGGGATGTATGAAGAGGGGGATCCATTTGTGTTCCTGAGGAAAGTGCAGGAAGACTCACCAGCAAGGCAGACAAGAAGCAGGCTCACATATCAATGTTCATCAAACTACCAGGGTTGTTCACGGGCTGCCCTGGCATCTATGGGATGTATCCCAAGTGCAGCAGGTGGATGGAGTTCATGCAGACAGAGAGAAGCTGGAGTTGCTTCCTTGCATACATTCCCAGGTGCTGACAAGCCAGGAGTCCTTGTGGGGAGCTTACAGGCTTCTAGGAGCTGGGGGAAGAAATGCCGGGCCTGGACCTGACAGGAATTCTTTGCTGGGTTGGTAGTCTCAATGTGAAATGCCTGTGAATACTTGATTCCTAGCATAGGATGCTATTTGGGGGTGGTTGTGGAACCTTTAAGAGGAAGAAATATATCCTTAGGGGGACAATTGACACTTTCCCACTTTTTGTTACTTTTATGATGACCTTGGATAAAATGTACCCAGCCAGTCTCCTGCTCCTGCTGCTTGTATCCTCCCCTGATAGAGAAGCCAAAGGTTTATACCTTCTGTCTCTTGAGCTGCTGGGCTCAGAGGATTGTATCGCAGCCATGGAAAATGAAAACACCTTCTTTCCCCTCACACCATTTCTGTCCTCAGTGAGCTGGGTGGGCAAGCACACTCTTCAGAGGGCGTCCAGAGCTGCTCAGAACATTCCAGAACTTATTGGTCAGACCAAACAGATTCAGAGCATGTTAGATATTCATGACAGGTTATCTCTGGTTTGCAAGAATGCATTTGCAGGTGCAAGAACAGGTAAGCAGATGGAAGAACGTTTTTGCAGATGCAAAAACAGGTTTACCGTGCAAGATCACATTGGTAGCTGCAAGAACACATTTTCAAAAGCAGGAAATCATTTGTAGATGTAAGAACTCATAGGGACCCTTTCTCCACCCACCGGGGATGCGTGCAGTCCAGCCGGGACTCACAATGACCTAGGTAAGCTCCCCGTGCCCACTCCCAAACCCCAGGCAGACCACTGGACCTAGCTCCTCCCACCAGCAAGCCGGAGCCCGCGCTGCGCTAGGGCCCAGGAGGACCCCGTGGGCCACGACGCAGCTCCCGAGGTTAAGCGCTAGGCCATCTGCACCTCCTCCCTTTCTCCACCCTCTCGGAGGCGCAGTCCAGCCGGGACTCACAGTGACCTAGGTAACTGGACCCAGCTCCTCTCACCAGCCAGATGGAGCAGGAGCTACTACAGGCTAAATAATTCAGTTCTGTGAAAAACACACAGAAATTGATTTTTTATTATTATTTATTCAATTGTGGGTATATGCGTGTGTACGTGTGTATGTGGAAAAACACACAGAAATTGAAAGAAGGTCTTAAGAGTTAAAACAATGCCTAAGTCAAAGTGCAAATCCATGAAAAACAACACCCAAGAAAACAAATCTCCCACTGAAGGAATTAATCCCATAATGATAGACTCCAACTAGAACAAACCCATGGAAATAGCTAAGAAAGCCTGACCCAGGATAACGACTTTCAAAACATGATCATTAACATGTTCAATACTATGAAAGAGGAAGCCCAAGAGGAATTAAATGACTGCATCAATCACTTTGAAGAGGAACACAAGAGACACTTGGAGTTGAGAAAAACAGTTCAAGAAACAAACACAGGCATAGAGCAGTTAAAACAGACTCAAGAAGAATTTAAATCTGAACTAAAAGACAAGTTACCTTCAAACCAGAACTCAACAGAGAGTCTTATCAGCAGAACTAACAAAGCAGAAAATAGAATTTCAGATCTTGAAGACATAGTGGGAATATTTACCAGCTCATAGGAAGAGGTTGTTAAAGCCAAGAAGATACTGGAGAGAAATATTCAAGAGTTATGGAACACCCTGAAGAAGCCTAACATGCATATTCATGGAATACCAGAACAAGGATCCCAAAATACCACACCTGAGGAAAATTTTCAAACTATCATCAAGGAAAACTTTCCTCATCTAAAAAAAGAGAGGCCCATGCACATACAAGAGGCATTTCGCACTCCAAACAGATACGACCAAAATAGAAACTAGCAATGGCAAATAATAGTTAAAACACTCCACATTCAAGATGAAGAAATGATGCTGAAAACTTCAAGGAAGAAAAAACAAGTCACTTTTAAAAGTAAACCTATTAAAATAATAAATGATTTCTCAATGGTAACAATAAAAGCAAGAAGAGCTTGGAGAGACGTACTTCAAGTATTTAATGAGCAAAAATGTCAACTCAGGCTGATATATGCCACAAAACTATCCGTCATGATCGAGGGAGAAAAAAAAGTTTTCCAGCACAAAGACAACTGGAAGGGATACATGTCTACCAAACCAGGCATCCAAAAAATGCTAGAAATGATACTCAAGCTTGAAGAAAAGAACAAGCATATCCAGGAGGACAGAAGGAAAGTATAATACCACCAAAGCATAAATATCAAACAATACGCTTACAAAATCCACTAAACATAAAAAATGTCCAGAATTAAAAATAATTTCTCTGTTATAACATTAAATGTCAATGGTATTAACTCACCGATTAAGAGACACAGATTACAAACTTGGATTAAAAACCACAATCCAACCATCTGCTGCCTTCAGGAAACTCATCTCACCACAAAAGATAGGCACACTCTAAAAATAAAAGGCTGGTCCAAAATCTTGCAAGCTAATGGAACCAGGAAACAGGCAGGGGTAGTAATTATGCTTTTGGACAAAGTGGACTTCAAACCAAAGAAAATCATAAGAGACACTGATGGAAACTACATTTTAGTCACAGATACAATTCACCAGGAAGACTTCACAATACTGAACATATATGCACCCTATACGGGCCCTTCCACATTCATTAAGAAAACCCTACAGCATCTAAAGCAAGAAATCAACCCCCAAACGATAATTCTTGGGGACTTCAACACTGCCCTCTCAACATGGGTCAACAGGTCAAAAGCTTAACAGAGACACTTTGGAACTTAATCAAACACTTAAAGAAATGGACCTTACAGCTCTTTATCAAACTTTTCACCCACGCACCAAAGAATACACATTTTTCTCAGCAGCACACGGAACTTTCACCAAAATAGATCACATATTGGGCCACAAAATGAATGTACACATATATGGAAAAGTTGAAATTCTAACCTGTGCCCTATCAGACCACCACAGCCTAAAGCTGGACATCCACAACACAACAAATGACAGAAAATACACTAACTCCTGGAAACTTAACAATATGATGCTGAATGAGTACTGGATTCAGGAAGAAATTAAAAAAGAAATTCAAGATTTCCTGAAAGCAAATAATAATGAAAATACAACTTACCAAAATCTCTGGGACACAATAAAAGCTGTCCCAATAATTAAGTTCATAGCTCTTAATGTCTACATCAAAAAATGGAAACATCAGAAATAAATAACAATACAACTTAAAGCTTTAGAGAAACTAGAGCAATCTGATCCCAAAAGTAGTAGAAGAGAGGAGATTAGCAAAATAAGGGGGGAAATATTTGAAATCAAGATTAGGAAAACGATAGAGAAAATCAACCAGTCAAGAAGCTGGTTCTTTGAAAAAATCAATAAGATTGATACAACCCTAGCTAAATTAACCAAAAGCAAGAGACAGAAAACCCAAATTAACAAAATTAGAAATTAACATGGAGGTATCACTACTGATATCCAAGAAATCCAGAGAATTATGACATCATATTTCAAAAACATACTCTGTGAAGTTGGACAACACAAAAGAGATGGATGAATTTCTAAGTACACACAACTTACCTAAATTGAATCTGGAAGTTGTGAATTATTTAAATAGTTCTATAACATATAAAGAAATTGAAGAAGTAATCTCAAATCTTCCCACCAAAAATTGTCCTGGACCAGATGGATTCAGCACAGATTTCTACCAGACATTTTTTTTTTATTTCAGCTCATACAAACTTATTAGGTACACCAGTTCCCTCCCTCCCTCCTCCTCCCCCCCGTACCCCCTCCTCCCCCTACCACCCCTGTCCCTCCCCATCCCCCAGTGCCTCCCACCCCAATTCCCAGAGAGTCCTTTCTTGTGCATGTCTGATTTTCCTCTGGGCCCTCCTCTCCGATGACGTACAAGGACCCAGTGGCCTGTCCGTGAACCCTTTCCCGTGTTCCCCTTAGGTATAGGAACACTGCTGTGGCTGCCAATCCTTTGCCTCCAAGGATCTTGGTGCCTTTAGCAGATGCTAGACTTTGTGAGGTCAACAGTGTGTTGGACAATGCGCAGGGCATGCAAAGTCCAATTATGATTGCTTCAGCCCTAACTAGTATAGAGTATCTTACATATCATTGCTCCTCCAGACATTTAAGGAGTTAATAACACCAATACTCCTTAAACTGTTCCATCACATAGCAAAGGAAGGAACACTACCAAATTCCTTCTATGAAGTTAATAACGTTTTAATCCCAAAACCTAATAAAGATTCACTAAGAAAAGAAAACTATAGGCCAATCTCTCTGATGAACACAGATGCAAAAATTCTCAACAAAGTCTTAGCAAATCGGATTCAAAAACATATCAAAAAGATCATTCACGGGGACCAAGTAGGCTTTATCCCAGGCACACAAGGTTGGTTCAACAAATGCAATTCAATAAATGTAATTCATCATATAAATCAGTCCAAAGTCCACGAATACATGATACTCTCAATAGATGCAGAAAAAGCTTTTGACAAGATCCAACAGCCTTTTATGATAAATGCTAGAGACAGCAGGAATGGAAGGAACCTTTCTCAATATAATAAAAGCTGTATACAAGAAACCCAAAATAAGGATTATGCTCAATGGGGAAAAACTGGAAGCATTCCCACTTCAATCAGGAACTAGACAAGGCAGTCCACTCTCACCACTTCTATTCAATATTGTACTTGAAGTCTTAGCGGAAGCCGTAAGACAATAAAGGGACATAAGAGGGATTCAAATTTGCAAGGAAGAAGTCAAGCTATCCCTATTTGCAGATGACATGATCTTATACTTGAATGATCCCTAAAACTCCACCAGAAAGCTCATGAAACTAATTGAGAAGTACAGCAGGGTGGCAGGATACAAAATAAATGTGCAAAAATCAGAGGCCTTCCTATATGCCAAGATTGAAAGAAGTGAAAAAGCCCTGAGAGAAACAATCCCATTTACTAGAGCCCCTAAAAAAATGAAATACCTTGGTATAAACCTAACCAAGGAGGTAAAAGACTTTTACAATGAAAACTTTAAAACCCTAAAGAAAGAAATTGCAGAAGACACCAGAAGGTGGAAAGACATCCCATGTTCCTGGATTGGCAGAATCAACATCGTAAAAATGACCATCCTACCAAAGGCAATATACAAATTCAATCCTATACCAATTAAAATCTCAAAGAAATTCTTTAAAGAAGTTGACCAAACAATGTCAAAATTCATATGGAGGCACAAAAGACCCAGGATAGCAAAGACAATCCTGAGTAACAAAAACACTGCTGGAGGTATCACCATACCAAACCTTAGTCTATACTACAAATCCATAGTTGTAAAGACAGCCTGGTACTGGCTCCAAAATAGACACACAGGTCAATGGATAAGGCTTGAAGACCCAGATATAAGTCCACAAAATTACAGCCATTTGGTCTTTGACAAAGGGGCCCAAAGAGCCAATGGAAAAAGAACAGCATCTTCAACAAATGGTGCTGGCAAAACTGAATCTCCACATGCAGAAGATTAAAACTAGACCCATATTTGTCACCATGTACAAGAATTAATTCCAAATGGATCAAGGACTTTGATATCAGGCCAGAGACTATAAAAATCATAGTTGAAATGGTAGGGAACTCCCTCAAGCTGTTTGGGCTAGGCCTACAGTTCCTAAGCAGACATATGGCACAATCACTGCTACCAACTCTCAACAGTTGGGATGTGGTGAAACTAAAGAGCTTCTGTTCAGATAAAGAGGTTGTAACACGAGCTCAAAGGCAACCCACAGAACGGGAGAAAATCTTCACTAACCACATATTGATAGAGCTCTATTATCCAGAGTGCACAAAGAACTTAGAAAAATAAACACCAAGGAAACTAATAGCCCAATTAAAAAATGGGACCTGGAACTTAAAAGAAACTTTACCAGGGATGAAATTAAAATGTCTAACAAATATCTTAAAAAATGCTCCACTTCTTTAGCCATCAGGGAAATGAAAATCAAAACTTCCCTGAGATATCATCTCACCCCGGTCAGGATGGCAAAAATCCACAATACAAACAACAAATGCTGGAGAGGATGTGGAGAGAGGGGAACTCTCCTACATTGCTGGTGGGAGTACAGGCTCATACAGCCACTCTGGCGAGCCGTCTGGAGATTCTTAAAGAAATTAAAGATTGAAATGCCATATGACCCTGCTATTCCACTTTTGGGTATAATCCCCCATACAGCAGAGGTTCACCTCGATAGCGCAAGCACGACCATGTTCATAGCAGCACTGTTTACAATAGGAAAGTCATGGAATCAACCCAAATGTCCAACAGTTGATGAGTGGATAAGGAAACGGTTGTACATCTATACAATGGAGTACTACTCAGCCATCAAAAATGATGAATTTGCTGGGAAATGGATGTCATTAGAAACAATTATATTAAGTGAAGTATCCCAGACCTAGAAAATTAAGCACCATATGTACTCTCTAATAGGTGGCTCCTAGTACCAAACCCACCTAGCCCATCTAGAGACACTCAAAGATTAATCTATGTAATACCTTCAGTAATTGCAAGGATTATGAACAGGAGGGATGGGGTTGGAGGGCCACACCAGAAACAAGGAGAGAGGGATCATGTTACAGCAGAGAAAATAGGCCTTCATCAAGGACTGCAAGTAAGTAATGAGACACCTGGTTAAGTTCACAGACTTTCGTTCCTGATCATTTTCACTGAGGGGGTATGATCTCACCAAAAGAGGAGGGCATATAGTCTGGCAGATAAAAAGCAACCATTTTGCAAATGGGTGATTGACCCCTCCCTCACTGTGGTCTCCTACTTTTATTACATCTACCTTTGAATGTGCTCTCAAAAACAAAACAGTTTAACAGCTTTTTGTCTCTGGCCAGGGGGTGACATACAATGCCCATCAGGATGGAGTGAAGGGCATTGCAGGAGCAGCAAAACTGCAAAAGAAAATCAACAAACCATAATCTAGAACTTCAGAGACTCTTTATCAACCACCTAGAGCTAGGCCAGACTAATCTCTCCTCATCCTGAAGCTTAGGGAAATTTGCGGAAGAGGAGGCGGTAAGAGTGTAAGAGCACAAGGATGGGAGGAGCAATGATTTGCAAGATACTCCAAGTTAGGGCCGAAGCAATCATAATTGGACTTTGCATGCTCTGCACAATGTCCAACACACTATTGACCCCACAAAGTCTAGTATCTGCTAAAGGCACCAAGATTCTTGGAGACAAGGGATTGACAGCCACAGTAGTGTTCCTATGCTTAAGGGGAACATGGGAAAGGGTTCAGGGAAATGCCACTGTGTCCTTGTACGTCATTGGAGAGGAGGACCCAGAGGAGAGTCTGCCATGCACATTAAAGGATTCTCTGGGGATTGGGGGGGCACTGGGGGATGGGAAGGGATGGTTGAGGGGAGAGGGAGCAGGAGGGTCGGGGGAGGAAGAGGGAGGGAGGGAACTGGTGTACCTACTAAGTTTGTATGAGCAGAAATAATAATAGAAAATGTTATAAAAAAAAGTTGTGTGGTGGTCATTTACCAGCAACCATTCTCGTGGACTGCAACAGATATTGACTGAAGAATCCCAGACACGGAAAATTAAGCACCCTATGTGCTCCCTAATAGGTGGATCCTAGTACCAAAACCACTTAGAGATACTCAAAGACAAATCTCTGTAATACCTACAGTAATTGTAAACAGGAGGGATGAGGAAGGAAGGCCCCACTAGAAACAAGGAGAGAGAGGACCATGTTACAACAGAGAAAATAGGCCTCCATCAAGGACTGCAAGTAAGTAATGAGATATCTGGTTAAGTTCACAGACTTTCCTTCCTAATCATTTGCAACTGATGGGGTATGATCTCACCAGAAGGGGAGGGCATATAGGCTGCCAGATAGAAAGTAACCATTTTGCAAATGAGTGATTGACTCCTCTCTCACCATGGTCTCCTACTTTTATTCTATCAACCTTTGAATATACTCTTATAATAAGACTCTAATTTAAACAGGTTTCTATCTCTGGCTAGGAGGTGACATCCGATACCCATCAGGATGGAGCCAAGGGCATTGCAGGAGCAGCAAAACTGCAAAAGAAAATCAACAAACCATAATCCAGAACTTCAGAGACTCTATATCAACCACCTGGAACTGGGCCAGCCTAATCCCTCCTCATCCTGAAGCTCAGGGAAATTTGCGGAAGAGGGGGCGGTAAGAGTATAAGAGCACAAGGATGGGAAGAGTAATGATATGCAAGATACTCCACACAAGTTAGGGCCAAAGCAATCATAATAGGACTTTGCATGCCTTGCGCTATGTGCAACACACTATTGACCTCACAAAGTCTAGCATGGACTAAAGGCACTAGGATCCTTGGAGGCAAGGGACTGACAGCCACAGTAGTGTTCCTATGCTTAATGGGAACACAAGAAAGGGTTCTGGGAAATGCCACTGGGTCCTTGCACCTCATCGGAAAGCAGGACCCAGAGGAGAGTTTGGCATGCACATTAAAGGATGCTCTGGGGATTGGGGGGGAGGCACTGGGAGATGGAGGAGGGTTGAGGAAGGGAGGGGGGAGTAGGGGTACCTGGGGGAAGCGGAGGGAGGGAGGGGACTGGTGTACCTGTTAAGTTTGTATGAGTGGAAATAATAATAGTAAAAAAATAAATTGTTGATTAAAAAAAATCTTAGGCAGATGCATGTACATGTTAGCAGATGGCAGAACAGTTTTGCAGGTGGAAGAACCTGTTTGCAGATGTAAGAAGATATTTTCAGACACAAGAACAAATCTGCAGATGCAAGAACATGTTTGCAAAGGCAAGAACACGTGGACACCTGCAAGAATTACTTAACAAGTGCCCAGAGTGTGCTCACAGCTCACTCTCCTGCCTCTTGAAGCACAGCCTTCCTGCTGCCTCTGTCCCTTCCCCTAGGCCGGTCAGCACGGAGAGGGCGGACAGCGTCCTGGTAAAGAAGAGGCTATCTGGGAACTTAGTGCTGTCTGTGGGCCGCTGGCAGTAGCCCAGGTAGTCTCAGAGCTGCAGCTGGAACTTGCACGAGGTGAAGTAGTAGACGAAGGGGTCCACGCAATTGTTGATGCAACTGAGGCACAGTGTGAGCTTGTATACGTGGTAGTAGCTGCGGCCGAAGTACAGGCGGCTGATCATGTGCAGCAGCAGCACGAAGTTGTTAGAGGTGAAGCAGGTGATGAAAGTGAGGAGAACCACAGCAGCTAGGGTCACAGAGTGGCGCCGCGAGGAGGATGGCTGTCTGCGCTGTGCAGGAGCTTCAGGATGGTGATCATGAAAGGGATAAGGAAAAGCAGGATGAAGACAATTAGAGGAACAACGCCCACATGCCCAGTCTAGGCAGCATGATCCACTTGAGCACATCAAAGCAAGTGACGATGCCCAGGGCATCCACGCGGTAGGTGAGATCAGCCCAGGCAAGCGGAGTCAGTACAGCCAACAGCAGCAGTCAGACTTCCGAGTAAGCAGCCACGCATAGCGGCGTGGGGGCCAACGAGTAGCGGCCAGTGGGTGCACCATGCCCAGGAAGCGTTCCACGACGATGCATGTCATGGTCAGGATGCTAGAATACATCTTGCGTAGAAGGCCACGGTGATCGTGTTACACAGCACTTTGTGGAACACCCAGTGGTGGTGGTTGCAATAGTAGTAGATCTGGAAGGGCAGCACAGCAGTCAGGCTCAGGTTGATCATGAAGATGACCAACGGGGACTTGGCCCCGATGTGGTGGCACAGCACCCACAGAGAGAACAGGTTTCCCAGGATGCTGATGACGACCACCAGTGAGTACAGGGCAGGCAGGGCCACCACGATGGCCTTGTTCTTCAGCATCTGCAGGTTTGCATTGTCCAGAACCGACGTGTTCCTGGGCATCATGGCCAGAGAGGCACAGCAAGGTGTCACCCCCACATCAGGTGCATCATCTTAAAACCCAGGGCCAGGCTGGAAGGTGAAGGACACGTGGCATGAGGCTCAGAGATGTGTCTGCAAAGGACACAGCTGGAGGCAGGGGACTAAGAATCTGCCTCCTAAGCAGAAGGACCAGAGTTCAGATCCCACATTGCATGTAAAAGTGACAGGTGGGATGCTACACCCATCCACCAGTTTTAGGTGGGATCTGGGGATTTGAACTCTGACACTTTTGCTTGTGAGGCAAAGGCTTTAACCCCTGAGTTGCCTCCCCAACTTTCTGTGTCATGCTTTACCAGACTGGTTTATGTACTTCCATCATTATTCATTCATTGATTCGTTCACATGTGCCACATATGCTGTCCCCACAGCACGTAATTCAAAGGGGATTTACTAGGAAGGAGAGAAAAGAGGGTGAGAAAACATGACCAAATTACATTATACACATATATGAAATTGTCAAAGAATGAAGTAAATAATAAACAAAGCATCAATGGCTTATATTATAGCATTATGCAATTGCCAGAAGACAAAATAGTGAATGAATAAAGAGGTTCTGGCTTATATCATGTATATGCATGACATTATCAATAAAGGATTATTTCTGTTGTTTACTGGAATAAAATACCAAAAGGTAAAATATTAAAGAAAAAGTAATCTTTTGCTTATATTAAATACATGAAGAAAATTGTTATATTATGCATATTTATCAAATTGTGAAAGAATGAAATAATAAATGAGTAGATAAAATGTTTATATTAGGGCTGGAGAGGTGGCTCGGGGGTTAAGCCTCTGCCTTGCAGGCGGAAACTCCTGAGTTCGGATCCTAGACCCCATGTATAGATGCCAGGCAGAAGCAGGGGCAGCCTGTGTTTCTGGTCCTGGTAAGGCGTAGCCTGTGAATCCCCGGACAGGGTAAGCAAGGAGGAGGTGGAGGCGATCCATGGTGGTTCCCGAATTTGCTCATAGTTTTACATACACACACATACACACACAGAGAAGTGCACACACATGTGGATAGACAATTGAATAAAACAATAAAAAAGTGTTTATATTATAGCCATGTATGAACTTGATAAGGAAAAAAATAACTGAACAAATAAAAGATTACTTACATTTATACATATGAAATTATCAAAGAAGAGAATAAGTAAAGGATTTTTTATATTATCTACCCACATCGTCATCAAAGAATGAAATAATAAACAAATAGATAAAGGTGTGCTTGTATTATATCCATCTATGAGCCAATTAAAAAATAATAAATGAATGAATAATGGATTGTCTTTATTCATACATGTATGAAATTGTCAAAGAATAAAATAAACAATAAATGAAAAAAAGGGTTTGTCAACTAATAAACAAATGAAAGAGTATATCATATATAATAACATAATAGATTAATAGATAAATAAAAAAGAATATATTATAGCCATGTATGAAATTGTTGAAGAATAAAATAAATGAATAGATGAAGGATTGTTTGAGTCACGTGATATTGAGGTAGAATATTCAAGAGTGTAAATGTATGGTTGATTATTCCCAACCTGGCTGTAAAGCATTTGCACAAGGTTTAGAAATGGGATTGCCCTAGGGAGGGGGTGCAGTACTGCCTGGGACATATTTTCATCATGGGCTAACTGGAACATTCCTAGACACAGCCTACTGGGAATAAGTTAGATCACACAGGCCCTTCAAGGAGACACTAGGAACCCATCAATCTATCTCCTGCTGGTTTGTTCAGGGCTTACCTCAGCTGCTAACTCTCTACAGATATGCCCAGAGCTCAGCCTTCAATGTTCAATGGGATTCTGGATTTAACTAGCACAGAATGCTGTTCCTTTGATTCTTCATGAACCCTAACCATGTCCTTCTGATCCCATATTTGCATCAGCCTCAGGAACTCCCCTCCACACACACACAGAAAATCCTTATTTAAATTTTTTATAAGAAGCATCACTTTGTTTTATGATTTACAAATCCCAAAGTGTCATGTCATCAGGGTCAGCAGGGAGGGATGGACTGTGATGTTAAAAGCGGAGAACTCGGGGTGCTCAGAGTTTATCTGGGGACTGGACAGCCATGTATGAGGTAAGAATATTTGCTCAGCACTGCGGATCTGTCCAGAGTTGCACAAGGCAGGTATGACTCACACCCAACTCTCTCCTTGGACACATGCCCAGCCTCTCTCAGCAAGTAGGTGTCCTCAATTATCTTTGATTTCTGGGCCTCGATTTTCAGGGTGCAGAACCACTAAGAGCACCTGCCTTTTTTCAACATACACATGAGCATTTTTTCTATGTGTTAGAAACACAGCTGGCTTCCGAATTTGCATAGATTCGCTTCATGACACATGGTTCCGAGTTAAGGCACGGTTGCCATCAGTTAATCTAACTTTATCTAACAATGTATCTATCCATCTAACCATCTATCTATGTATCTATGTACTTGTCCATCTTTCTAACATCTATCTACCCCTCATGTCATCAGGCATGTTGGCCCCCCCTCTTTCTCGGGGGCACAAAGCCTGTCCTGCTTTGCAAAATTGTCACCCGACACCCCCAGGCAGGTGAAACGCGGCCTGACCCACACATAGCTCCCAGGAGACGGGACACATACGTGGGTTATGACTAGGGGTGGTAGGGTGGTGGTGCCAACCACTTCCAGCAAGCTGAGAAGGCCCCCCATATGAGGCCCTGGGTGGGTTTATCCTGACTTGGAGTAGACTACATGTGTGCGTGCCTCTGGGACCATCCCCTGGCCAGGGCACATTGGTGTAAACGGAGACCTGGGGGACCCCAACTCATTTTCCAGTCCCCAGAGAGGTTTGGCCATCCTAACATGCTGCAGACACGTGCATTTTGGGTCCTGAGCTAGCAGGACTGGGGGGCTGGGGAAAGTGGGCACAAGTGAGACAGACACAAAGGAAGGAGAAGGGGGGAAACATAAAGATTATAGAGCATCCAGAGACAGACTGTAGATGCAAAGATATATGATAGACCACTGATCATAGATGATAGATAGATAGACAGGCAGACATGGATAGATAGACAGAGGGGCAGATAGATGGTTAGAAAGATGGACAAGTACATAGATACATAGATAGATCTTTAGATGGATAGATACATTGTTAGATAAATACATTGATAATAGAGAGATATAGATAGATACATTGATGGAATGATACATACAAACATACATAAATACATTAATAAGTACATTGATAGATACACTGGTAAATAGATACATTGACAGGTAGATAGAACATGGAGAGAGAGATAGATGGACACATAAATAGAGAGAGATGGATAGAGAGAGATGGATAGCTAGGTGGATAGATATATAGATAAGTATATAGATACACTGATGATAGATGGATAGACAGATACATTGATAGATATGTTGATATATAGATAGATGGATAGATACACTGATAGACACATAGATAAATAGATAGATAGATACATTGATAGGTAGATTCATAGATACATTGATAGATATGTTGATGACAGATAGACAGATACATTGACAGGTAGATAGATACATAGATAGAGAGATAGATAAATAGATGAATGGACAGAGATAGATGAGAGATGAGGACCTATGGCCAGATGCCTGGATAAACGAGCAAATAGGTAGCAACAAAATGCATAGCTAAATATAAAAACTAATAGTTGTTTGATAAGTGGATGGATGTATGGATGGACAGATGGACAGAAGGATGGGCGGACGGATGGATGAAAAGATGATGGAATCAGTGGACGCAGCTGGGTCTGAAACTGCTATGCAAGCTTTCATCAGCTAGTTTGCCCATCTACACCCTTCCCTAAGTTAGCAGCAGAGGTATCTGGGTTCTGCCCATCCACACCATTGCATCTTGCCTGTTAGTAGGATCCAGGATGGGCAGAGATGTGTCCTGACTCCCTGAAGTCATCCAGGAAGCCCTCAAAATGTCAACCTGTGGCCTGAACCCTACCCCCACTGGCTGCCCCAGGCTGCAAACGTGTCCCTTTCATTCCATGTCTTTGGTTTCTTTATGGGTGTGTGTGTTTGGGGGGGGGTGTCAGGACAAACTATGGCACAACAATTAGTAGATTGTTCGCAAACATTTTGAACTCAAAACGGCCTCCTTATCCAGGCCCCTCTTCCCAGTTGTCAGCTGGGTCACTTGAACTCACAAAGGATCCTGGGGTGCGCGGGCGAAAGCATCATCCCCATACACTTACATGGATACCCTGAGGTCAGTGTGTATGTGCAATAATGCCTCACCTTCTAGTTGCTGCCCAGCTGCCAGATGAGTTCTCAGCTTCCTTTGGGGTCCCCTAGTTCACAGCTCAGAGCAGCTTCAGAGGATGGGGGCACCAGCATCCTCAGGTGAGTCGAGGGCTGCTGTCTCCACTATACCACTGAGGAGTGTGCAGAGAACAAGGCACTGACAATCACACTGAACTCACAGGACACAGATCCTGACAAATGCAGGGAACCCCCAGGAAACACTTCCTCTTTCTCTGAGATCCTGGCCCCACGCTGGGTGGAGAAGGTCACCTCAGGGGATTCTACATATCTTTTAAAAAATATACTATGTTTCTCTTCAAAGAGGTGATGTGACTGGATTTGAGGGGGTGATGCATAGGATTTCAAAAGGCAAATGTAAACATGGGGTCTTTCGAGGATATTTTGTAATAATGGACTTTTTGTTCTAAAAAAACCAATAAAATGTTTGCTTTAAAAATTGTGCATGTTTGCTCATAAACACTGTGGTCACTGGATTGTAGTGTTTTGCTCTCTTGCATCAGTATGCTTGCTGTATGCTGCCGTCACTTGCAGGCTGCTGCTATTAATGACCAAAGAGGTGGGGAGAATAATGGGATTTTATTCTTGCTTATGATTCTCCTTGCAGTTCTTAGTCTGTCAATTTGCCACCTATATATATATATATATATCTAACTAGCACACATGCCACATAGTGTCCTCACTCCAATCCTGAGGCTGGATAGGACACTCAAACTACTGAGTCCTTGTGGATGCCTCACCTCATTCTGGGTGGGCCTTCAGTAAGTATCTGCGACCTGATGCACTGATTTGGGGACAGAATCTTTGTTTATCTCACTCTGGTTATTTTGACATTTACCCCATGAAGCCACAAAAGGAAAATACTGTTTTCCCCCACACACTCACATAAAAAAGGAAATTGAGGTCAAATGAATAAGTCAAGGGCAAGTTCAGGTCCATAGTCGCTGGCATTTAAATGCCCACTGTGGAGGACCAAGACCCACAGGGTCCCCAGGCCTGATCTGAGCGCATTCAGGCTGCACCTGAGTCAATAATACAACATGAAGCCAAAGGCCGCCGGCTGATGGGGGAACCTGGGGCCGAATTGTGGAGGGGGGCACAGCACATGGGGATTTACACAAGAGACAGAATGTTCTGCTCTGCATGTTAGAATGTTCTGGAAGTATATGTGATCCTGGGATTCCTCAGAAATTGCTGTAGTTGGCACATGGAAATAATATCCTTGTTTAAACAAGATGTGCGGAGTTGGTGTGTATGCAATGTAAGTGGTGTGTTGTGTGTGTGTGTGTGTGTGTGTGTGTGTGTGTGTGTTTGTGTGTGGTGTGGTGTGTTATATGTTGTCACCTGAGGGATACTCAGCAGTGACAGCAAATCTTTCCAGCACAATTTGGGATGAGGAATGCTCTGGTGTGGATAAATATGGAGACCAGAGATGTAGTTTTTGACCCTACAATGCAAAGCATAGCCTGTCAGTCATGGGGACAGGAGGATACACCCAACACTTACTTTCTCATCTGAGAACAAGAATCCACTCACACTCACAGACACCCACCTGTCCACCCATCTATATAACAATCGAAACATTCATCTGCCTAGTCGCTAGTCAGATACTCACTGACATACAAATCTGCCTTCTCACCACACATCCATCCACCCCTCCCTCCCTCCATCCACTCACTCCTCTATTCATGCATCCATCCATTCATCTCTCCATCCATCCTTCCATCCATCCATCTATCCATCCATCCATCCACCAACCCATTCATCCATCTATCTATTTACCCCTCCCTCCCTCCGTCTTTCCCTCTCTCCCTCTTTTCCTCCCTCCTTTCCATCCTTCCACTTACCCATCCATCATTCATCCATTCACTCTTCCACCCATCCATCCACCCACTCATCCACTTACCCCACTCATCCATCTATCCACCCATCCATCCACCCACTTATCCATCCATCTACCACACTCTCCTCCACTAAGTGGTCTAATTTCACCTACAACTCATGGTTGTTCCTACACTACACCTGTCACCGTGACACTGCCCTGAGAAGTAGAAGTAGCTGTGGGGACTCAGTGGAGTGGGAGTATGTAACTGCCCCACATAGCAGTGACTTGCACCTCAGCAAGGAATGTGGTGGCCTCCCCTGGTTCTGGGACCTCAGAAGCCAACACATGTGAGGTGGGATGAAGGCGAGCTGGCGGGTTCACATTAGTGTATGTGCTACAACCTTGCAAGGGACTTACTAAGACCTGCAAGCAGTATGAAAAGCCAATTAGATGTTTTAATTAGATGTCAACCTGAAGGCTGAGCTTGGGGCATATCTGTGGTCAATTAGTAGTTAAGCCCTGATCAAGCCTGCAGTAGACTGATGGATGGGGAACACCCAGCCCATGGTGGGCAGGACCATCCTCTGGGCAGGTAGGGAAGATGGAGGGATCTGACTCAGTACTATGGGGTCTTCAGCAGTTTCTGGGAGGCCAGAAATTCGCTGTTTGGCTAGTGAGGTTTTCCTCTTCCAGCAGTCCTTGTGGTATGCTGGGCAGTTCCTTCTACGGAAAAGAGATGAGTTTTCCAATGTGCTCTTTCGAGGGCACAGTGCCTTTGTCTAGTCAAGAGTCTCCCCGTCTCTCTCTTTAAAAAGGCTTCATTTGGGCTGGAGAGGTGGCTCAAGGGTTTAGCCTCCGCCTTGCAGGCGGAAGGTCCTGAGTTCGGATCCCAGATCCCACGTATAGACGCCAGGCGGGGGTGGCCTGCACTTCTGGTCCTGGTAGGGCGGAGCCTGTGAACCCCGGGGCAGAAGGAGGTGGAGGCTGTCCATGGTGGTTCCCAAATTCGTCCGTGGTTCTACACATACACAGACACACACACACACAGACACATACATGCCCACGCACATACATACGCACATGTGCACAGTTGAATAAATAATAAAAAAAATTAAAAAAAAGGCTTCATTTATGTATTTATGAGACAGGGGGGACATTTCCATAGGCAGAGAGAGAAGAGAGGAAATTAAGCAAGACCACAAGCCTGAGAGAGAGAGAGAGAGAAAGAGAGAGAGAAAGAGAGAGAGAGAGAGAGAATGACGCAGGTCACAGTGCACAATAGCACAAGTCCATTCATTGTGTGGCCCACCTAGTCCCCCAGGGAGGGAACTATAATCTTCAGGTTTCAGGTGGCAGTTTCGCTTGCATGCACAGGCAGGGTGGACGGTACCTGACCCAGCTTCAGCCCCTGGTAGTGACCCCAGGGGTCCCGTCCTTTTGCCAAGCGAAATGCAGGTGCATGCTGCCCGCTTGCAGGAACAAAGACAGACTTGGGGGTCCGCACAGACATTTGGATGCTGGAGGCGGAAAGCCGGGCAGCGCTTTTGTGTCTTTCTTTGTGTCTTTGTCTTTGGGGGGTTTCAGACCGGCCTCGGTTTCGCTTCTGGCGAGGAAAGTGACTCAGAATCGAAGCTCCCCACTTCTCGCGCCCTAGATTCACCTCAGCACCTCCTCAGAATGAGGAAGCCAAGAAGTCCGCCCCAACACCTCGCTTTACTCTCCATTTTCTCACATTCAAATCAACCATCTTAGCAGACTGAACCGTTAACCCTGAGGGGAAAATTAACACCGTTTCAGGACCTCCTTTGTCTAGTTTGGGGGTGAATTTATTTCTTTCATCTTTCCCAGTGAGAGGGATTCTCTCTCTCTCTTTCTCGCTCTCTCTCTCTCTCAGTACTTTTAAAACTCCAGAGTCCTGGGTCTTGCGCAGAACCGGATGCTTCTGCTGAGGACACACCGACTCTGCGGCTACTGGGATTGTTTGTGGTCTCCCAGAAACGTAGATTTCCGTTTGCAACTTTGGTCAAGTGCCGATTAGGAGCTTGTGAGCAAAGTTTTTATAATTCATTAACATTTTCACCTACTAAGGTAATTTTTTGAAGTGGAAGTAGGTATGCACATTTCAATATAGATCAGAATTTACTTTTTTTTTTTTTACTTGTATGTGCCCTATTCCCTGTATGGAGATTCTATACTAGGAAGTGGGGGAGGGGAAGAATGGGGGGGGGGGGCTTGAGGCCTGTGCGATGTTGCTCACAGGATCTCATTTGTAGCGGGGGATGCCTCAGGAAGAGGCATGGGTCTAGTCCCGACAATGTATGCATTGATCCTCGGGATTTAAAAAGAAAAAAAAACCAGAATTTCTCTGGATGACTGAGGCTTTGAAAGAAAACCATGTTGCAACTATGACTGGTATGGAAGAGCCTACAAGCCTGGGGACACATAAGGCTCAACACATCTGTGGACAGTACATCCCCCGTGAACACACACACACATACACACACACACACAAATACACATACATGCACCATACACCCCCCTCATACATAAATACATACATATATGCACCTGCTAAGACACTCACCCACGTGTGCACACACACATGCATGCAACTATTCATCCACCCATGTAGCCATTCATGCATTCATGGATCCATGCATCCATCCTTCCATCCATCCACTCACCTACAGCCTGACTCCACTCGTGCCTCAGTTTCCTGCACAATTTGGCTCTGTGAATGTTTTGTGGGTTCGGGAAGAACCATTGGCTCCCAGCCCTCCTTCTTCCTGATTCTGGGGAAAAGCTGGAGAGGATCCCAGAGACCCACCTTAGGCCGTGTATTCAGCAAGGTAGCAGCTCATTGCAACTGCACAGGTGCTCAGTTGGGCTTTCACCGCAGGGCATTTCACTGGGCAGGATTCCCCCAGTCAGTACGGAGGGTTGGTGGGGACACCTTTTCCAGAGGTCCTCCGATACACTGATTGGGAGGCGCTGAGTGGCAGGCGGCTCCCAGGCCTCATCAGAGAGTGAACACAAGCCTAGTTGGGGTGCGGCGTGAGGCGCATAATGTTATGGCGCATGTAGGGGAGGAGAGACCCGGCTTTGGAGAGTCCTGCAGGGCACCCAGGAAAGAAAACCAAGGCCCTTGGGGCGACACGGGGAGTTCCAGGCAGCAGTAAATAAAAATCTCCATAAAAAAGAATCTACAGGTGTACAACGCTGCCCCCCTCCCCCGCAGTACCGAGGAACAAAACCCAGCGTGCTAAATTGGGAAGCGCTTGAAAAGAAAAAAAAAATCATCAACGGTCGGAACATCCCACTACCTTCTCCCTTCGTGGACTGTCAAGCAAAGAACATTCACAGTCACAGTCTTGGGCGTCTGTCACAGTGCATCTGTCTGAGGTTGGGGACAGGTGTTTTGGGAGGTCCTTTGGAAGCATAGGTTTTGTTTCCTGGGGTGCATGCTCAGCACTTGCGTTTCTGGATCTGTTCTTCTTAGGGACCATCTTTTCTCCTGTTGTCTCTAAATACTGAGTTATTTGAATTCACAACAGTAGTTTGGTGGATGGAATTCATTCTTCCCGCCCAAAATTTTGGTTTTATTAATTCAGTCTTCTGGGGGCTGGTGAGGCAGCTCAGCAGGTGAGGTCCTGGTCATAAAGCTGGTAACCTGCCCAGCTTTATGACTTGCCCCTTGCAAGTCAGGCATGCATGCACCCAGCAAACCTGGAGGCCAGGTGTGCATGCACCTGCCATGCTAGGTTTCTTGCCTGTGAGTGCTCTACTCACTGAGCTCTGCTGACAGAATGTGACCCTAGAATTCGAGGTCAGTAGAGAATCCCCTGGCCTCTTAGTCAGAGGTCCTGTGCTAACGCCTCACACAGAAGGACCGAGGCAATGGCAGAAAATAAAACCACACAGCAGTTTGGACACAAAGCCACTAGGAGACTCAGGGCGAATTTCTCTCCAAAGGCACCCCAAATGCAACTTGCATTCATAGCTTGGCATCTCAAAGCTAGGTTCTATACACACACACACACACACACACTAATACATTCCTTGGCTATACACACATGTATAAGGAAAAATTAAGAGAGGCAGCTCACCTGTTCAGGGAGTTGCAGGTGCAGTTGGACGCAAAGTCTGAATGCAATGAGGTTGCTGACGATTAATAGCCTGGTGGTGGGGAGACACTCCCCTCAGCTCAAGGCCTGTCTAGGTGTGTGTGTGTGTGTGTGTACACATGGGTCATTTGCATCTCACAGGGTACAGAACCAGGCACGGGCATCCTGCCTGGATACCTGTAGCCTCCCCAAGTGGATTCTTCCAAATCTTCTTCAAGCCTGGCTGACTGGCAGCTGCTGTTGAGATGGAAAGACAAAGTATTTTGAATTTTCCTGTACACTGTGGCTTTGCTTGTGTGAAAGACACTGGGTAGTTGGCGCCAGGCAACAGCTCCCTACCCCCAACCATCCTGGGGAACATAGACACTTACACCTCCTTGGCAACCATGCCTGGCCCGGGTACCAATCTTGAAGTTCCCAAAAGTCATATGTGTTGGACACACTTAGTACTGGGAGTGGGGGGGGGTAAGAGGAGGAAGAAGAGCAGGAACAGGAGGAACAGGAGGAGGATTGCATTACTGATTGCATTACCAAACAGAACAAATTTCCTGTTTTGGGTTTTTTTTACAAGTTAAAAAAATGTGTTAAGATTAGAATATATTTCCTTTAACATAGAAGGAAAAGGCATGTGTTGTAATATCTGCTTGTTTGTGGCCAGGAGAAGATGGTAACACAGGCCTTTGGGAAACGAAGAAGTGGGAGTGGGGAGTGGGGAGTGAGGAGGAAAGAACATTCTGAACTCTGGAGACTGGAGCTTTTGGGAGCACTCAGTAAGAGCACTAAGCAGGAGCACTCAATGGGAGTACCATGAGTTCCCAACCATAATGTCCTGTAACACTCTAGGTACCACATATTTCCTTCTCTACAATAAAAGGTAAAGATTCTGGATATATATTCTACATCGTACCCTTAATTGAAGAAAGATGTAGTGATGCCACATGGCATGTATTCACTAAAGAGATTCATAGCTCCGTACTGTCAGATCCTAAAAAGTTGAAAGGACTTATACTTGTATATAAATGAGGTATGTATATATATATAGAAGGATGTTTATATATAAAGAAATATATATACATACATATATGCATATATAAGGGGAACTTGTACACAAGGATGCCAACTCTCCCAACCATCTCTCTGTATTTTATTCCAAAGCTTAATCCCACCCATCATGGGCTGTGCCTTCCTCATCAGCTAGACAATCTCCTGCAGGTTTGCTCTGGGCTTAACTCAACCACTAATTCTCTATGAATGTGCCCAGAGCTCAAACCCTATAATGTCAAGTTGACACCTATGCCTAACTATGATACTCCACCAATTGTCAACTTGACACAAAAACATAAGACTTTTAAACTGTAAACTTCAATTCTTGATACCATAATTGTTAAAAGTTATCTTATTTATAATTCTAAAAGCCCAAAATTAAGCTTTTATAATATGATTTAAAATGCCAATCATTAAAAGTTCAGTTGCTGGACTGAACTTTAATTGAAGAAGGATGTAGTGATGTTAAATAGTTCAATGTAAAAGTTCAATACTGCAACTGAAAGTTTTTCTTTAAATATCTCAGATCCTTTAAATGTAGGAGTCTAAGTTGAAACAAGTTAAAATCTCCAACACAGATAAAATATCAAAATAGAATCATTATGACAATGAGAAAACATCAAGTTAATACCAAACTCCGCTAAATCAATTACTGCATCATGTATTTCAATGTCCATCTTCTGTTGTGCATTACATAGTCATGGTAGTTCAAAGATTCTAGGCATTTCCAGTCCCTGTTGCAGCTCAAAGTTGTAGAAGCAAAGTTCCTTTGACCACACTGAATCTCCACTCAGCATACATCCTAAGGTTCTGGCATCTCCAACAACATTCTGGGTTCATCTCTGCAGATATAAGTTTTACCTTCTTTCGCAGGAACTCTACACCTGCCATTTGGTGCCAAGCTTTTGATGCTCTCCATGAACCCTCAATCAAAATTAGTACCACCTGGGGGATGCTGGCAAATTCTGCAGTGAAGATGAAATGCAGCTTGGTCCACTCGAGCCACATCTGTACCAACTTTAGCATGCTGACTTTGAAAAAGCCCCTTTCTAATTAGCTAAAACTTCCAAAGGTTTTTTTTAAAACTTTTTTATTATTATTTCCGCTCATACAAACTTAATAGGAAGACCAGTTCCCTCCCCCCTCCACCTGCCCCCTCCCTCCCTATTCCCCCTCCCTCCCTCCCCATCTCCCAGTGCCTCCCCCCCATAATTCCCAGAGAGTCCTTTATTGTGTATGCCTAACTCTCCTCTTGGTCCTCCTTTCCAATGACATAAAAGGACCCAGTGGCATTTCCCTGAACTCTTTCTCGTGTTCCCCTTAAGCATACGAACACTTCTGTGGCCATCAATCCCTTGCCTCCAAGGATCTTGGTGCCTTTAGCCGATGTTAGACTTTGTGAGGTCAATAGTGTGACGGACATGGTGCAGGGCATGCAAAGTCTTATTATGATTGCTTCAGCCCTATCTAGTGTGGAGACTCTTCAAATCATTGCTCCCCCCATCCTTTTGCTCTTACAATCTTACCACCCCCTCTTCCGCAGATGTCCCTGAGCTTCAGGATGGGGAGAGATTAGGCTGGCTTAGTTCTATGTGGATGATATAGAGTCTCTGAAGTTCTGGATTGTGGTTTGTTGATTTTCTTTTGCAGTTTTGCTGCTCCTGCAATGCCCTTCACTCCATCCTGATGGGCACTGTATGTCACCCCCTGGTCAGAGACAAAAAACTGTTAAACTGGAGTCTTGTTATAATAGCACATTCAAGGGTAGATGTAATAAAAGCAGGAAACCTCAGTGAGGGAGGGATCAGTCACACATTTGCAAAATGATCTCTTTTCATCTGCTAGACTATATGCCCTCCCCTTCTGGTGAGATCATACCCCCTCAGTTGTATATGATCAGGAACGAACGTCTGTGAACTTAACCAGGTGTCACATTACTTACTTGCATTCCTTGGAGGTCGATTTTCTCTGCTTTAACATGGTCCCCTCTCTCCTTGTTTCTGGTGTGACTCTCCAACCCCATCCCTCCTGTTCACAATCCTTGCAATTACCGTATTACATAGATTTACCCTTGAGGATCTCAATGTGGGCTGGGTGAGTTTGGTACTAGGAGCCACCTATTAGGGAATACATACGTCGCTTAACTTTCTGGGATTGGGATACTTCACTTAATATAATTGTTTCTAATGACATCCATTTCCCAGCAAATTCCAGTAATTCATCATTTTTGATGGCTGAGTAGTACTCCATTGTATAGATGTACCACCGTTTCCTTATCCACTCATCAACTGTTGGACATTTAGGTTGATTCCATGACTTTGCTATTGTAAACAGTGCTGCTATGAACATAGTCGTGCTGGTGCTATCGAGGCGAACTTCTGCTGCATGGGGGGTTATTCCCAAAAGTGGAATAGCAGGGTCATATGGCATTTCAATTTTTAATTTCTTTAAGAATCTCCAGACGGCTCGCCAGAATGGCTGTAAGAGTCTGCATTCCCACCAGCAATGTAGGAGAGTTCCCCTCTCTCCAATCCTCTCCAGCATTTGTTGTTGTTTGTATTGTGGATTTTTGCCATCCTGACCGGGGTGAGATGATATCTCAGGGAAGTTTTGATTTGCATTTCCCTGATGGCTAAAGAAGTGGAGCATTTTTTAAGATATTTGTTAGACATTTTAATTTCATCTCTGGTAAAATTTCTTTGAAGTTCCAGGGCCCATTTTTTAATTGGGCCATTGGTTTCCTTGGTGTTTAATTTTCTAAGTTCTTTGTGCACTCTGGACAGTAGAGCTCTCTCAGATATGTGGTTAGTGAAGATTTTGTCCCATTCTGTGGGTTGCCTTTGAGCTCGCATTATAATCTCTTTATCTGAACAAAAGCTCTTTAATTTCGCAAGATCCCAACTGTTGAGAGTTGGTAGCAGTGACTGTGCCATTGGATGTCTGTTTAGGAACTGTTGGCCTAGCCCAATCAGATCGAGGGAGATCCCTATCCGTTCAGTTATGATTTTTATAGTCTCTGGCCTGATATCAAGGTCCTTGATCCATTTGGAATTAAGTCTTGTACATGGTGAAAAGTACGGGTTCAGCTTTAATCTTCTGCATGTGGAGTTCCAGTTTTGCCAGCACCATTTGTTGAAGATGCTGTTCTTTTTCCATTGGATTCTTTGAGCCCCTTTGTCAAAGATCAAATGGCTGTATTTTTGTCGGCTTATATCTGGATCCTCAACCCTTATCCATTGATCTGTGTGTCTATTTTGGAGCCAGTACCAGGCTGTTTTTATAACTATGGATTTGTTGTATAGACTAAGGTTCGGTATGGTAATACCTCCAGCAGTGTTTTTGTTACTCAGGATTGTCTTTGCTATCCTGGGTCTTTTGTGCCTCTGTATGAATTTTGAGATTAATTGGTCAACTTCTTTAAAGAATTGCTTTGGGATTTTAATTGGTATAGCATTGAATTTGTATATTGCCTTAGGTAGGATGGTCATTTTTACGATGTTGATTCTGCCAATCCAGGAGCATGGGAGGTCTTTCCACCTTCTGATGTCTTCAGCAATTTCTTTCTTTAGGGTTTTAAAGTTTTCATTGTAAAGGTCTTTTACCTCCTTTTAGGTTTATACCAATGTATTTCATTTTTTAGGGGCTATAGTAAATGGGATTGTTTCTCTCAGGGCTTTTTCACTTCTTTCATTCTGGGCATATAGGAAGGCCACTGATTTTGCACATTTATTTTGTATCCTGCCACCCTGCTGAACTTTGCAATTAGTTCCAGGAGCTTCCTGGTGGAGTTTTTGGGATCACTCAGGTATAAGATCATGTCATCTGCAAATAAGGATAGCGTGACTTCTTCCTTGCCGATTTGAATCCTTCTTATGTCCCTTTCTTGTCTTATGGCGTCAGCTAAGGCTTCAAGTACATTACTGAATAGAAGTGGTGAGAGTGGACAGCCTGTCTAGTTCCTGATCGAAGTGGGAATGCTTCCAATTGTTCCCCATTGAGCATAATCCTTGCTGTGGGCTTGTTGTATACAGCTTTTATTATATTGATAAAGGTTCCTTCCATTCCTACTGTCTCTAGCGTTTTGATCATAAAAGGCTGTTGGATCTTGTCGAAGGCTTTTTCTGCGTCTATCGAGAGTATCATGTGGTCTTGGACTTTGGACTGGTTTACATGATGAATTACATTTATTGATTTGCGTATGTTGAACCAACCTTGCGTGCCGGGGATGAAGCCTACTTGGTCCCTGTGAATGATCTTTTTGATATGTTTTTGAATCCGATTTGCCAAGACTTTGTTGAGAATCTTTGCGTCTGTGTTCATCAGAGAGATCGGCCTATAGTTTTCTTTTTTAAGTGAATCTTTATTAGGTTTTGGGATTAAGACGATATTAGCTTCATAGAAGGAATTTGGTAGTGTTCCTTCCTTTGCTATGTGATAGAACAGTTTAAGGAGTATTAGTGTTATTGACTCCTTAAATGTCTGGTAGAATTCTGTGCTGAATCCATCTGATCCAGGACATTTTTTGGTGGGAAGATTCAAGATTACTTCTTCAATTTCCTTATATGTTATAGGGCCATTTAAGTAATTCACAACTTCCTGATCCAATTTAGGTAAGATGTGTTTACTTAGAAATTCATCCATCTCTTGTGTGTTGTCAAACTTCACTGAGTATAAGTTTTTGAAATATGATGTTATAATTCTCTGGATTTCTTGGGTAGCAGTAGTGATTAGTCCATGTTCATTTCTAATTTTGTTAATTTGGGTTTTCTCTCTCTTGCTTTTGGTTAATTTAGCTAGGGGTGTATCTATCTTATTGATTTTTTCAAAGAACCAGCTTTTTGACTGGTTGATTTTTTCTATCGTTTTCTTAGTCTCGATTTCAGATATTTCTCCCCTTATTTTGCTAATCTCCTCTCTTCTACTACTTTTGGGATCAGATTGCTCAAGTTTCTCTAAAGCCTCTAAGCTGCATCGTTAAGTTATTTATTTCTGATGTTTCCATTTTTTTGATGTAGGCATTAAGAGCTATGAACTTACCTCTTAGGACAGCTTTCCTTGTGTCCCAGAGATTTTGGTAAGTTGTATTTTCGTTATCTTTCACTTTCAGGAAATCTTGAATTTCCTTTTTAATTTCTTCCTGAATCCAGTTCTCATTCAGCATCATATTGTTAAGTTTCCAGGAGTTAGTGTATTTTCTCTTGTATGTTGTGTTGTGGATGCCCAGCTTTAGGCCGTGGTGGTCTGATAAGGCACAGGTTAGAATTTCACTTTTTTGTATATGTGTAGATTCGTTTTGTGGCCCAATATGTGATCTATTTTAGAGAAAGTTCTGTGTGCTGCTGAGAAAAATGTGTATTCTTTTGTGCGTGGGTGAAAACTTCCATAGAGATCTGTAAGGTCCATTTCTTTCAGGGTTTGATTAAGTTCCAAAGTGTCTCTGTTAAGCTTTTGACCTGTTGATCTATCCCATGTTGAGAGGGCGGTGTTGAAGTCCCCAAGGATTATCGTTTGGGGGTTGATTTCTTACTTTAGGCGCTGTAGGGTTTTCTTAATGAATGTGGAAGGGCCCGTATTGGGTCCATAAAGGATTCAGTATTGTGAAGTCTTCCTGGTGAATTGTACCTGTGACTAAAATGTAGTATCCATCTGAGTCTCTTATGATTTTCTTTGGTTTGAAGTCCACTTTGTCTGAAAGCATAATTGCTACCCCTGCCTGTTTCCTGGTTCCATTAGCTTGCAAGATTTTGGACCAGCCTTTCATTCTTAGGATGTGCCTATCTTTTGTGGTGAGATGAGAATCCTGAAGGCAGCAGATGGTTGGATTGTGGTTTTTAATTCAAGTTTGTAATCTGTGTCTCTTATTCGGTGAGTTAATACCATTGACTTTTAATGTTATAATGGAGAAATTATTTTTAATTCTGGACATTTTTTATGTTTAGTAGATTTTGTAAGCATGTTGTTTGATATTTATGTTTTGGTGGTATTATACTTCCCTTCTGTCCTCCTGGATACGCTTGTTCTTTTCTTCAAGCTTGAGTATCAGTTCTAGGATTTTTTGGATGCCTGGTTTGGTAGGCATGTATCCCTTCAAGTTGTCTTTGTGTTGGAAAACTTTTCTTTCTCCCTCAATCATGACAGATAGTTTTGCCGGGTATACCAGTCTGGGTTGGCATTTTTGCTCATTTAATACTTGAAGTATGTCTCTCCAAGCTCTTCTTGCTTTTACTATTTCCATTGAGTAGTATTTGTTATTCTAATAGGTTTACCTTTAAAAGTGAGTTGCTTTTTTCTCTTGAAGCTCTCAGCACCTTTTCTTTGTCTTGAATGTGGAGTGTTTTGACTATTATTTGCCGTGGTGATTTTCTTTTTTTTTTTTTTATTAAAAATTTAATTATACATTTTAAAATTTTTTTACCAGTTCCCTCCCTCTCCCCTCCTCCCCCCGAACCCCCTCCTCTCCCTCCTCTCCCTCTCCATCCCCCAGTGCCTCCCCCCCAATTCCCAGAGAGTTCTTTATTGTGTACGCCTAACTCTCCACTGGGTCTTCCTCTCCAATGACATAAAAGGACCCAGTGGCATTTCCATAAGCCCTTTCTCTTGTTCCCCTTAAGCATAGGATCACTACTATGGCTGTCAATCACCTTGCCTCCAGGGGTCTCGGTGCCCTTAACAGATGCTAGACTTTATGAGGGCAACAGTGCGCTGGACATTGCGCAGGGCATGCAAAGTCCCATTATGATTGCTTTGGCCCAACTATTGTTGAGAATCTTGCAAATCGTTGCTCCTCCCATCCTTTTGCTCTTAAAATCTTACCGCCCCCTCTTCCGCAAATGTCCCTGAGCTCCAGGATGGGGAGAGATTAGGCTGGCCTAGTTCTAGGTGATTGATATAGAGTCTCTGAAGTTCTGGATTGTGGTTGGTTGATTTTCTTTGCAGTTTTGCTGCTCCTGCAATGCCCTTCACTCCATTCTGCTGGGCACTGTATGTCACCCCCTGGCCAGAGACAAAAGCTGTTAAACTGGAGTCTTGTTATAATAGCACATTCAAGGGTATATGTAATAAGAGTAGGAAACCTCAGTGAGGTAGGGGTCCATCACCCATTTGCGAAATGATACTTTTTATCTGTTAGACTATATGCCCCCCTTCTGGTGAAATCAGGAAAGAACGTCTGTGAACTTAACCTGGTTTCTCATTACTTACTTGCAGCCCTTGAAGGAGGCCTATTTTCTCTGCTATAACATGGTCCCCTTTCCCTTGTTTCTGGTTTGGCCCTCCTACCCCATCTCTCTTGTTCATAATCCTTGCAATTACTGTGTTACATAGGTTTACTTTTAAGTGTCTCAATGTGGGCTGGATGAGTTTGGTACTAGGAGCCACCTATTAAGGAGTACATACGGCGCTTAATTTTCTGGGTTTGGGATACTTCACTTAATATAATTCTTTCTAATGACATCCATTTCCCAGCAAATTCCAGTAATTCATCATTTTTGATGGCTGAGTAGTACTCCATTGTATAGATGTACCACAGTTTCCTTATCCACTCGTCAACTGTTGGACACTTAGGTTGATTCCATGACTTTGCTATTGTAAACAGTGCTGCTATGAACATGGTCGAGCTTGTGCTATCGAGGCGAACCTCTGCTGCATGGGGGGTTATTCCCAAAAGTGGGATAGCAGGGTCATATGGCATTTCAATCTTTAATTTCTTTAAGAATCTCCAGACAGCTCGCCAGAGTGGCTGTATGAGCTTGCATTCCCACCAACAATGTAGGAGAGTTCCCCTCTCTCCACATCCTCTCCAGCATTTGTCGTTGTTTGTATTGTGGATTTTTGCCATCCTGACCGGGGTGAGATGGTATCTCAGGGAAGTTTTGATTTGCATTTCCCTGATGGCGAAGGAAGTGGAGCATTTTTTAAGATATTTGTTAGACATTTTAATTTCATCCCTGGTAAAGTTTCTTTGAAGTTCCATGGCCCATTTTTTAATTGGGCCAGTGTTTTCCTTGGAGTTTAGTTTTCTAAGTTCTTTGTGCACTCTGGACAGTAGAGCTCTGTCAGATACGTGGTTAGTGAAGATTTTCTCCCATTCTGTGGGTGGCCTTTGAGCTCGTGTTACAATCTCTTTATCTGAACAGAAGCTCTTTATTTCACAAGATCTCAACTGTTGAGAGTTGGTAGCAGTGACTGTGCCATTGGATGTCTGTTTAGGAAATGTTGGCCTAGCCCGATCAGCTCGAGGGAGTTCCCTATCCTTTCAACTATGGTTTTTAAAGTCTCTGGCCTTAAATCAAGGTCCTTGATCAATTTGGAATTAAGTCTTGTACATGGTGACAAGTATGGGTCCAGCTTTAATCTTCTGCATGTGGAGATCCAGTTTTGCCAGCACCATTTGTTGAAGATGCTGTTTTTTTTCCATTGGATTCTTTGGGCCCCTTTGTCAAAGACCAAATGGCTGTATTTTTGTGGGCTTATATCTGGGTCTTCAATCCTTATCCATTGATCTGTGTGTCTATTTTGGAGCCAGTACCAGGCTGTCTTTATAACTATGGATTTGTAGTATAAACTAAGGTTTGGTATGGTAATACCTCCAGCAGTGTTTTTGTTACTCAGGATTGTCTTTGCTATCCTGGGTCTTTTGTGCCTCCATATGAATTTTGAGATTATTTGGTCAACTTCTTTAAAGAATTGCTTTGGGATTTAATTGGTATAGCATTGAATTTGTATATTGCCTTTGGTAGGATGGTCATTTTTACGATGTTGATTCTACCAATCCAGGAACATGGGAGGTCTTTCCACCTTCTGGTGTCTTCTGCTATTTCTTTCTTTAGGGTTTTAAAGTTTTCATTGTAAAGGTCTTTTACCTCCTTGGTTAGGTTTATACCAAGGTATTCATTTTTTTAGGGGCTATAGTAAATGGGATTGTTTCTCTCAAGGCTTTTTCACTTCTTTCATTCTGGGCATATAGGAAGGCCTCTGATTTTTGCACATTTATTTTGTATCCTGCCACCCTGCTGAACTTCTCAATTAATTCCAGTAGCTTCCTGGTGGAGTTTTTGGGATCCCTCAGGTATAAGATCATGTCATCTGCAAATAGGGATAGTTTGACTTCTTCCTTGCCGATTTGAATCCCTCTTATGTCCCTTTCTTGTCTTATGGCTTCAGCTAAGACTTCAAGTACAATATTGAATAGAAGTGGTGAGAGTGGACAGCCTTGTCTAGTTCCTGATCGAAGTGGGAATGCTTCCAATTGTTCCCCATTGAGCATAATCCTTGCTGTAGGCTTGTTGTATACAGCTTTTATTATATTGATAAAGGTTCCTTCCATTCCTACAGTCTCTAGCGTTTTGATCATAAAAGGCTGTTGGATTTTGTCAAAGGCTTTTTCTGCATCTATGGAGAGTATCATGTGGTCTTGGACTTTGGACTGGTTTACATGATGAATTACATTTATTGATTTGCGTATGTTGAACCAACTTTGTGTGCCGGGGATGAAGCCTACTTGGTCCCCGTGAATGATCTTTTGATATGTTTTTGAATCCGATTTGCTAAGACTTTGTTGAGAATCTTTGCATCTGTGTTCATCAGAGAGATCGGCCTATAGTTTCTTTTTTAAGTGCATCTTTATTAGGTTTTGGGATTAAGACGATATTAGCTTCATAGAAGGAATTTGGCAGTGTTCCTTCCTTTGCTATTTGATGGAACAGTTTAAGGAGTATTGGTGTTATTAACTCCTTAAATGTCTGGTAGAATTCTGTGCTGAATCCATCTGGCCCAGGACATTTTTTGGTGGGAAGATTCGAGATTACTTCTTCAATTTCCTTGTATGTTATAGGACTATTTAAATAATTCACAACTTCCTGATTCAATTTAGGTAAGTTGTGTTTACTTAGAAATTCATCCATCTCTTTTGTGTTGTCAAACTTCACAGAATATAAGTTTTTGAAATATGATGTTATAATTCTCTGGATTTCTTGGGTATCCGTAGTGATAACTCCATGTTCATTTCTAATTTTGTTAATTTGGGTTTTCTCTCTCTTGCTTTTGGTTAATTTAGCTAGGGGTGTATCAATCTTATTGATTTTTTCAAAGAACCAGCTTTTTGACTGGTTGATTTTTTCTATCGTTTTCTTAATCTCGATTTCAGATATTTCTCCCCTTATTTTGCTAATCTCCTCTCTTCTATTACTTTTGGGATCAGATTGCTCAAATTTCTCCAAAGCCTTAAGCTGCATCGTTAAATTATTTATTTCTGATGTTTCCAATTTTCTGATGTAGGCATTAAGAGCTATGAATTTACCTCTTAGAACAGCTTTCATTGTGTCCCAGAGATTTTGGTAAGTTGTATTCTCATTTTCGTTCACTTTCAGAAAATCTTGAATTTCCCGTTTAATTTCTTCCTGAATCCAGTTCTCATTCAGCATCATATTGTTAAGTTTCCAGGAGTTAGTGTATTTTCTCTTGTTTGTTGTGTTGTTGTGGATGTCCAGCTTTAGGCCGTGGTGGTCTGATAGGGCACAGGCTAGAATTTCGACTTTTTTGTATTTGTGTAGATTCATTTTGTGGCCCAATATGTGATCTATTTTGGAGAAAGTTCCGTGTGCTGCTGAGAAAAATGTGTATTCTTTGGTACGTGGGTGAAAAGTTCGATAGAGATCTGTAAGGTCCATTTCAGTAAGGGTTTGGTTAAGCTCCAAAGTGTCTCTGTTAAGCTTTTGACCTGTTGATCTATCCCATGTTGAGAGGGCGGTGTTGAAATCCCCGAGAATTATTGTTTGGGGGTTGATTTCTTGCTTTAGACGCTGTGTAGGGTTTTCTTAATGAATGTGGAGGGCCCATATTGGGTGCATATATGTTCAGTAATGTGAAGTCTTCCTGGTGAATTGTACCTGTGACTAAAATGTAGTATCCATCTGTGTCTCTTATGATTTTCTTTGGTTTGAAGTCCACTTTGTCTGAAAGCATAATTGCTACCCCTGCCTGTTTCCTGGTTCCATTAGCTTGCAAGATTTTGGACCAGCCTTCATTCTTAGGACGTGCCTATCTTTTTGGTGAGATGAGTTTCCTGAAGGCAAGCAGATTGTTGGATTGTGGTTTCTAATCCAAGTTTGTAACTCTGTGTCTCTTAATCGGTGAGTTAATGCCGTTGACATTTAATGTTATAATGGAGAAATTATTTTTAATTCTGGACATTTTTTATGTTTAGTAGATACTGGAGAGGAACATTCAAGAAATATGGGACACCCTGAAGAAACCTAACATGCGCATTCATGGAATACCAGAACAAGAATCCCAAAATACCACACCTGAGGAAATATTTCAATTCATCATAAATGAAAACTTCCCACAATTAAAGAATGAGAGGCCTATCCAAATACAAGAGGCATTTCGCACTCCATACAGATATGACCAAAATAGAAAATCGCCACGGCAAATAATAGTCAAAACACTCCACATTCAAGACAAAGAAAAGGTGCTGAGAGCTTCAAGAGAAAAAAAAGCAACTGACTTTTAAAGGTAAACCTATTAGAATAACAAATGACTACTCAATGGAAACAGTAAAAGCAAGAAGAGCTTGGAGAGACATACTTCAAGTATTAAATGAGCAAAAATGCCAACCCAGACTGATATACCCGGCAAAACTATCTGTCATGATTGAGGGAGAAAGAAAAGTTTTTCAGCACAAAGACAACTTGAAGGGATACATGTCTACCAAACCAGGCCTTCAAAAAATGCTAGAAATGATACTCAAGCTTGAAAAAAAGAACAAGCGTATCCAGGAGGACAGAATGGAAGTATAATACCAACAAAATATAAATATCAAACAACATGCTTACAAATCTGTAGGGTTTTCTTAATGAATGTGGAGGGGCCTGTATTGGGTGAATATGTGTTCAGTTTTGTGAAGTCTTCATGGTGAATTGTACCTGTGACTAAAATGTAGTATCCATCTGTGTCCCTTTTGATTTTTTTTTGTTTGAAGTCCACTTTGTCTGAAAGCCTAATGGCTACCCCTGCCTGTTTTCTGGTTCCATTAGCTTGCAAAATTTTGGACCAGCCTTTCATTTTAGAATGTGCCTATCTTTTGTGGTGAGATGAGTTTCCTGAAGGCAGCAGATTGATGTATTGTGGTTTTTCACAAGTTTGTAATCTGTGTCTCTTGATCAGTGAGTTAATACCATTGACATTTCATGTTATAATGGAGAAATTATTTTTAATTCTGGACATTTTTTATGTTTAGTGGATTTTGTAAGCTTATTGTTTGACATTTATGTTTTGGTTGTATTACTTCCCTTCTGTCCTGGATATGCTTGTTTTTTTCTTCAAGTTTGAGTATCATTTCTAGCATTTTTTGAAGGCCTGGTTCGGTGGACATGTATTCCTTCAAGTTGTCTTTGTGCTGGAAATCTTTTCTTTCTCCCTTGATCATGACAGATATTTTTGCCGGGTATATCAGTCTGGGTTGGCATTTTTGTTCATTTAATACTTGAAGTACATCTCTCCAAGCTCTTCTTGCTTTTACTGTTTCCACTGAGAAGTCATTTGTTATTTTAATAAGCTTATCTTTAAAAGTGACTTGCTTTTTTTTCTCTTGAAGCTCTCAACACCTTTTCTTTGTCTTGAATGTGGAGTGTTTTGATTATTATTTGTGGAGATTTTCTATTTTGGCCATATCTATTTTGGGGTTGCAAAATGCCTCTTGTATTTGGATGTATTTTGATGAGGGCAGTTTTCCTTGATGATAATTTGAAAAATTTCCTCAGGTGTGGTATTTTGAGATTCTTGCTCTGGTATTCCATGAATGCACATGTTAGGCTTCTTCAGGGTGTCCCATAAATCTTGAATTTTTGTCAGGTATCTTTTGGCTTTACCAACCTCTTCCATTGAGCTGGCTAATATTTCCACTTTGTCTTCAAGATCTGAAATTCTATTTGCTGCTTCATTAGTCCTGCTGATAAGATTCACTGTTGAGTTTGGGTTGAAGATAACTTATCTTTTCGTTCTATTTGAAACTCTGCTGAGACTGTTTTAACTGCTTTATGCCTATTTTTGTTTCTTGAGCTGTTTTCTCAACTCCTCCAACTGTCTGTTTTGTTCCCGTTCAAAGTGGCTGATGCAGTTATTTTACTCCTCCAGGATTTTCTCTTCCATAGTATTGATCATGGTAATGAACATGTTTTGAAAGTCATTATCCTGGGCCTGGCTTTCTTGGCTATTTCTGTGAATTTGTTTTGGTTTGAATCTATAATTATGGGGTTAATTCTTTTGGTGGGAGATTTATCTTCTTGGGTTTTGTTTCTCATGGATCTGCGTTTTTACTTGGGCATTGTTGTTTGTCTCTTAAGACCTTTCACATTCTGTGATTTTGAATGAACTGATCTAGTTGATATTAATATTCTCTGGCAGTTATTACTAGTGTTTGCCTTGGAGTTGGGTATATTTGTCTGTTGTTATTATTTTCTGGATGGGGGTATTACTCTGTTCATACATCAATTGAGACAGGTTTAGTAGACAAGAGGTAAATATTAGTATGGTAGTGAACTTTTACAATTTAGTACCTTGATAATATGTGAGGGTGAGTGGTATAGTCCCTGAAGTTTTATATTGTTTGGGAGTGGCTACATGGAAAAGTTAATCTACAGTGATTAATAATTGAAAGGAGCAGAATGGTAAAAGAGGGGTTTGCTTATCTTTGGGCTGTATGTGAAGAATCTCTCCCATGTGATGGGATGATTTTAGAGGACTTCAGATGCATGGCATTTGTCCCCTAGAGCTTTGCTTGGGTTTTCTTTGGACTCTGTTGGATTATGAGGAACAGTGTGTCCTTCCTGGACTGTGAGCAAGCATCCAGGTGGGAGAGAGGGGCAGAGGGGCTGATGGCAATGGAAGTGCACTTAACCTGGGATCTGGGGCATGGCCTAGTGGCCCACCCAAGCCTGGGGCAGCCTGGGCACTGATTAAGCCATCTGGTGGGAAGAGCTGAGATGAGTGGGTCACCTGGGGGCTAGTGGAATTTACCTGGGAAGCAGGTGTTTTCCTTGTACCATGAGTGAGTGTCCTGGGTAGGCAGGAGGGGCAGAGGGGTGAGATGCTGACAGAATATTTATAATTCTTAAATGAAGTTGTGTTCATATAACAAAATGGAAAATTAGTGATATGCTATTTATGCCTGAGTTAGTATGACTAAATGAGTCATTTCTTACATATAAAAGATTTATCCTTTCCCTGCCTGTCTAGGATGCACGGTGCCCTAGATAAGCACCCCCTGCTCACCCCCAAACACCCAGTAACCCACTAGTCCGAGATCCTTCCACCAGCCAGTCAGAGCAGGCGCTACCCCAGGTCGGGGAGGACCCCTGGGCCACTCCCCAGCTCCACAGGTTAATTGCACTCATGGCCAGCACCTCTCTCCTTTCCCCACCTGCCCGGGTTCTGCAGTCCAGCCAGGACACACTGTGTCCAGGTAAGAACCCCTTGCTCACTCCCAAACCCCACATAACCTACTAGTCCCAGCTCCTCCCTCCAGCCAGTCAGAGCAGGTGCCGCTCAGTCCAACTAATTCAGTTCAGTCAAAAACACACAAAATTGAAAGAAGGTTTTAAGAGATAAAACCACAATGCCCAAGGCAAAGTGCAAATCCATGAGAAACAAAACCCAAGAAAACAAATCTGCAACTGAAGGAACTAACCCCATAATAATAGACTCCAACCAGAACAATCCATGGAAAATAGCCAAGAAAGCCTCACCCCAAGATAAAAACTTTCAAAATATGATCATTACCATGATCAATACTATGAAATCCAGGAGGAGTTAAATAACCACATCAACCACTTCGAAGAGGAACACAACAGACACTTGGAGGAGTTGAGAAAAACGGTTCAAGAAACAAAAATAGGCATAGAGCAGTTAAAACAGACTCAAGCAGAGTTTAAAATTGAACTAAAAGACAAGTTATCTTCAATCCAGAACTTAACACAGTCTTATCAACAGAACTAACAAAGCAGAAAATAGAATTTCAGACCTTGAAGACAAAGTGGGAGGATTAAGCAGCTCAATGTAAGAGTTTGTTAAAGCCAAAAAGATACTCGAGAGGAATATTCAAGAGTTATGGGCACTCTGAACAAGCCTAACATGCTTATTCATGGAATACCAGAGCAAGAATCTCAAAACCACCCCTGAGGAAAATTTTCAAATTATCATCAAGGAAAACTTCCCTCATCTAAAAAAAGAGAGGACCATCCATATACAAGAGGCATTCCACATCCCAAACAGATATGACCAAATTAGAAACTTGCCACAGCAAATAATAGTTAAAACACTCCACATTCAAGACAAAGAAATGATGCTGAGAGCTTCAAGGGAGAAAAAACAAGTCACTTTTAAAGGTAAACCTATTAAAATAACAAATGACTTCTCAATGGAAACAGTAAAAGCAAGAAGAGCTTGGAGAAACGTACTTCAAGTATTGAATGAGCAAAAGTGTCATCCCTGGCTGATATACCCTGCAAAACTATCCATCATGATCGAGGGAGAAGAAAAGTTTTCTAGCACAAAGACAACTTGAAGGGATACATGTCCACCAAACCAGGCCTTCAAAAAATGCTAGAAAAGATACTCAAGCTTGAAGAAAAAAACAAGCATATCCAGGAGGACAGAAGGGAAGTATAATACTACGAAAACCTAAAAGCAAATAGTTTCTTATGAGCCTTCACAATTATATACTGACGGATTTGTCAGCCAGAATTTGAAACTTTATATAGAGATTGCCAATACCTCTCGATCATGGAGTCCACAGTGTACATGCCTTGGGAAACTAAATTCAATGATAAACGTGTCTCTGAATGAAAGTGAAAGTAGTTATTGGAATTTCTTGTAATCTTGCATGTTATGGTGAAAGCAAGCTTATCTCAAGGATCTAGGGAACCAGGTTAGGATTTGGGATATGAAGAATGGCTTGATTTTTGAAAAAAAAACATGATCTGCTTGGTGGTTTTTAATATTTCTCTCAAGCGAGATTTTTCTTAGTGATTTTTTATGTATTTTGTGTTCAAGGTCATTGTGGATATTATTGTGTCAATATAGATAACTAGTTTATTTATCGATTGTAGCATCTCAATAATGTTTATTCTTTTCTACTCCTGACAAATCAACTTCTCATGGAGATAAGCCATGCAGATAACCCCTGTCATTTTAATGTCATCTATTCCTATTGTTGTTTGTTTCTGTCTGACCTGTCCATTTCAAATGTGCTTCTTGTATATACATTTCTACACATTTCCATCAAGCTAGATAAAATCTCTCATTTCTCTTCTCTCTCTCTTTCTGTGTGTGTGTGTCTCTCTCTCTTTCTCTCATTTCTACCCCACTCTGCAAATCTGTACTTCATAGATTCCTACACTTATTGTTTTGGACCTTTCTTAGTATTCTTTATCAACAAAACATGTCTTCATGGAAAGTTCCTTAAAAACTTTCAGGAAATTGAGCCCAGAACATTTCCTACTCAATGTCTATATACTGCAGCCTAAATATTCATTAATAGAGAGAATCAAAATTACTGCAGGAAGATATATATTTTGTAAAATAAGGAGGTCTTTACCAAGAAAAACGTAAGAATATTTCCATTAACTGGAAAAGGGAATAACAAAACTACTTAAAACTATAAAACAGATTTGGATAAAATGATATTGAACTGGTTGATCAAATATATATCTTTTCTTTCTTGATCACAAGTATTGGAGAATGAGCAGGCAATGACTGACAAGATATGTGACAATGGAGGTGAGTAAAACTGGTCTTATTCATACCCTTTCAAAAGGGTATACCCCGATGCACTGTACTGACAACTTATGCAAACTGTACTCAAAGAACAGAAAAGACTCAACATTTAATAAAATGTGATGAAAAAAATATATATAGATAGATCAGAAATAAAACCAATAAAATTGCAAAATCACATATCACAATAAAATTTCCAGATGTCTAATTTTGTGAAGCATGCAGGGATGAACTATAAGCTGAATATTTTATTCTTCCTAGCTACTTGTATAGCCAATTAGGAATCATTAAGTTTATTGTGCCTATTGAAGTGGCATATTCTCAATTTGATGTGTTAATTTGTAGAATGTACAGGATGACTCAAAGAGATTCAATCATAAGTGGGTACCTCTATAGGACAAGATTCTGTATCACATCCAATAGGCTTAGAGGCTGTTTTATCATTTTGGTCACATGTTCTCCCAATTGTTCTTGAGGCATGATTAGAAATAAATATAACCTTTGGTGACTTTAATAAATCATGAGCAAATCACAATGAAGGTTTTGGGGGACATTTCATCAAGTGCATGCAATTATCTATAGATAATATCACTTTCAGAATCAAATTTTATTTGTTACTAAAACTCAGTGATGACCAAATCATTGGTAAACTAAATCATCCACTGTGAACTATGGGTGTTATGTGACTACAGAAGTCATGAAGTTGATCATGAAAAGTAACATATCACAATAATGTGGTAATTATGAGAATCTGCAGAGCAGTTCCTAACAGCACAAAAAGTTATGATAAGGAGTATCATAAATGACTCTGGTTCCTCCTTCATGCTATAATCCCTGCTGTCTCCAGGCACGTGTATATCGTACCAGGGTTTGGCCCCTGTAATTGTTCAATGAAGGAAGCAAGTCATGCATGTTGTTTTCAGATCTCTTAGAAAAATATGCAGAAATGATCCACCAGTGAAATTAAACCCCTCAGAATAAGCAAGGGATTGAGAGGTAATCCACACAGTGAACAAAAACTAAGGAAAATGAAGTTGCTCAATCATTTTGCTTCAATGAAAAAGTGGTGAGATGTGTATTCTTTTATGTATCTAAGGGCTGTAGAAATTTATTTGGCAATTGTAAAGGTTTGCAAGAGCTTTGATTGGAAATCAGCAATTAAGAAATTTTGGGAAGACAACCATAGATAGATATCTTGTGGTGTTTTAAATAAAGGCATGAACTTGGCAACTGAAGAATGAGCATTGGGCACATCTGTGAGGAATAGTCGTGAAGGAGAAGGTTAAATAACCCTTTTAGAGGCTAATTGCTGCAGAAGATTTAGTTCCAAGTGGAAAAGAACACTGCCCCAACATGTAAACTGTTAGGAGGTAGTTCAAATGTTTGACATGGTTCATCACATTGTAAAGACTTGCTTCATGAAAAAAATGCTTTGCCTCTCTCTCAACACTCCATGTGAATGTAGTGTGGATACATTTCCAAAGGCTATAAGCATTGTTGTGGAGTAACCTGTCAATCTATAACAAGAGTTGTAACCAGAGACCATGGGCAAGGATAACATCCCTTTTTCTCATAAAATTTCAAAATGTTGCCCACTGAGAAAGAATGAAAAAATCCTTGATTTCCGTGCAAATGTGCATCTACAGTGAATCATATGAGAGAGACACTCCATTAATTGTATAAACAAAATTATTAATTTATTGCATATTCATCAAGCACTTTACTAATCATGCGCTCTTTAATTTGTGATCCAATAGACAAATTTCTTATAGTGGCAGGATGGAAGTGATGACAGGGCTGAGGATGTTCTTCAAATCATTGAGGTTCTCTTTGCTGTGTGACAACAGCAGAGGTCAATATGGAGCACAAATTATGGTATCATATCTGCCTTCTGATGCACACTCACACACACATAAAAATTAGGGTTATGTGTAGGGTTATTTATGGAGAGCTGGGTGGTCAACCATAGATGTAATCTAAGACCTAGTTGAGCTCTTTGAGTTGGTGACTGAGCTTTGGATTAAGAAGAAGAATGAGACTGAAAAGATAAGGTGGATTGTATTTGTTGGAGTGATGGGTTTGGACTTTGAGTTCATAGGGTTTCGAGATTTTTAAAGTTACAGAAGTTGTCATTGCAAAGCTATTTTGGTAGCAGAGAGGAGTTAAGTTTGAGGACAGAATAAAAGCAAGGTGGGTGAGGGGCAAACAGGTGAAGTCAATGAGCCCAACCATTGTGAGGTATATTCAAGAATATAAATTATGTGAATGAAAATAGGAAATAAAAAGGTAATCACCAGTAACTTTCTGGTGCAGTTTCCCTGTAGTGAGTGGGTATGTGCTCAAGATCCTCTTTTGGAGCATGCGTAGTTAGCAGCCTTTAGGTTCTGTCATTTCTGCGTTTGAGTTTCAGTTTTGGGTATTGGGAAACCTTAAGTCCTTTATAATGAATTTTTGCTCATCAGTACTGTGCTGTGGCCTCTTTGGGTGGTGTCTGTGCATAGTTTTCCCCCACGCCTCAACCCTAGTGCAAATTGTTTCCATCTATGGGATGAAAACATTAAGCAGGGAACTCCTCCAACCTGTAGAAACTCTTTATATGTACTTATTGGGACACTGGATTACATTGAATTCTGTTGAAATGGAAGGTGTTTAATAATTCAGAGAATGGTAACTGGAAAAGTGCAAAAAATAAGTGACTGTGGATTATTCTGTCCTAAACAGAACATATAAATCACAGAAAAGGGAACAATTTAGAATGTACGAACTTTTAAGTGGGAGGGAATATGGTAAGACAGAGACAATACAGGTTTGTTGCATCCGTGAACTCACTGCAGCTATGTTAAGTTTCACAATGTCATACAATATTTGGTTTACCAGTACCTTCCATGGATGACACATGTTCTAACAAGTGCCCAAGGACTTTCCATTAAAGGAACCCAGATGAAATTCACATGCAATAACACATGAATGTAGAAGTGGAACGGAGAGAGAAGAACATCGTAGTGGGAAAAAGACAGTAATAGAATGGGTAGCATGGTCTGAAAACAGCATTAACCCAATGTATTCACCTATAAAATTATATAAAAGAAAGTGTAACAGTTTCTCTTAACTATTGCTGTGAGGGAACACCCAAAGTCAAGAAACTTAAGGGAGAAAGGGAGGTTTATTCAGCTTATGGTTCCAGAGAGGAGGCAGTTTCTCATGGCAGAGGCGGCATGGCTGGCTGGCCAAAGCTGGAAGAGGCTAAGTCACTGCAGACATCTTGGAAGCTGAGAGCTGCAGACTGCAGCAAAGGCAGACTTCTCCTGAAAGTAGGGTGGGACTAATCCACCTCAAGGCCCAACTCTTGTGACTGCCTTCCTCCAGCAAGGCTCCACCTTTCAAGGTGCTGTGACCTTGCCAAACACATGATGAGTGAGACTGTGGGAGTCACATTTCAAACCATAATACTCCACCCCTGGCCCCCACAGGCTCATTGCCATTTCATTATGCAAACCATACTCAGTCCAACATTAAAAATCTTCATAGACTACATCGGTAGTCCCAACACAGTCCAAAAGTCCAAAGTCCAAAATTTCCTGTAAAATCAAAACACAAGTTACATACTTTCAACATACAATGGCATAGAATAAATATTCCCATTCCAAAAGGAAGGAATGGAGGCATATCCAGGAAAGATCAGTCCATAGCAAGACTGGAAACCAGCAGGACAAACTCCAAATCTTGTAGCTCCAAGTCCAACAGGTGAGCCTCTTGTTGAAATCATCTCAGTTCCAAAGGGCTTTGGTTCCATCCCTCCAATGCAACTGCCCATAGAATACATTGCTCTCTTGAGCTGGCTCCTCCCAGGGTATACATCTCTTCTTGGCAGGTGCCCCACGTTGTCTCTGGAATCTCTAACATCTTTACTTCTCAATGGCAAACCAGACTTTAATTCCACAGTACAAACTGCCCTTCTTGGGCCTCTAAACTGCAGGCTTCTTGCCTCATCATGCCTGGATTCTGCCAATTTTTGAAATCTTGGAGGAGAACTCCATGATCTCTTCCCTCTTCCATCACTGATGCCTCTAAAACCAGAACCATGTGGATGACTTTGCCAAGACTGGCCCCCTTGAATCACAGCTGATTCTCCTTCTCTATGTTGACCATCTCTTTCACTCCTGTGCAGTTGCTTGGTAAGAGAAACCAACTCTTGCTTTGGAACTCCACCTTTTTTTTTTTTTATTAAAAATTTAATTATACATTTTAAAATTTTTTTTACCAGTTCCCTCCCTCCCCCCTCCTCCCCCCCGCGAACCCCCTCCTCTCCCTTCTCTCCCTCCCCATCCCCCAGTGCCTCCCCCCCAATTCCCAGAGAGTCCTTTATTGTGTACGCCTAACTCTCCACTGGGTCTTCCTCTCCAATGACATAAAAGGACCCAGTGGCATTTCCATAAGCCCTTTCTCTTGTTCCCCTTAAGCATAGGATCACTACTATGGCTGTCAATCCCTTGCCTCCAGGGGTCTCGGTGCCCTTAACAGATGCTAGACTTTATGAGGGCAACAGTGCATTGGACATTGCGCAGGGCATGCAAAGTCCCATTATGATTGCTTTGGCCCCAACTATTGTTGAGAATCTTGCAAATCGTTGCTCCTCCCATCCTTTTGCTCTTACAATCTTACCGCCCCCTCTTCCGCAAATGTCCCTGAGCTCCAGGATGGGGAGAGATTAGGCTGGCCTAGTTCTAGGTGATTGATATATAGAGTCTCTGAAGTTCTGGATTGTGGTTTGTTGATTTCTTTTGCAGTTTTGGTGCTCCTGCAATGCCCTTCACTCCATTCTGCTGGGCACTGTATGTCACCCCCTGGCCAGAGACAAAAGCTGTTAAACTGGAGTCTGTTATAATAGCACATTCAAGGGTATATGTAATAAGAGTAGGAAACCTCAGTGAGGGAGGGGTCCATCACCCATTTGCGAAATGATTACTTTTTTATCTGTTAGACTATATGCCCCCCCTTCTGGTGAAATCAGGAAAGAACGTCTGTGAACTTAACCTGGTTTCTCGTTACTTACTTGCAGACCTTGATGGAGTCCTATTTTCTCTGCTGTAACATGGTCCCCTCTCTCCTTGTTTCTGGTTTGGCCCTCCTACCCCATCTCTCTTGTTCATAATCCTTGCAATTACTGTGTTACATAGGTTTACTTTTAAGTGTCTCAATGTGGGCTGATGAGTTTGGTACTAGGAGCCACCTATTAAGGAGTACATACGGCGCTTAATTTTCTGGGTTTGGGATACTTCACTTAATATAATTCTTTCTAATGACATCCATTCCCAGCAAATCCAGTAATTCATCATTTTTGATGGCTGAGTAGTACTCCATTGTATAGATGTACCACAGTTTCCTATCCACTCGTCAACTGTTGGACATTTAGGTTGATTCCATGACTTTGCTATTGTAAACAGTGCTGCTATGAACATGGTCGAGCTTGTGCTATCGAGGCGAACCTCTGCTGCATGGGGGGTTATTCCCAAAAGTGGGATAGCAGGGTCATATGGCATTTCATCTTTAATTTCTTTAAGAATCTCCAGACGGCTCGCCAGAGTGGCTGTATGAGCCTGCATTCCACCAACAATGTAGGAGAGTTCCCCTCTCTCCACATCCTCTCCAGCATTTGTCGTTGGAACTCCACCTTTTAGCTCCAGTCTTCTGAAAGGATTTGCTTTCTTATGAGTGGTAGCCTTCCCTGAGGATCTTGCCCTCAAGCTAGGGCCTCTCTCCTATTATTCAAATTGAGAGCAGGCTTTGATTACAAATGGAGCTAATCTCTTCAACAGCCATTTTGTTCTCTGCTTCTTCCTGGTTCAACTCTTTAAGTTTGCCATTGTATTTTTCATCATTGGATCTTACAGTTTTTGCTTCTTCCGGCCTGATTCTTTGGTATTTTCCTAACTCTGAAGACAACTAAAAAGTAGCCATATCACATTGTCAGACTACATTGCTTTGAAATTTCCTCCACTAAGCACTCCAGCTTAACTTCAGGCAAGCTTTCAGGATGAGGGCAAAACTTCACTAAACTCTCAGCCAACACATGACTCCATGGGTTACTCGTCCAGTTGCAAACACAGTCTCTGTTCCCCTCTGGACCACCACAATCTGGGCTTCCACTCCTTGCATCTCTCACAGCATTGCTCTCCTCCGAGCTCTCACAAGAAAGGCCCATTTGGCTCCCTTGCTCATATGCAAAGACTTTCTCAGCCCAAAGTCCCCAAAGTTCACCATATTTCTCCCAACAAATAGTTTCAAAGGCACATTAGCCCCATCACAGCATTGGCCATACTGCTGGGTACCAACTTCTCTCAACTTCATAAACAACTTCACTTTGTGGTACCAGCTGTTTCTTAATCTCACAGCAATACCCCACTACTACCCGGTACCAATTCTGTAACAGTTACTCTTAACTATTGCTGTGAGAGAACACCCAAAGTCAAGAAACTTAAGGGAGAAAGGGAGGTTTATTCAGCTTATGGTTCCAGAGAGGAGGCAGTTTTTCATGGCAGAGGTGGCATGGGTGGCTGGCCAAAGCTGGAAAAGGCTAAGTCACTGCAGACATCTTGGAAGCTGAGAGCTGCAGACTGCTTGCAGCAAAGGCAGACTTCTCCTGAAAGTAGGGTGGGACTAATCCACCTCAAGGCCCAACCCTTGTGACTGCCTTCCTCCAGCGAGGCTCCACCTTTCAAGGTGCCATGACCTTGCCAAACACATGAGACTGTGGGAGTCACATTTCAAACCATAACAGAAAGACATCATTAGTATTCCTTATTTTATTACTACATCTGGAAAGGTCCCCTATTCTGTGATTGGTTGATGACATGGCTAGTTTTTCATAGGCCTAGTGCAGGCACTTTAGATAATAATATGTATTCATAGTTTAATCAATTATGTCATGCAGCGAGAATGTCAATTTCGGCTCCATTTTTCTGTTTTTCAGTATTTACATGTCTCCTATTCCCCACTTTAGTTTCATAAGTGTTGTGCTTAGGGCTGAACATGCAAATGTTCCCCACTTAGCACATTGGACAAATTGGGTCTCTGAATTCTCCACTAGTCACAGCACAAAGACGCTTCTAGGGTCATCACTGAAAAGAGTCTCCATTAATGAGCACAAGCATGCATATTTAGCAGGAGGTTGATGCTGTCACAAATGTGTTAAACAACAACAGAAGTGAATTTCATGCATGTTCCTGTGGTCTTCACTGGGATGGGTTTTTGATGAAATATATGATACAAGCATGGATTTTTTTCTTGTGAAACAGGCTTCATATCCCAAAATAGAATATTTGGTTATGCAGTAACACATTGGCACTCTTACACAGATGATCACAGATTCCCTGAAAGGTTGGTATTGACTTCAAACAAGTGATCCCTCTCCTCTTTAAATTCTCATAGGGTTATATTGTGTTTGCTATAAATGTAATAAAATTGACCATATGATTTCTTTTCTCTTCTTTTATCATTGTGTAAATGAATGTAATGAATTTATGTTTTGCTACTCAATCATTTATCCCATCATCCTTCCTTGTTTTACTTACAATCTTTCATCTTCCTTGATAGACTCTCTCTCTCCTGTCTTTAAGTATTTTCACTTGTATGGCCTACTGCATTTCATATAGTTTTTCTTAGACATTTGCATGATGCAATTCATGCTCCAACAAATATCATAGGTCAGTGGGTAAACCACTGAGGAAAGCATCTTCTTTTTTATCCCTATCTACATTAATCCTCATCAATCTCTCATGAAGACCTTGAGAGTCTTGAGATCTTCCTTTTTCATAGTGAGATCTTAGTTAAGTGTACATATCTGTCATGCAATCATGTATACTATGGCCCTCAAGAGATATTGTCTGGCCCCAAACTGCAAACTGCAGCAACAGTCCTCTCCCAAAAGTAGGGTGTAGCTAATCAACCTGAAAACTCACCCCTTGTGACTGCCTTCCTTCAGAAAGACTATGCCGCCCAAAAGTACCATGACTTCTCAAGCAACTAAATGTTCAAGCACATAAGCCTGTGGGGGACAACTCACATTTGAAATCATGACACTCCATACCTCATCCCCACAGGCTCATTGCCACCTCATTGTGTAAATCATACTTGTCCAACTTTAAAAGTTCTCATAGACTCCATCAGTAGTCTCAACAGTCCCAAAATCCAAAATCTCTTGTAACAGCAAAAGTTAAGTTACACCCTTTCCCATTACAATGGCACAGAATAAACATTTTCCTTGGCAAAAGGAGGAATTGGGGTATAAGTAGGAAAGACCAGTCCATAACAAGACTGAAAGCCACCAGCAGAAACAACCAATTACTGTAGCTCTAAGTCCAGTAGGTGAATCTCTTGTGGAAATCACTTCAGTTCCAAAGGCTTTGGTTTCACCCTCCAATGCAGTGGTATTCAGAACACATGGTTCTTATTGGCTGGTTCTTCCTATGGTGCATAGATTTCCTTGGCAGATGTCTCACATTGGTTTTAGTGTCTTTACCATCTTCACTTCTCAAGGGGAATCCAGGTTATAACTCCACAGCATGAACTGTCCTTTTTGGTCCTCTAAACTGCAGGATTTTCAATCTGGACACACACTGCCTGGCCTCTTTGAAACTTTGGAAAAGGGATCAATGAACTTCTTCTCTATTCTGTCTTTGATGTATCTAAAATGAGGACCATGTGGATAACTTTGTCAAGTTTTGATATGAAGTACAGTTGGAAATTCCCCTTCCCACTCTAATCAAAGCTGATTCAGTTCTCTGTGCTGACTTTGAGAAAAATCTCCACGCTGGGTAGAATCTCTCTTGTTCAGGTGTTTCAGAAGAGGGGTTACAGTCAGAGTGTATACAGTGTATTATGCTGTGCAAAAGAAAACCCACAGAATGGGAAAAAATCTTTACTAGCTATAAATCTGGCAAAGGATTAATCTCCAGAGAGTATACAAGGAACTCAAAAAACTAAGCAAGAAAGCAAATATTCCAACTAGAATACGGGCCCTGGAGCTAAACAGGGACTTCACATAAAAAGAAATTTAAATGTCAACCAAATCTTAAAAGATGCTCAACTTTCTTTGTCATCAGAGAATGCAAATTAAAAGTCACTTGTGATACCGTCTTAACCAGTCAGAATGGCTAAGATCAAGAACACAACAGAGAATCCTGGCAAGGATGTGGAGAAAAGGAAACACTTTTTCATTGCTAGTGGGAGTGTAAACAATTACAGTCACATGGAAGATCAGTGTGGAGATTCCTCAGAAAGTTTAAAATATGAACCTACTTCGAAGAATATTCCAAAAATACTCAACATCTTTTTCTAAAATATACTTGTTCATATCCATGTTCATTGCAATTTTGTTCACAATAAAAATAAAATGGATTCAATCAAAACAGAGCAATAGGTAATTAAAATGTGGTAATTAAAATGAAAAAAATATACATATATATGAATAATTATTCAGCAACCAGGAAGAATGAGATTATGGAATTTGCTGTTAAGTGGATGGAACTGGAAAATTTAATATTGAGCAAGGTATCTCAGTCTCAGAAAGACAAATGCCAAATGTTCTCTTTTTTATGTAGATGCTATCATTATAATTAACATCCTTATTGAAGTATTTGTTGTGAAATTATGGTAAAAGTCAGAAAATTGGAAAGGAATCACTGACTCCCTCTTCCCCCTTCCTTCCCATCCTCCTTCCCCTTCCTTCATCAATCCATCCCATTGCTTCATATCTTCCTTTCTATCCACTCCTATGGATCCCAGGATTCCCTCTGACTTGTCTACATTTTTTGAAAGTTCAGGCTTCTGTAGCATACCACCTGGCCCCTCTTTGGGCTGCCCCACTGATAGGGGCATTTCCCTTCACTCATCTGGTCCTAGTCCTCAAGGTTTCTGCTTCATGTAATTACATTTCCTGAGAACCTCTCTAGTCTATAAATTCATGTTGGTATGTCAATGTTTATGCAAGTTGGGTAAAAGCAAATCTCATTACAGTGAGTTCCTGGTTCCAACAGTCCTGTTTTCAATGGATCGCCTTGTCCAACAGACCTTCCCATCTTTAGGGAATTCCAATATTACCATCCTCTTTTATGCAATGTTCCTTGAGTCTTAGGATGGAGAATGATTAGATTGGCCTGAATGTGGGGAAGATTGCAGGGTAGCTAGTACTCTGCATTCTGTTTTCCATTGTTGCCCACTTCACTGTTCTTCCACTGCCTTAGCTTGCAACCTGTCAGGGTGAGAAAATCCTCTACCTCTGTTGTAGAAGAAGACTTCTAGGCTGAATACGCTTCCAATCTGAGTATATAATATCGTGTATTTACAAAGCAGTTTGGTGTATTGTCTACCTATCTACAGTTTAATTTCCTCTCTTTGTGCTACTCTGCATAAGAATGGTCCATTCTTGTTACTTTATTTAAAAGAAATGTGTTTTTTGACATATTACTAGGAGATTCCTATGGGGTTACCTGTCATAATCTTAGAATTTTTCATGACATTCTGTATGTCCACAGAATGTTCTTAAATTTACACATATTTTCTCTATTATTTTGAGATATATTTAAATAGCTTTAACATTATTTTCATCACTGTTTTTGAATATTACTTCAGGTAGTATTAGATCTCTAAGAGTTTCATATATCTGACAGAGAATTATGGTCTTGTTCTCCTGAGATTGGGAGAAAAAATAATGTTTGGTACCTGGCAACAAGCATGAGGTTTTTTTTTTTTTTGTTTGTTTGTTTTGTTTTTTTTTTTGGTTGAATTGAACTAGTCAGTATTATTACACTTGAGCAGTATTGCTAGTGTTTGCCTTGGAGTTACATATGCTTATCTGGTTTGGGTGTTATTTCCTAGTTGAGGCTATTGGACTGTTAGTACATCAATTAAGGGGGTTTAGTAGATAGGGATTGAAGACTGGTATGGCAGTGCACTTTTTCAGTAACTAATAATTGAGAGGAACAATATAGCAAAAAGGGTTGACTTATCTCAGAGGTGGATGTGAAGATTCTTTCTGGTATGATGGGATGATTCTAATACCTCAGGTAAATGGTGTTGGTCCCCCAGCTCTTTGCTGGGGTTTTCTCTAGATTCTGTTGAATTCTGAGGAGCATGGAATCTTCCTGGGACTGTAGCAGAAAGGAAGAGTGGGAGAACCTGGGGCATGGTCTAGGGGCCTTATCTAGGTCCAGATAAGAACGCAGATGTCCAATTAGGCACACAAATGACCCTGAGTCTGTGGCATACTCTAGGGGCCTTACCTGAGGAGCAGGAAGTCCACCCTGGTCCAGGTACAGGGCAAAAAGTTCTCTATTTTACATGAGGCTTTAGATGATCACCCTGACCTGCCTTTAACAAAAGTAGTATTGATTTAATTTGAACAGAGCGATTTGTGATCATGTGCTTATTCTCAATATTTTTCCATTCACTGAACCCAGAGAAGTCTTGGAAGAGATTCTGCCTACCCATCCTGTGCACAGACTATTTTCTCTTGATACCTTCAAAACATTTTCAGAGTATCCCCAAATCCAGGAGAATGTCTTTCTGAAATGAAATATTTTGTGATCACAAAATACCAGCGGCTAGATTGGCCAGCTCCCCCTATATAATCTTTGTTCCTGCACAATAAAGTGGACACTATCTTTCCTCCGTGTGGTGTCTCCAGGGCCTGTCTCTCTCTGTCCCTTAGTGGCATCGCCATCCTTGTCTTGGTGGTCCTGTGAATATCCCTGGCTGGGCCACTGCAGCGACCAGCAGAGCTCCTGGTTGCTGCTGCTATGCCTGCCACTGCAACATTCTACTATTCAGTATGTGAATATGTCTAGTGTATAATGTGTCATAGATAATAAGCACCAAGTAATTTTTATTTCTATGGAAGAAGTGAATGCAGCCTTCGTTTATTCACTTAAATTCTTTCTTCTTTCTTCTATTATTTGAGTTGGAATTGAATTTCAAGTAATATACAGTATGGGAATTTTAACAATCCCACAATGTCTCCTTGCTGTTTGATTATCATTCATAAAACTATTTGAAAATATTAGCATACACTTCAGTTTATGTCTGTGTCTTTTGGTGTAATTTTGTTTCATTCATTTTTACTGAAAACTTTTCATGTACAAAAGAATTGGTTTATATCATTTGCTTAACCTACTCCTCTCCCACCCTTCATCTGCTCTCAATACAGCCATGTCTCATCCAATCTCTCATCCTTTTGGTTGCCTGTGACTTTTGACTGAACAAAGTCATAAAGGGAAAGTTACTCTTCCCCAGTACCTGTCCCAGAGACACACTCTATATACATTCGTTACTTCTAGGATCCAATTTAGTACTTGGGAGAATGTTGCTATGTTGGCAGTTGTTTAGATCGGTGGTAAAAGCTCTCATTTCAGTGAGCTCCTAGTACAATAGCCCTGTCTTAGCTGGAGTTTTGTTCAGGAGTACACCACCCCATCTTTAATCTCTTAAAATTTGTTTCTGCAAAGTTTACTGGGTTTCAGTGGGGAAAGATTTTGATGCACTGACTATGGCTGACCATTCCAGGGTGATTGATATTCTGCACTGTGGACAGTCTTGACTTCCTGCCTTAATAATCTTCCATTGTTAGGGTGCATCTTGATTGAGCTCTGGGAGCTTTTTTGTCTGTTAAACGGGAAGTGTTTAGATGGGGTTATAGTTCAACTTTTCATGGTTAACACTACCATATCTGTTCCTGTATAGTATATATTTTTCCTTTCAAGAGCATTTAACTGGTGTACATTTTTAGTCATGAGTTTCATGATAATGAGATAATGAGATAATTAGATACCCACTCAGAAAGCAATAAATTACCTATGGTTTTATCTAGTACTGTTGCTACCAGCGATCTTCCTTCAAAAGTTGCAGTGACTTTCAGTGTTCTTAACTACGTGAGGCCTTGGATTCCTCTATTTCCCGAGCCATTTGCTTTCCCTATTACTTTCCCCTTTATTTATGCTCTCTCCTTATTACCAAAGTTTTAAAGACTTTTCTGAAACAATGGCCTTATTAATCAATATGTATCCTCTTTTGTTTTCATGTTTTGAAATTTTCCTCCCCCTCCAACTTCCTTTCCTCGTAGCTTGTGGGTGTTTGAGGTTTCCCTTTGAGTGTGCCATTTTGAAATTTTAATGCTAGGATTCAGTTATTAAGGACTATATGCAGTATCTGTCTTTCTGGAATATCTTATTCACTATAATTCTTCTTCTAGCTCTATCAGTTTCCCTTTCAATTTCATTAATACATTTTTCTTGACAGCTGAGTATCATTCCACTGGGTATATGTACCACGTATTCTCCATTCATCTCCTGCCGGACATTTTATTCTCTTTCTTTGCTATTGTGAAAGAGCTTAAATGAACATGTATTTACACACCTGTCAATATACTAAAATTTAGCTTCTGGAGAGAATATTCACTCAGCTATATCATAGTTGAGTCGTGTGGATTTTAGCTTTTGTAGGAGCTTCTATAAAGATTTCTGAAGAGGTTGTACAGGTTGGTATTCCCATGAACAGTGGAGGAGTGTTCCCTTTTCCATGCATCCTTGGCAGCCTTTGTTTATGTTTGTGGTTTGAATTTTATTCATTCTGACAGGGGTAAGGCGATTCTTAAGGTAGTTTTAATTTTTATTGTCCTAATGGCTAGAGAAGTGGAATTTTTTTGCAGTTTTTTAAAATTTTTTATTATTATTATTTATTCAACTGTGCACATGTGCGTGTGTATGTGTGCTCGCGCGTGTGTGTGTCTGTGTGTGTGTCTCTGTGTGTGTGTGTCTCTGTATGTGTAGAACCACGGACGAATTCACGAACAGAGCTCCGCGCCGCCCCGCCAGCTCCCCAGGTGAGTGAGTCGTCTGCCCATCCCACCCCAGCCCAGCCCCCACCCCAGAGCCCCCCCCCCCTGCCTACCAGCAAGCACCCAGCCCGCCTCCGGCTTAGCCTGGCCCGCCCCGGACCCCAGCCCCTCGCATCTCCCGCCCCCCCAGGTCCCAGGTGAAGAATTCAGCCATCAACATCAGACCCTCTGCCTCTCCGGCCCACGGAGACCTACGCATGTGGTCCACGGAAGACACACTGCTACTCAGAATTCAATTGAGATCAAAGGAAACTCAAGCAAAACTCTAAGGAACAAAGGGAGCACAAGCCATACATCTGGACTCCACTACAATCATTATATCACGTGGGCAAGATCCTTCACATCCAGCCCAAAAATAAGTAAACCTTTTTTTTTCTCTTTTCTTTCACCTTACTGATCCTTTCTAGTATCAATTGCTGTCTGTAGATCAACTTCCTCATACAGCCACCCCAAAAACATACAACTACAGGGAGTACACCACTCACCCTCACATATCACCAAGATACTAAATCGTAAAAGTGCACTACATACTAATATTCACCCCCTGGTTACTTAACCGGACTTAACTGATGTACTAAAAGCCTAATAGCCTCATCTAGGATATAACAATAACAATACACAAACATACCCAATCCAAGGCAAGCACTAGTAATAACTGGCAAGGCTTACATATCTACCAAACCAAGTTTTCAAAAAAGCTAAAAATGCTAAAACTCAAGCTTAAAGAAAAAAAACAAGCATATCCAGGAGGACAGAAGGGAAGTATAATACACCAAAACCTAAATGTCAAACAATACATTTACAAAAGCCACTAAATATAAAAAAGTCCAGAATTAATAATAATTTCTGCATTAGAACATTAAATGTCAATGGAATTAACTCACCAATAAAGAACACAGATTACAAACTTGGATTAAAAATCACAACTCATCAATCTGCTGCCTTCAGGAAACTCAACTTACCACAAAAGATAGGCACATCCAAAATAAAAGGCTGGCCCAAAATTCTGCAAGCTAATGGAAACAGGAAATAGGCAGGGGTAGGTATTATGCTATCTGACAAAGTGGACTTCAAGTAAAAAAAATCATAAGACACACAGGTGGAAACAACATTTTAGTCACAGATATAATTCACCAGGAAGACTTCACAATACTGAACATATATGCACCTAATGTGGGCCCCTCCACATTCATTAAGCAAACACTACAGCATCTAAGTGAGAAATCACCCCCAAACGATAAGCCATGGGGATTTCAACATCGCCTCTCAACATGGGATAGATCAACAGGTCAAAAACATAACATAGACATATTTGACCTTAATCAAACTCTTACAGAAATGGACCTTACAGAACGCTATTGAACTTTCCATCCACACACCAAAATACACTCTTCTCAGCAGCACACAGAATTTCTCCAAAATAGACCACATACTGGGCCACAAATCGAATCTTCACATATACAGGAAAGTCGAAATTCTACCTTGTACCCTATCAGACCACCATGGTATAAAGCTTGACATCCACAAAACAACAAACAACAGAAAATACACTAATTGCTGGAAACTAAATACTATGATGCTGAATGAGAATTGGATTCCGGAAGAAATTACAAAGGAAATTCAAGATTTCCTGAAAGCGAACAACAATGAAAATACAACTTATCAAAATCCTTGGGACACAATGAAAGCTGTCCAAAGAGGTAATTCATAGCTCTTAATGCCTACAACAAAAAAATGGAAACATCAGAAATAAATAACTTAACGATGCAGCTTAAGGCTTTAGAGAAACTTGAGCAATCTGATCCCAAAAGTAGTAGAAGAGAGGAGATCAGCAAATCAGGGTGAAATATCCGAAATTGAGAAAAGGAAAACAATATAGAGAATCAATCAGTCAAAAAGCTGGTTCTTTGAAAACATTTATAATATTGATACACGCCTAGCTAAATTAACCAAAAGAAGAAACCCAAATTAATAAAATTAAAAATGAAAATGGAGTTATCACTACATACCCAAGAAAGTCAGAGAATTATAATGTCATATTTCAAAAATGTATACACTGTGAAATTTGACAACACAGAAGAAATTCATGAATTCCTAAGTAAGCACAACTTACCAAAACTGAATGGGGCAGTTTTGAATTATTTAAACAGTCCTATAACATATGAGGAAATCGAGGAAGTAATCTCGAATCCTCCCACCAAAAAAAGTCCTGGACCAGATGGATTCAGCACAGAGTTCTACCAGACATTTAAGGAGCTAATAACCCAATACTCCTTAAACTGTTCCATCAAATAGCAAAGGAAGGAACACTACCAGATTCTTTCTACAAAACTAATATTATCTTAATCCTAAAACCTAATAAATATACACTTAAAAAAGAAAACTATAGGCCAATCTCTTTGATGAACACAGATGCAATGATTCTCAAACAAAGTCTTAGCAAATCAGATTCAAATATATATCAAAAAGATCATTCACAGGGATTAAGTAGGCTTTATCCCAGGCACACAAGGTTGGTTCAACATATGCAAATCAATAAATGTAGTTCACCATATAAACCAGCCCAAAATCCAAGACCACATGACACTCTCAATAGATGCTGAAAAAGCTTTTGGCAAGATCCAACAGCCTTTTGTGATCAAAACCCTAGAGACAGTTGGAATGGAAGGAACCTTTGTCAATATAATAAAATCTGCATACAACAAGCCTACAGCAAGGTTTATACTCAATGAGGAAAAACTGGAAGCATTCCAGCTTCTATCAGAACTAGACAAGGCTGTCCACATTCACCCGCTTCTATTCAATATTGTACTTGAAATTTTACCTGAGGCCATAAGAAAAGAGAGGGAGATAAAAGGGATTCAAATCAGCAAGGAAGTCAAGCTATCTCTATTTGCAGATGACATGATCTGCCAGTGGTGTGCATGTGATGTCAATATGAGGGTATTATGTCAGTTGCAAGGCTGACGTAACAGAGAGTTGTTGAAGTCAGAGTAAGGCTGTGATGTCACTGACAGGTTGTAATGTCATAGTGAAGCTGAGGTCACAGTGTGGCTATGATGCCACAGAAAGGTCTGAGACACAGTGATGTTGTGATATCACTGCAGAGTTTTTGATTGGCCAGTGGGTGTGATATTAGTGGTGAAGGTTAGGAAGATAGTGATGAAGCTGTGGTGTCATACGAGGATGTGATATCAGAGGAGAGGCTGATGTGATCACTGTGGGGCTCTAATGCTACTATGAGGTTGTGATATCACAGTGAAGCTGTGATATCAGTGGTGATAGACTATGACATCACAGTTATCTGTGATTTCAGTTGTTAGGCTGTGATGTCAAAAGTGAGGCTGATGTCAGTAATGAGGCTAAGATGTCATAGTGAGGCGGGATGTTACGTGAGGTGTGTGGTGACACTAGTGAGGCTGTCATGTGACCACGAGCCTGAGATGTCAGTGATGAGGCTGTGTGTCATAGAGAGGCTAGGCAGCATGTCCGTGGTGTCACTGATGCTATGATTTCAGAGGTTACCTGTTATGTCACAGTGAGGCTGTCAATCAGAGGTGAAACTGTGATAAATTGAGCTGTGATGTCAGAAATGAGGCATGATGCCAAGATGAGACTGTATAATCACTTTGAAACTTTGATGTCAATTGAGTCTGTGACATAACAGCAAATTTGTGATGTCAAGTGTGTCTGTGAGGTCACGTGGAAGATGTGATGTCAGTGGTAAGTCTAATTTCACCATGAGGCTATGATGTATTGGTAAGTGTACAATGGAACAGGTTGGACTATGAGGTCACAGTGAGGCTCGAAGGTCACTGTAAGGCTGTGATATTGTAGGAAGATTGATGTCACAATAAGACAGTGATGTAACATGTGAGGCATTTGTCATGTTTATGATGTTAAAGATATATGATATCATTGCTGAGGATGTCACATGACTGTGACCTGTGCTATGTGTGGTGAGGCTGTCATAGTAAGGCTAGATAGGTACCATTGGTGAGGTTGTGATGTCACAGTGAGGCTGTGAGTTCACTGTGGAATATGTGATGACAGTGGCAGGCTGATTTTATCAAGAGACTAGGATGTAACAGGTGGTCTGATGTAACAGTTAGACTGTGAGGTCACAGTGAGGCTATGAGGTCACTTGAGGCTGTGATATCACTGGGGAAGTTGTGATGAAGGGAGTTTGTGATGTTAATAGCAACACTGTGGTGTCCAGGAAGGCTGTCAAGTTCAGTGAGCCTGTGAAGTCAGTAGTGAGGCTATGGTGTCATAGTGAGTCTAGGCAGGATGTCAGTAATGAAGGTGTGATGTCACATTGAGGCTATGATTTCAGAGGTGAGCTGTGATTGCATAGTGAGGCGTGATGAGACAGTGGGGCTATAAACTCAGAGATGAGGCTGTAATGTCACAGTGAGCCTGCGATGCCATGTGAGGCTTAATGCACCATGTAGCTGTGGTGTCACCATGAACCTGTGATGGCACAGGGAGTTGGTGATGTCACAGTGGAGGCTGGAGGTCACAGTGAGAATGTGATGTCAGTGGCAAGGCTGATGTCAGTGAGGCTATGATGTCAGAGGTGATGCTGTGATGTCACATTGAGGCTGATGTTATAGTGAGGCTATGTTAGAGTGTGTGTGATGTCACCATGAGGCTATTATGTCAGTGTCAAGTTGATGTCACAATGAGTTTGTGATGCCACAATGAGACTGTGATGTCACAGTCAAGTTGTAATGACACAGTGATGCTATGTGGAAACAGTGTGGTAATGATGTCACAGTAAAACTCTGACATCCAGTGATGTTTTGATGTCACTGGAGAGGTTTTGATGGCTCAGTGAGACTGTGATGCTTTTGGTGAGCTGAAGGCACAATGTAGCTGTGATGTCAGTGGCAATGTGTGATGTCACAATAAAGCTGGAATGTCAGTATTGGAGAAAGATGACATAGTGAGTCTATGATGTCATGGTGAGGCTATGATGTCAGTGGTGAACTATTACATGGCAGTGACACTAGTGAGGCTGTGATGTCAAAGGCTGTGTTTTCACTGGTGTGGCAGTGAGCAGTGTTTTGACTAATGTCAGAGGCCACCTGATGTCAAGGTGAAGCTGTGCTGTCATGGTGATGCCCTGATGTCACACTGAGGCTGTGATGTCAATGAGAAGGTTATATGTCACTAGAGCTATAATCACCATGACTGTATTCTGGAAGCTGTGATGTCACAGTGAGGCTTTGATGTCAGTGGCAAGACTGATGTCACAATGAGGCTATGATGTAACAGGTGACCGTGTTGTCGTGGGCAGGTAGCGAGGTCACTGTGAGGCTGTGATTTCGCAGTGAGGTCTGAAGTCGGACTGATTCTAAGAGATATCAGTGAGACTGTGACATCAGAGATCATTCATGGTTCATAGTGAGGTTAGGACATCAGTGGTGAGTGTGCAGTTGCACCGTGACTGTGATGCAAAAGAGGCTGTGATGCCACTGTGAGTCCATGATGTTACCGTGGGTTGTGATATCACAGTGAGGCTGTGATATCAGTAGTGATAGATGACCTCACAGTTCTGCTGAGATTTCAGTGGTTAAGCTGTCATGTCAGGATTGAGGTTCATGTCAGTGATAGGCTGTGTTCACAGCGAGGCTGTGGTGTCACTGTTGAGGCTGTTATGTGACCTGGAGTCTGAGATGTCAGTGATGAGGCTGTGGTGTTATAGCGAGGATAGGCAGGATGTCTATGGTGTCACTGATGCTATGATTTTAGAAGTCAGCCTGTTAGAGTCAGCCTGTTATGTCATAGTGAGGCTTTGATGTCATGGTGAGTCTGTGAGTCTAGTGAGGATGTGATGTCAGAATTGAGATATATTGCCCCAGTGAGGCTATGTATCAATATGAAGATGTCATGTCACTATGAGGCTGTGACATCCAGAGAGGCTCTGATGTCACAGTGTGCTTTGAAGTCACTGTGGAAGATGCGATGTCTGTGGCAAGGCTGATTTCACTAAAGGCTATGATGAAAAGGTGAGTCTATGATGTAACAGGTTAGACTGTGAGGTCACAGTGACACTGTGAGGTGACTGTCAGGCTATTATATTTGTGGGAATTGATGTCACAGTGAGGCAGTGATGTAATATGTGAGGCTGTGGTATCTCTGTTTATGATGTCAAAGGCTATGGTTACTGCTGATACTGTCACATCCCTGCGAGCTTGTGCTCTCTATGGTGAAGCTGTGTTGTCATGTTAAGGCTAGGTAGGTTACCAGTGATGAGGCGTGATAACACAGTGAGGCTGTGAAGTCAGAAATGAGACTAAAATGCCACAGTGAGGCTATGAAGTCTATATGAAGCTGTGATATCACAGATAGATTGTCAAGTCACATTGAGGATGTAAGGCCACTGGGATATGTGATATCAGTGGAGGGCTGATTTAGACTGAGGCTATGATATAACAGGTGAGTCTATGATGTCACAGGTTAGACTGTGAGGACACAATAAGGCTGTGGTGTCACTGTCAGGTTGTAATATTACAAGTGAGGACACAGTGTGGCTATGATGTCACAGTGAGTCTCTGTGACACAGTGATGTTGTGATGTCACCAAGAGGTTAGGTTGGCACAGTGAGACTGGTGTTATAGTGAGTCTGATGTCACAATGAGGCTTTGATGTCAGGGTGAGGTTTAGTCCACATAAGGCTGGAATGTCAGTAGTGAGAAAAGATGTATAGTGAGCTTATGATGTGAATGGCCAAACTATGATGTCGTGGTCAACCTGTATTTGACAGTGACATTGGTGAGGCTGTAATGCAAAAGGCTATGTGTCACTGGTGTGGGAGGGATGTCAGTGTTCTGACTAATGTCAGTGACAACATGATGTCACAGGTGGCTGTGCTGTCACTGATGAGGTTGTGATGTCATAGTGAGGCCATAATATCAGTGGTAAGACTGATGCCAAAATGAGGCTATGATGTAACAGGTGAGCCTCAGGTGTCAGAAGGTAGGCTCTGAGGTCACTGTGAGTTTGATGCCATACTAAGACTGTGATGTGGGGCAAGGCTAATCTCACAGTGAGGTATGATGTCATTGGTATGCTCTGATGTCTCATTGAGGCTGTGATGTCACAGTGAGCCTGTGTCAGAGATGTATATGTGATGTCACCATGAGGCTATTATGTCAGTGGCAAGTCTTATGTTGCAGTGAGGCTATGATGTCAGTGTGATGCTGTGATGTCACTTGAGGCTTAGATGTTATAGTGAGCTATGTCAGAAGTGTGTGTGTGATTTCATCATGAAGGTACCATGTCAGTGGCAAAGCTGATGTCACCGTGAGCTTGAGATGTCACAGTGGGGCTGTGATGGCATTGTCAGGTGGAATGTCACAGTGAGATGTGAAGATACACTGTAGCTACAATTCACAGTGAGGCTGTGAGGACAGGTGGCTTGATGTCACAGTGAGGCTCTGACTACATATGATGTTGTGATGTCACTGGAGGGCTTTGATGGATAGTGAGGCTGTGATGGTAGTGGAGAAGCTGATGTCACAATGAGGTGTGATGTCACTGGTGAAGGTGTGATGCCACAATAAGCTGGAATGTCAGTGGTGAGAAATATGTCACAGTGAGTCTATGATGTTACTGGTGAGGCTCTGACATCAGTGGTGAAACTGTTACTGACCGTGACATGGTGAAGCTGTGACATTAAAGACTGTTGTCCACGGTATGCACTAATGTCTTTGGTGATGCAGATGTCACAAGTAAGGCTGATGTCAGTGATTGGCTGAGATGTCACAGTGAGGCTGGTATGTTACTGGTGAGGCAGTGTGCCACCATGAGACTTTGATGTCATCATATGGCTGTGGTGTCACTGTGACCCGTGATGTCACAGGGAGTTGGTGATCTTACAGTTGAGGCTGTGATGTCACAATGAGACTGTGATGTCAGTGAAAAGTCTGATGTCACAGTGATGCTATGATATCAATAGTGATGCTGTGAAGTCACATTGAGCTGTGTTGTCACAATGAGGCTATGTCACAGGTGGTGTATGTGATGTCCATGAGGCTATTATGTCATTGGCAAGGTGATGTCACAGTGAGTTTGTGATGACGCATGAGGCTGTGATGTTAGTGGTGAGGCGTGATGTCACAATAGTCTGTGATGTCACTGGTGAAGGTGTAATATCACAATGGCTAGAAGTCAGTGGTGAGAAAGATGTCATAGTGAGTCTATAATGTCACTAGTGAGGATTGATGTCATGGATAACTTATTACATGACAGTGCACTGGTGAGGTTGTGATGTCCAAGACTGTGTTGTCACTGGTGGGGCAGTGATGTCAGTGTTCTCACTAATGTCAGTGGTGATCAGATGTCACAGTCAGGCTGTACTGTCGCTGGTGAGGCCATGATGTCACAACTGAGGCTTTGATATCACTGTGAAAGTTGTATAACACTGTGGGCTGTCATGTCAGGTGAGGTGATATCACTCTGGATGTGTGATGTACATTGAGGCTGTGATGTCAGTCGCAAGACTGATGTCACAATAAGGCTATGATGTGTCAGGTGAGGTTGTGGTGTCAGTGGGTAGGCTATGAGATCACTGTGATGCTGTATGTCACAGTGATGCTCTGATGTCAGGGCTGATTCTATAAATGTCAGTGTAGCTGTGATGTTGGTGATGCTTGGATGACAGTGAGGTTAGAATGTCAGTGCTGAGGCTGTGATGTCACACTGATGCTGTTATGTCAGGGAGAGGCGCAATGTCACTGTGAGGCTCTGATGTTACCATGAGGTATTGATATACTCATGAGGCTGTGATATCAGTGGTGATAGACTATGGCATAACAGTTTGGCTGAGATTGCAGTGTTTAGGCTTTGAAGTCAGAAATGAGGCTAATGGCAGCAGTGAGATGACATGTCAGAGTGAGGCTGGGATGTTTCTGGTGAGCCTGTGATGCCACAGTGAGCTGTGGTGTCACCACTGAGCCTATCATGGGACTATGAGCATGAGATGTCAGTGATGAGGCTGTGGTTTCAAAGCAAAGATAGGCAGGATGTCCATGGTATCACTTCACTCATGCCCTGATTTCAAAGGTTAGCCTCTTTGTCACAGTAAGGCTTGATGTCAAAAATGAGGCTGCAATGACACAGTGAACTGTGTCATATCACTGTGAATCTTTGATGTCATATGAAGCTGTGGTGTAATGGTGAGGCTGAGAGATCACAGTGAGCCTTTCATATCAGTGATGAGGTTGTGAGTGACCGTGAGGCTGTGCTGGACAGTGTAGCTGTGATGTCACAGTGAGGTTGTGATGTCAAGTGATGTGGTGATGTCAGTAGTGACGTGCTTTTACAGGGAGACTATGTCACTGTGAGGCTATATTGTCATGGTGAGTCTCTAATGTCACAGTAAGTTCATTGTGTCAAACAGTGTGATGTCACAGTGAGGCTATAATGTCAGAGGTGAAGCTTTATGTCACAGTGATACTTTGATTGCTCATTATGGCTTGTGTCAATGAGGCTGTGATTTCACTGAGAGGTTTTTATGTCACGGGGGAGTTGTGAGTCACAGTAGGTTGTGATATCAATAGTGACATTGTGGTGTCACCGGGAGGCTGTCATGTTTCAGTAGCCGTGAGGGCAGTGATGAGACGTGTTGCTATAGTGAGCTAAATAGGATGTCAGTGATGAGGGTGTGATGTCTCATTGAGGCTATGATTCAGAGGTGAGTCTGTGTATCATAGTAGTGCTATGATGAAACAGTGAGACTATAAGGTCAGACTCAATGTTGTGATGTCGTAGTTGGGCAATGATTTCAGAGTTGAGTGTCCTGCCATAATGAGGCTGTGATGTCACAGGAGCTATAACCTCAGAGGTGAGTCTGTGATGTCACAGTGAGACTGTATTGTCACCAGTGATGCTGTGATACACAGTGGCTGGGATGTCACTGGCTAGACTGTGACATCACATTGATGATGTGATTTCAGTTTTTAGGCTGTGATATCAGAATGTGGTGGTGTGAGTTATGAGGCTGCATGTCACTGATGAGGCTGGGATGCCAAATTGATGCTGATTTATCACTGTGTGGTGTGTGGTGACACGTGAAACACATGATGTCACAGGAAGATGGTGACATCACGGTGGAATCTGAAAGGTCACAGTGAGACTGTGATGTCAGTGGCAAGGCTGATGTCACAGTGAGGCTATGATGTCAGTGGTAATGCTGTGATGTACATTGAGGTGTAATGTCACAGTGAGGCTATGTCAAAGGTGTGTATGTGATGTGACCATGAGGCTGTTATGTCAGTGGCAAGGCAGATGTCACAGTGAATTTGTGATGTCACACTGAGGGTTTGACGGCACTGTCAGGTTGTAATATAATAGTGAGGCTGTGAGGAAACATTGTATCTATGCGTCACAGTGAGGCTCTGAGGACACAGTGATGCTGTGATGTCACTGGAGGGTTTTGGATGGCACAGTGAGGCTGTGATGTTAGTGGTGAGATGATTACAATGAGTCTGTGATTTCATTGGTAAGGTGTGATGTCACAAGAAGGATGGAAGTCAGTGGTGAGAAAGATGTCATAGTGAGTATATGATGTAACTGCTGGCGCTATGATGTCAGTAGTGAAACTATTGCCAGTAACACTAGTGAAGCTGTGATGTCAAAGGTGTGTTTACATTGATATGGCAGAGATGTCAGTATTCGACTAATGTCAGTGGTGATGCTGATGTCAGGTGAGGCTGTGCTTCACTTGTGAGGCCATGATGACAAACTGAGGCTGCAATGTTACTGTGAAATTTGTATGTCACTCTGGTCTGTCATGTCAACATGAGGTGATATCACTGAAGCGTGTGATATCACCATGAAGCTGTGATGTCAGTGGCAAGACTGATATCACAATGAGGCTATGATGTAACAGGTGAGCCTGTGGTGTCAGTGGGAAGTTTTGGAGGTCACGTGAGGCTGTGGTCGCAGTGAGGTTCTGATGTCAGGTTTATTCTATGAGATGTCAGTGAAGCTGTGACGTCAGGAGTGATACTTGGATTTCACAGTGAGTTTAGGAGTAAGTGATGAGGGGGTGCAGTCACATGAGGCTGTGATGTCAGAGAAGAGGCTGTGATGTCCCTGTGAGTCTGAGATGTTAACATGAGCATCACAGTGATGCTGTGATATCAGTGGTGATAGACTATGGCATCACAGTTAAGCTTAGATTTCAGTGGTTAGGCTGTGATGTCGGAAGTGAGGCTGATGTCAGTGAGAGGTCAGATGTCACAGTGAGGCTGGGATGTTACTGGTGTGGCTCTGATGCCACAGTGGGCTGTGGTGTCTCTGTTGAGGCTGTTATTGACCTGAGCCTGAGATGTCAGTGATGAGGCGTGTGGGTCATAGCGAGAGGCAGGCAGGAGTCCGTTTTGTCGCTGATGCTATGATTTCAGAGGTTAGTGCTGTGTCCTTATCAACACATGCGTGTTTGACAAGGTCCAGCATGACAGAATATTGTTTCAAGAGGAAACAATTTTGGATAAAGGACATGACATTATTTGATATAAATAAGAGAAATAAGGAAAATAAGGGGGTAGTTGGCCTTGATGTTACGGCTGCTGGCTGAGGGGAGTGACATTAACATCTAAATGGGCAATTGCTAGGTCCTAGGGGCTCTCCCTATGTAAATTAAGTTTTGCCTGGCAGGAGGATTCCTCCCTCTGGAATTTGAGTTAATCTCTTGTATGTTCTTACATCTTTTTTGTTCTTGCTGTTGTTGTTTTTTCAGGGCTAGATAGGTTACAGACCCTCCCCCACACATTTGAATTTATACATATATCAGGGAAAATCTACTTTGAAATATTCATTGTCTCTTTGCATTTAGCAACTAACTGTCTGTCTATTTTAACTTTACCTGGAGACATCATGTCTATTCCGACACAGAAAATAATGTCACCTCTGCTCTTCCATTGTTCACCAGAAAATACATTTTACATAATCTGTAAAGAATTTGGTCTGTATTTCTTTGATGTTTTCTTAACTGGCGTGGTGTCACATCCCCTGGCCATTACACTTGATTTTCTAATGTATATAAACTCTACTAAAAATTTCAATAAAGAGTTCAGATTCACTCAGTCAAGAAAACTGTCTGCCTGTCCTCCATTCGCCTAAGCCTTGCCCACCTTGTTGAGTGGAGCCCTGGATTCGAGGTTGCAGTGGACTACAACAGGTTAGCCTGTTATGTCACAGTCAGGCTTGTGATGTCAAATTAGGGTATAATGCTACAGAGAGGGCTTTGATATCACTATGAAGTTATGATGTCACTGTTATGCTGTGACATCACCGACAGGTAGTGATGTCACAATAAGGCTGGAAAATCAGTGGTGACAAGGTGTTAGTGAGGCTATGATGTCACTGGTGAGACTATGACTTCAGTGTTGAACTTATTATGTGACAGTGACAACTAGTGAGGCTGTGATGTCAACAGCTGTGTTGTAACTGGTGTGGCAGTGATGTCAGTGTTCTGACTAATATCTGTGCTGACACTGATGTCACAGGTGAACTGTGTTGTCACTGGTGAGGCCATGATGTATACTGGTCTGTGTGTCCCTGTGAAGGTTGTATGTTGCTATAGGCTGTCATGTAAGCATGAGATAATATACTCTGGAAGCTGTGATGTCACAGAGAGCTGTATGGCAGTGGCATGAGGCTATGAAATAACAGCCTGGCCACGGACACCACAGGCTCACCTGTTATTTCATAGCCTCATGCCACTGCCATCACAGCCTCACTGTGACATCAGGGCAGGCTGTCAGGTCACTGTGAGACTGTGATGTCACAGTCAGGCTCTGAAGTCAGGCCTGAGCCTATGAGATATCAGTGAGGCTGTGACATCAAGGGTGATGTTTGCATTTCACAGACAGTTTTGATGTTTTGAGGGTGTGCATTCACACTGAGGCTGTGATGTCAGAGGAGAGGCTGTGATGTCACTGTGAGCCAGTAATCAGGGAGGCTATGACTCACCACGAGTCTGGCTGCACAGTGTGGCTGTGATGGAACAGTGAGATTGTGATGTCACACTGAGGTTGTGATATCGTAGTGAGTGTACTTTTTCGTGGAGACTATGTCATTGGTGAAGCTGGAATGTCACTGGTGAGGCTTAATGTTACAGTGAGTTTATTGGTTCAAAATGAGGGTGTGTGTCACAGTGTGGCTTAGATGTCAGAGGTGAGGTTTAATGTCACAGTGATTCTTTAATGGCATGGTATGGCTGTGATGTCACATTGAGACTGTGAGTCAATAGCGACGCTGTGGTGTCACAGGAAGGTTGTCGTTTCAGTGTGCCCGTAAGGACAGTGGTGAGGGTGTGGTGTCATAGTCAGGTTTGGTATGATGTCCGTGATGATTGTGTGATGTTGCCACTAAGGCTAGGATTTCAGAGGTAAGCCTGTGATGTCATAGTGAGACTGTGATATCACAGTGAGGCTATAAAGTCAGAGTTAATGCTGTGGTGTCCCAGTTGAGCATGATATCAGAAGTGCGCTGTGATGTCCATTGAGGCTGTGATGTACAGTGAGGCTATGTCAAAGGTGTGTATGTGAATTCACCATGAGCCTATTATGTCAGTGGCAAGGCTGATGTCACAGTCAGTTTATGATGTCACAGTGAGGCTGTGACGTCACTTTCAGTTGTAATATCATCAGGGGACTGTGATGAAATAGGCTATAACATCAGAGTTAATGAGTGATGTCTCAGTTGGGCAATGATTGCAGAGGTGGTCTGTGATTTCATAGTGAGGCTTGGTGTCACCAGTAATGCCATGATATCAGTGGTGATAGACTATGACATCACAGTTCGGCTGAGATTTCAGTGGTTATGCTGTCATGTGAGAAGTGATGCTGATTCAGTGATGAGGCTGGAGTCACAGTGTGGCTGGGATGTTACTGGTGAGGCTATGATGATGCACAGAGAGGCTGTGATGACACAGTGAGACGTGTGTGTCACCAGAGAGGCTGTGTTGTCACTGTGAGGCTGGGATGTCAGTGGAGGCGAGACTATGACATCATAAGAGGATGTGATTTCGGATGTTAGGCTGTGATATCAGAATGAGGTTGATGTAAGTGATGAGGGTATGTCACAGTGAGGCTGTCATTGTCACTGTTGAGGCTGTGATGCCACCGTGCTGTAGTGTCACTGTAAGCCTGAGATATCACAGAGAGTTGTTGATGCACGGTGGAGGCTGAGAGGTACAGTGAGACTGTGATGTCAGTGGCAAGGCTGATGTCACCGTGGTTTGTGTTGTCACAGGAGTCTGTGCTGTCATGGAATGGCCGTGATGACACACTAAGTCTGTGATATCACTGTGAAGAGTTGTATGTCTCTGTGGTCTCATGTCACCATGAGGTGATATCACCCTGGAAGCTGTGAGGTCACTGTGAGGTTGTGATGTCAGTTGCAAGACTGATGTCACAATGAGTCTATGATGAGCCTTGGTGTTAGTGGGCAGGTTTGAGGTCAGGTGAGGCTGTGATGTTAAAGTGGAGCTCTGATGTCAAGGTTGATTCTATGATTTGTCAATGAGGCTGGGACATCAGGGGGATGCTTGATTTCACAGTGAGTTAGGATGTCAGTGGTGAGGCTGTGCAGTCACACTGAGCTGGATGCCAGAGGAGAAGCTGTGATGTCACCATGAGGTGTTTGATATCACAGTGATACAGTGGTGATATGTTGGGCCCACCCAGAGTAACGGTGGGAGGGAGTGAGCAGGGCATGGCTTAGCACATGGGACCAAAGATGGTGCTGGAGATAGTGTCCTAGGCGTAACCCTGATCACATTACAGAGAGTCCTAATTGGCTTATAGGAGCCAACATAGATTATGTTTTATCTGACCTATGCAGAGTATGTGCTATACGACCATCAAGGTAATTGGCTGGTGTTTCACGTGCTTGGATTTTGTGTATATAAGTGATTTATTACCCCCAATAAACTGAGATTTTACTGACAAACTCCTCGTCTGTTGCGAGTCTCTGGAGGGCTGAGGCAGAGGTGCGGTGGTCAGGTTGTTACAGCCAGGAGCTGTGTGTTATGAGTGAGTGACGGAATGTTCGCTTTGACAGACTCCCTGCTGCCCAGAGTCCCCTGAATTTGGGTAGGGGTAAGGGCCTGCAGCATATTTGCCTTTCTCCCCCCGACAGCCGGAGCCGCCAATGGCCTGGAGCTGTCGCAGTTGTGCCTGGGAGAATCATCCCAGCAGTGATAGACTATGAAATCCCAGTTTGGCTCAGATTTCAGTAGTTAGGCCGTGATGTCAGAAGTGAGGCTGATGTCAGTGGTGAGGCTGAGATGTGACAGTGGAGTTGGGATGGTACTTGTGAGGCTGTGATGCCACATGAGGCTGTGTTGTCACTGTTGAGGCTGTCATGTGAGCGTGAGGCTGATGTCAGTGATGAGGCTAGTGTCATAGGGAAGCTAGGTAGGATGTCTGTAGTGTCACTGAGCTATGATTTCAAAGGTTAGCCTGTTATGTCACAGTGAGGGTGTGATGTCACAAGTGATGCTGTGATGTCACTATGAGTCTGTGATGTCAGAATTGAGGCTATAATGCCACAGTGATGCCGTGATATCAATGTGAAGCTGTGATGTCATTGTGAGGGGTTTTGATGTCACAGTGAGGCTGTGAGGTCAATGTGGAAAATGTGATGTCAGTGGCAAGGTGATTTCACCATGAGGCTATGGTGTAACAGGTGAGTCTATGATGTAACACGTTAGACTGTTAGTTCACAGTGAGACTTTGAGGTCACTGTGAGACTGTGATATCTGTGGAATGATTGATGCCACAATGAGGAAGTGATATAACATTAGGCTATGGTGTCACTGTTTATGATATCAAAGGCTTGAATGTCACTGTTGAGGTTGTCACATCGCTGTGAGCCTATGCTATCTGTGTTGAGGCTGTGGTTTGTCTGCAAAGCTAGGCAGGTACCATGGGTGAGCTGTGATGTCACCATGAGGTTTGTGATGTCACAGTCAGGTTGTGTTGGCACATGTGCCTGTGATGTCATAGTGAGTTTGTGATGTCACAGTGACGGGGGATATCACTAGTGACTGTGCTTGCAAAGCAAGACTATGTCATTGGTGAGGCTGTATTGTCACTGGTGAGGCTCCAATTCGTCACAGTGAGTTTATTGTGTCAAACTGAGGTTGTGATGTCACATTGAGACTATGATGTCAGAGGTAAAATTTCATGTCACAGTGATTCTTTAATGGCATGGTGTGGTTGTGGTGATGTCACCATGTAGTATGTGGTGTCACTGTGAGGTTGTGATGACACTGTGACACTGAGGAAGTTGTGATGACATTGTGATGTCAGTAGACGACACTGTGGTGTCACAGGGAGGGTGTTATGTTTCAGTGAGCCTGTGAGGTCAGTCGTGAACATGTGGTGCCTTAGTGAGGCTGTGTAGGATATTAGTGATGAGGGGGTTGAGGCTATAACTTTGAATGATGCAGTGATGTCACAGATGGGCAATGATTTCAGAGGTGAGCATGTGATGTCACAGTGAGTCTGTCAGTCACAGTGAGGCTGTAACCACAGAGGTGAGGCTGTGATGTTAGTGTTTGATGCTGATTTCACACTGAGTCTCTGATGTTGCTATGAGCACTGTGAGCTCTTTATGACCACTATGAGCTATATCCACTGAGTTCTTATGATCACTATGAGCTATGACCTCTATGAGCTCTCTATGACAATTTTGAACTTTTGGGCATGTGAGCTCTGTATGACCACTATGAACTATGACCCTTGTGAGCCCTTTATGACACTATGAGATATAACCCCTGTGAGCTCTCTATGAGCACTGTGAGCTGTCTATGACTACTATGAGCTATAACTAGTGTGAGCTCTCCATGAGAACTATGAACTATGACCATGTGAATGCTCTGTGACCACTGTGCATCATGACTACTGTAAGCTTTCTGTGGTCATTTTGATCTCTCTATTATCATTAGGAGCTATAACCACTGTGAGCTCCCTGTATTAGTTAGGGTTCTCTAGAGTCACAGAATTTACAGACTTACAGATATGGCCGAGGTAGTCCAGCGAAGGCTGTCAGTAGCCGAGGTAGTTCCAACGATGGCTGCCAACAGCTAGTTGCTCAGTTCGGTAGTCAAGTAGGTGCTGGCTGAAGGCTGGAGAACTCCTGGAGTCTTGGAAGGTCGAAGGAACCGGGCGGCCAGAAGGAAGAACGATTCCTAGCACAGCTGCAAGAAGGCATCTGTTCTCCTTGGTGGCTCCTCTTTTTATATGATGCAGTACTGGGAGGATCCTTTGAGAGCTTTGGAGGTCCTGATAGGATCTAGGGTGGGTATCCTTCAAGTAGTCTCAGTTGATCCTTTCCAGACGTGGTCTCAGCCCAGCTTAGTTAATACCGGGTGTGTCAAGTTGACATCCAGGCTTAACTATCACACTCCCTATACACCATGTGCTGTGAGCACTGTGAGCTCTTAATGTGAACTATGACGACTATGAGCTCCCTGTGATGATTATCAAGTATGACCACTGTGAGTTCTCTTTGTCCATTATGAGCTCTCTGTGAACACTGAATTGTGAGCACTGTGAGCTCTCTATGACCACTATGAGCTAGGACCACTGTGAGCTATCTATCACCACTAAGAGCTATGATCATTTGAGGTATGACCACTGTGAGCTGTCTATCACCACTATGAGCTATCACCACTGAGAACACTCATTGTCTATTATGTGCTCTTTATGACCACTGTGAGGTATGACCACTATGATCTATCAACACTATGAGCTATGATCATTGTGAGCTCTCTATGAAGATTATGAGTTCTCTATGAACACTGTGTGCTGTGACCACTGTGAGCAGTCTATTGCCACTGTAAGCTATGAGCAGGGAAAGCTCTCTATGAACACTTTGAAATCTCTGTCACCACTATGATCTATGACCACTGTGAGCTCTCTATGAGCACTATGACCACTATGAGCTCTTTCTGACCATTATGAGCTCATTATGACCACTGTAGCTCCCTATGACAACTATGAGCTTTCTATTACCATTATGGTTCGTATGACAACTATGATCTATGAACACTGAGAGCTCTCAATGACCACTATGAGCTATGACTACCGTGAGCACTCTATGACCCCTGTAGCTCCCTATGAGAAATATGACCTGTGAAAAATGTGAGTTCTTTATGACCACTATGAGCTATGATCACTGAGAGTTCTCTATAATCACTGTGAGTTCTCACTGTCCAATATGCATTCTCTATAATTATTGGACCTATCTAGGCCACAATGACCTTTGACCACTGTGTGATCTCTATCAATACGATGAGCTCTGATCACTGTAAGCTTTCAATAACCACTGTGAGTTCTCTATGACCATTATGAGCCATGGCTACTTTGAGATGTCTATCACCACTATGAGCTCTCTATGACCACTGACAGCTGTGACCACTGTGAGCACTGATTGTCTATTATGTGCTCTTTATGACCACTCAGCTATGACCATTGTGAGCACTTCGTGACCACTATGAATTAAGACCACTGTCAGCTCTGACCACTATGACCTCATTATGACCACTATGAGCTATGACCACTGTGATCTCTTTATGTCCATTATCAGCTCTGTATAGCCACTGTGAGCTATGACCACTGTGACTCTCTCTGATCACCGTGAGCTCTCTATATCTCCTGTGAGCAATGAAAATTGTGAGCTCTCTATTACCACTATGATCTCTCCACGACCACTGTGAGCTCTCTTTGAGCACTACTACCTATGACCACTATGAGCTGTGAACATGTGAGCACTCTGTGTTCATTAGGAGCTCTCTATGACCACAGGGATCTATGACCACCTTGAGTTCTCTATGACCAACATGAGTTATGACCACTGTGAGATGTCTATGAGCACAGTGATCTCTCTATGACCACTCGAGCTATGAACACTTTGACCTTGTAGGCCCATTATGAGTTTTAAGTGACCACTGTGAGCTCTATATGATCACTGTGATCTCTCTATGGTGAGTTGATTTCTCTATGAACACTGTGATATCTCCATGACCACTGTGAGCTCTCTCTGATCAATACGAACTATGAGCACTGTGAGCTCTCTTTGACCACTGTGAGCAGTCATGACTGTGAACTCTCTCTGACAACTTTCAGGTATTATAAGTGTCAGCTCTCTATGACCACTATGAGCTGTTAGTACTGTGACCTTTCTATGAACATTAGGAGTCATGACCAGTATGAGTCATTGCCCATTATGAGCTCTCTATGACCACTTTGAGCTGTGACCACTGTGAGCTCTCTATGATCACTAAAAGCTATGAACACTGTGAGGTTTCTATGTCCATTATGAACTTTCTAGAACTGCTGTGAGCTATGACCACTGTGAGCTCTTTATGAAAACTATGAGCTATGACCACAGTGACCTCTCTATGAACATTTTGAGTTCTATATGACTACTTTGACCTCTCTATGACCACTCTAGCTTACTATGAGCAATACAACCTATGACCATTGTGATCTTTCTGTTACCTCTATGAGCTATGACCACTGAGAGTTCTTTATGACCACTATGAGCTATGACCACTGTGATCTCTCTATAACTATTGTGAGTATAACCACTGTGAGCTCCCTATGTCCTCTGTAAGCTGTGACAACTATGAGATCTCTATGACAATTGTGAGCTCTCTAGGACCACCATGATCTCTCTACGACCACTTTGAGCTCCTATGAACACTACGAGCTCTCTATGAACACTGTGAGTTCTCTTACAAGGACTAAGACCTATGACCACTCTGAGCTCTTTATGACCACGGTAGCTCTCTATGAGCAATAGGACCTATGACTATTGTTAGCTTTCTATTACCTCTATGAGCCATGACCACTGTGAGTTCTTTATGACAACTATGAGCTGTGACCACTTGATCTGTCTATGACCACTGTGAGCTATGACCACTATGAGCCCTGTATGACCTCTGTGAGCTTGATGTCTATGAGCTCTCTATGACAACTGTGAGCTTTCTAAGACCACTGTGACCTCTCTACCTTTGAGCTACCTATGCACTATGACCTGTCAATGACCACTGCAAGCTCTCTAACAGCACTAGGACCAAGGACCACTTTGAGCTCCCTATGATCACTGTAGCTCTCTATGACCACTATGATTTATGAAAACTGTGAGATCTCTATGACCACTATGAGCTCTCTATTACAACAGTGAGTTCTTTATGACAATTGTGAACTCTATATGACCACTTTGAGCCTCTATTGCCACTATGAGCTTGACTATTGTGAGCTCTGAATGAACATTATGAGCTATGATGACTCTGAGCTGTCTATGACCACTTTGATCTATCTATGATCACTATGATCTATGATCACTGGGAGTTCTCATTTTTCATTATGAGCTCTCTATGACCACTGTGAGCTATGACCACTGTGAGCTCTCTATGTCCATATGAGCTACTCCACTATGAGATCTCTATGACCACTGTGAGCTCTTCATGATCACTATGAGATATGAAAAGTATGACCTATTTATGACCACCATTGGAGCAATTGACCTATGGCCACTGTAAGTTCTCTGTGACCAATGATGACCAGCCTTAGCTTTTTATGACCATTATCTGCTGTGACCACTATGAGCCCTGTAAGACCACTCTGAGCTCATTCTGAACATCATGAGATGTGACCACTGTGAGCTGCCTATGACCACTATGAGCTCTCTATGACCAGTATGAGCTATGATCACTGTGAGATCTCTTTCACCACTGTGAGATCTCTATGAATACTATGATCTATGATAACTGTGAGTTCTCTAAGACCACTATGAGCACATATATGATTACATATTGACACAGTGAGCTATCTAGACATATGATGAGCTTGACAACTCTGAGCTAAGTATGACCATTGTGAGCAATGACAACTATGAGCTCTCCATGACACAGTATCACCTATGACCACTGTTAGCTCTTTATAACTCATAGACTCTTTTTTCCACTGCGAGCTCTCTATGACTATTGTGAGCTCCATGACCACTGTGAGCTCTCTATGGCAACTATGAGCTTAGACTACTGTGAAAACTCTATGACCACTGTGAGACTCTTTATGACCAATCTGAGCTATGAACACTGTGAGCTCTCTATGAGCAATTGTGAGCTATGACCACTGTGAGCTTATGACCAACTGTGAGCTCTTTATCGCACTAAGCATATGACACACTGTGAGTTATCATTGTCCATTACAAGCTCACTATGACCATTGTGAGCTATGACATCTGTGAGCTCTCTAGGCATTGTGAGATATGACCACTGTGAGCTCTCATAACCTCTGAGAGCTATGACAGCTATTAGTAGTCTAGGACCATTGTGAGCTCTATACGACCACTATGAGCTATTATCACTGTGAGCTCTCTATGACCACTGTGAGCAATAACCACTCTGAGCTCTCTATGACCACATCAGCTATGACAACTGTGAATTCTCTATGACTAATGGGAGCTCTCTATGTCTACTGTGAGCTCTTATAAGCATTATCAACTATGACCACTGTAAGCACTCTAAGACCACTGTGATCTGTGAACATCGTGAGCTCTATTTGATGCCTATGAGCTATGACCACTGTGAGCTACCTCTGACCTATGTGAGCAATGATAAATTGAGCTCCTTATGACCACTGTGAACTATGACCACTGACCTTATGACCACTATGAGATATGACACGGTGGTCGTAGCTCATAATTCTCTTAGATAGCTCACAGTGTTCATAACACACAGTGTTCTCGATGAGGCTCACAATGCATATTGAGTGGTCATAAATATCTCACAGTGGTCATAAGTCAAAGCGGTCATAGATAACACAGTGGTTATAGCTCATAGTGGTCAAGGAGAGCTCTCATAGTGGTAATAATGAGCTCAAAGTGGTCATAGCTCATAGTAGTGATACAAAGTTAATAGGGGTCATAGATCATATTGGTCATAGAGAGTTCGTGTTGTCATAGAGAACTCACAGTTGTTTTCCTACTCACCGTGGTCAAGGAGAGGGTCATAATGGTCATAGCCCATAATGGTCACAAAGAGTTCACAGTGGTCATGGGTCATAGTTGTCTTAGAGAGCTCACATGTTCATAGAAGACTCAGAGTTGTCATAACTCAGAGTGGTCACAGAGAGGTCACAGTGTTCATTGCTCCTAGCAATCACAGAGAGCTCATAGTTGTCAGAGAGAGCTCACATTGGTCATAGAGAGTTCACAGTGGTCATAGAGAGTTCACGGTCATCATAGATTATAGTTGTCTTAGAGAGCTTACAATAGTTATAGAAGAATCAGAGTGGTCATAGCTCACATTGGGCACAGACAGCTCACAGTGATCATAACTCATAGCAGTGATACAGAGCTCAGAGTTGTCATAGAAAGCTCAAATTGGTCACAGACAGTGGTCAGAGACCTCATAATGGACATTGAGATCTCACAGTGGTCTTAGCTCATAGTGGTCATAAAGAGCTCATAGTGGTCATAGAGAGCTCTCAATGATCAAATGTCATACTGCTCTAAAAGAGCTCACAGTGGTGTGAAAAGTCACAGTTGTCATAGAGAGCTCATAGTGGTCAAAGCTCATTGTGTTGATACAAAACTCACAGTGGTTATAGATCGTAGTGGTCATAGGAACTCGAAGTGCTCTTAGCTCACAGTGGTCAGAGAACTCACAGTGCTCATTCCTCATAGTGGTAATAGAGAGCTCACTTTGCTCATAGTTCACGGTGGTCATAGAGAGCTCATGTATTCACAGCCCATAATGGTACTAGACAGCTCAGTGTGGTCATAGCTCATATATGACATACAGAGTTCACAATGGTCATGAGAGCTCACAGTGGTCATAGAAAGCTTAAAGTGCTCATAGAAAAAGGTCACAGAGAGGTCTCAGTGGTTATAGAGAGCTCACAGTGGTCAAAGAGAGCTCATAGTGGTCATAGCGATAAAGGTCATAGAGAGCCATAATGGTCATAGAGAGGCTCATACCGGCCATAGAGAGTTCCCAGTGTCATTTCATAATGATCTCAAAGTAGTCATAGATTAGAATCATCAAACAGAGCCCATAATGGCCAAAGAGAGTTATAAGGATCATAGAAAGCTCACAGTGTTCATGATCAATGTGCTTCTAGAGAGCTCACAGTGGTCGTATCTCTTAGTGTTCATAGAAAACTCACAGTGGTCATAGAGGTTCACAGTGGTCATTGCTCCCAGTGTCATAGGAAACTCAGAGTGGCCACTGTTCATAGTTATCATAGAGAGTCACAGTGGTCAGAGTGATCACAGAAGTCATAGATAGCTCACAGTGCCCATATCCAGTGGTCATAGAAGGCTCAAAATGGTCACAGCTCACAGTGGTCATAAAGAACTACATAACATCATAGAGACACTTAACTGTGGTCATACCTCATAGTGGTGATAGAGGAATCACAGTGGTCATAGATCATAATGGACATAGAGTGCTCATAGTGTTCATAGCTCATAGTGGTCATAGAGAGCTCACAGTGTTCATACCTCATAGTTGCCACAAAAAAAGCTCATAATGGCCGTAGAGAACTAACAGTGGTCATAGCACATAGTTGTCACAAAAAGCTCATAATGGTCATAGAGAACTCACTGTGGTCATATGGAGCTTACGGTGATCATAGAGAGCTCAAAGTGGCCATAGAGATGTCACAGTGGTCATAGAGAGCTTAGAGTTGCAATAGAGAGCTCACAGTATTCATAGGTCATAGTGCTCATAGCAAATCCACAGTGGTAACGAGAGCTTAGAGTGTCCATGAGCACTCACAGTGGTTATAGGTCATATTGCTCATAGAGAGCTATAGGGTCATAAATAACTCACAGAGTTCATAAAGATTTCATAATAATCATAGCTCATTACTAGTCAGTATAGTTCACAGTGGACACAGACGCTCACATTAGTCATAGAGAGCTCACAGCAATCATAGTTCATAGTCATCATAGAGAGTTCACAGTGGTCATAAAGAGCTCACAGTACTCACAGCTCATAGTGCACATAAAGAGCTCAAAATGGTCATAAGTCATAGTGTGTGTTGTAGAGAGTCTATAGTGGTCGTAAAGAGCTCACAGGGGTTATACCTCACAGTGGTCATAGAGAGCTATAATGGAAATATAGTGCTCACTTTGGTCATAGCTCATAGTGGTCAAAGAAAAGCTCCCAAGAGCCATAGATCATGTAGTCACAGAGAGCTAACAGTGGTCATAGAGAGATCATAGTGGTCTTAGAGACCACAAAGTCATCATAAAGGTGTAACAGTGGTCATAGCAACACTCACAGTAGTCATAGTTTGCTCACAGTGATCATAGCTCATATGATCACAGAGAGCTCCTGGTGGCTGATACGTACATCAATGAGGTCACAGAGAACTCAGTGTTGTCATAGAGAGCTTAAAGTGGTCATAGACAGTTCACACTCTTCAGATCATAGTGTTCATGGAGAGCTCATGTGGTCAAAGAGAGCTCACAGTGGTCATAGAGCAGTACTCTAGAGAGCTAACTAGTAATATTCATAGTGGTCATGGAGAGCTCACAGTGGTCAAAGAGATCTCACAGTGGTCATAAAGAGATCACAGTAGTCAAAGTGAGATCATAGCGATCATGAAGATCTCAAAATGGTCATAGAGAGCTATAGTGTTTATGAGATCTCATACTGGTTATATCTGCACAGTTATGAAAGAGATCCAGAGTGGTCAAAAAGTGCTCACAGTGGTCAAAGTGAGCTCACAGAGGTCATAGAGAGCCACAGTGGTCACAGTTCACAGTGGTCAAAGGAGCTCCTAATGATCATAGAGGCTCAAAGTCATCATAGTTCATCGTGCTTATAGACAGCTCAAAGAGTCATAGATAATTCCAAGTGGTGATATCTCACAGTGTTCATAGAGAGCTAATAGTGATCATTGAGAGCTCATAGTGATCGCAGAGAGCTCACACTGGTCATAGAGAGCACACAGTGTTCATATAGGAATTCATAGTGGTCAAAGCATTCTGTGATAATAGAGAACTCCAGTGGTTATAGCTCATAGTGGTCATAAAACAGCTCAAATGATAATAGCTCATAGTAATCATAGAGAGCTTACAGTGGTGACAGGTCATAGTGTCCTAGCTCAAAATGGGTCATAGAGAGCTTACAGTGCTCATAGAGGCATCAAAGTACTCATGGGGATGGTCACGTGGTCATAGAGAGCTCATAATGGTCACAGAGATTCAAAGTGGTCATAGAGAATAGAAAGTCCTCACAGAGAACTCATAGTGGTCATAGAGATGTCACAGTGTTCATAGATCTTAGTGCTCATAGAGAAATCAGTTGTCAAAGAGACTCACAGTTGTCATAGCTCACGGGATATAGAGAGCTCACAGGGTTCATAGTTCATAGTAGTTATAAAGAGCTCCACAGTGGTCAAGCTTGTAGTGATCATAGAGAGCTCATTGTCTCATAGCCCATAGTGGTCATAAAGAGCCCACAGTGATCATAGGTCATAGTGGTCATGGAGAGTTCACAGTGGTTATGTGTCATAATGCTCATAGAGAGCTAACAGTGGTCATAGAGAACTCACAGTGGTCCTAGTCAGCTAACCTTGGTCATAGCTCATAATTTCATAGAGAGCTCATGATGGTTGTAGAGAATCACAGTGGTCAAAGGGGGTCAGTCTGGTTATAGAGAACTCAAAGTCATCACAGTTCATAATGTCATAGAGAGCTCAAGTTGTCAAAGAGAGTCACAGAAATTATAGCTCATAGTGGTTATAGAGACTTAATAGTAGTCAACAGCTCATAGTGGTCATGGAGGCCTCACAGTGGTCATAGAGAGCTCATAATAGTCCTGAGAGAACTACAGGTGTCATAGCTCACAATCTTCATAGGGAGCTCATATGGAAAAAAATAGCTCACATAGGTCATAGCTCAGGGTGGTCTGTCATAAAGAATTCCCAGAGGTCTTAGTTCATAGTGGTCATATAGAGTTCACTATTGTCAAAGGTCACATTGGTCACAGAGAGCTAAAGTGGTCACAGACTGACAACAATGTTCATAGATCACTCACATTGGTCATCTAGCGAGGTCGTGTGGTCATAGCTCACTGATGTCTTAGAGAGCAAATAGTGGTCATAGTTCGCAGTGGTTCTAGAGAGCTCATATTGGCAATTGGATATCAGGGTTAAAAGTTCATAGTAGTCATAGAGAGTTCAGAGTGGTGATCATAAGCTTACAGTGGAAATAGCTCATAGTGGTCATAGAGAGCTCACACATTATAGCTCACAGTGGTCGTGGAGAGCTTGTAGTGGTCATAGGAGAGGTTACAGTGGTCATAGCGAAAGTAGTCATGAAGAGCTCACAGTGGTCATAGAGAGCTCAGAGTAGTCATAGAGAGCTCACAGTATCATACAGAATTATAATCATCATAGAGGTTCACAGTGATCATAACTCAAAAGAGCTCATGAAGTGCTCACAGTGTTCATAACTATAATGGTCATAGAGAGCTCACAGTGGTTATATGTCATAATGCTCCTACAGAGCTCGGTATTGTCATAGAAACTTCATAATGCTCATAGAGAGTCAAAGTGTCATAGAGAAGTCACAGTAGTCATCGAGTATACAAAGTGGTCGCAAGAGCTCAGAGGCGGTAATAGAGAGCTAATAATGTTCATGAGAGCTCACAGTGATCAAAGAGAGCTCATAGTGGTCATAGTTCATAGTGGTCATAAAGAACGCACATAGCTCAAAATTTCATAGAGAGCTCACATTGGGCATAGATAGCTCACAGGTTTCATAGGGAGAGAACTCATAATCGTCATAGAGAGCTCACAATGGTCATAGTTCATAGTGCTCATAGAGTGCTCAGAATATCATATAAAGGACACAGTGGTCATAGAGAGCTCAAAGTGGTCATGGACAAGCTCAAAGTGGTCATAGAGTGCTCTCATGGTTTCATAAAAGTTCATAATAGTCACAGAAAACTCACAGTGGTCATAATTCACAAGTGCTCATAGATATCTCATAGTGATCATTGAGCGATCATAGTAGTCACAGAGAGTTCACAGTGGCCATAGAGAGCTTTAGTTGTTCATACAGAAGTCATCGTGGTTATAGAACTAGTAGAAATAGAGAGCTCACAGTGGTCATAGCTCAAGTGATCATAAAGAGTCAAAATGGTTTTAAAGAGAGGTCCCAGTGGTCATAGCTCCTATTGTACATAGAGAGTTCATAGTGTTCATAGAGAGTTCACAGTGGTCATAGATTATTATCATCATAGAAAGTTCACAGTGGTTATACTTCACAGGGGTAATAGAGAGCTCATAATGGAAATATAGATTCAGTGTGGTCATAGATCAGTGGTCATAAAGCGCTCACAGGGGTCATAGCTCATTGTGGGTGATAGAGAATTCTCTATCATATGTCATCATTGCCATAGAGAGGTAACAGTGTGTCATAGAGAGCTAAGGTCGTTATAGATTGCTCAAAATGGTGATAGCTCACAGTGGTCATAGTGAGCTCATAGTAGTTATAGCTAGTAGTCATAGAGAACTCATAGTGGTAGATATTCTAGGGCTCATAGAGGACACAGTGATGAACAAAAATCATGGTGGCAATAGATAAATTGGTGCATAGAGAGCACACATTGGTCATAGCCCTTAGTGGTCATAAAGAGTCTCAGTGATTATAGGTCATAGTGCTCTTAGAGACCTCACAGTGACCATAAGAAGATCATATAGTGATAGAGTGTCAAAGTGGTCATAGATATCTCATAGTAGTCATAGGAAGATCACAGTGGTCATTGTAAGCTCATAGTGGTCATAGATAACTCACAGTAGTCATAGCTCATAGTGGTCATAAAGAGCTCATAATAGTTTTAAGAGCTCAAATGGTCATAGAGAATTGAAAGTAATCAGAGAGATCTCATAGTGGTCATAGAGAGCTAAGAGTGATCAAAGAGACCTCATAGGTGGTAAATAGAGAGCTAAAGTTATCAAAGAGGCTCATAATGGTCAAAGAGATCTTTAAAGTTACCATACAGAGCGATAGTGTTCACAGAGATCACAGTGGTCATAATCATAGCGCTATAGAGAGCTCACAGTGGTCATAGCTCCATAGTGTTCATAATGAGATCACAGTGTCATAGGAGAGCTCACAGTATTCATAGCTCATAGTGGTCAATGTACTCACAGTGGTAATAGCTCAGAGTTGTCATAGAGAGCTCACAGTGGTCATAGATGCTATTGCTCATGGAGGAGCAACAGCGGCATAGCTCACAGTGGTCATAAAGAGCTCAAAGGGTCTTTGAGAGCCACATAGTCATGAGTCATGTAATCCTAGAAAAACTCACAGTGGTCATAGTTCATACTGCTCATAGTGTGCTCCAGTAGTTCATACAGGGTGTCACAGTGGCATAGAGCTCAGAATGGTGTGATGATAGAGAGATGAGTGTCATAGTGAGGTCATAGTGATCATAGCTTATAGTGGGTATAGATAGTTCATACTGGACATAGATCATAGTCTCATAGAGGGCACACAGTGGCAAAGAGAGTTCACAGTGGTCATAGGTCTATTGAGTCATATAGAGCTCACAATGATCATAGAATGTAAGAGTGGCCACAGACTGCCAAAGTGGTCATAGAGAACTCACAGTGGTAATAGAGAGCTCCACATTACTCATAGTGAGCTCACAGGGGTTCATAGCTCACAATGTGGAATAGAGAGCACATATGGTCATGGGAGATCTAGGTGGTGATAGCAGTTCACCGGGTCACAAGAGTGTCAGAGTGAACATATCAAGTTCATCAGGTCATCAGGAGCCCAAAGTGGTCGTAGATCATAGTACTCATAGAGAGCTCACAATGGTCAAAGGTTTATAGTGGTCATAAGAACTCAGAATGGTGATAGAGAGTTCATAGTGTGACTGAATGAACCACGTGGACATAGTTCTGAGTGGTCATAGAGAGCAAAGAGTGGGTCAAGAGGTTGAGGTCATCATAGATCATAGTGCACATTAGGAGAGCACAGTTGTCAAAGAGAGAACACAGTGACTAGATTATATGTCACTAAAGACTCACAGTGGTCAATCAAGCTCATATTCATCATAGAGAGATTACAGTTGTAGAGAGAGCTCACAGTGATCATAGAATCCTCACAGTGGTCATAGCTCAAAGTAGTCACAGCTCATAGTGGTTAATTAGAGAGCCATAATGGACATAGAGAATACAATGGTCATGATCGAGTGCTCAATACCAGCTCCACAATCATATAGAGCCTCACAGTGGTCATAGAGATTTCAAAGTTCCCATGGAGAGGTCACTGTGGCATAGAGAGCTCTAGTGGTATCATAGAGACTTCAAAGTGGTCATAGGGGCTCCATCCTCATAGAGGGCTCACAGTAGTGATAGAGAGCTAAGAGTAGTTACAGAGAGCTGAAAGTGGTCATAGACAAGTCACAGTGGTCCTAGAGAGCTCACAGTGTCATAGTGAGTTCAGGTGGTAATAGTCTAGTGGTCATAGAGAGATCACAGCGATCAAGCTCATAGTGTTAATAGAGAGCTCACAGTGGTCAGAGAACTTATAGTGGTCAAGAGGCTCACAGTCGTCCTAGGGTTCATAGTGGCAAGAGGAGCTCACTGTGGTCATAGCTCATAGTGGTCATGAGAGCTCAGAGAGCTCATAGCACACAGTGGTCACAGAGGAACATATTCATGAGTGAGCACCACAGTGCCATAGTCATACTGTGAGAGAGAGCTCATAGTGGTCATACATCAACAGTGTATATAGAAGATCACAGAGGTTATAGAGAGTTATAGGATAATTGGTCATAGCTCAGTGTGGTCAGAGAACTCACACTAGTCATAGCTCAGAGTGGGTAATAGAGAACACATTGTGGTCATAGAGAGCTCTCAGTGATCAGCTCAGAGTTGTCATAGAGAGCTCACAGTGGTCACAGTCACAGTGGTCAAAGGGAACTCACAGAGGTCATTCTAGAGAGCTCAAGTGGTCATAGCTCACAGTGGTTATGTAGAGGTCATAGTGGTCATAGCTGATAGTAGGTCAGGGAGAGCTCACGTGATCATAGAGACCTACAGTTGCCATAGAGAGCTCACAGTGATCATAGGAATTCATAATCATCACAGAGAGTCACAGTAAGTCATAACCATATAGTGCATCATGTAGTGCTACAGTGGTTATGAACTCATAGTGGTCTAGACATCCTAAAGGCTAGTCATAGTGCTCTAGAGCAGTCACAGTGGTCCATAGAGAGCTCCAAAGTGGTCATAGATAATTAAAAGTGGTGATATCTCAGTGTTATTGAGAGCTAATGGTGATTTTGAGAGCCATGTGATCACAGCGGAGCTCACACTGGTCACAGAGAGCATACAGGGTCATACAGCAGCCATGAGTGGTCATCAGCATTCTGTGATAATAGACACTCACAGTGGTCATAGCTAACAGCTCAAATGATAATAGTTCATAGTAGTCAGGCGAGCCACAGTGGTGATATGTCATATTGGTCATAGAGGTTCACCATGGCAGAGTGCTTGAAAGTGGTCATAGAAAGCTGAAGTACAGAGTGCTCACAGTAGTCATAGAGAGTTCTACAGTGGTCATAGATCATAGTGCTCATACGGAGTTCACAGTGGTCAAGACGGAGAGAGATCACATTGGTATAGTCATAGTGGACATTGCGAGTCATTAGTTTGCCATTACGAGCGCGGACCAGTAGTGTCAAGAGGGCACTAGTATCATGCGAGCTCACCGTGGTCCATAGAATTATAATGCTCCAGACGGGTCAGCGTGGTCCATAGACTGCTACAGGCTAATAGCATCAGGTGGTCATTTTAAAAGATGCCACATGTTGTCGTACCTCTATTTACTGGTGAGAGGAAATTCCATAGTGTTCAAGAAGTATAGTGTGTCCGTAGCGACGAAACCCAGTGAGTCAGGCAAAGTTCCGAAGGCTCAAAAGTCATAGCTGTTATAAAGAAGCTCACAGGTACTCACCAGTCATAGTGGTCATAGCCGAGCCCAAAGTGGTCAATGTCAAGTGTTCATCGAGAGTCATAGTGCGTCATAGAAAGATCTGCGGTGTCGATAGGGAGCATCAAGTGATTCATAGAGAGATATAATAGTGGTCACAAATAGCTCACATTCATCATATCTACCAGGGGGGGTTCAACAGAGGCCCACCTTGAATGTTATCAGAGATTTACAGTGGGTCTAGCTATAGTGGTCTAGACGACGACGAAAGACCAGTGTCATAAACGTGCATTAATGGCCCATGAGAGCTCACGTGGTGTGATAGAAGACTCACAGTTTTCATAGAGTGCTCCCATGGTCAAAACGCGTCACGAGGTCCTAATAAGAATTGCTCACAGTGGTCATACTCACAGTGAATCAAAGAGCATTCCACAGTGAGTCATACTCATAATTGCTAGAGAGTTCCCAGTGGTCATAGCTACTAAGGTCGTTCAATGGAGAGGCGGTTCTTAATCATAGTTCACAGTTTTGCATTGAGAGCTGACTTGGTACAAGAGAGCTCACAGAAGGGTCAAGGTCACGGTGAACTCAAGTGATCATAGAGGATCAAATGGTCATAGTTGAAGTCACCAGTGGTCAAGCAAGAGTCATAGATGGTTAATAGAGATCTCAGAGCTGCTCATAGGAGTATTGCTCATACATCTTCAGTAGAGATGCGCACACAAGTCAAGGAGACAGCTCACAGTTACCCCAGTCATAGTCATTAGAGTACTCAAAATTTGATAAGGTGCCAGAATGCTCTAGAGCGCTCACAGTGAATCTATAGAGAGATCCAGGGTCATCAGACAACTCATGTGGTGATAGCTCATCAGTGGTTCTCAGATAACGGACGTTGGCATAGCGCAAATGCATCATAGAGCTACTCATAGTGGTCATCAACTACAGTGTGTAGATAGAGAGCTCATATTAATCATCGAGCGCGTCAACATGAGTCATAGCTCAGCGTCGTCATAGAATGTCAGCAGTATAGTCATAGTTCAATAGTGGCTATAGAGTGGCTCAGCGAATGGTCATAGGTAAAAATCAGTCTCTGAGACGCTCAGTGTCATAGGGGAGTGATCCACAGTGGTAATATAGTGCATCATTGGCCCATAGCGAGTGATTGGGTTCATAGCTAAAGACAGGTCTTAGAGAGTTCATATTGGCTATATAGAGCGATCTAGTGTGGTCAACGTTCATAGTGTCTATAGAGAACAGCTCAGGTTGGTATAGTGAGCTACACAGTGGTAATACACCTAAGGTGTGTAATAGACAGCTTCATCGGATCATATCTCATAGGGTCAATAGAGAATCTCACGGATGACGGTACCTCAATATAGTGGTTATAATACAGAGCTTATCTGGTCATATGGGCGCTCACAGTTGGTCATAGAGAGCATACACTGAGTAATAGAGATCTCACGCAGTGGTACAGTAGAGCACGTCACAGTATGCCGATAGTCGAATGGTAATAGAGAGCCACAGCTGTATAGAGTGCTCACCCGTGTTTATTAGCCCTAATGGGCCCATCATAGATGAAGTTCACAGTGGCCTCGGTATAGCGAAGTAACACAGATGAGCTCACATGGGGTCCGAACCTCCATCATGTCCCATTACAGACTGTCACAACTGGCACAGAGAGGTACAAGTGATCATAGACAGTCAACAACTCTAGAGAGAGAAGCACACTACGGTGTGCTTAGTTTAAAGAGACCGTCTAGGAGGTCAAGGCATAGCTAATCAGAGCTCCATATGTGAAGAGCATCAAGCGTGACGGAGCATAGGGATCTCCTAGCAGTAGCGAGCGTAGGTTCAGTGATTTTAGAGATTTCACACCGTTGATGATTCACAAATATCCAATTACGGAAGTAACAGGATCAAGCTCCAGAGTGGTGCCACAGAGAGCCAAATTGGTCACTGGAGGTCATCGTGGTCAAGCTCACGAACGAAGTGTGGTGTAGGAAGTCGCGGAGCTCACGCGGATTGTCATAGTCAGCCGTGGTCCTCAGCTAATAGTGGTCATGCCATGTGGGTGTCAGCGGATCTCACAGTGGACTAGCATCACATCATCCGCAACTAGAGAATGCACACTGTTGATATCCTCAGATAGCTGAGCATAGGAGCTCACAGTGGTTATGAGAGCTCACATTCTTTGTAGAAAGGGCTCAATCGGGGTCATTCCTCAGAGTTGGAATAGACCTCACAACAACAGCATAGCTGATAGTGGTAACATAAAGAGCTCCACGCAGTGGATATCAGAGGACTTTGATTCAACTCATAGTGGGCAAAGCATACCGAGTCAAATGGTGCCAGTTCACCGTGGTCATAGAAAACTCATAGCTGAAGTGATTAATAGAGATCACGATGGACTATGTCGCATTTAGCTCAGAGAGAGCTACATAGGTTATACGAGGAGCCACAGATTGTCCATAAAGATCCGACAGAGTGTCACAGAGGAGTTCACAATGGTCTCAGCTAATAGGGTCATAAAGGTTCACAGTGAGGTCTAAGAGGTTCACTGTGGTTAGCTCATAATGGGGGTCATGGACGTCACAGTGATCATAGCTCATAGTGGTGATTAGAGAGACCACATTGGTATAACTCAGAGTAATAGTACAGGAACTCACAGTGGTCATAGGTCATATGCTATAGTGTGCTCACAGTGAGTATACAGATCTTCACGGTGAGTTATAGAAAGCTCAAAGTTTTGTTATAAAGAGGCACAGCGATCATAAGAAGCTCACAGTGGTCATAGCTCATAGGGTTATAGTGAGCGGCAGAAGTAGTCAGAGAATTCACGTTGTTACAAAGATCCAATAGTGACAAACAAGAGATACAAGTGGTCATAGACGGTCCCTGTTCATCAGTAGAGGCTCAAAGTGCACATAGCGTGCTCACGTTTTCATAGGACAACTGATAGTGCTCAAACTCTCTAGTAATCATAGAGAGCTGATAGTGTCATATCGCACGTGGTCACTAGAGACTTCATAGGGGTAATAGAAAGCTCACAGAGAGTCAGAGAGTGGCGTAGCGGCTACCCAGTGGTCTTCAGGTCATAGTCCATAGAGAGCTCCCGAGGGTTATAGGAGAGCAACAGTGATCATAGGAACTATCCAAAATGGTTCACAGAGAGATCACAAGTGGTCCCACAGAGGGTTATAGGGTATGGCAGCTCATAGTGCTGATCGGAATTCTCACCAGAGGTAACAGAGAACTCAGAATGGTCATAGAACACTCATAGTGGTCATAGGAGAGTCTACATTGCTGATAGGTCATAGGGTTCAGCGAGCTCACACTATCGATAGAAGTTAAAGTGGATCAATAAGGAGCGCATATGGATAGAGATTTCAGAGTGTGATGGGAATCATAGTAGTTCATCGTGAGCTCACAGTCATCATAGTCATAGGTGTTCATGGAAGTGTCACAATGTGATGAAAGACGTTCACACGTGTCATAGCATCATAATTGGTTATAAAGACTACAGTGTCATAAGCATCAGTGGTCATAAGAGAGCAAAATAGTGTTCATAAAGTCATAATCTCATGAGAGTCAGAGTGTTCATACAAGATCTGACAGGATTCAGAGGGCTCAAAGTGGTATGGAGAGATCACGGAGTCGAGCGAAGAAGAGCGCGAGATATGGTTCTCATGAGCAGCTCACAGGGTCACAATACTAGTGATCATTAGAGAGAGCTCCCCGTGTCATAGTCACAGTGGGTCATAGAATGTTACATGGTCATGAGCCCTATAAGGAATAGAGAGTACACTCAGTCATAGGGACCTCCCGGTGGTGATGAGGAGTGTGCAAGTGTTCATAGATCAGCAATAGTCATAGTAATATCACCGTCAGTCACTGTCACCTGTAAGAACTCATAACATTATATGAACTCACCTGCCTGATCACCTCTAGTCATGATTAATGTAGAGAGAACATAGTGGCTCACACGATCCAAATAGATCATAGGAGAACTCACAATTATAATAGTCACAGAGGGCTAGACGATATAGTGCACAGTGAGACGATTACAGTGGCCCTATAGTCATAGGGTTAATAAAGTATCATAAACGGGATGGTCAGATCAGGTCTAGAAGTCACATGGGAGGTACATCTATAGGAAACTCACAGTTGTTGTAGGTCAACACATTCTATACCGCCACGAACTCCCGTTAGTTACTATACGCGTAGCTAATTCTTGGTTCGATGTTCCATGTCACTCCTAAGGTCTACTCCACTGAAGTCACAGTTTTACGGACTCACTTGCACCCTGGTCATTCAGAGCGATACAATAATGGAAATAGAGAGCTCACAGTCATTAATACAAGTGTTCACATAGCTATGAGGGTCAGAGAAATTTACAGGGGACTTGAGAGTACAACTTCATAGCTTATAAGTGGTAATAGAGAGCTCATAGTGGTAATAAAAAAGAGCATCACAAGTTTTTATAACTCAGGAAGGGACATAGAGAGCTCAAAACTATCATAGCTCATAGTGGTCCAACAAGAGCTCACAGTGGTCAATGCTTAAGTCGTTCACAGAGTGCCTCAATAGTGGTTCCCAAAGAGGTTTACACTGAACTCACTTTAAGTGGTAATAGAAAGTTTCACATATAGTCATAATAACAGGGGTCACAGAGAGAGCTCACAGTGGTTTTAACTCATAGTAGTTTATACAGACGTCATACGTGATCATAGAGAGTCACAAGTATCAGAGTATAGTGCTCATAGAGGGGTTTACAATGGGCAGAAACACACAGTGGTAGTGGTATGAAGCTAGAAACATAAAGCGGTCCACAAACTGTCCATAGATATAGTGGTCAAGAGTGCTCAAAGTAGTCAACTTTATAGTGGTAATACAGCAGAAAAGAGATGGTGATAGAGAAGCATAGCTTCATCAGGGGGCCATAGAGAGCTACAGTGGTTATAGCGCATTACATGTGGTTATAGAAAGCTCGTAATGTCTACGAGAGTTCACATGGTCCACGATCTTAGTGGCAAGCAGTGCCCAAATATCATAGCTCATGTCATGAGATCTCACAGTGGTGATACAGAGGAACAGTGGTCATAGTCAAGTGGTCATTAAGTTCACAGTATCATAGAGAGACTCACAACACTAGAGAGTGGTAATAGGGAGCTCACAACAGACTTGAGTGCTTACAATTTATATAGCTCATAGTTGTGATAGAGAGACTAATGTGGTCATAGGTCATAGTGTCATAGAGAAACGCATAATGGTCATTACTGGAAGCAGTCATAGAGAGCATAGGTGTGTCCTATAAAGAGCTCAAGTGAAATAGAGACTCAATTAATGCTTAAGAGCTCACAGAAGCATTGAAAACCTATAGTGGTTATAGAGAGCTCTCAGTGGAGCGTAGCTCACAGTGGATCATAGCTCCACAGTTTTGTCATAGCTAACAGTGGTCATAGAGTACTCATAATGGACTTGGGAGAGCTCCAGATGTCATAAGCTCAAAGGTTGACATGAAGAGCTCCATGGTGATCACCCTAATTAGTAGTCATAAGAGGTCACAGTTGTCATTAGAGAGCCTCCAGTGGTCATAGAGCGCTCACTGTGACACCATTCCAGTGGTCATATAGACATAGTTCATAGTTGTTCATAGGCACGTCATGATGGCAATATGGCTCACAGTGGTTCAGAGAAGTCACAATAAAATTAGAGAGTACCTTTACAGTGCCATCGAGATCACCTAATGGTACTAAGAGAGCTCATAGTGTCACAGTTCATAGAGTATAATAATCACGGTTCAGATAGACTCACAAGGTCCTAGACAGGTAATAATGTTAATGTGAGTTCATAGTTTTCATAGCTAATAGTGTTCACCGGACTGCTCACAGAGGTCATTAGAATGCTAAAACTGGGCATAGAGCAAATCACAGTGGTTCTGGAAGAGCCTAGTTGATTATAAACAGCTCACAACTAGTCATATCGAAAGCTCCAGTGGTCACAGACAGTCACTGTGGTCATAAACAACTTACACTGGGTTAATAGCTCACCAGTCGATCACAGGGAGGTCACATGGTCATAAACAATTAACAGTTGTCATAGGAACCTCATCAAATACATGTACACATCTCCTATGCCACTGTGGAGGTTCTATAACAATTGAGCTCGTAGACAGCTATGAGCTAGACACTGTGCATCCCTTCTATGACACTATGAGCTAAGACTGCTATTGAGCTTCTAAGCCCACCAAACGGTCCACTTGAGCACTTTTCTTAGACCCACAGTAAACCACTAGAGCTAGACCACTTGAGCTCTTTATGTCCATTATAAGCTATCACCACTGAGCTTTCTATGACCATTGTGGCATCATGAGCCTGTGTAGCTACACCACTGTGAGCCCTATGACCCATATTGCATGACCACTATTCGCACACATGTCCATAAAAAGCTCTACAACCACGTAAGATATGAAACACTGTGAGTTATCCATGACAACTATGACTTATGACTAATGCGCGTGCTCTTGGACCAGTTGTGACCTTGCTTTGAGCACAATTGACATATATGGACCCTTGATCAGCTATGGTCTATGTGCCCCTCTACGGCAAGTGTGAGTTTCTATGTTTCCATGTGAGCTACACTATGACCATTAGGAACTCCTCTATGACCACTATGCATACTATGGACACTGTGAAGTCTCTATTTCCATTGTGAGCTCTCAATGAAACTATGAGCTCTCAATGACCAATGTGAGCTCTCTAGGTCTCTACTTGAGCTATGACCACTCTGAGGTATCTGTGACAAATACGAGCTACGACCACTGTGAGCTCTCAAGACCCCTATGCGCTCTTTGGCCACTGTGGACTCCCTATAACCACTGTGAGTTCTCATTTTTCCATTGTGAGCTAGGACTAATGTGAGATCTCTATGACCACGAGAGACCTGTCTGTGACATTGTGTGATTCTCAGTGACCATATTGAGCAATGATGAGGTGAGATCACTATGAAATCTAGATCCTCTGTATGAACACAAGAGCCCTCTATGACCACTTTGAAAATCTGATAAACTGTGACTTCAGTCCATGACCACTTTGAACTCTCTATAATCATTCTGAGCTAGGCCAATGTGAGCTCTTATGACCCAATATGAGCTCACACTGTGTGCTTTATACCAATATGAGCTATGCCCAATGGGAGGTCTCTATGACACTGTGAAGATAGGAGCACTGTGAGATTAATGTGAAATTATTAATTCTAAGACCCCATTGAGGTATGACTACGTGTAGATCTGAGGATCTGTGACCCTCTATGGACCAATTATAAGTATGTCTACTTTAAGCTGTCAAAAAAACCACTGTGAATCTCTAGTAAAGTATAGCCATGACAATTGTCGTAGCTCTGTATGACCACTGTGAGCTCTTAGACCAGTATGAGCTTTCTATCACAACTATGAGTTCTGAAAACATGGAGTGCTTATTTCCATTGTGAGCTTCTCATTGTCCACTATGCATGATGAGCTCTTTTATGACCACAGTAGCTATTAACTACTGTGAGGTAGCTCTGATCATTGGGAGCTGTAACGCAATGAGCGCGGGCTATGACCTCTATGAAGCTCTCTATGACCATTGTGAGCTATGACAAGTGAGCGATCAATGGGACCATTATAAGCCCTCAATGACTCTCTGAGCTATGACCATTATGAGTTTTCTATCAACACTGTGAGATTATTGCCACTGTGGGCCTCTCTGTGATTCACTTTGAGTAGGAAACACTGTTACCTATCTATCACCAAGGTGATATGTGATTATGAGTCACTATGAGGAATGTGAAATACTATGTCTACTGTGAGGCTCTCTATGACCATTGTGATCTCTCTATGAACAAGAGTGTATCCTTCTATGATCCCTGAGAGATAGATATGACCACTGTAATGTCTCTAGGACCACCTTGAGTCCTATATTACCACAAGGACTATGTAGAGCAGTGTGTGCTCTCTAGATTATAAACTAGACCACTATGCGCGATGAGGACTGTGCGTTCTCTAGGGTCCTTTATGAGTCTCTGGTGAGAACGATGAGCTTGAACACTGTGTGATGTAATTCTATAAAGACCACTGTGAGTTAGAACAATGTGAGCCCTATATAACATATGATTATCACCACTGTGATCGCCTATGGCATATGAGATCTCTTATGACAACTATTGAACTATGACATGTGAGAATCTTATGGACCATATGAGTTATATACTTGACCTACCTATGTCCACTTGAGGGGTCTCTATGACCCTGTGAGATTATGACCCTGTGAGGTCCTATGGCCTTTATGACTTATGACACTGGAAGCGATCTGTGACCAGTGTGAGCTCTCATGACCACTAGAAGCTATTAAAACACTGTGATCTCTATATGGTCACTATGGCGCTACCAATGACGACTAGGAGCTATGTCAATGTGAGCTCTTTATGCCCATTATGAGCTATGACCCTGTGACTCTCTATCAGCACTATGAGCTCTCTATGAGCACTATGACCTATGACTCTGTGATCTCTATGACTTACTATGAGCTATGAAAACTGGACCTCTCTATGGACCATATGAGCTATGACCATTTTGAACTCTCTATGATTATGATGATTGATGCCACTTTGTAGTGTCTTAGTCCCAAATAGGAGTTATGAGCCAGTGGGTTCTCTATGAAACACTATCAGCTCTCTACAACCTCTGTGACTCTCTATGAGAAATGAGCTATGGACCACTTATGAACATTATTACTCTCTAAAGACCACGTGAGTGTGACTAATATGAGTAATGAGCACTCTGAGCTATGACAAACTATGATGACTATAGTCACCATGAGACACCTATGGCCATGTGAGCTCGTAAATCACCATGAGCACCCTATGGCTACGTGAGCTATGAACCACAATGAGGTCTCTGTGACAACTGTGAGTTCTCTATGAACACTGTGAGTCTGTATGAAACATTATGACACTCTAGGATACTATGAATATGATAGTGTGAGGTCTCCATTTCATTTTAGCTTCTATGACCACTGTGCGGATAAGCTATGCATCAGTTTGAAAGCTCTCTATGACAACTTTAAACTATGACCACTGTGAGCTCTTTAGGACCAGTGTGTGCTTCTCTGTGACCATCTTTGAGTCCCTATGACTGACTGTGATCTCTGATGCTGTGAGCGTCTAGAACACTGTGAGCTCTACTGACCACTGTGACTCTGTATGACCAGTGGAGAAACTCTAAGATTATTATGAGCTATGACTACTTGAGTTATCTGTGACAAATGGGATATGACCACTGTGAGGTCTCTGGGATAGCTAGAGTTCTCTATGACCCCGATAAGCTCGCTAAAATTGCTATGAGCGATGACAGTTTGATCTTTATATGAAACTGAGCTTGACTACTCTGAGCTCTGTATTGACCACTATGCATTTCTATGAAAACCAATATGAGCTGAACAATATGAGCAACTCTATGAGTATGAGAATCTACGACCACTGTGAGCTCTCTATAAAACACTGTGAGCTTCGGCCACTATGAGTTCTCTATGAAAACTCTGAATACGACAAATGTGAGCTATTTGTGTGACCAGTTTGAACTATGACTTGACTCTAAGGCTCTGTGAACATTATAGCTAATATATGATGACGGTGTGAGCTATATAAAACTGCGAGAGATTATGATCACTTATTATGAGCTTTTAGGGCCATTGTGATCTAGCTATGACCACTAGACCTCTCTATGACATTAGGAGATCACCCACTGTGTGTGACTGTCTATGACCCACCAATGAGCTCTCCATAACCACTGTGAGCTTCTATGACCCTAGAGCTAGGATATTAGGAGCTCTCTATAAGCACTGAGAGCCTCTCGATCACCAATACCGGTTCTCTATGAAAACCTGAGCTTCTATAACACGTATGAGCTATGACCACTGTGAGACACTCTATTTCCATTGTGAAACTCTCCTGTGACCTGTGAGTTCCCTATGACATTGTGAGCTCTCCAGACCACTATGACTGATACCACTGTGAGTTCTCATGACAGTGGTGAAGCTGTGAAAAATATGAGGTCTGTAATGAACTATGTGAGCTCTTATGAACACTGTGAGCACTGTATGATAACTATTGAACTTGTTGACCCTGCTGATCCCTTATGACACTGTACGCTTTCTATGACCATGATGACTTATGACTACCTTAGTAATCTGGGGCCATATGAGCTGTCTTAAACCACGTTGAGCTTGGACGACTTGGAACTTTATGCACACTTTGAGCTAAAATCACTATAATTTTTTATGACCACTGTGAAGCTCTCTATGACCAAGGGGGCTATGACCACTACAAACCCTATATGCCATCTGCGAGCTATGACCACTATGAGCTCTCTCGAGCATTGTGAAATCTTTGATGACTTGTTAACTCTCTAGAAAACATTTGAGCCCTCCGACCAGTTTGAGCTATGGACCACGTGAGCTATCCATTCCCGGTACAAGGTATGAACACTGTGAGCTATATCTATAACCACTGTGAACTCTTTTTATGTCCCAAATTTTTTATGATCTATGGACCACTGTGAGTCTTGTGAAAATTAGCTTTCTAGGACGACTAGATTTATGATCACTGTAGCTATAATCACTGTGAGATTCTCTATGACCCCTAGGTGTTATGTCCTGGTGAAGTCTCTATGGACCGTTATGAGCTCTCTATGTTTACTATGAGCTGACACTGTGAACTCTCTATGACTACTATGAGCTATGAACCACTCTGAAGCTATCTATGGACAGGATGATGCAGTATAACTATGAGTCTCTAGGATCACTATGAGCTCTCTAGACCAGTATAATCCATGACGCTGTGAGCTTTCTAGGGCAATTATGAAACTCTCTGTTGCCCCATCGTGAGCTATGACAGTCTAGCACTCTCTTGCCACTGTGAGTTTACTAGGAACACTGTGAGTTTCTTTGTAAACTATGCAGCTGAGATAAAATCTGAGCTTGCATGACCCTCTCAGCTAGGACCATTGTGAGCTCTCTATGCTTACAAAATAACTAGGTCATCAAATATGAGCTGCGACAAAATGACTCTGCCAATGGTGAGCTCAGTATGGCCACTGTGAGCTATCTATGACCAACTGGGAGAAACTCATGACCATTGTGAGCTATCACCAATATGAGTCACTATGGACCACTGTGAGGATATACCACTATGAGTTATTCTATGAACAACTTTATTAAAATCTGTGATGACTTGTGATCTCTCTATGACCCACTTTGAGCTCTATGAAACACTATGGGCTCTATAGGACCACGTGTGATGTCTCTAGTTCACTGTGAGCTCTGTGACATTGTGAGCTATCAAAATGTGAGCTAGGTCCTGTCCAAATGTGAGCACTTGAGAGTATATGAGCTCTCTTATGACCAAAGAGAGCTCTACTGATGACTCTACGCAATCCATTGGACATTATCAGATATGGACCAATGTATAAAGATTTCTTTAACAATATAAGCTATGAGCACTGTGAGATGCTTTGCCAATGTGAGCCTTTATATGCCACTATGTATGACCAGGACCAAGTGAGTCTTCAGAAGTACTATGAGCTTTTTTTGACCACTCTATGAGCTATGACCACGTGGAGCTCTCCATTTCCATTGAAAACTGTCTCTGTGATCTAATGTAAGCACACTTATGGGACAATTAGGAGCCTTTATGAAAGTAAGAGCTATAACTACAAGGAGGCTTTCTGTGACCAGTGTGACACTGTTGACCCACTATGAGCTCTCTATGACTGCTGTCAGCTCTCTATGGGACCTACTGTGAATCTCTTGACCACTGTGAGCAGCTCTGTATGAAACACTTTAGTATCTATGGCACGTGAGCTCGCTATGAACATGGTGGAGCTAGACCACTATGACATCTCTTAAAATCATTATAAGCTATGACCACTGTGAAATCTCAATGACCACTGTGGCTATGACCACTGTGAGTGCCGCTCTTATGGTCATTATGAGCTCTCTCTATTACTGATGTAAGCTCTCTATGGCCACTGTGAGTTCTGTATGAACATTGATCTTCTATGGCCACTGGAGACTCTCTATGACCATGATGAGCCGCTGTTACATTTTGACCCTATCTAACCAATACAAGCTTATGACCACTGTGACTATCAATGGCCACATAGGCTATGCCACGGGAGCTCTCTTGACCATGTGGAGCTCTCTAGATCACTCTGGGCAATACCACTGTGAGCTCTCCTATGCCATTGCGAGTTGTCCACACCGACTATGAGATCTGTATGACCACTGTGATCTCTCTATGATGGCGTGAGTACTGTTAGTATGCCATGCCCAGTGTGAGAATGGATACTCTGAGCTCTCTAGGGACTACTTATGATCTCTCTATCACCCTGCGAGGGAACTTTTAGCTCTCTTTGGACTATTCTGAGCTATACCATTTTGACAAATCTGTAAACACATACAAGTGCCATCACTGTGAGCTCTGTATGGGTCATTGTGAGCTCTCTATGCCACTAGCGGTATGACAACATGAGCACTCTTGACCCCTATGAGGTATGGCCACTCCGAGCCCTTCATTACCACTATGAGCTTGACCAATATGAAGCCTCTATTCAGGTGAACTTTCTGTGACCTCTGAGGGCATTTGCATTATCAGATTCTCTATGATGACTATAAGCCATGACCACTGTAAGCTGTGACAACTAAACCTCTGTATGACGGCGTGTGCTGTGGAAATGTCTATGATAATGTGAGCTATCAATAAAAACCAATTTTGAGCCCGTATGACCTCACTTATTATGATCCACTCTGAGTAGCTATGACCAATAGAGCTATGACGATGTGAGCTCTTTATGAAAAACTAGGAACTGTGACCATTGTGAGCTTTCTATAACCACTATGAGCTATGACCACTCTGGAAACTCTCTATGGACATTATGAAATCCCTATGACCCACAAGAGAGTTCTTGCGACTATGGAGTATGATCACTATGAGTTCTCTATGACCATGGGAATATGTCATATGACTCTTTATCACCCACTTTGACCTCTCTTGACAACTGTGAGCTCTTATGCAATATGTGAGCTCTATAAGAAACATGTTGCACCCCTATGACCACTAGACGATGATCACTCTGAGCTCTTTAAGTCCAGCATGAGCTTGACTACTGTGAAACTATCTATTACAAACTGCTGAGGCTCTCTATGACCACAGTATTGAGCTCCTATGATTCTCCATGAGCTAGATATGACCACTGAGAGCTGCTTGACCACTATGAGCTTTTTTGACACTAGAGCTGACCACTATTACCTTAGTAGTACAATTTGGGCTCTCTATGCCAACAGTAGCTCACATGACCACGTGACCTCGATATAACCACGGTAAGACTCTCTATTACCATTCTGAGCTATGATCTCTATAAGTTCTCTATGAATTACTGTGAGAACTCCATGGAAACCCTATGAGTATGCTGACTGTTGAGCTCTCTATTACCATTATGAGCTCTCTATGACCACGTATATATAAATGACCCTCCCGCGGTCTCTGTGACTACTGTGAGCTCTTGCAGGTCTAAATATGCACCTAGACCACTGTGAACTCTCTATAAAACACAATGAGTTATGATCACTGTGAGCCCTGTATGGCTCTTATAAAGTCTCTATGACCAAATTATGAACTATGGGCTACTATGAGTTCGCTATGACCAGTTATGTTAGTAGGCGCTCTGACCACTGTGAGTTCTATGTGAACACTATGAGCTATGACCACCTGGTGTCGTGTGTGATGGTGATGAACTCTGTATCACCACTTTAATGCTCTGTGTCACTGTTGTGTGTGAGTTTTCTATGACCACTGTGAGGCACTCGGTGACCACTGTGAGCTCCAATGACCACTGTTAAGCGAGAAACATTATGACTTCCTATGACCACTTTGAGTTCTCTATGACACTATGAATAATGATCTACTGTGATCCTCTAAGAAGCCTATGACCTATGACCACTGTGAGCTTCTATGACTATGTGAGCTGTGTTATGTTAACTATGAGCTCTCATGAGCACTGTGTGTGATTTCTCTTATGCCATGGGAACATTCTGTGACTTTTGTGCGACTCTGTGACCATTATATATATGACAAGTATGAGATCACTATGAACATTAGACCTGTCTAGGAACCCACTGTGAGCTATGATTTCATTGTGAGATCTCTATGACTACTATGAGCTATGAGCAACTCTATACGATTATGTCTATGACCACGTGAGCTTCTAATTTCCATGGTGAACTCCTGCAATCACTGTTGAAACTCACTAATGGCCATCACGCGCTCCTAGGACCACTATGCGTTATGACCACTAAGCTCTATATGACTCGGGAGTCAGTCAGCAAGTGGCACAGCAGGGCTCACAGTACTTGCAGACTCAGTTATTGTAAATATTGAGTGGCATATATACCCCAACACATTACATTGTTAAGTGGGTGCTTTGACTGCGTTGGCCTGTCTGGTGGTGCTCATTCATGTGGTTTGATGTCAGCACCAGACACTGCAGCAGAAGATTCTATCGTAGGGAAGTTGATTCATGTATGCAGCCCATACAGAGAATAAACACCTGCCTGTGGTCCATTATGCTACATATCCATCCTTGTCATTTATTTTGACAGCCAGTGGAGCCACAGTTCTTTGCTTCTGAACCTTGTTGACCCCACCTCAGAGGGCACCCAGCTGACAGACCGGTCCTGGTTTAGGTGGTCCTATCTCACAGGATCTTTACCTGTCATTGACGACCCGCCTTCAAAAGACCTCCCCTCTGGAATTCATATCAGGGTTATGTGGATAGTAGAGAAGAACAAGGCCTCATGAATCTCTTATCAAGCTGAACCAGCATCTTTGGGGGGGGGCATGGCTTCTTGGATGTTCAAGGGGCCATAAGCACATGTAGCTGGTTCTTATGGATGGAGCACTGCTGCAAGATGTGCTGAAAGAGCAAACACTTTTAAGCAATATAATTAATAAAAACAATCCTCCTATGATTAGCATAGTTACAATGAAGAGGGGGATCGAACAAACTTTAAATTGTTGCCCATTCTGGTTTCAACCCAGTATCTATAAATGGAGAAGCCACCGTGTCATGTTAATATGTTATATTTGTTGGCAGAAAGTCAATTGAGTAATACGAGGCCTGAGATCAGGCCCCTGCTTTGTACTGAGCCTGGATATGTTGGAGACCTGATAAGATGTAAACATATGCGAGCATATCAAGGGTCACATGAGGAAGAGCAAGCTTTAGGCCTTGAAGGCCAGGTCAGACACCTGTTGAAAAATGTAGCAAAACCTGTGGGTATTTGATATAGGATAAATATATTGACCATAACCTGTGAGCATATACAGTGTGTTGGTAACGGACCATCGGACGGTGAGGTAGGCTGTGCTTCTGCATGACATCATATGCAGAGTACCAATTCAGGAAAGAATGGCTCCAAGTCTGACCCTTCTAAGGAGATGAACCATACAATGGGTTTGGAGTTAGTTGATGGCTCATTTGGCAAAGAACCTATTCAAACTAAGGGAGTCAGGATTGCTCAGTGATCACCTTATGATCAGGGAAAGATCAGCAACTCGGGAGTTAGGCACCAAAGGCTGTCATCTTGTCAGGGAGACGTCTAGAATTCACTGGGCAGGACTACACGGTTGGGAATCCACAGGGGTGAGCCTCCTGATGGAGTAAGCAACAAAGGACACCTTGACTCCAGTGGAGGCCTTGCGTCTGGTTAGGACAGGTGTTGTCAAAGGCATCTGTCACTGTAAAACCATTAAAGTGGTATAAAATGGAGGAAAGAATTAGATGAGGTGTATCTGAGGAAGTCTTAAATCTATTGGAGGGATGATATTACAAAGATCTTCCTGGGAGGTCATTTCTTATCTAAGGAAAAATATACAAGCCATGTCTGAGAAAATATGTAAGTTGACTCTTTTATATGAATAAGATTTGGCCATTCCCTCCACTCGGCCACCTGGACGCAGGCGCCCGGCTACAGCGCGCTTCACCGTCCAACCCAGGTAAGCTTTGCGGCCTGCCCCACCCCAGAACCCCAGGAAGCCCCAAGGGGACCCCAGCTACTCCACTATCCAGCTGGAGATGCCCGCGCAGAGCTCGGCCTTTTGGAGGAGGAGAGAGGCACCCCCTCTGCGACAGGGCCCCGCCTCAGGTCCAGTTAAAATAGCGCCCTGCCGATTTGCCCATCCTTCTTCCCTCATCCGCCAACCGGGGACACGCCGTGGGGTCCAGCATGGACTCACCTCGACCTAGGTAAGCTCCGACTCCACCCACCCAAAACCCCAGGCCAAATTATTCAGTTTAGTGAAAAACGAACAGAAATTGAAAGAAAGTCTTAAGACGTTAAAACGACACTGCCAAAGTCACAGTCAAAATTCCATGAGAAGAAACAACACTCAAGTAAACAAATCTCCCACTGAAGGACTTAATCCATAATGTAGGCCTCCAACCAGAAAAAACCCATGGAAATGGCCAAGAAAGCCTGAAACAGGATAACGATCTTAAAAATATGATTCATTACCATGATCAATACTATGAAAGAGGAATCAGGGAGGAATTTTAAATAATCGAACCAAATCACTTTGAAGAGAACACAACCTGACACTTGGAGGAGTGAGGAAAAACAGTGCAGAAACAAAAATCCGTGCCTGACATAGGAGTAGTTAAAGCCGACTCAAGCAGAGTTTAAACTGAGCTACAAGACAAGTTATCTTCAACCCAGAAATCCACAGAGCGTCTTATCAGCCAGAACTAACGAAGCAGAAAGAAAACAGATTCAATCTTGAAGATAAAGTTGGGAGTATGAACCAGTCAATGGAAGAGGTTGTAAAGCCAAAAGATACTGAGAGAAATATTCAGGAGAGTATGGGAAACACTGAAGTGAAGAGGCCTAACATGCGTATTCATGGCAATACCGGCAGACAAGAATCCCCCCAAAATACACCCCTGAGGAAACTTTTCAAATGATCATCAAGGAAAACTTTCCTCATCTGAAAAAAGAGAGGCCCATCATATACAAGAGGGATTCCACACCCCAAACAGATACGACAAAACAGAGACGCCACGGCAAATAATAGTAAAACACCCAAATTCAAGCTAAGAATCTGGTGCTGAGAGCTTCAAGGGAGAGAAAAACGTCACTTTAAAAAACATATTAAATACCAAATATGACTTCTCAGTCGAAAACAGTAAGTAAACGCAAGAGAGATTGGAGAGACATTACTTCAAGTATTGATGAGCAAAATGTCAAACCCAGGCTGAGTTACACTGACAAAAATATCTGTCATGATCGAGGGAGAAAGAGGGAAAGAAAAATCTTCCAGCACAAAGACAATTGAAGGGATACAGGTCCACCAATCCTAGTTAACCTTCCCAAGACACCACAGCTTCACCACAGATATCACAGGCTCACAGTGACTTCACAGCCTTACTGTGACCTCACAGTCCAACCTGTTACATCATGGACATACGTGTTACATCATAGCCTCCTGGTGAAATCAGCCTTGCCACTGACATCTTCCACAGTGACCTCACAGCCTTACTGTGGCATCACAATCTCTCTGTGATGTTACAGCCTCACAGTTTCACAGTGATATCACAGCCTCACTGTGGCAATATAGCCTCATTTCTGACATCACAGCCTTACTTCTGACAACATAGCCTCGATGTGACCTAACAGGCTAACCTCTGAAATCATAGCAACAGTGACACCACAGACATCTTACCTAGCCTCACTATGATACCTCAAAAGTGCCTCAACAGTGACATCTCAGGCTCACGGTCACATGACAGGCTCAACAGTGACAACACAGCCTCACTGTGCCACCAAAACTTCTCCAGTCACATCACAATAGCACTGTGTTATCAGAGCCTAACTGTGACGTCATAGCACACTGTATCCTCAGAGCCTCATTGTGACATTACAAACTGACAGAGCCATCAGTGCCTCACTGAGACATCACAAACTCACTGTGACATCAGCCTTGCCCCTGACATAATAGTCTCATGGTGACATCACATACATACCTTTGACATAGCCTCCCTGTGACATGACAGTATCACCACTGACATCATAACATCACTGTGACATCAGCATTGCCACTGACATCACAGTCTCACTGTGACCTCACAGCCTCACAGTGATATCCACTGTGACATCACCAACTCCCTGTGACAGCCACATGGTTGCAGCACAGCATCACCAGTGACAAGCCAGCCTAACTGTGACATCATACCATCATAACTCATGAGACTCATTCTGATATCACAGCCATTAACCACTGAAATCACATCCTCACTCTGATAACATAGTCTTGCTCCACTGACAACACAGCCTCACTGTGACATCACAGCCTCAACTCTGAAGCTGTAGCCTCACTGTGACATCCTAGCCTCACTATGACATCACAGCCATACCTTTGAAATCATAGCTTCAATGCGACATCACACCCTCATCAATGACATCCTTCCTAGCCTCACTATTATGCCACAGCCTCACCACTGACCTTACAGGCTCACTGAAACATAACATCCTCCCTGCAACACCACAGTGCTGCTATTGACATCACAACCTCACTGTGACATCACAACTTCCCTTGTGACATCACAATCTTACAGTGACATCATAGCCTCATTGTGACATGACAACCATACATGTGCCATCAAAGAATCACTGTGATATCAGTGGTGATAGACTATGACATCACAGTTCAGCTGTGGTTTCAGGGATTAGGCTGTGATGTTACAGTGAGTCTATGTCAGAGTTGTGTATATGATGTCATCATGAGTCAATTATGTCAGTGGTCAGGCTGATGTCACAGAAAGTTTGTGATGTCACAGTTAGGATGTGATGTCAATAGCAACACTGTGGTGTCACAGGGAGGCTGTCGTGTTTTAGAGACCTGTGAGATAAGTGGCAAGGGTGTGGTGCCATATTGAGGCTAGTTAGGATGTCAATGATGAGGGTGTGATGTTGCATTGAGACTATGTTTTGAGAGGTAAGCTTGTGATGTCAGAATGAGGTTGTGAGTACACAGTGTGGCTATGATGTCACAGTGAGCCTCTGAGGACAGAATGATGTTGTTATGTCACTGGAGTGGTTTTAATGGCACAGTGAGGCTGTGATGTTAGTGGTGGTGCTGTGAAGTCACAGTGAGGCTTTGTCAGAGGTGTATATGTGATGTCACCATGAGGCTAGTATGTCAGTGGCAAGGCAGATGTCACAGTGATTTTGTGATGTCTCAGTGAGGCTCTGAAGAAACAGTGATGTTTTTATATTACTGGAGAGGTTTTGATGGCACAGTGAGCTGTGATATCAGTGGTGAGGCTGATGTCACAATGAGGCTCTGATGTCACTGGTATGGCTATGATGTCATGGTGAACCTATTACTTGACAGTGATATTGGTGAAGCTGTAATGTCAAAAGCTATGTTGTCACTGTTGTTGCAGTGATGTCAGTGTTTTGACTAATGTCAGTGGTGACGCTGATGTCGTAGGTGTGGCTGTGCTGTCACTAGTGAGGCTATGTTGTCACATCAAGTCTGTGATGTCAGTGGTAAGACAGATGCCACAATGAGGCTATAATGTAACATGTGAGCCTGTGGTGTCAAGGGGCAGGCTGTGAGGTTACTGTGAGGCTGTAATGCCACAGTGAGGCTTTGATGTCACCTTGTGTCTGTGAAGTCACCGTTAGTCCATGATGTCAGAGGGAGTAGGTGATGTCACGGTGCATGCTGTGAGGTCACAGTGAGACTGTGATGGTGGCAATGCTGATGTCACAGTGAGGCTATGATGTCAGTGGTGATATTGAGAAGTCACGTTGAGGCTGTAATTTAACAGTGAGGCTATGTCAGGGGTGTGCATGTGATGTCAATATGAGGTTATTATGTCAGTTGCAAGGCTGACGTAACAGAGAGTTTGTGAAGTCAGAGTAAGGCTGTGATGTCACTGACAGGTTGTAATGTCATAGTGAAGCCGTGAGGTCACAGTGTGGCTATGATGCCACAGAAAGGCTCTGATGACACAGTGATGTTGTGATATCACTGCAGAGTTTTTTGATGGCACAGTGAGGCTGTGATGTTAGTGGTGAAGGTTAGGAAGATAGTGATGAAGCTGTGGTGTCATACTGAGGATGTGATATCAGAGGAGAGGCTGTGATGTCACTGTGGGGCTCTAATGCTACTATGAGGTTGTGATATCACAGTGAAGCTGTGATATCAGTGGTGATAGACTATGACATCACAGTTCATCTGTGATTTCAGTTGTTAGGCTGTGATGTCAAAAGTGAGGCTGATGTCAGTAATGAGGCTAAGATGTCATAGTGAGGCTGGGATGTTACCGGTGAGGCTGTGGTGACACTAGTGAGGCTGTCATGTGACCACGAGCCTGAGATGTCAGTGATGAGGCTGTGTGTCATAGAGAGGCTAGGCAGCATGTCCGTGGTGTCACTGATGCTATGATTTCAGAGGTTACCCTGTTATGTCACAGTGAGGCTGTCAAGTCAGAGGTGAAACTGTGATATCACATTGAGGCTGTGATGTCAGAAATGAGGCTATGATGCCAAGATGAGACTGTGATATCACTTTGAAACTTTGATGTCACTATGAGTCTGTGACATAACAGCAAATTTGTGATGTCAAGTGTGTCTGTGAGGTCACTGTGGAAGATGTGATGTCAGTGGTAAGTCTAATTTCACCATGAGGCTATGATGTATCTGGTAAGTGTAAAATGGAACAGGTTGGACTATGAGGTCACAGTGAGGCTCGAAGGTCACTGTAAGGCTGTGATATTTGTAGGAAGATTGATGTCACAATAAGACAGTGATGTAACATGTGAGGCATTTTGTCACTGTTTATGATGTTAAAGATTATGATATCATTGCTGAGGATGTCACATGACTATGACCCTGTGCTATGTGTGGTGAGGCTGTCATAGTAAGGCTAGATAGGATACCATTGGTGAGGTTGTGATGTCACAGTGAGGCTGTGAGTTCACTGTGGAATATGTGATGGCAGTGGCAAGGCTGATTTTATCATGAGGCTAGGATGTAACAGGTGAGTCTGATGTAACAGTTTAGACTGTGAGGTCACAGTGAGGCTATGAGGTCACTTGAGGCTGTGATATCACTGGGAAAGTTGTGATGTCACAGGGAGTTTGTGATGTTAATAGCAACACTGTGGTGTCACAGGAAGGCTGTCAAGTTTCAGTGAGCCTGTGAAGTCAGTAGTGAGGCTATGGTGTCATAGTGAGTCTAGGCAGGATGTCAGTAATGAAGGTGTGATGTCACATTGAGGCTATGATTTCAGAGGTGAGCCTGTGATGTCATAGTGAGGCTGTGATGAGACAGTGGGGCTATAAACTCAGAGATGAGGCTGTAATGTCACAGTGAGCCTGCGATGCCATGTGAGGCTTTAATGCACCATGTAGCTGTGGTGTCACCATGAACCTGTGATGGCACAGGGAGTTGGTGATGTCACAGTGGAGGCTGTGAGGTCACAGTGAGACTGTGATGTCAGTGGCAAGGCTGATGTCACAGTGAGGCTATGATGTCAGAGGTGATGCTGTGATGTCACATTGAGGCTGATGTTATAGTGAGGCTATGTTAGAGGTGTGTGTGATGTCACCATGAGGCTATTATGTCAGTGTCAAGTCTGATGTCACAATGAGTTTGTGATGCCACAATGAGACTGTGATGTCACAGTCAAGTTGTAATGACACAGTGATGCTATGTGGACACAGTGTGGTAATGATGTCACAGTAAAACTCTGACAATCCAGTGATGTTTTGATGTCACTGGAGAGGTTTTGATGGCTCAGTGAGACTGTGATGCTTTTGGTGAGGCTGAAGGCACAATGTAGCTGTGATGTCAGTGGCAAATGTGTGATGTCACAATAAAGCTGGAATGTCAGTAGTTGAGAAAGATGACATAGTGAGTCTATGATGTCACTGGTGAGGCTATGATGTCAGTGGTGAACCTATTACATGGCAGTGACACTAGTGAGGCTGTGATGTCAAAGGCTGTGTTTTCACTGGTGTGGCAGTGATGTCAGTGTTTTGACTAATGTCAGAGGCCACGCTGATGTCACAGGTGAAGCTGTGCTGTCACTGGTGATGCCATGATGTCACACTGAGGCTGTGATGTCACTGAGAAGGTTATATGTCACTATGAGCTATAATGTCACCATGACTTGTTATTCTGGAAGCTGTGATGTCACAGTGAGGCTTTGATGTCAGTGGCAAGACTGATGTCACAATGAGGCTATGATGTAACAGGTGAGCCTGTGTTGTCAGTGGGCAGGTAGCGAGGTCACTGTGAGGCTGTGATTTCGCAGTGAGGCTCTGAAGTCAGGACTGATTCTAAGAGATATCAGTGAGACTGTGACATCAGAGATCATTCATGGATTTCACAGTGAGGTTAGGACATCAGTGGTGAGGCTGTGCAGTTGCACCGTGACTGTGATGCAAAAGAGGCTGTGATGCCACTGTGAGTCCATGATGTTACCGTGAGGTTGTGATATCACAGTGAGGCTGTGATATCAGTAGTGATAGATTATGACCTCACAGTTCTGCTGAGATTTCAGTGGTTAAGCTGTCATGTCAGGATTGAGGTTCATGTCAGTGATAAGGCTGTGATTCCACAGCGAGGCTGTGGTGTCACTGTTGAGGCTGTCATGTGACCGTGAGTCTGAGATGTCAGTGATGAGGCTGTGGTGTTATAGCGAGGATAGGCAGGATGTCTATGGTGTCACTGATGCTATGATTTTAGAGGTCAGCCTGTTAGAGGTCAGCCTGTTAGAGGTCAGCCTGTTATGTCATAGTGAGGCTTTGATGTCACTGGTGAGTCTGTGATGTCTCAGTGAGGATGTGATGTCAGAATTGAGGATATATTGCCACAGTGAGGCTATGATATCAATATGAAGATGTCATGTCACTATGAGGCTGTGACATCACAGAGAGGCTCTGATGTCACAGTGTTGCTTTGAAGTCACTGTGGAAGATGCGATGTCTGTGGCAAGGCTGATTTCACTATGAGGCTATGATGGAACAGGTGAGTCTATGATGTAACAGGTTAGACTGTGAGGTCACAGTGACACTGTGAGGTCACTGTCAGGCTATTATATTTGTGGGAAGATTGATGTCACAGTGAGGCAGTGATGTAATATGTGAGGCTGTGGTATCTCTGTTTATGATGTCAAAGGCTATGGTCTCACTGCTGATACTGTCACATCACTGCGAGCTTGTGCTCTCTATGGTGAAGCTGTGTTGTCATGTTAAGGCTAGGTAGGTTACCAGTGATGAGGCTGTGATACCACAGTGAGGCTGTGAAGTCAGAAATGAGACTAAAATGCCACAGTGAGGCTATGAAGTCTATATGAAGCTGTGATATCACAGATAGATTGTCAAGTCACATCGAGGATGTAAGGCCACTGGGGAATATGTGATATCAGTGGCAGGGCTGATTTAGACATGAGGCTATGATATAACAGGTGAGTCTATGATGTCACAGGTTAGACTGTGAGGACACAATAAGGCTGTGGTGTCACTGTCAGGTTGTAATATTACAGTGAGGACACAGTGTGGCTATGATGTCACAGTGAGTCTCTGATGACACAGTGATGTTGTGATGTCACCAGAGAGGTTAGGTTGGCACAGTGAGACTGGTGTTATTAGTGAGTCTGATGTCACAATGAGGCTTTGATGTCAGGGGTGATGGTGTTATGTCACAATAAGGCTGGAATGTCAGTAGTGAGAAAGATGTCATAGTGAGTCTATGATGTGAATGGCCAAACTATGATGTCCGTGGTCAACCTGTTACTTGACAGTGACACTGGTGAGGCTGTAATGCAAAAGGCTATGGTGTCACTGGTGTGGCAGGGATGTCAGTGTTCTGACTAATGTCAGTGACAACATGATGTCACAGGTGAGGCTGTGCTGTCACTGATGAGGTTGTGATGTCATAGTGAGGCCATAATATCAGTGGTAAGACTGATGCCAAAATGAGGCTATGATGTAACAGGTGAGCCTCAGGTGTCAGAAGGTAGGCTCTGAGGTCACTGTGAGTTTTTGATGCCATACTAAGACTGTGATGTCGGGGCAAGGCTGATCTCACAGTGAGGATATGATGTCATTGGTAATGCTCTGATGTCTCATTGAGGCTGTGATGTCACAGTGAGCCTGTGTCAGAGATGTATATGTGATGTCACCATGAGGCTATTATGTCAGTGGCAAGTCTTATGTTGCAGTGAGGCTATGATGTCAGTGGTGATGCTGTGATGTCACATTGAGGCTTAGATGTTATAGTGAGCCTATGTCAGAAGTGTGTGTGTGATTTCATCATGAAGGTACCATGTCAGTGGCAAAGCTGATGTCACAGTGAGCTTGAGATGTCACAGTGGGGCTGTGATGGCATTGTCAGGTTGTAATGTCACAGTGAGATGTGAAGATACACTGTAGCTACAATGTCACAGTGAGGCTGTGAGGACAGAGTGGCTCTGATGTCACAGTGAGGCTCTGACTACATAATGATGTTGTGATGTCACTGGAGAGGCTTTGATGGCATAGTGAGGCTGTGATGTTAGTGGAGAGGCTGATGTCACAATGAGGCTGTGATGTCACTGGTGAAGGTGTGATGCCACAATAAGGCTGGAATGTCAGTGGTGAGAAATATGTCACAGTGAGTCTATGATGTTACTGGTGAGGCTCTGACATCAGTGGTGAACCTGTTACTGACAGTGACACTGGTGAAGCTGTGACATTAAAGACTGTTGTCACTGGTATGGCACTAATGTCTTTGGTGATGCAGATGTCACAAGTAAGGCTGATGTCAGTGATTAGGCTGAGATGTCACAGTGAGGCTGGTATGTTACTGGTGAGGCAGTGATGCCACCATGAGACTTTGATGTCATCATATGGCTGTGGTGTCACTGTGACCCGTGATGTCACAGGGAGTTGGTGATCTTACAGTTGAGGCTGTGATGTCACAATGAGACTGTGATGTCAGTGAAAAGTCTGATGTCACAGTGATGCTATGATATCAATAGTGATGCTGTGAAGTCACATTGAGACTGTGTTGTCACAATGAGGCTATGTCACAGGTGTGTATGTGATGTCTCCATGAGGCTATTATGTCATTGGCAAGGCTGATGTCACAGTGAGTTTGTGATGACGCATGAGGCTGTGATGTTAGTGGTGAGGCTGATGTCACAATAAGTCTGTGATGTCACTGGTGAAGGTGTAATATCACAATAAGGCTAGAATGTCAGTGGTGAGAAAGATGTCATAGTGAGTCTATAATGTCACTAGTGAGGCTATGATGTCATTGGATAACTTATTACATGACAGTGACACTGGTAAGGTTGTGATGTCAAAGACTGTGTTGTCACTGGTGGGGCAGTGATGTCAGTGTTCTCACTAATGTCAGTGGTGATCCAGATGTCACAGGTCAGGCTGTACTGTCGCTGGTGAGGCCATGATGTCACACTGAGGCTTTGATATCACTGTGAAAGTTGTATAACACTGTGGGCTGTCATTCAGGTGAGGTGATATCACTCTGGATGCTGTGATGTAACATGGAGGCTGTGATGTCAGTCGCAAGACTGATGTCACAATAAGGCTATGATGTGTCAGGTGAGCTTGTGGTGTCAGTGGGTAGGCTATGAGATCACTGTGATGCTGTAATGTCACAGTGATGCTCTGATGTCAGGGCTGATTCTATAAATGTCATGTAGCTGTGATGTCTGAGGTGATGCTTGGATGCTACGTGAGGTTAGAATGTCAGTGCTGAGGCTGTGATGTCACTGATGCTGTATGTCAAGGAAGGCTGCAATGTCACTGTGAGCTCTGATGTTACCATGAGGTTATGATATCATCATAGGCTGTGATATCAGTGGTGATAGACTTGGCATAACAGTTTGGCTGAGATTGCAGTGTTTAGCTTTGAAGTCAGAAATGAGGCTAATGGCAGCAGTGAGAGGACATGTCAGAGTGAGGCTGATGTTTCTGGTGAGCCGTGATGCCACAGTGAGGCTGTGGTGTCACCACTGAGCCTATCATGTGACTATGAGCATGAGATGTCAGTGATGAGGCTGTGGTTTCAAAGCAAAATAGGCAGGATGTCCATGGTATCACTCATCACTATGCCATGATTTCAAAGGTTAGCCTCTTATGTCACAGTAGGCTGTGATGTCAAAAATGAGGCTGCAATGACACAGTGAAGCTGTGTCATATCACTGTGAATCTTTGATGTCACTATGAAGCTGTGGTGTAACTGGTGAGCTGAGAGATCACAGTGAGCCTTTCATATCAGTGATGAGGTTGTGATGTTTCAGTGAGGCTGTGCTGGCACAGTGTAGCTGTGATGTCCAGTGAGGTTGTGATGTCACAGTGATGTGGTGATGTCAGTAGTGACTGTGCTTTTACGGAGACTATGTCACTGTAGAGGCTATATTGTCACTGGTGAGTCTCTAATGTCACAGTAAGTTCATTGTGTCAAAAGGCTGTGATGTCACAGTGAGGCTATAATGTCAGAGGTGAAGCTTTATGTCACAGTGATACTTTGATTGCTCATTATGGCTGTGATGTCACAATGAGCTGTGATTTCACTGAGAGGTTTTTATGTCACTGGGGAAGTTGTATGTCACAGTAAGGTTGTGATATCAATAGTGACTTGTGGTGTCACAGGGAGGCTGTCATGTTTCAGTGACCTTGAGGTCAGTGATGAGACTGTGTTGCTATAGTGTGCTAATAGGATGTCAGTGATGAGGGTGTGATGTCTCTTGAGGCTATGATTTCAGAGGTGAGTCTTTGATATCATAGTAGTGCATGATGAAACAGTGAGACTATAAGGTCAGACTCAATGTTGTGATGTCGTAGTTGGGCAATGATTTCAGAGTTGAGTGTCATCCATAAGGAGGCTGTGATGTCACAGTGAGGCTATAACCTCAAGTGAGTCTGTGATGTCACAGTGAGACTGTATTGTCACCAGTGATGCGTGATATCACAGTTAGGCTGGGATGTCACTGGATCGAGACTGTGACATCACATTGATGATGTGATTTCAGTTTTTTAGGCTGTGATATCAGAATGTGGCTGGTGTGAGTGATGAGGCTGCATGTCACTGAGGAGGCTGGGATGCCAAATTGATGCTTTGATATCACTGTGTGTTGTGGTGAACCGTGAACACATGATGTCACAGGAAGATGTGACATCACGGTGGAGTCTGAAAGGTCACAGTGAGACTGTGATGTCGTGGCAAGGCTGATGTCACAGTGAGGCTATGATGTCAGTGGTAATGCTGTGATGTCAATTGAGGCTGTAATGTCACAGTGAGGCTATGTCAAAGGTGTGTATGTGATGTGACCATGAGGCTGTTATGTCGTGGCAAGGCAATGTCACAGTGAATTTGTGATGTCACACTGAGGGGGTGATGGCACTGTCTTGTAATGTAATAGTGAGGCTGTGAGGAAACACTGTGTCTATGATGTCACAGTGAGGCTCGAGGACACAGTGATGCTGTGATGTCACGAGGGTTTTGGATGGCACAGTGAGGCTGTGATGTTAGTGGTGAAGCTGATTTCACATGATCTGTGATTTCATTGGTAAAGGTGTGATGTCACAAGAAGGATGGAATGTCAGTGGTGAGAAAGATGTCATGTGAGTATATGATGTAACTGCTGGCGCTATGATGTCAGTATGAAACTATATGCCAGTAACACTAGTGAAGCTGTGATGTCAAGGCTGTGTTTACATTGATATGGCAGAGATGTCAGTATTCTGACTAATGTCAGTGGTGATGTGATGTGATGGTCACAGGTGAGGCTGTGCTCTCACTTGTGAGGCCATGATGACACACTGAGGCTGCAATGTTACTGTGAAATTTGTATGTCACTCTGGTCTGTCATGTCACCATGAGGTGATATCACTCTGGAAGCTGTGATATCACCATGAAGCTGTGATGTCAGTGGCAAGACTGATATCACAATGAGACTATGATGTAACAGGTGAGCCTGTGGTGTCAGTGGGAAGTTTGTGAGGTCACTGTGAGGCTGTGATGTCGCAGTGAGGTTCTGATGTCAGTTTTAATTCTATGAGATGTCAGTGAAGCTGTGACGTCAGGAGTGATACTTGGATTTCACAGTGAGTTTAGGATGTAAGTGATGAGGCTGTGCAGTCACAGTGAGGCTGTGATGTCAGAGAAGAGGCTGTGATGTCACTGTGAGTCTGAGATGTTAACATGAGCATCACAGTGATGCTGTGATATCAGTGGTGATAGACTATGGCATCACAGTTAAGCTGAGATTTCAGTGGTTAGGCTGTGATGTCAGAAGTGAGGCTGATGTCAGTGATGAGGCTCAGATGTCACAGTGAGGCTGGGATGTTACTGGTGTGGCTCTGATGCCACAGTGGGCTGTGGTGTCTCTGTTGAGGCTGTTATGTGACCGTGAGCCTGAGATGTCAGTGATGAGGCTGTGGTGTCATAGCGAGGCAGGCAGGATGTCCGTTTTGTCGCTGATGCTATGATTTCAGAGGTTAGTGCTGTGTCCTTATCCAACCATGCTGTTTTGACAAGGTCCAGCATGACAGAATATTGTTTCAAGGAAACAATTTCTGGATAAAGGACATGACATTATTTGATATAAATAAGAGAAATAAGGAAAATAAGGGGGTAGTTAGGCCTTGATGTTACAGCCTGCTGGCTGGGGAGTGACATATTAACATCTAAATGGGCAATTGCTAGGTCCTAGGGGCTCTCCCTATGTAAATTAAGTTTTGCCTCTGGCAGGAGGATTCCTCCCTCTGGAATTTGAGTTAATCTCTTGTACGTTCTTACATCTTTTTTGTTCTTGCTGTTGTTGTTTTTCTCAGGGCTAGATAGTTTACAGACCCTCCCCCACACATTTGATATTTATACATATATCAGGGAAAATCTACTTTGAAATATTCATTGTGTCTTTGCATTTAGCAACTAACTGTCGTGTCTATTTTAACTTTACCTGGAGACATCATGTCTATTCCGACACAGAAAATATATGTCACCTCTGCTCTTCCATTGTTACCCAGAATAAATACATTTTACATAATCCTGTAAAGAATTTGGTCCTGTATTTCTTTGATGTTTTCCTTAACTGGCGTGGTGTCACATCCCCTGGCCATTACACTTGATTTTCTAATGTATATAAACTCTACTAAAAATTTCAATAAAGAGTTCAGATTCACTCAGTCAAGAAAACTGTCTGCCTGTCCTCCATTCGCCTAAGCCTTGCCCACCTTGTTGAGTGGAGCCCTGGATTCGAGGTTGCAGCTTGGACTACAACAGGTTAGCCTGTTATGTCACAGTCAGGCTGTGATGTCAGTAATTAGGGTATACTGCTACAGAGAGGCTTTGATATCACTATGAAGTTATGATGTCACTGTTATGCTGTGACATCACAGACAGGTAGTGATGTCACAATAAGGCTGGAAAATCAGTGGTGACAAGGATGTCGTAGTGAGGCTATGATGTCACTAGTGAGACTATGACTTCATTGTTGAACTTATTATGTGACAGTGACACTAGTGAGGCTGTGATGTCAACAGCTGTGTTGTAACTGGTGTGGCAGTGATGTCAGTGTTCTGACTAATGTCTGTGTTGACACTGATGTCACAGGTGAGACTGTGTTGTCACTGGTGAGGCCATGATGTCATACTGTGTCTGTGATGTCCCTGTGAAGGTTGTATGTTGCTATAGGCTGTCATGTAAGCATGAGATAATATCACTCTGGAAGCTGTGATTTCACAGAGAGGCTGTGATGGCAGTGACATGAGGCTATGAAATAACAGCCTGCCCACGGACACCACAGGCTCACCTGTTATTTCATAGCCTCATGCCACTGCCATCACAGCCTCACTGTGACATCAGGGCAAGCTGTCAGGTCACTGTGAGACTGTGATGTCACAGTCAGGCTCTGAAGTCAGGCCTGAGCCTATGAGATATCAGTGAGGCTGTGACATCAAGGGTGATGTTTGCATTTCACAGACAGTTTTGATAGTTGTGAGGCTGTGCATTCACACTGAGGCTGTGATGTCAGAGGAGAGGCTGTGATGTCACTGTGAGCCAGTCATATCAGTGCTGAGGCTATGACATCACCACGAGTCTGTGCTGGCACAGTGTGGCTGTGATGCCACAGTGAGATTGTGATGTCACACTGAGGTTGTGAAATCAGTAGTGAGTGTACTTTTTCCGGGAGACTATGTCATTGGTGAAGCTGGAATGTCACTGGTGAGGCTCTAATGTTACAGTGAGTTTATTGTGTCAAACTGAGGTTGTGATGTCACAGTGTGGTTTAGATGTCAGAGGTGAGGTTTAATGTCACAGTGATTCTTTAATGGCATGGTATGGCTGTGATGTCACATTGAGACTGTGATGTCAATAGCGACGCTGTGGTGTCACAGGAAGGTTGTCATGTTTCAGTGTGCCCGTAAGGACAGTGGTGAGGGTGTGGTGCCATAGTCAGGTTTGGTATGATGTCAGTGATGATTGTGTGATGTCGCACTAAGGCTAGGATTTCAGAGGTAAGCCTGTGATGTCATAGTGAGACTGTGATATCACAGTGAGGCTATAAAGTCAGAGTTAATGCTGTGGTGTCACAGTTGAGCAATGATATCAGAAGTGAGCCTGTGATGTCACATTGAGGCTGTGATGTCACAGTGAGGCTATGTCAAAGGTGTGTATGTGAATTCACCATGAGCCTATTATGTCAGTGGCAAGGCTGATGTCACAGTCAGTTTATGATGTCACAGTGAGGCTGTGACGTCACTTTCAGATTGTAATATCATCGGGAGACTGTGATGAAATAGGCTATAACATCAGAGTTAATGATGTGATGTCTCAGTTGGGCAATGATTGCAGAGGTGAGTCTGTGATTTCATAGTGAGGCTGTGGTGTCACCAGTAATGCCATGATATCAGTGGTGATAGACTATGACATCACAGTTCGGCTGAGATTTCAGTGGTTATGCTGTCATGTGAGAAGTGATGCTGATGTCAGTGATGAGGCTGGGATGTCACAGTGTGGCTGGGATGTTACTGGTGAGGCTATGATGATGCCACAGAGAGGCTGTGATGACACAGTGAGACTGTGTTGTCACCAGAGAGGCTGTGTTGTCACTGTGAGGCTGGGATGTCAGTGGAGCAAGACTATGACATCATACTGAGGATGTGATTTCGGATGTTAGGCTGTGATATCAGAATGAGGTTGATGTAAGTGATGAGGGTATGATCACAGTGAGGCTGTCATGTCACTGTTGAGGCTGTGATGCCACCGTGGCTGTAGTGTCACTGTAAGCCTGAGATATCACAGAGAGTTGTTGATGTCACGGTGGAGGCTGAGAGGTCACAGTGAGACTGTGATGTCAGTGGCAAGGCTGATGTCACAGTGAGTTTTTGTTGTCACAGTGAGTCTGTGCTGTCACTGGAATGGCCGTGATGACACACTAAGTCTGTGATATCACTGTGAAGTTTGTATGTCTCTGTGGGCTCTCATGTCACCATGAGGTGATATCACCCTGGAAGCTGTGAGGTCACTGTGAGGTTGTGATGTCAGTGGCAAGACTGATGTCACAATGAGTCTATGATGAGCCTCTGGTGTTAGTGGGCAGGTTTTGAGGTCAGTGTGAGGCTGTGATGTTAAAGTGAGGCTCTGATGTCAAGGTTTATTCTATGATTTGTCAATGAGGCTGTGACATCAGGGGCGATGCTTGATTTCACAGTGAGGTTAGGACGTCAGTGGTGAGGCTGTGCAGTCACACTGAAGCTGTGATGCCAGAGGAGAAGCTGTGATGTCACCATGAGGTTCCGATATCACAGTGATACCAGTGGTGATATGTTGGGCCCACCCAGAGATAACGGTCTGGGAGGGAATGAGCAGGGCATGGCTTAGCACATGGGACCAAAGATGGCGCTGGGAGCTAGTGTCCTAGGCGTAACCCTGATCACATTACAGAGAGTCCTAATTGGCTTATAGGAGCCAACATAGATTTATGTTTAGTCTGACCTATGCAGAGTATGTGCTATACTGACCATCAAGGTAATTGGCTGGTGTTTCGCGTGCTTGGATTCTTTGTGTATATAAGCTGATTTATTACCCCCAATAAACTGAGATTTTGCTTTGACAAACTCCTCGTCTGTTGCCGAGTCTCTGGAGGGCTGAGGCAGAGGTGCGGGTGGTCAGGTCGTTACAGCCAGGAGCTGTGTGTATGAGTGAGTGATGGAATGTCGCTTTGACAGACTCCCTGCTGTGCCCGGAGTCCCCTGAATTTGGGTAGGGGTAAAGGGCCTGCAGCATATTTGCCTTTCTCCGCCCCAACAGCCTGGAGCCGCCCAATGGCCTGGAGCCATCACAGTGTGTGCCTGGGAGAATCATCCCAGCAGTGATAGACTATGACATCCCAGTTTGGCTCAGATTTCAGTAGTTAGGCCATGATGTCAGAAGTGAGGCTGATGTCAGTGGTGAGGCTGAGATGTGACAGTGAGGTTGGGATGGTACTTGTGAGGCTGTGATGCCACAGTGAGGCTGTGTTGTCACTGTTGAGGCTGTCATGTGAGCGTGAGGCTGATGTCAGTGATGAGGCTATAGTGTCATAGCGAAGCTAGGTAGGATGTCTGTAGTGTCACTGAAGCTATGATTTCAAAGGTTAGCCTGTTATGTCACAGTGAGGCTGTGATGTCACAAGTGATGCTGTGATGTCACTATGAGTCTGTGATGTCAGAATTGAGGCTATAATGCCACAGTGATGCCGTGATATCACTGTGAAGCTGTGATGTCATTGTGAGGGGTTCTGATGTCACAGTGAGGCTGTGAGGTCACTGTGGAAAATGTGATGTCAGTGGCAAGGCTGATTTCACCATGAGGCTATGGTGTAACAGGTGAGTCTATGATGTAACACGTTAGACTGTTAGTTCACAGTGAGACTTTGAGGTCACTGTGAGACTGTGATATCTGTGGAATGATTGATGCCACAATGAGGAAGTGATATAACATGTTAGGCTATGGTGTCACTGTTTATGATATCAAAGGCTATGATGTCACTGTTGAGGTTGTCACATCGCTGTGAGCCTATGCTATCTGTGTTGAGGCTGTGGTGTCTTGGCAAAGCTAGGCAGGATACCAGTGGTGAGGCTGTGATGTCACCATGAGGTTGTGATGTCACAGTCAGGTTGTGTTGGCACATTGTGCCTGTGATGTCATAGTGAGTTTGTGATGTCACAGTGACGTGGGGATATCACTAGTGACTGTGCTTGCAAAGCAAGACTATGTCATTGGTGAGGCTGTATTGTCACTGGTGAGGCTCCAATGTCACAGTGAGTTTATTGTGTCAAAATGAGGTTGTGATGTCACATTGAGACTATGATGTCAGAGGTAAAATTTCATGTCACAGTGATTCTTTTATGGCATGGTGTGGTTGTGATGTCACCATGTAGATGTGGTGTCACTGTGAGGTTGTGATGACACTGTGACACTGAGGAAGTTGTGATGACATTGTGATGTCAGTAGCGACACTGTGGTGTCACAGGGAGGGTGTTATGTTTCAGTGAGCCTGTGAGGTCAGTCGTGAACATGTGGTGCCTTAGTGAGGCTGTGTAGGATATTAGTGATGAGGGTTTGAGGCTATAACTTCTGAATTGATGCAGTGATGTCACAGATGGGCAATGATTTCAGAGGTGAGCATGTGATGTCACAGTGAGTCTGTCATGTCACAGTGAGGCTGTAACCACAGAGGTGAGGCTGTGATGTTAGTGTTGATGCTGATTTCACACTGAGTCTCTGATGTTGCTATGAGCACTGTGAGCTCTTTATGACCACTATGAGCTATATCCACTGAGTTCGTTATGATCACTATGAGCTATGACCTCTATGAGCTCTCTATGACAATTTTGAACTCTTTTTGGGCACTGTGAGCTCTGTATGACCACTATGAACTATGACCCCTGTGAGCCCTTTATGACCACTATGAGATATAACCCCTGTGAGCTCTCTATGAGCACTGTGAGCTGTCTATGACTACTATGAGCTATAACTAGTGGGAGCTCTCCATGAGAACTATGAACTATGACCATGTGAATGCTCTGTGACCACTGTGCATCGTGACTACTGTAAGCTTTCTGTGGTCATTTTGATCTCTCTATTACCATTAGGAGCTATAACCACTGTGAGCTCCCTATACACCATGTGCTGTGAGCACTGTGAGCTCTTAATGTGAACTATGACGACTATGAGCTCCCTGTGATGATTATCAAGTATGACCACTGTGAGTTCTCTTTGTCCATTATGAGCTCTCTGTGAACACTGTGAATTGTGAGCACTGTGAGCTCTCTATGACCACTATGAGCTAGGACCACTGTGAGCTATCTATCACCACTAAGAGCTATGATCATTTGAGGTATGACCACTGTGAGCTGTCTATCACCACTATGAGCTATCACCACTGTGAACACTCATTGTCTATTATGTGCTCTTTATGACCACTGTGAGGTATGACCACTATGATCTATCAACACTATGAGCTATGATCATTGTGAGCTCTCTATGAAGATTATGAGTTCTCTATGAACACTGTGTGCTGTGACCACTGTGAGCAGTCTATTGCCACTGTAAGCTATGAGCAGGGAAAGCTCTCTATGAACACTGTGATCTATGATCACTTTGAAATCTCTGTCACCACTATGATCTATGACCACTGTGAGCTCTCTATGAGCACTATGACCACTATGAGCTCTTTCTGACCATTATGAGCTCATTATGACCACTGTCAGCTCCCTATGACAACTATGAGCTTTCTATTACCATTATGAGTTCTGTATGACAACTATGATCTATGAACACTGAGAGCTCTCAATGACCACTATGAGCTATGACTACCGTGAGCACTCTATGACCCCTGTAGCTCCCTATGAGAAATATGACCTGTGAAAAATGTGAGTTCTTTATGACCACTATGAGCTATGATCACTGAGAGTTCTCTATAATCACTGTGAGTTCTCACTGTCCAATATGCATTCTCTATAATTATTGGAAGCTATGTCCACTGTGACCTATCTAAGGCCACAATGACCTTTGACCACTGTGTGATCTCTATCAATACGATGAGCTCTGATCACTGTAAGCTTTCAATAACCACTGTGAGTTCTCTATGACCATTATGAGCCATGGCTACTCTGAGATGTCTATCACCACTATGAGCTCTCTATGACCACTGACAGCTGTGACCACTGTGAGCACTGATTGTCTATTATGTGCTCTTTATGACCACTCAGCTATGACCATTGTGAGCACTTCGTGACCACTATGAATTAAGACCACTGTCAGCTCTGACCACTATGACCTCATTATGACCACTATGAGCTATGACCACTGTGATCTCTTTATGTCCATTATCAGCTCTGTATAGCCACTGTGAGCTATGACCACTGTGAGCTCTCTCTGATCACCGTGAGCTCTCTATATCTCCTGTGAGCAATGAAAATTGTGAGCTCTCTATTACCACTATGATCTCTCCACGACCACTGTGAGCTCTCTTTGAGCACTACTACCTATGACCACTATGAGCTGTGAACACTGTGAGCACTCTGTGTTCATTAGGAGCTCTCTATGACCACAGGGATCTATGACCACCTTGAGTTCTCTATGACCAACATGAGTTATGACCACTGTGAGATGTCTATGAGCACAGTGATCTCTCTATGACCACTCCGAGCTATGAACACTTTGACCTCTGTAGGCCCATTATGAGTTTTAAGTGACCACTGTGAGCTCTATATGATCACTGTGATCTCTCTATGGTGAGTTTGATCTCTCTATGAACACTGTGATATCTCCATGACCACTGTGAGCTCTCTCTGATCAATACGAACTATGAGCACTGTGAGCTCTCTTTGACCACTGTGAGCAGTCACGACTGTGAACTCTCTCTGACAACTTTCAGGTATTATAAGTGTCAGCTCTCTATGACCACTATGAGCTGTGAGTACTGTGACCTTTCTATGAACATTAGGAGTCATGACCAGTATGAGTCATTGCCCATTATGAGCTCTCTATGACCACTTTGAGCTGTGACCACTGTGAGCTCTCTATGATCACTAAAAGCTATGAACACTGTGAGGTTTCTATGTCCATTATGAACTTTCTAGAACTGCTGTGAGCTATGACCACTGTGAGCTCTTTATGAAAACTATGAGCTATGACCACAGTGACCTCTCTATGAACATTTTGAGTTCTATATGACTACTTTGACCTCTCTATGACCACTCTAGCTTACTATGAGCAATACAACCTATGACCATTGTGATCTTTCTGTTACCTCTATGAGCTATGACCACTGAGAGTTCTTTATGACCACTATGAGCTATGACCACTGTGATCTCTCTATAACTATTGTGAGTATAACCACTGTGAGCTCCCTATGTCCTCTGTAAGCTGTGACAACTATGAGATCTCTATGACAATTGTGAGCTCTCTAGGACCACCATGATCTCTCTACGACCACTTTGAGCTCCCTATGAACACTACGAGCTCTCTATGAACACTGTGAGTTCTCTTACAAGGACTAAGACCTATGACCACTCTGAGCTCTCTATGACCACGGTAGCTCTCTATGAGCAATAGGACCTATGACTATTGTGAGCTTTCTATTACCTCTATGAGCCATGACCACTGTGAGTTCTTTATGACAACTATGAGCTGTGACCACTGTGATCTGTCTATGACCACTGTGAGCTATGACCACTATGAGCCCTGTATGACCTCTGTGAGCTTGATGTCTATGAGCTCTCTATGACAACTGTGAGCTTTCTAAGACCACTGTGACCTCTCTACCTTTGAGCTACCTATGATCACTATGACCTGTCAATGACCACTGCAAGCTCTCTAACAGCACTAGGACCAAGGACCACTTTGAGCTCCCTATGATCACTGTAGCTCTCTATGACCACTATGATTTATGAAAACTGTGAGATCTCTATGACCACTATGAGCTCTCTATTACAACAGTGAGTTCTTTATGACAATTGTGAACTCTATATGACCACTTTGAGCTCTCTATTGCCACTATGAGCTATGACTATTGTGAGCTCTGAATGAACATTATGAGCTATGATGACTCTGAGCTGTCTATGACCACTTTGATCTATCTATGATCACTATGATCTATGATCACTGGGAGTTCTCATTTTTCATTATGAGCTCTCTATGACCACTGTGAGCTATGACCACTGTGAGCTCTCTATGTCCAATATGAGCTACTACCACTATGAGATCTCTATGACCACTGTGAGCTCTTCATGATCACTATGAGATATGAAAAGTATGACCTATTTATGACCACCATTGGAGCAATTGACCTATGGCCACTGTAAGTTCTCTGTGACCAATGTGATGACCAGCCTTAGCTTTTTATGACCATTATCTGCTGTGACCACTATGAGCCCTGTAAGACCACTCTGAGCTCATTCTGAACATCATGAGATGTGACCACTGTGAGCTGCCTATGACCACTATGAGCTCTCTATGACCAGTATGAGCTATGATCACTGTGAGATCTCTTTCACCACTGTGAGATCTCTATGAATACTATGATCTATGATAACTGTGAGTTCTCTAAGACCACTATGAGCACTATATGACTACTATGAGTTCTATATGACCACAGTGAGCTATCTATGAACATTATGAATGATCTGTGACAACTCTGAGCTAAGTATGACCATTGTGAGCAATGACAACTATGAGCTCTCCATGACCAGTATCACCTATGACCACTGTTAGCTCTTTATAACTCATATGAACTCTCTTTTTCCACTGCGAGCTCTCTATGACTATTGTGAGTTCTCCATGACCACTGTGAGCTCTCTATGGCAACTATGAGCTATGACTACTGTGAACACTCTATGACCACTGTGAGCTCTTTATGACCAATCTGAGCTATGAACACTGTGAGCTCTCTATGAGCACTGTGAGCTATGACCACTGTGAGTTATGACAACTGTGAGCTCTTTACGGGCACTGTGAGATATGACCACTGTGAGCTCTCTATAACCTCTGTGAGCTATGACAGCTATGAATATTCTAGAACCTTTGTGCATTCTATATGACCATTATGAGCTATTATCACTGTGAACTCTCTATGACCACTGTGAGCTCTTTAGGGCCACTGTGAGCTATGACCACTGTGAGCTCTTTATGATCATTATAAGCTATGAACACTGTGAGTTATCATTGTCCATTACAAGCTCACTATGACCATTGTGAGTTATGACATCTGTGAGCTCTCTATAGGCATTGTGAGCTATGACCACTGTGAGCTCTCTATAACCTCTGAGAGCTATGACAGCTATTAGTAGTCTAGGACCATTGTGAGCTCTATACGACCACTATGAGCTATTATCACTGTGAGCTCTCTATGACCACTGTGAGCAATAACCACTCTGAGCTCTCTATGACCACTATCAGCTATGACAACTGTGAATTCTCTATGACTAATGGGAGCTCTCTATGTCTACTGTGAGCTCTCTATAAGCATTATCAACTATGACCACTGTAAGCACTCTAAGACCACTGTGATCTGTGAACATCGTGAGCTCTATTTGATGCCTATGAGCTATGACCACTGTGAGCTACCTCTGACCTATGTGAGCAATGATAAATATGAGCTCCTTATGACCACTGTGAACTATGACCACTTGACCTCTATATGACCACTATGAGATATGACCACGGTGGTCGTAGCTCATAATTCTCTTAGATAGCTCACAGTGTTCATAACACACAGTGTTCATAGAGAGCTCACAATGCATATTGAGTGGTCATAAATATCTCACAGTGGTCATAAGTCAAAGCGGTCATAGATAGCTCACAGTGGTTATAGCTCATAGTGGTCAAGGAGAGCTCTCATAGTGGTAATAATGAGCTCAAAGTGGTCATAGCTCATAGTAGTGATACAAAGTTAATAGGGGTCATAGATCATATTGGTCATAGAGAGTTCAGTGTTGTCATAGAGAACTCACAGTTGTCCTACCTCACCGTGGTCAAGGAGAGGTCATAATAGTCATAGCCCATAATGGTCACAAAGAGTTCACAGTGGTCATGGGTCATAGTTGTCTTAGAGAGCTCACATTGTTCATAGAAGACTCAGAGTTGTCATAACTCAGAGTGGTCACAGAGAGGTCACAGTGTTCATTGCTCCTAGCAATCACAGAGAGCTCATAGTTGTCAGAGAAAGCTCACATTGGTCATAGAGAGTTCACAGTGGTCATAGAGAGTTCACGGTCATCATAGATTATAGTTGTCTTAGAGAGCTTACAATAGTTATAGAAGAATCAGAGTGGTCATAGCTCACATTGGGCACAGACAGCTCACAGTGATCATAACTCATAGCAGTGATACAGAGCTCAGAGTTGTCATAGAAAGCTCAAATTGGTCACAGACAGTGGTCAGAGACCTCATAATGGACATTGAGATCTCACAGTGGTCTTAGCTCATAGTGGTCATAAAGAGCTCATAGTGGTCATAGAGAGCTCTCAATGATCAAATGTCATACTGCTCTAAAAGAGCTCACAGTGGTCATGAAAAGTCACAGTTGTCATAGAGAGCTCATAGTGGTCATAGCTCATTGTGTTGATACAAAACTCACAGTGGTTATAGATCGTAGTGGTCATAGAGAACTCGAAGTGCTCTTAGCTCACAGTGGTCAGAGAACTCACAGTGCTCATTCCTCATAGTGGTAATAGAGAGCTCACTTTGCTCATAGTTCACGGTGGTCATAGAGAGCTCATAGTATTCACAGCCCATAATGGTACTAGACAGCTCAGTGTGGTCATAGCTCATATATGACATACAGAGTTCACAATGGTCATAGAGAGCTCACAGTGGTCATAGAAAGCTTAAAGTGCTCATAGAATTCTCAAAGTGGTCACAGAGAGGTCTCAGTGGTTATAGAGAGCTCACAGTGGTCAAAGAGAGCTCATAGTGGTCATAGCTGATAAAGGTCATAGAGAGCTCATAATGGTCATAGAGAGCTCATACTGGCCATAGAGAGTTCCCAGTGTCATAATTCATAATGATCTCAAAGTAGTCATAGATTAGAATCATCAAACAGAGCCCATAATGGCCAAAGAGAGTTTATAGGATCATAGAAAGCTCACAGTGTTCATTGATCAATGTGCTCCTAGAGAGCTCACAGTGGTCGTATCTCTTAGTGTTCATAGAAAACTCACAGTAGTCATAGAGAGTACACAGTGATCATTGCTCCCAGTGGCCATAGAGAACTCAGAGTGGCCACTGTTCATAGTTATCATAGAGAGTTCACAGTAGTCAGAGTGATCACAGAAGTCATAGAAAGCTCACAGTGCCCATAATTCCCAGTGGTCATAGAAGGCTCAAAATGGTCACAGCTCACAGTGGTCATAAAGAACTCATAATCATCATAGAGAACTTACTGTGGTCATACCTCATAGTGGTGATAGAGGAATCACAGTGGTCATAGATCATAATGGACATAGAGTGCTCATAGTGTTCATAGCTCATAGTGGTCATAGATCATAGTGCTCATAGGGAGCTCACAGTGGTCGTAGAATGCTCACAGTGATCATAGAGAGCTCAAAGTGGTCCTAGAAATGTGACAGTTGTTATAAAGGGCTCATTGTGGCCATGCAGAGCTAACAGTGGTTATAGCTTATAGTGGTCATTGAGAGCTCACAGTGGTCATAGCTCATAATGGTCACAGAGAGCTCACAGTGTTCATACCTCATAGTTGCCACAAAAAAAGCTCATAATGGCCGTAGAGAACTAACAGTGGTCATAGCACATAGTTGTCACAAAAAGCTCATAATGGTCATAGAGAACTCACTGTGGTCATATGGAGCTTACGGTGATCATAGAGAGCTCAAAGTGGCCATAGAGATGTCACAGTGGTCATAGAGAGCTTAGAGTTGCAATAGAGAGCTCACAGTATTCATAGGTCATAGTGCTCATAGCAAATCCACAGTGGTAATAGAGAGCTTAGAGTGTCCATAGAGCACTCACAGTGGTTATAGGTCATATTGCTCATAGAGAGCTATAGCGGTCATAAATAACTCACAGAGTTCATAAAGATTTCATAATAATCATAGCTCATACTAGTCAGTATAGTTCACAGTGGACACAGACAGCTCACATTAGTCATAGAGAGCTCACAGCAATCATAGTTCATAGTCATCATAGAGAGTTCACAGTGGTCATAAAGAGCTCACAGTACTCACAGCTCATAGTGCACATAGAGAGCTCAAAATGGTCATAAGTCATAGTGTGTTTGTAGAGAGTCTATAGTGGTCATAAAGAGCTCACAGGGGTTATAACTCACAGTTGTCATAGAGAGCTCATAATGGAAATATAGTGCTCACTTTGGTCTATCTCATAGTGGTCAAGAAAGCTCCCAAAGCCATAGATCATATTAGTCACAGAGAGCTAACAGTGGTCATAGAGAGATCATAGTGGTCTTAGAGACCACAAAGTCATCATAAAGTGTCACAGTGGTCATAGCACGCTCACAGTAGTCATAGTTTGCTCACAGTGATCATAGCTCATACTGATCACAGAGAGCTCCTGGTGGCGATACGTACATCAATGAGGTCACGAGAACTCAGTGTTGTCATAGAGAGCTTAAAGTGGTCATAGAAAGTTCACACTCTTCGATCATAGTGTTCATGGAGAGCTCTGTGGTCAAAGAGAGCTCACATGGTCATAGAGCATGTATACTCATAGAGAGCTAACTAGTAATATTTCATAGTGGTCATGGAGAGCTCACAGTGGTCAAAGAGATCTCACTGGTCATAAAGAGATCACGTAGTCAAAGTGAGATCATAGCGATCATGAAGATCTCAAAATGGTCATAGAGAGCTCATAGTGTTTATAGAGATCTCATACTGGTTATATCGCACATTTATAAGAGATCTCAGAGTGGTCAAAAGTGCTCACAGTGGTCAAAGTGAGCTCACAGAGGTCATAGAGAGCTCACAGTGGTCACAGTTCACAGTGGTCAAAGAGAGCTCATAATGATCAAGAGAGCTCAAAGTCATCATAGTTCATCGTCTTATAGCCACTCAAAGAGTCATAGATAATTCAAAGTGGTGATATCTCACAGTGTTCATAGAGAGCTAATAGTGATCATTGAGAGCTCATAGTGACGCAGAGAGCTCACACTGGTCATAGAGAGCACAGTGTTCATATAGAATTCATAGTGGTCAAAGCATTCTGTGATAATAGAGAACTCACAGTGGTTATATTCATAGTGGTCATAAACAGCTCAAATTGATAATAGCTCATAGTAATCATAGAGAGCTTACAGTGGTGACAGGTCATAGTGTTCATAGCTCAAAATGGTCATAGAGAGCTTACAGTGCTCATAGAGGCATCAAAGTCTCATGGGGAGGTCACAGTGGTCATAGAGAGCTCATAATGGTCACAAGATTCAAAGTGTCATAGAGAATAGAAAGTCCTCACAGAGAACTCATAGTGGTCATAGAGATGTCACATGTCATAATCTTAGTGCTCATAGAGAAATCAGTTGTCAAGAGACTCACAGTTGTCATAGCTCCCAGTGGATATAGAGACTCACAGGTTCATAGTTCATAGTATTTAAAAGAGCTCACAGTGGTCATAGCTTGTAGTGATCATAGAAGCTCTTTGTCTCATAGCCCATAGTGGTCATAAAGAGCCCACAGTGATCATAGGTCATAGTGGTCATGGAGAGTTCACAGTGGTTATGTGTCATAATGCTCATAGAGAGCTAACAGTGGTCATAGAGAACTCACAGTGGTCATAGTCAGCTAACCTTGGTCATAGCTCATAATTTTCATAGAGAGCTCATGATGGTTGTAGAGAATCACAGTGGTCAAAGGGGTTCAGTCTGGTTATAGAGAACTCAAAGTCATCACAGTTCATAATGCTCATAGAGAGCTCAAGTTGTCAAAGAGAGTCACAGAAATTATAGCTCATAGTGGTTATAGAGACTTAATAGTAGTCACAGCTCATAGTGGTCATGGAGGCCTCACAGTGGTCATAGAGAGCTCATAATAGTCCTAGAGAACTCACAGGTGTCATAGCTCACAATCTTCATAGGACTCATAATGGAAAAAAAGCTCACAATGGTCATAGCTCAGGGTGGTCTGTCATAAAGAATTCACAGAGGTCTTAGTTCATAGTGGTCATATAGAGTTCACTATTGTCAAAGGTCACATTGGTCACAGAGAGCTCAAAGTGGTCACAGACTGACAACAATGTTCATAATCACTCACATTGGTCATAGGAGGTCGTGTGGTCATAGCTCACTGATGTCTTAGAGAGCAAATAGTGGTCATAGTTCGCAGTGGTTCTAGAGAGCTCATATTGGCGATATGGATATCAAGTGGTAAAAGTTCATAGTAGTCATAGAGAGTTCAGATGGTGATCATAAGCTTACAGTGGAAATAGCTCATAGTGGTCATAGAGAGCTCACACATTATAGCTCACAGTGGTCGTGAGAGCTTGTAGTGGTCATAGAGAGGTTACAGTGGTCATAGTGAAAGTAGTCATGAAGAGCTCACAGTGGTCATAGAGAGCTCAGAGTAGTCATAGAGAGCTCACAGTAGTCATACAGAATTCATAATCATCATAGAGAGTTCACAGTGATCATAACTCAAAGAGCTCATGAAGTGCTCACAGTGTTCATAACTCATAATGGTCATAGAGAGCTCACAGTGGTTATATGTCATAATGCTCCTACAGAGCTCGGTATTGTCATAGAAACTTCTAATGCTCATAGAGAGCTCAAAGTGTTCATAAGAAGTCACAGTAGTCATCGAGTATACAAGTGGTCGCAAAGACTCAGAGTGTATATAGAAGCTAATATGTTCATGAGAGCTCACAGTGATCAAAGAGAGCTCATAGTGGTCTAGTTCATAGTGGTCATAAAGAACGCACATAGCTCAAAAGTTCATGAGAGCTCACATTGGGCATAGATAGCTCACAGGTTTCATAGGGAGAGAACTCATAATCGTCATAGAGAGCTCACAATGGTCATAGTTCATAGTGCTCATAGAGTGCTCAGAATAGTCATATAAAGGACACAGTGGTCATAGAGAGCTCAAAGTGGTCATGGACAGCTCAAAGTGGTCATGACAGCTCAAGTGGTCATAGAGTGCTCTCATGGTTTTCATAAAGAGTTCATAATAGTCACAGAAAACTCACAGTGGTCATAATCAAGTGGTCATAGTATCTCATAGTGATCATTGAGCTCATAGTAGTCACAGAGAGTTCACAGTGGCCAAGAGAGCTTATAGTTGTCATACAGAAGTCATCGTGGTTATAGAACTAGTAGAAATAGAGAGCTCACAGTGTCATAGCTCACAGTGATCATAAAGAGCAAAATGGTTAAAGAGAGGTCCCAGTGGTCATAGCTCATATTGTACATAGAGAGTTCATAGTGTTCATAGAGAGTTCACAGTGGTCATAGATATTATCATCATAGAAAGTTCAAGTGGTTATACTTCACAGGGTAATAGAGAGCTCATAATGGAAATATAGAATTCAGTGTGGTCATAGATCATTTGGTCATAAAGCGCTCACAGGGGTCATAGCTCATTGTGGTGATAGAGAATTCTCATCAATGTCATCATGCTCATAGAGAGGTAACAGTGGTCATAGAGAGCTCAGAGTCGTTATAGATTGCTCAAAATGGGTATAGATCACATGGTCATAGTGAGCTCATAGTAGTTATAGCTCATAGTAGTCATAGAGAACTCATAGTGGTCAGATATTCTAGGGCTCTAGAGGACACGTTGATGAACAAAACTCATGGTGGCAATAGAATATTGGTCATAGAGAGCTAACATTGGCATACCCTTAGTGGTCATAAAGACCTCAGTGATTATAGGTCATAGTGCTCTTAGAGACCTCACAGTGACCATAGAAGATCATACTAGTGATAGAGTGTTCAAAGTGGTCATAGATATCTCATAGTAGTCATAGGAAGATCACAGTGGTCATTGTAAGCTCATAGTGGTCATAGATACTCACAGTATTCATAGCTCATAGTGGTCATAAGAGATCATAATAGTTTTAAGAGCTCAAATGGTCATAGAGAATTGAAAGTATCAGAGAGTCTCATAGTGGTCATAGAGAGCTAAGAGTATCAAGAGACCTCATAGTGGTAATAGAAGCTAAAAGTTATCAAAGAGAGCTCATAATGGTCAAAGAGATCTTAAAGTTACCATACAGAGCATAGTGTTCACAGAGATCACAGTGGTCATAAATCATAGCGCTTATAGAGCTCACAGTGGTCATAGCTCATAGTGTTCATAATGAGATCACAGTGCCCATGGAGAGCTCACAGTATTCATAGCTCATAGTGGTCATAATGTACTACAGTGGTAATAGCTCAGAGTTGTCATAGAGAGCTCACAGTGGTCATAGATGCTATTGCTCATGGAGAGCAACAGCGGTCATAGCTCACAGTGGTCATAAAGAGCTCAAAGTGGTCTTTGAGAGCTCACATTAGTCATAGCTCATAGTAATCCTAGAAAACTCACAGTGGTCATAGTTCATACTGCTCATAGTGTGCTCACAGTAGTCATACAGGTGTCACAGTGGTCATAGATGCTCAGAATGGTGATAGAGAGATGACAGTGGTCATAGTGAGGTCATAGTGATCATAGCTTATAGTGGGTATAGATAGTTCATACTGGACATAGATCATAGTACTCATAGAGGGCACACAGTGGTCAAAGAGAGTTCACAGTGGTCATAGGTCATATTGGTCATATAGAGCTCACAATGATCATAGAATTGTAAGAGTGGCCACAGACTGCTCAAAGTGGTCATAGAGAACTCACAGTGGTAATAGAGAGCTCACAGTACTCATAGTGAGCTCACAGGGTTCATAGCTCACAATGGTAATGGAGAGCACATATTGGTCATGGAGAGATCATAGTGGTGATAGAATGTTCACAGAGGTCACAAAGAGTTCAGAGTAGACATATCAAGTTCATCATGGTCATCAGGAGCCCAAAGTGATCGTAGATCATAGTACTCATAGAGAGCTCACAATGGTCAAAGAGTTTATAGTGGTCATAAGGAACTCAGAATGGTGATAGAGAGTTCATAGTGCTGATAATGAACTCACAGTGGACATAGTTCTGAGTGGTCATAGAGAGCAAAAGAGTGGTCACAGAGAGTTGAGAGTCATCATAGATCATAGTGCACATAGAGAGCTCACAGTTGTCAAAGAGAACTCACAGTGATCATAGATTATAATTGTCATAAAGAGCTCACAGTGGTCAAAGCTCATATTCATCATAGAGAGATTACAGTTGTCATAGAGAGCTCACAGTGATCATAGAATCCTCACAGTGGTCATAGCTCACAGTAGTCACAGCTCATAGTGGTAATAGAGAGCTCATAATGGACATAGAGAACTTACAATGGTCATGGATCAGAGTGCTCATACACAGCTCACAATCATCATAGAGACCTCACAGTGGTCATAGAGATTTCAAAGTTCCCATGGAGAGGTCACTGTGGTCATAGAGAGCTCATAGTGGTATCATAGAGACTTCAAAGTGGTCATAGGGAGCTCACACTCCTCATAGAGGGCTCACAGTAGTGATAGAGAGCTAAGAGTAGTTATAGAGAGCTGAAAGTGGTCATAGACAAGTCACAGTGGTCATAGAGAGCTCACAGTGATCATAGTGAGTTCATGGTGGTAATAGCTCATAGTGGTCATAGAGAGATCACAGCGATCATAGCTCATAGTGTTAATAGAGAGCTCACAGTGGTCAGAGAACTTATAGTGGTCACAGAGAGCTCACAGTCGTCCCATAGGGTTCATAGTGGTCATAGAGAGCTCACTGTGGTCATAGCTCATAGTGGTCATTGAGAGCTCAGAGAGCTCATAGCACACAGTGGTCACAGAGGACTCATAATCTTCATAGTGAGCACACAGTGCTCATAGTCATACTGATGATAGAGAGCTCATAGTGGTCATACATCACAGTGTATATAGAAAGATCACAGAGGTTATAGAGAGGTTATAGGTTATAATGTGGTCATAGCTCAGTGTGGTCAGAGAACTCACACTGGTCATAGCTCAGAGTGGTAATAGAGAACACATTGTGGTCATAGAGAGCTCTCAGTGATCATAGCTCAGAGTTGTCATAGAGAGCTCACAGTGGTCACAGTTCACAGTGGTCAAAGGGAACTCACAGAGGTCATAGAGAGCTCACAGTGGTCATAGCTCACAGTGGTTATGTAGAGGTCATAGTGGTCATAGCTGAAGTTAGTCAGGGAGAGCTCACAGTGATCATAGAGACCTCACAGTTGCCATAGAGAGCTCACAGTGATCATAGAGAATTCATAATCATCACAGAGAGTTCACAGTAGTCATAACATATAGTGCTCATGTAGTGCTCACAGTGGTTATAACTCATAGTGGTCATAGACATCCTACAATAGTCATAGTTCATAGTGCTCATAGAGAGCTCACAGTGGTCATAGAGAGCTCAAAGTGGTCATAGATAATTAAAAGTGGTGATATCTCAGTGTTCATAGAGAGCTAATGGTGATCTTTGAGAGCTCATAGTGATCACAGAGAGCTCACACTGGTCACAGAGAGCATACAGTGGTCATACAGAGCTCAGAGTGGTCATAGCATTCTGTGATAATAGAGAACTCACAGTGGTCATAGCTAACAGCTCAAATTGATAATAGTTCATAGTAGTCATAGCGAGCTCACAGTGGTGATATGTCATATTGTTCATAGAGAGTTCACAATGGTCAGAGTGCTGAAAGTGGTCATAGAAAGCTGAAAGTAGTCACAGAGTGCTCACAGTAGTCATAGAGAGTTCACAGTGGTCATAGATCATAGTGCTCATAGGGAGTTCACAGTGGTCAAAGAGAGATCACAATGGTAATAGCTCATAGTGGACATTGAGAGCTCATAGTTGCCATAGAGAGCTGAAAGTAGTCACAGAGGGCTAATAGTAATCATAGAGAGCTCACCGTGGTCATAGAATATAATGCTCCTAGAGAGGTCAGAGTGGTCATAGACTGCTCACAGTGCTAATAGCTCAGAGTGGTCATAAAGATCTCACAGTTGTCGTACCTCATACTGGTGAGAGGAAACTCATAGTGTTCATAGAATATAGTGGTTACAGAGAACCCACAGTGGTCATAGAAAGTTCAGAGTGACTAAAGCTCATAGCTGTTATAAAGAGCTCACAGTACTCACAAATCATAGTGGTCATAGAGAGCCCAAAGTGGTCACATGTCATAGTGTTCATAGAGAGTTCATAGTGGTCATAGAAAGATCTGAGGTGTCATAGGGAGCTTAAAGTGATCATAGAGAGATAATAGTGGTCACAAATAGCTCACATTCATCATATCTAACAGGGGTCATACAGAGCCAATAATTGTTATAGAGAATTTACAGTGGTCATAGCTCATAGTGGTCATAGAGAGCTAACAGTTGTCATAACTCATAATGGCCATGGAGAGCTCACAGTGGTGATAGAGGACTCACAGTTATCATAGAGTGCTCACCATGGTCAAAATGCGCTCACAGAGGTCATAAAATGCTCACAGTGGTCATAACTCACAGTGATCAAAGAGAGCTCACAGTGGTCATACCTCATAATTGTCATAGAGAGTTCACAGTGGTCATAGCTCATAGTGTTCATAGAGAGCTCTCTGTAATCATAGTTCACAGTTCTCGTTGAGAGCTGACAGTGGTCACAGAGAGCTCACAGTGGTCAAGGTGAACTCAAAGTGATCATAGAGACTCAAAGTGGTCATAGTGAAGTCACAGTGGTCACCAAGAGCTCATAATGGTCATAGAGATCTCAGAGTGTTCATAAAGAGCTCATACTCTTCATAGAGAGCACAGAAGCTCAAGGAGAGCTCACAGTTACCCCAGGTCATAGTCATAGAGTACTCAAAATTTTGATAGGTCATAATGCTCCTAGAGCGCTCACAGTGATCATAGAGAGATCACAGGGGTCATAGACAACTCATAGTGGTGATAGCTCACAGTGGTCTCAGATAACGGACAGTGGTCATAGCGCAAAATGATCATAGAATACTCATAGTGGTCATAACTCACAGTTATCATAGAGAGCTCATATTAATCATAGAGAGCTCACAGTGGTCATAGCTCAGAGTAGTCATAGAAGTTCAGAGTAGTCATAGTTCATAGTGGCCATAGAGCGCTCACAATGGTCATAGGTCATAGTACTCATAGAGAGCTCAAAGTGTTCATAGAGTGATCCAAGTGGTAATAGATAGCTCACATGGCCATAGAGAGCTGATGTGGTCATAGCTAACAGAGGTCTTAGAGAGTTCATATTGGCAATATAGAGATCATAGTGGGTCAACGTTCATAGTGATCATAGAGAGCTCATGGTGGTCATAGTGAGCTCACAGTGGTAATACATCATAGTGGTCATAGACAGCTCATAGTGATCATATCTCATAGTGGTCATAGAGAACTCACAGAGGTCATAACTCATAGTGGTAATACAGAGCTTATACTGGTCATAGGGAGCTCACAGTGGTCATAGAGAGCATACACTGGTCATAGAGATCTCACAGTGGTAATAGAGAGCTCACAGTTGCCATAGTTCAGAATGGTAATAGAGAGCTCACAGCAGTCATAGAGTGCTCACAGTGTTTATAGCCCCTAATGGGCATAGAGAGCTCACAGTGGTCATAGCTCATAGCAGTCACAGAGAGCTCACAGTGGTCATACCTCATAATGTTCATACAGATGTCAAACTGGTCACAGAGAGGTACAGTGATCATAGACAGCTCACAATTCTCATAGAGAGCACACAGTTGTCTTAGTTTACAGAGATCATAGGGAGCTCATAGGTATCATAGCTCATAATAGTCATAGAGAGCTCAGGGAGAGCATAGGGATCTCTCAGTAGTCATAGCTTATAGTGATTTTAGAGATTTCACACTTGAATTATCTCAAAGTCATCCAATAGAGCTAACAGAGATCACAGCTCAGAGTGGTGACAGAGAGCTCACATTGGTCACTGAGATGTCACAGTGGTCAAAGCTAAAAGTGGTGATAGAGAGCTCACGATGGTCATAGCTAGCAGTGGTCATAGCTAATAGTGGTCATAGCTCATAGTGGTGATAGAGAGCTCACAGTGGACATAGATCACAATTGTCATAGAGAACTCACACTGTTGATATCTCATAGTGAGCATAGAGAGCTCACAGTGGTTATAGAGAGCTCACATTCTTTGTAGAGGCTCATAGGGGTCATAGCTCATAGTGGACATAGAGTACCTACAACGGTCATAGCTGATAGTGGTCATAAAGAGCTCACAGTGGTCATAGAGACTATTGATAACTCATAGTGGGCATACAGAGTTCACAATGGTCCAGTTCACCGTGGTCATAGAGAACTCATAGCTGACAGTGATCATAGAGATCACGATGGACATATGTCGCATAGCTCATAGAGAGCTACATAGGTTATAGAGAGCTCACAGTTGTCATAAAGATCTCGAAGTGTTCACAGAGAGTTTACAATGGTCTCAGCTAATAGTGGTCATAAAGTGTTCACAGTAGTCTAAGAGAGTTCACTGTGGTTATAGCTCATAATGGTCATAGAGAGTTCACAGTGATCATAGCTCATAGTGGTGATAGAGAGCTCACATTGGTCATAACTCAGAGTAATCATACAGAACTCACAGTGGTCATAGGTCATACTGCTCATAGTGTGCTCACAGTGGTCATACAGATCTCACAGTGGTTATAGAAAGCTCAAAGTGTTCATAAAGAGGACACAGCGATCATAGAGAGCTCACAGTGGTCATAGCTCATAGTGGTTATATTGAGCGGACAGTAGTCAGAGAATTCATTGTTGTTACAAAGATCCAATAGTGACAACACAGAGCTCACAGTGGTCATAGAGGTTCACTGTCATCATAGAGAGCTCAAAGTGCACATAGAGTGCTCACAGTTTTCATAGACAGCTGATAGTGCTCACAACTCCTAGTAATCATAGAGAGCTGATAGTGGTCATATCTCACAGTGGTCATAGAGACTTCATAGTGGTAATAGAAAGCTCACAGAGAGTTCAGAGTGGTCGTAGAGAGCTCACAGTGGTCTTAGGTCATAGTGCTCATAGAGAGCTCACAGTGGTCATAGAGAGCTCACAGTGATCATAGAACTATCAAAGTGGTCACAGAGAGCTCACAGTGGTCACAGAGGGATTATAGTGGTCATGGACAGCTCATAGTGGTGATAGAATTCTCACAGAGGTAACAGAGAACTCAGAATGGTCATAGACATCTCATAGTGGTCATAGAGAGCTCACAGTGCTGATAGGTCATAGTGTTCATAGAGAGCTCACACTATCGATAGAGTTTAAAGTGGTCAATAAGAGCTCATATTGGTCATAGAGATTTCAGAGTGTTGATTGGGACTTCATAGTAGTCATAGTGAGCTCACAGTTATCATAGATCATAGTGTTCATGGAGTGCTCACAATGGTGAAAGACAGTTCACAGTGGTCATAGATCATAATGGTTATAAAGATCTCACAGTGGTCATAGCTCGTAGTGGTCATAGAGAGCAAATAGTGTTCATAAGTCATAATTCTCATAGAGAGCTCAGAGTGTTCATACAGAGCTGACAGTCATTTTAGAGGGCTCAAAGTGGTTATAGAGAGATCACGGAGGTCGAAGAGAGCTCACGGTTATCATTGAGAGCTCACAGTGGTCACAACTCCTAGTGATCATAGAGAGAGCTCACAGTAGTCATAGCTCACAGTGGTCATAGAATGTTACAATGGTCATAGAGACCTTATAATGGACATAGAGAGTCACACTAGTCATAGAGACCTCACGGTGGTGATAGAGAGATTTGCAGTGTTCATAGATCAGAATAGTCATAGAAATCTCACAGCAGTCATATGTCATACTTGTAAAGAACTCATAATCATTATATAGAACTCACCGTGATCATAGCTCATAGTAATGATAGAGAGAACATAGTGGTCACAGATCAAAATGATCATAGAGAACTCACAATTATCATAGTTCACAGAGGTCATAGACAGAATATAGTGCACAGTGAGAGATTACAGTGGCCATAGTTCATAGTGGTAATAAAGTGATCATAAACAGGTAATTGTTGTCAGAGCTCACATGGGTCATAGAAAGCTCACATTGATTGTAGGTCACATTGCTCATAGAGAACTCACAGTGTTTAGAGAGCTAACAATGGTCATATAGAGCTCATAATGGTTATAGAGAAGTCACAATATTTACTGAGAGCTCATAGTGGTCATAGAGAACTCATAATGGCAATAGAGAGCTCACAGTCATCATACAGTTTTCAGAGTGGTCAGAGAAAGTTTACAGTGGTCTTTGAGAGCTGACAATATTCATAGCTTATAGTGGTCATAGAGAGCTCATAGTGGTAAAAAAAGAGCTCACAGTGTTTATAACTCAGAATGGACATAGAGAGCTCAAAATCATCATAGCTCATAGTGGCCCAACAGAGCTCACAGTGGTCAATGCTTATAGTGGTCACAGAGTGCTCATAGTGGTCACAAAGAGTTTACACTGAACATCACTTATAATGGTAATAGAAAGTTCACAATAGTCATATATAACAGGGGTCACAGAGAGCTCACAGTGGTTATAACTCATAGTAGTTATACAGAGCTCATAGTGATCATAGAGAGTTCACAGTACTCATAGTTCATAGTGCTCATAGAGGGCTTACAATGGTCAGAGCACACAGTGGTTATAGAAAGCTCATAACATACATAAAGAGTCCACAACTGTCATAGATCATAGTGGTCATAGAGTGCTCAAAGTAGTCATACTCATAGTGGTAATACAGAGAAAAGAATGGTGATAGAGAATGCATAGCTCATAGTGGGCATAGAGAGCTTACAGTGGTTATAGCGCATAGTGGTTATAGAAAGCTCATAATGTACATAGAGAGTTCACAATGGTCATAGATCTTAGTGGTCAAAGAGTGCTCAAAATAGTCATAGCTCATAGTCATTGAGATCTCACAGTGGTGATACAGAGGTCACAGTGGTCATAGCTCATAGTGGTCATAAAGTTCACAGTATTTATAGAGAGCTCACAACATAGAGAGTGGTCATAGGGAGCTCACAACAGACTTAGAGTGCTCACAATTTATATAGCTCATAGTTGTGATAGAGAGCTAATAGTGGTCATAGGTCATAGTGGTCATAGAGAACGCATAATGGTCATACCTCGAAGCAGTCATAGAGAGCTCATAGTGGTCATAAAGAGCTCACAGTTGAAATAGAGACTACATAATGCTTAGAGCTCACAGAAGTCATTGAAACCTTATAGTGGTTATAGAGAGCTCTCAGTGGTCGTAGCTCACAGTGATCATAGCTCACAGTTGTCATAGCTAACGGTGGTCATAGAGTACTCATAATGGACTTGGAGAGCTCAGAGTGGTCATAGCTCAAAGTTGACATGAAGAGCTCACAGTGATCACACCTAATAGTAGTCATAGAGAGGTCACAGTTGTCATAGAGAGCTCACAGTGGTCATAGAGAGCTCATAGTGATCACAGTTCTCAGTGGTCATAGACATAGTTCATAGTTTTCATAGAGAACTCATGATGGCCATATTGAGCTCACAGTGATCTCAGAGAAATCACAATAAAAATAGAGAGCTTACAGTGGTCATAGAGATACCATAATGGTAATAGAGAGCTCATAGTTGTCATAGTTCATAGTAGTCATAGATATCTCACAGTGTTCATAGCTCACAATGGTCCTAGACAGGTAATAATGTTAATAGTGAGTTCATAGTTGTCATAGCTAATAGTGGTCACAGACTGCTCACAGAGGTCATAGACTGCTAAAACTGGGCATAGAGAAATCACAGTGGTCATGGAGAGCTCATAGTTGATATAAACAGCTCACAATAGTCATAGAAAGCTCACAGTGGTCACAGACAGCTCACTGTGGTCATAAACAACTTACACTGTTAATAGCTCAAAGTGATCACAGGGAGGTCACAGTGGTCATAAACCATAAACAGTTGTAATAGAGAACTCTCAAATACTACTGTACACACTCTATGACCACTGTGAGGTCTCTATAACAATTGAGCTCTGTATGACAGCTATGAGCTATGACCACAGTGATCCCTCTATGACAACTATGAGCTAAGACTGCTATGAGCTCTCTAAGACCACAAACTCTGTCCACTATGAGCACTCTTTGTTCCTTATGACCTCACATTGACCACTATGAGCTCTGACCACTTTGAGCTCTTTATGTCCATTATAAGCTATCACCACTCTGAGCTTTCTATGACCATTGTGAGCTCTTATGAGCCCTGTGAGCTACAACCACTGTGAGCCCTCTATAACCACTATTTGCTATGACCACTATTCGCACACATTGTCCATTAAAAGCTCTCTACAACCACTGTAAGATATGAACACTGTGAGTTCTCCATGACAACTATGACCTATGACTACTGAGAGTTCTCTTTGACCAGTGTGACCTTGCTGTGAGCACAATGACACTATGACCTTGATAAGCTATGGTGACTATGTGCCCTCTACGGCAAGTGTGAGTTTTCTATGTCCACTGTGAGCTCACTATGACCATTATGAACTCTCTATGACCACTATGAACTATGGCCAATGTGAAGTCTCTATTTCCATTGTGAGCTCTCAATGACCACTATGAGCTCTCAATGACCACTGTGAGCTCTCTATGTCTACTATGAGCTATGACCACTCTGAGGTATCTGTGACAAATACGAGCTACGACCACTGTGAGCTCTCAATGACCACTATGAGCTCTTTGGCCACTGTGGACTCCCTATAACCACTGTGAGTTCTCTTTTTCCATTGTGAGCTATGACTACTGTGAGCTCTCTATGACCACTGAGAGACCTGTATGATCATTGTGAGTTCTTAGTGACCATTATGAGCAATGATGACTGTGAGCTCACTATGAAATCTATGATCTCTGTATGAACACAATGAGCCCTCTATGACCACTTTGAAATATCTGATAACTGTGACTTCTCCATGACCACTTTGAACTCTCTATAACCATTCTGAGCTATGGCCAATGTGAGCTCTTTATGACCAATATGAGCTATCACCACTGTGTGCTCTTCATGACAACTATGAGCTATGACCACTGGGAGGTCTCTATGACCACTATGAGCTATGAGCACTGTGAGATTACTGTGAACATTATTAACTCTCTAAGACCACATTGAGGTATGACTAAAGTGAGCTCTGAGGACTCTGAGCCCTCTATGACAATTATCAGTTATGTCTACTGTAAGCTGTCAAAAACCACTGTGAACTCCCTATGTCAAGTATAAGCCATGACAATTGTGAGCTCTGTATGACCACTGTGAGCTCTCTATGACCAGTATGAGCTTTCTATCACCACTATGAGTTATGAACACTGTGAGCTGCTTATTTCCATTGTGAGCTCTCCTTGTCCACTCTGCCATTATGAGCTCTTTATGACCACAGTAGCTATAACTACTGTGAGCTATTTATGATCATTGGGAGCTGTAACGCAATGAGCTGGGCTATGACCTCTATGAGCTCTCTATGACCACTGTGAGCTATGACCACTGTGAGCTATCAATGACCATTATAAGCCCTCAATGACTCCTATGAGCTATGACCATTATGAGTTTTCTATCAACACTGTGAGATGTGGCCACTGTGAGCTCTCTGTGATCACTTTGAGCTATGAACACTGTTACCTCTCTATCACCAATGTGATATGATGATTATGAGCTCACTATGAGGAATGTGAACTCTCTATGTCTACTGTGAGCTCTCTATGACCATTGTGATCTCTCTATGACAAGAGTATCCTCTCTATGATCCCTGAGAGCTAGCTATGACCACTGTGATGTCTCTATGACCACCTTGAGTCCTATATTACCACAATGACCTATGTATGAGCAGTGTGTGCTCTCTATGATTTATAAACTAAGACCACTATGAGCTATGAGGACTGTGAGTTCTCTAGGTCCTTTATGAGTTCTCTGTGAGAACTATGAGCTTTGAACACTGTAATTTCTCTAAGACCACTGTGAGTTATGAACACTGTGAGCTCTATATAACCATTATGATCTATCACCACTGTGATCTCCTTATGTGCATTATGAGATCTCTATGACAACTATGAACTATGACAATTGTGAGCTCTTTATGACCACTCTGAGTTATAATCACTGTGACCTCCCTATGTCCACTTTGGGCTCTCTATGACCACTGTGAGATATGACCACTGTGAGGTCCCTATGGCCTTTATGACTTATGACAACTGGGAGCTATCTGTGACCATTGTGAGCTCTCAATGACCACTAGAAGCTATGAACACTGTGATCTCTCTATGGTCACTATGAGCTCCCAATGACTACTAGGAGCTATGTCAACTGTGAGCTCTTTATGACCATTATGAGCTATGACCACTGTGAACTCTCTATCAGCACTATGAGCTCTCTATGAGCACTATGACCTATGACCTCTGTGATCTCTATGACTACTATGAGCTATGAAAACTGACCTCTCTATGACCACTATGAGCTATGACCATTTTGAACTCTCTATGATTATGATGACTGATGGCCACTTTTAGTTGTCTTATGTCCAATATGAGTTATGAGCACAGTGGGTTCTCTATGAACACTATCAGCTCTCTACAACCTCTGCGACTTCTCTATGAGAAATGAGCTATGACCAACTATGAACATTATTAGCTCTCTAAGACCACTGTGAGGTGTGACTACTATGAGCTATGAGCACTCTGAGCTATGACAACTATGATGAATAACCACTGGGAGTTCGCTAAGACCACCATGAGCTCTCTATAGTCACCATGAGCACCCTATGGCCACTGTGAGCTCTGTATAATCACCATGAGCACCCTATGGCTACTGTGAGCTATGACCACAATGAGGTCTCTGTGACAACTGTGAGTTCTCTATGAACACTGTGAGCTCTGTATGAACATTATGAACTCTCTAGGATCACTATGAACTATGACTAGTGTGAGGTCTCCATTTCCATTGTGAGCTCTCTATGACCACTGTGGGATAACTATGCTCAGTTTGAGCTCTCTATGACAACTTTGAACTATGACCACTGTGAGCTCTTTATGACCAGTGTGTGCTCTCTGTGACCACTGTGAGCTCCCTATGACTGCTGTGATCTCTCTGATGCTGTGAGCTGTCTATGAACACTGTGAGCTCTCTAGGACCACTGTGAGCTCTGTATGACCAGTGTGAGAACTCTAAGATTACTATGAGCTATGACTACTCTGAGTTCTCTGTGACAAATGTGAGCTATGACAACTGTGAGGTCTCTATGATAGCTATGAGTTCTCTATGACCACTATGAGCTCTCTAAAATTGCTATGAGCTATGACCAGTTTGATCTTTATACGACACCTATGAGCTATGACTACTCTGAGCTCTGTATGACCACTATGCATTTTCTATGAACAATATGAGCTAGAACCACTATGAGCACTCTATGAGGATGAGCAATCTACGACCACTGTGAGCTCTCTATAACCACTGTGAGCTGTGGCCACTATGAGTTCTCTATGAACACTATGAAATACGACAAATGTGAGCTCTTTGTGACCAGTTTGAACTATGACTACTCTAAGGTCTCTGTGAACATTATGAGCTATCTATGACGACGGTGAGCTATAAAACTGTGAGATGATTATGATCACTATGAGCTATGTCCATTGTGATCTATCTATGACCACTATGACCTCTCTATGACCATTATGAGCTATCACCACTGTGAGCTGTCTATGACCACACTGAGCTCTCCATAACCACTGTGAGCTCTCTATGACCCCTAGAAGCTATGACTATTAGGAGCTCTCTATAAGCACTGAGAGCTCTCTATCACCACTACAAGTTCTCTATGAAAACTCTGAGCTCTCTATAACCAGTATGAGCTATGACCACTGTGAGCACTCTATTTCCATTGTGAACTCTCTGTGACCTGTGAGCTCACTATGACCATTGTGAGCTCTCCACGACCACTATGATCTATGAACACTGTGAGTTCTCTATGACAGTGTGAGCTGTGACAACTATGAGGTCTGTATGAACTCTGTGAGCTCTCTATGAACACTGTGAGCACTGTATGATCACTATGAACTCTGTATGACCACTGTGATCCCTCTATGACCACTGTAAGCTTTCTATGACCATGATGACTTATGACTACTCTTAGTAATCTGGGGCCACTATGAGCTGTCTATAACCACGTTGAGCTTGGACGACTTTGAGAACTTTATGTACACTTTGAGCTAAAATCACTATAAGTTTTTTATGACACTGTGAGCTCTCTATGACCACTGTGGACTATGACCACTACAAACACTCTATGACCACTGCGAGCTATGACCACTATGAGCTCTCTCTGATCATTGTGAAATCTTTGATGACTGTTACCTCTCTATGACAACTTTGAGCTCTCTATGACCAGTTTGAGCTATGACCACTGTGAGCTCTCCATTCCCTGTACAAGGTATGAAGACTGTGAGCTATCTATAACCACTGTAAGCTCTTTATGTCCATTATGATCTATGACCACTGTGGGCTCTCTGTGAAAATTATTAGCTTTCTATGACTACTATGAGTTATGATCACTGTGAGCTATAACCACTGTGAGATCTCTATGACCCCTAGGAGTTATGTCCATTGTGAGTCTCTATGACCGTTATGATCTCTATGTTTACTATGAGCTATGACCACTGTGAACTCTCTATGACTACTATGAGCTATGAACACTCTGAGCTATCTATGACCAGTATGATGTATTATCACTATGAGCTCTCTAGGATCACTATGAGCTCTCTATGACCAGTATAATCCATGATCCTGTGAGCTTTCTATGGCAATATGAACTCTCTGTGCCCATCGTGAGCTATGACAGTCTTGAGCACTCTCTTGCCACTGTGATTCTCTAGGAACACTGTGAGCTTTCTTTGTACACTATGAGCTGTGATAAATCTGAGCTTTGCATGACCCCTATCAGCTAGGACCATTGTGAGCTCTCTATTGCTACAAAATAACTCTGTCATCACTATGAGCTGTGAACAAATGAACTCTGCCAATGGTGAGCTCAGTATGGCCACTGTGAGCTCTCTATGACCACTGGAGAACTCTATGACCATTGTGAGCTATCACCACTATGAGCTCACTATGCCACTGTGAGCTATCACCACTATGAGTTCTCTATGACCACTTTAAAATCTTTGATGATGTTATCTCTCTATGACCACTTTGAGCTCTATGAACATATGTGCTCTCTAGGACCACTGTGATGTCTCTATGTTCACTGTGAGCTCTCTGTGATCACTGTGAGCTATCAAATGGTGAGCTGTCTGTCACAAATGTGATCACTTGAGGAGTACTATGAGCTCTCTATGACCAAAGAGAGCTCTACTGATGACTCTAAGCACTCCATGACCATTATCAGATATGACCAATGTAAGATTTCTTTAACCACTATAAGCTATGAGCACTGTGATATGTCTTTGACCACTGAGCTTTCTATGTCCACTATGACCTGGACCACTGTGAGCTCTCTAGAAGTACATGAGCTTTTTTTGACCACTATGAGCTATGACCACTGTGAGCTCTCCATTTCCATTGTAAACTGTCTGTGATCACTGTAAGCACACTATGGACATTATGAGCTCTTTATGCAAACTAAGAGCTATAACTACAATGAGCTTCTGTGACCAGTGTGACCTGTGACCACTGATGACTCTCTATGACTGTGTCAGCTCTCTATGACTACATGTGAATTCTCTATGACCAACTTTGAGATAGCTCTGTATGAACACTTTAGTTGTCTATGGCCACTGTGAGCTCTCTCTGACCAGATGAGCTATGACCACTCTGACATCTCTAAAAATCATTATAAGCTATGACCACTGTGAACTCTCAATGACCACTGTGGGCTATGACCACTGTGAGCTCTCTATGTCATTATGACTCTCTATTACTGCTGTAGCTCTCTATGGCCACTGTGAGTTCTGTATGAACACTTGATCTCTCTATGGCCACTGTGAGCTCTCTCATGACCTGATGAGCTGTTACCATTTTGAACCTCTCTATAACCAATACAAGCTTTGACCACTGTGAACTCTCAATGCCACCTATAGGCTATGACCACTGTGAGCTCTCTATGACCATTATGAGCTCTCATGATCACTCTGGGCAATTACACTGTGAGCTCTTATGGCCATTGCGAGTTGCCAACAACTACTATGAGATCTGTATGACCCACTGCGATCTCTCTCATGGCTGTGAGTCTCTATGAGTACTGTGAGTATTCCATGCCCAGTGTGAGATAGACTACTCTGCGTCTCTATGACTACTCTGATTTCTCTATCACCACTGCGAGGTAACCTTTTAGCTCTCTTTGACTATTATGAGCTATTACCATTGACAAATCTGTACAATACGCAGTGACCATCACTGTGAGCTCTCTATGGTCATGTGTGAGCTCTCTATGCCACTATGAGGTATGACACCATGAGCACATCTGTGACCCTATGAGGTATGGCCACTACGAGCCCTCAATGACCACTCTGACTTTGACCACTGTGAGCTTCTATTTCCATGTGTGAACTCCTCTGTGACCACTCTGAGTGCATTATGCACATTATCAGCTCCTATGACGACTATAAGCCATGACCATCGTAGCTGTGACAACATAAGCTCTGTAGACGGCTGTGAGCTGTCTATGATCACTGTGAGCTATCAATAACCACTTGGCTCTTTATGACCTCAATATCTATGATCACTCTGAGTATCTATGCCAATATGAGCTATGACGATTGTGAGCTCTTTTAAAACTATGAACTGTGACCATTGTGAGCTTTCTATACCACTATGAGCTATGACCACTCTGAACTCTCTATGGCCATTAAACCCCTATGACCACAGAGATTTCTTGTGGACTATGGAGTATGATCACTATGAGTTCCTATGACCACTGGGACATATGTTGCACTATACTTCTTTATCACCACTTTGACCTCTCTATGAACAACTGTGAGCTCTCTATCAAGTGTGAGCCTATAAGACACTGTTAGGCACCCTATGACCCACTAATAGTATGTCACTTCTGAGCTCCTTAGTCCAGCATGAGCCTATTGACTATGCTGTGAACTATCTTTACAATCTGAGCTCTCTATTGTAGGGCGCCGCCTGCAGCCGCCATTTCTAAAGAGGGCGCCAGTTCCCCTTTCTCCGCTGCAGCAAAAACAAGCCAATGCCAAGCGCCAGGCCACATTTCCCGCATCTAACCTGATGCAAACCATCACCCTCCACCCTCGGGTAGACACGCCCACTACCTCAGGTGCTGCAACGTCCAAGACGGGACAATCCCTATATAAGGGGGGCGTTTAGGTCAGTTGGGGCGCCGTGCTGAAAGCTAGTGCTCTCCCTCCTCAGATGGCATTAAAGCGTGCTAAGAAGGATCCTGATCAGTGTTGCGTCGTTCTTGCTGGCGAGACGAGCAGCGCAAAACATATGGTGCCGAAACCCGGGACCACATCGGCCGCAACCGTCGGAGACCCCCGGTGACAGGTGAGGCCACGATCAGAACTGAATTCATAAATTGCGGCGACTGACGCCTCGAAAGGTATGTTTCACTCGTTTCCACCTATCACAACTTCCGAAGTAAAATGATCGAAGCTTTCCTGAAATTCTTAGCAATAGTAATTCCTAGATATCCTTACTCTCTTTGTTTGTCTGTTTTGCGTTATTGGTTGTGTCTTATTTGGAAAATAAAAAACTGTCTTTTGAAAGCGAAAACTGCGAAAGGCCCGATCGGCAAGGGACAGCCACTTTAGAAACAGTGCAGAGGGCATGGTCAGAATCTGAGCGTAGTGAGATGGGATGGGTGCGCGCGCAGAAAGAACACCAAACCGTCATAAGTGAAAAAGGACCTCCCAACACCGTAATAAGGATAGGGAAGAGAGAAAGTGAAGTAAAAAAACAAATTACGCAAAGAGTCTGGACAAAGATAAAGGAAAGAGAACTAGATAAGCACATCTAGATCCCCTCGAAACAAAACCAGGTTCATGGTGGGAGCCATATATGGACCCCCACTTCAAGACTAGGTTATATCCAACCCAAGAGCTTGCCGCTTCTCAGTTGTTTTACTTCCCTGATAATGAAGATTCGAGGGATAAACACAGAGGATGAGGGCCGAGCTTGAGAAGCGGCTCCAGCATATGACCCAGAAGAGGGCGCCCTCGTTCATAGACAGCCGTATGAGGAAAGACCTCTAAGGGTTGTCCCTTCTGCCCGCCTCCTTTTGCACCCCTCCTGCTTCATCAGACATTACCACAAACAACTCGCCATAACGCAGCCTTGCCTGTCCATTTACGAGGGAGAGACGGGAGAGTTAATGCTCCTGTTGATTTTTAATCAGATTAAAGAACTGCTGAGACCTCCGTAGAAAATATGGCCTAAGCAAATTTACTAAATCACAGCTAGATTCGCCTAGCCTTACTGCACTAACTAGCCCATGA